>OY728143.1:2134162623-2135412623 GCA_963277665.1 Viscum album
AAAAAAATATTTAATTTTTCTTAAGAGATTTTCCATGAAATTTCTACTTGGGAATCTAGTATCATTCAAGTATTATATGTAAGAGTAGGTACGTTTTCCTATGAAAGTAATCATAGTCTACGAGAATACTTCATGTGATTTATAATTTCATGACACACCATTAATATTTTCATTTTTAATTTATCAAGAATTCCATGTGAGTACACATTCTCATTTACTATTCAATTCATTTAAAATCCCCTTGATCATTACATTCATCAATTACAAGTAATAAATTATAATTTTAAATTTAAAATAACATTAAGAAGTTATGAAATAATCTATTTTCATTCTATATCAAATGAGTGGTCTGATGAGTAATCAAAACCACAAAAAAATTAAATAAAATTATATATCCTACGCCCATGTGATATATATATAAGGGCCAAGTATTATACATTCCATCCATCCTCTATTTAAGGATAAATAAAATCAAATTTGTTGTTTAAATTATCAAAGAAATGAAAACACAACCTATTAGTGAAGTGGTTAGAAGAAAATAAGTTATTAAGGCATAAGACTAAACCAACCCATGGGGCAGTTCAGATTGAGGTCATCATCCTCCAAATGAGTATATAAGTCACATAATATACCTATGTCATGGTTTAAACATTTAATTTATTGTATTGAAAATTTAAGACACAATGAGTGGATGGTACGACATGAGAAAAATTTTATACATGATGTAAACCTTGATGGAAATGTATAGAAAATATATATTGTGCTTTAGATTCTCCCCTCTTCCAATATTGACAGTTGATTTGATCCCAAATGAGGGAATTCGTAAGGACTGACAAATGCCCTGAAAATAGGTTATTTGATCCCCCATAGAAATAGAATCCTATACTTTAAAGAAAACACACAAATTAGGTAAGAAGATGCATATCCTTACCTATAGTCATGTAACATGATGAAAAAACCTTGAATGAGACTATCAGTGAAGGAGAAATCACCCTCGGAAGAGGAGATGGGGGAAGAACACATGTTAAACCACAGGCCTGAAATGGGAGGTGAATATTGGTGGAAGCCTTTTTATGGTGAGAGGGTTAAAATGATACTTTTTTACTATTTTAATAGTTTCAAATTTATGATGAAAAATTAGGGAAATCGTGTTACATCCACGTTGTGCCAAAGTACAAATTATCTACAAGCCCCATGATTTCCTCACATGTTTTACCAACTATACACCAACCGTGTGGTGGTACTTCCCCAAAACATCCCTACACTATATAGTGGAAGTGCATGGTTAGGTAAACCATGAACCAACCGTGACAGGTCCATCTAAAAACCTAATCAAATTTTTTTTTCCATAGGTTGTTTCACGGTTTCAAAAAAATTCCATACACAGAAGGGAACACCATTTGGGCCGCTTGGTTATCACAAAAAATTTGCCTCAATATTTTTCTCTTGAAATTCTATTTTGATGATAGAGGATATTAAAACTCATCAGAACATCCAAAACATATTTCATTCCAAAAATACTCATCTAAAAAACAATTTTATGCATTCCAACTCTCAAAATTACACTTCGATGATCGATTTTCAATTTAGACCATCAACTAAATGAAAAAATAAACTTCCAATAAAAATATCAACATATTTAAAACATTGGATGTTACAACCTCTCCACTGTAGAAATTACTATCCTTGATAAAACTTGGGGAACATAATAGCATCAGTCAACCTACTTGAATTAGGGATTCATACTCAAATGGATATTTTGTTTTTTTCATCATCCAACACACCTCTAAATTAAATTTTTAATCAAATGTTACAAAAGAATATATAATTAGTTCCAAATTTGATATCCAAATATGTTACATATAAATGTTGATTACTCTATCAAGTATAACCTGAGATTATATCACATCAACACCACTTTCATCAGGTGGCCTATGGAACTCCACCCATCAATATCCAAACCTGATTCATAGTACATGTTCCATCATAATTTCTTATTGAAACATACCCTTAGTGTACAAATGAAACTCCTAGAAAATTCTCATTTTATCAAAATGATTCATTCGTAATTGATTACTTTTAACCATGTAATGCATACTTTTCTTTAAAATCATTAATTGAAACTTATATTCAACCCATCTCATAACAATTTTTTAGTTGACTTGGTTCTTCAAGACCACATCTAAATTCCAAAGATAATTCAATTCAAGCCACATCTGGATGACCATATTATATAAATGATTGGTTCCATTAGCTGATGCATCCAAAAAAAATATCATGGGTCCATTTATATAAGGCACCTCAAGATCACTTCAAGAATGCTCACCCAAGATTGTAATCTACTTTCAATGATGAATCTTGGCCAAACCATCCCATTTTCCTTTATGTTATCATGCCAAAAAATGAACATCGATATAAAACTGATCCATTACCATTGGATGATCACACTGTAACTATCAACCATAGATGACTGAATGTCTCGGTTAACCATGGAATCAAATCACTGGACTATAAGGAGCTCATCCAAGTTATTCCATAATCCAAGGTTTATAAGCGAAATAACGTAATATAGAAAATATATCCACACATCAGAACCACTGAACAAACTAGAGTTTGTATCTCACATGGTGGTCAAATCAAGGAATCAGATGGTGTCCTTGACTTTTTCCATGTAATTCCTACATGGGAGTTCTCATTCCACTTAGGAAAACCACACCTACATAGGTATCCATTTCCTTAACCATTTTAAATAATAAAACAACCATTAGATTATGATAAATTTACTAATAAAATAGATATAAAAAGTTTCATTATCTAATGGAATATGAGATTCCAAATCCCATCAAATGACCGATATAAAAGTTCCATGACCACCCTATTGGAACAAAAAAACATGTCCACAAGATGAACTCAATTTTTTGTATACATTATTGAGGAGAATAGATATTTTTGAAGGCTTCAATTTAACTAGTTGTGAAGACTGAATGAAGTTACAATTATAATTTGTGGAAGTTTAAAGTAAGTATGGAAAACTGGTTCATAGAGCACATTTACAAACATCCATTTTTGAACGTCGTGAAGTAATGAAAGAAGCCTTTTCAAGTTTGATGAGATCTATAAATACTGAGAATTAATGATAAAATCCATTGGGAGTCTCATGACCTCTATGAATGCAACAAAGTAATGACAGAATACTTTATGAGTCTAATAGATCTGCCTCTGATCGTAAAAAAACTATTTACTTCGTGGTTCACCTTTGAGCATCGTGTAACCCCTTGCCTATAAATACCCCCCGCATTCCTTCATTCGAAGGAAGATATGTCACAATCCCACACCCTTGTTCCCTTAATTCACAAAGCTCATGTGCTCTATAAATATCCTCCTTCAAAGATCCCAAAATGCTCTATGAAATATCCTTTCATAAATTTTTTAGATCCTCCATACCATGTGAAGATACCATTCATAAAGACATATTACCTTCTTGAAGGAAGAAGGCCCCCTAAGGCACATAAAGCTTTCATAAGAATTCAGACTTCATGATGCACTCCCCCTATAAATCCGGTCCCCATTCTCTATGAAACCTAATGCTCTGCGAGCCACTGCCTTCCACAAAGTCCCATGCTCTACAAGCCCACGATACTTGCGAACCACATTCCAATGAAAAGCACCTTCGTGAAGCTCCTACCCTCACACCTACCAATCCATATCACAGAGCATGTTCCCCCACGCCACTACACATGATATGTTCAGGTCTACGGTCTGGGCCCTCTGGGTTGGGGCCTTTACTACCATCACTAACCCCCATGCAAAATGGAGTGTTATACCATGAAATGTTTGGGCCAGGTCATCGAGATTTTCCCTTACACCCTTATGTGTGCACCACTTTCACCTATGAAATACCATTATTTGATATACTCATCCATGCTCCTTGAAACACCTTGAGTGGACATATTCCTCTTGGTCCCTTTCCCATTTCATGAATTGATAGCCTCATCTTTACTTCCCTGATTACCTTAAGTCGAACAATTCCTCAAGCCACTACTCAAATATCATCACCTTCCTCTTATGATAGGTCAAACCCAAAAGAAATGCTCCTGCGTAATTTCCACACCATCCATTTTAGGTGTCTTATGCCTAATAGTCCACACTACATGACTATAAATTGTAGTACACCCTTTGTGAAAAACATAGGATGCCTTTTCTTCTGAATAAGAGACACCTTATATTTCAAGAATAAGGTGCCTATAGTCCTCACTAGACGACTTTAGACTGTATAATACCCTATCATTTATGAATATGATGCCTTATTCATTAAGAAAAATATTCCCTCATGGCATGACATGATGAAGATGGAAGTGGTATCTTATTGCATAATCCATGCGCACCACATCCATTCACATGAAAGATAACTTAATCCTTACCACTTGTAATGAACATGGGATGGCCTCATCACTTGACATGAGGAAGGCACCCAGACAGCTTCCACGCATAAGCCCCATCCACTATTGTCACTCCTTAGCATCACCCGGGCAACTTCCATGATTGATCCCTATTAATTGTTGCCTCTCCATAGCAGCACCCAAGAATCTTCCATGTATAATCCCCATTCACCATTGTCACTCCATAGTGTCACCCATCCAACTTCAACATGTAAGCCCCATACACCATTTCTACACCTTAGAGGCACCTAGGTATCTTCCACACATAATTCCCATCCATTATTTCCACTCCATAGAATCTCTTGGGATTCTTCAATGTGTAATCTCTATCCACTATTTCTGCTCCAGAGTGGCACCCAAGCAGCTTCCACATGTAACTTCCATCCACTATTGTCTCTCCAATGTGGAACCTAGGTAGAAACCATGTGTAAGCCCCATCAACCATTTCCACTCTATAGAGGCACCTCAGAAGCTTACTCGTGCAAGCCTCATCCACCGTTTCTCCTCCATAGGATCACCTGGGTAGCTTCCATGCAAAAGCCCCATTCACTGTTCTCTCTCCGTAGAGGCACTTAAGCCTCTCTTGTGTGTAAGCATTAGTCCATTCTAAACAAATTTTGATTTGATCCATGTATTCTACAAAGATTATGTAGGAATCCTCTTTGAGGGTTGATCCCAACCAATGAAAATATTGGTGCCCCATCCTAGCGGTGAACCATCCCTCATCCACCTTTATCGATGTCTAGACCATCCTTCATGTTGAGAATCATCCCTTTACGAAACACACCACCATATGTCATCTCTCATAAGGATTTCCAACCCACCACTGGTAAACTCTAGTGATCACTCCTAGGGATGTACCCCCGTGTTGTGAAATCTTCTCTTTATGGGATACATCTCCTGGGATCCACCTCTATATGTTGTCTTGATCTATCAGCCATCGTTCATCGTCCACTCTGATTATCCCTAGGACACCACATCCTTGTAGGATCTTGACACTCATACACTCCCTCTCTCGAACTACATGGACATTGATCCATGTATTCTAATTAGGGTACATTGGAATCCTCTCTGAGGTTTAAGACACTAACTTCCCATCACCCATGTGTTCCAACCATTTCACATCAGTTCACTACTCATCCTGCATGATGTTAAAATGTGTTCTCGAACTATTTGGGTTTCGATCTGTACCTCCTCGGCAGGGTACTTAGGAAGAATCATTGAAGGTCAACCTTAACCAATGGTATACTTTGGTTCTCCCTCCAATGCGTGTTCCCTAATGATGTGACATCTTCTATCTCTCAGACACATCTCCTGGATCTGCCTCCATCCGGTGTCCTGATCCACCCAGGTAGCTAACCATGCATAGGACCTACACTCAATCCATACTCCTCCAACCAAGAGTACCCCTATTGTTATGGACCATCTCAGTGTGTAATCCTCATCATGTATATAGGTTTTTTTTCCTCATGTACACCCTAATTCTAGGTCCCATCTTGAACTATATGAACTTTGATTCCGTAACACATGGATATGTCTGAAGCCTCCCTGAGGTTCAAGCCCGTCCCTCATGTCTCATCCTTGTCTCTCACTCAATCCCACACATTTCTAAATGAACATGCATCAACCTAAGGTACTAATTCATTCTGGTCTCATCCATGTGTTCATTATCATGAGCCTCCCTCTTATGTGACTCATCACCCCATTCTAGAACTATATTGACTTTGATCCCTACCACCTAGGAATGGTACATAAGAAATATCTCTAATGTTCAATCCCAACACCTTTATCTCCACATCAGTTCATTCCATCCTCACTATTCACCACCTCCACTATATCCATCCTAATTTTACTTGGGCCACCACATCCCAGTGAAATTGTGCAATCCATATAGTATGTATCAGCACATAAGCCCCATTCAATCATATGATTGCTTCTCCTAGAAGTACCCAGGATGTATCATTTTGTAAGCCCCATTCATCCATGTGATTGATGATCCTTGCCACACCCACAAGTTCTCAGTGCGTAAGCCCCAAATCACCCATCTCAAACTATGAGGGTTTTGATGGATGTCCTCTATATAGGGTATGTAGGAATCCTCCATGAGGTTTAATCCCATCCAATGGAAAACCATAATATCCCCCTCATTGGGGACCAACATCCTATGATCCACCCCTTGGGTGTCCAGATCATCCTTCACAGTGTGAAACATTCTCCTTTCAGGGACACTCCATTAAGGTTCCATCCTCATTGGAAATTCTGATCCATCCATTTGGATATCCTTCTAGGTTCTCCCTCATGGGTTTGTCACAATCCAATCCACTATCACATCTGTTCCAAGAAGTATGATCCATCTTTTCAAGATGTTAAACTCCAAGACATGCCTCTCACATACCAAATGATAAGAATGAGAATCCAAGGAAAACCTCATAGACATGCCTCTCGGATAAGATACCCCATGATCGACATGGGATTACATAGGTTTTTTGCCCTTGAGAATCCCTCATTTGACAAGAAATATAGTTAACCAATGTACTAGCATCCAGAGATGTGCCAACATGACTTATGTTACAATCGACTTTGACTAAAGGTTGCTTCTAGGTCAAGAACTATTGGAATGTCCTGACAGAAGCAGTGTAATTAATTGACGTCCACATAGAGATTGAATTGAGAATGAGATTAATGATCATTGACTCAAATCTATGAGGGACACCCAGACTAGGCAATGACTTCTAAGGTGGAATCAACAAAATGAGGAATCGACATCCCATTTCCCTATTTTGATCAAGGATGATACATCACTGAAGAAGCAATGTATGATGCCCACCATTGGGAAGTGGGAACATGGGGCTACAAGTAGAGCATCACCAATGATGATACGCATTCCAACCATGGAAATCATCATAAACACTCCCTCACATGGAGGTTTCTAATCGGTGATCAACGTCTTGATCCCTAAGTATGATTCTCAAGGAGTTTTCTAAAATTCGATCCAAACGAGGTTCAAGAACCTCAAAATTACAAATGTGTACTCCCTGCCTTATGTATTTACATATACCCCTCATTGAGTAAAACTCCCAAGGAGTATATATCATAATAAAATATAAATAAATTTAAATTTATCATTATATATACAATGTTCTCCCAAAACATTGATGCCAATTTTAAGATATGTTGTATCATCACCACTAAACTAGGAGAACACTAATATTAAATAGATATTCATGTATTTCAATATCTTTCTCTAAACTACACACATTTCAAAAAATGGTATACTTTCCTTTTAATAAATCACAACACCACATCTTCTAGGAATGTGCATCTAGGTCCAACCACGATTAACCATCTCACGAAACCTCGTTAATTTCAAAAATATCCATCACTAGAGGGGAACTACCATTAACCCACATTTTCCTTCTCAACACATCATGTCACCCTACCTGAAAGAGTTAAATTTATAATCATTGATCATCATCCCACACCTGACCACTCTCAATGTTACATACCCAATGGTTACCACATTCTATCAGTGTAAACGAAATTCCCAAAATAATGGATTGTATGTATTGTACTTACTGATTCATGACCAGACTCATGATCCCATGTGTCTTCCACAAACAATGTCAAGATAACTATTCTATATGGAATTTATGTACATACACCCCATGATCTCCCTTGTAATGCCTCCACAAAATTGGGCACCTGTTTGTGCCATGGTTCATCAAATGACCACCTGCCTCATGACATCATTTCAGAAATTAAAAATTCAACCATGAAACCACCAGACAACAAGTCATGAAACCTGAATAGTCTTACATTTCAAAGAAACTCTTAATATACATACACTAAGGGTTCTTACTCAAAAAATTAAATACATCATCATGCATTCATCCTAAAACCCAATCACCATTTGTGCATCGGTCCTAAAATGAGGGTACCACCAATATCATTGCATTTATGGAAAATATAAACATTTAGCAACCTATATTATATGTTTCAATCATTCAAAACAATCCTAGGATAACTAGGGAATGATTTTATGATAATGGACTCTAGGTATCCCACCTATCCCTACTGTTTAAATCTCAAAACAGGTCTATTATTTATATTCAAAATTCCCTATCGTAACTTATATGAGGACCAGAATCCACTTATGGGGCCTTTGTTACACAAAGACCATTTTACCTATAAACAATATCTTAAGAGAGAAACTAAAATTAGGTAAAAATATCATCTACCTATGAGGGTAAAATCCTAAAAACACTAGTGATATTGCACAACCTGCCAAGCATTTACCCACCGGGATTTGAATCTCTATGAGCATCCTAATAAGGAACAACACCTTGGAGGGTTGTGATATGAGTGTTAAAGCTTTAAAGAGATACAAATCACTAAGAATTGTCATACAGTAATACTCCTTCAGTTTTCAACTTACCAAACATCCACAAACCTATGCAGGGTAGAATTTCATCAATAAGGAGTCATAACTGACTAAAATGATCAAACAGATATCACTGACTATGCTTTGAATATCATTTTAAAATTCTACCAATTAACCATATCCAAGAGTGATACCACAACTAGCTACCCTAGTTTTGGATTTATAATTCAATGAATTTTAAACCAGAATCACTACTAAAACATCCATATGCCTTACAACCTAAGCATTTGGTCTAACTTAACCAAGGAAGAAGTCATCAGAGGTCCATTAAAATGATCATGTTCCCATAAAAGTAAATCTCCACGATAAATATAAAAATAAACCTTACATGAGGGTCTATGATATATATAATTATAAAAGGATTTTTTACGGCATTTATTTTATACTCATTTATTAAAACATTCAATGAAGATCATGAAAAATGGACATCAAGTGAACTTAGTAAAGGAAAACTATACAAAGAAATTTAATTAGATGGTTCTATGGAATATTATATAATAATTACACATTTAAATATTTATTTCTTTATCCTTAATTTCTAAAAAATGGTAGAATTAATGAGAGTATCAATTACAAGATAAAGTGAAAATCACTATTTAGGTGTTAATTGGTATTTTAATTAACTGATTCCCTATATCAATAATGTTAAAAATTTAAAAAGGTCTTTTATCATGTAAAGTGCATTGGTTCTATAAGATTACACCACAAATTTATACATAAATGATATAATTGGATACTAGAAAATTAAATAATGATCCTTATTTATCACAATCATATCCCAAGGGGTAAAATACTAAGGCGTATAGTGATAAAGACAACCTATGGTGGTACCATCATGCTAACATCAATTCATTTACATGGTATTCCATTCATAATTTATGGATTTTTTAATCCATAAATTACAATTGGAACCCCATTTAACTACAACCCATAAACAAAAAATTAATTTTAATTTTAACACCCCATCATCATGGATAACTTATAAGAATACAGAATCTAAAAGTCACCTATAAGGTTTGAATGAATAATTTATGATCTTAGTTATATAAGTTATCATTCCCAATTTATGGAGTAACATGCCTTTATAATTATAAATTAATACACTGTTAGTTGAAATCCATGAGTTGTAACATGAATATTTAAAAACAAATATTCCTAAAATTTGAATAATTCCATTCAGGATATGTCATTAATAATTTAAACCCACTTTATTTAAAAATAAATGTTCAATGGCTATTATATTTAAAGAATGTTCCATCCAGATGAGTCACGGTTTCATAATTATAAAATTAAATTCCTTTATAATTTAAAAATGGTATTCATGTAACTAAATATTATCTCATACCTTTTGACATAGAATATAACATGTATATATTTGATTTTACAATTATATGGTTCACCTTTCTCAATTAATAAGGGCCCATAAACATTATAAATTTCTATTATCTCTTAATTAACAATGAAAACCAATGTTTTATCCCACGATATAGTTCATAAATGTCCCAAACATGTTGTAATTTGTTATCTAAGGTGAAACAATCAATCTATATTGGAAAACACCATTTTGGTTGATGATAACACTATAATGAACAATTATATTATCATAATTTTAACAAATCATGCTAACAATAGAAAACAATAATATAATTTTGGAAATCTACAACATAAGTGTCTTTGATGATTTCATGTTCGGGGAACATATTTTGACAAAGACATGTGTTTCTTTAACTTCATTCCATATTTACAAAGGCACATGGCCACTACCACAATGGTCAGTGATTTCTGATCTATGATAAAAAGGGATGATAGGATATACATTGCTCTTTCCATGGATTTGTCCCCATAGCTTGTTTCCTAGTCCGAGTCTCCCACATATATTAGATTCATTTCCATGGAAATCATTCTAATTTCCATCTCATTATGGGTAATGGTTAATTATAATTATTCTACCTTGAAAGGGAATCAGAATTTATTTATAGTATATGATAACACCACGCATGTTTCGGCATCTTTGTTTGATCGGTGTGTTGGGAACCTATATGTTCTTCCTCTTGGATAGAATCTCACATGAGGCATCTTAGGAATGGAACTCAGGGAATATCATTTAAATAATGATGTATTTTAGATCAAGGGAATAATAAATACCTGGAATATAACCTCACGTGTACCACTATTATACATGGTGTAGGTATTAGGGAACATGTCACATTTTTACATCCTGTAGAGGTATATGAGAATGTCTTGTTGAGATGGTTTTGGTCATCAGTTTAACCACTTGAAAATAAGTTTTTATTCGATTAGAAAAACCCGTAGTCGTGGATCAAGTAGGTGTATCCGGAGGAGGGATCACCTAGATAGTTTAACAATGGATCATAATTCCTTATAGTGGTGGATCCAGTAGGTATATATCAGAATGTATAATGGAGGTGGATCTAGGAGGTGTGTCCTTATGAGGAAATATATAGCACCTGGACAGTTTAATAATAAATCAGAATAGCACAGGGAGTTATAACCAAGAGGTGTTTCTCTAGAAGGTAACATGGGACACATAAAAGGTTAAACATTGGATGAGAACACCCTTTGGAGGTAGATCTAGAGGTGTGTTACTATGAAAGAATATTTCACTCCTGAGTAGTTTACTAATGGATTATAATTCTTCATGGAGTCATATCTAGTCGGTGTTCCCCTAGGAGGGATGATGTCATACTAGGATACTTTACCGATGGATTATAATGCCCCATGGGGGATGATCTAGGATGTGAGACCCTATGATGGATGATGACCCACCACGATAGTTTATAGATGTATCAAAACAACCTATGGACGCTGATATAGGAGGTGTGTCCTTAAGAGGTGATATTTATATCTTGGATAGATTAGTGATGGGTTATAACTCTTCGTGTAAAAAGATCTTTGTGGTGTGTCCCTGGGAGGGTTAATTTCACACCATGATAGTTTACTGATGGATCAAAACATCCAATGGAGGACGATATGGATTGTGTATCCCTAAGAGGAAAGAAATCACACCTATATAGTTTATCAATGGATCATAATTCCCCATGGAGCTGGATCTTGGAGGTGTGTCTCTATGAGGTAATATGTCACACTAGGGTGTTTTACTGATCGATTAGAATGACCCATGGAGGTGGATCTGGGAGGTGTGTCCCTATGAGGGAAGATATAACACCTTGACCATTTATGAATGGATCAGGACACCCCATTTATGTTGATCTGGGAGTTGTATATTTAGGTTGGAAGATGTCACACCTAGATAGTTTACCATTGTTAGGGTAGAACTTGAGGGAGGTTCCAATATACGTTGTTTAGGAGATAGGTATTAAAATAAATTTATTTCAATGCTATGTTTTATGGTCATGTGACATGACTGATCCATGAAGTTAAATGTCTTGTTTAAGGATGCTCGTGTTATGAAAGGAGTATCTAATAGTGATGGTGTGGAGATTATGAATAGAACCTACCCTTTTCATGACTATGTTTTTGGGAAAATGGTTTGGGTTATACACAGGGTATATTATTTGTATGGGTGTCATATTCGACGGATGGTAAAGAAGGTATGGGTATTACACTTGAGACATTCTTGAGAACTACTAAAAGAAATGCTGATGTGATTAGGGATTTTTCAAAGAAGAAACTCTTTCAGTGCCCCTAATGTTAGATAATGAGGTAACCATATGTTCATTTCATAATTTAGGTTTCAGTTTAGAAAAATGTGAACATATAAGGTGTGTGAGGCATATGCATGGATGTTGCACATCATTTCTTCCTCATGTCAATTGAAGATGGAATCCCAAGTCCATTTCCGAGGGTAAAAATATGGTTTAACATCGTGTTGAAGGATGTGGTGTGTGCAGATTATGAATATCATTTTTTCATCCAGTCATCCTCATGTCTAGTCATGAGGGAATCTCAGCCTACTAAGGGGTCATGGGATATTGTTGGGGATTACATTCTATGGTTATCTATTCCTCTTCGTCATGTTGAGTCATGAGGGAATCTCCACTCATTGTGGTTTGAGGTATATGATTGGAATTACACCTAATTTGGAGGACAGTTTGGGCTATTTAGTGAACATCTCAAGATCATATCCTAAGGAATCTTATGCATGACATACAAGGCATCCTTTGATAGGGTATAACACAATTTAAATTCATTTAGTAATGAATACTTGGAATATTATGATTAATCCCTAAGGAATCTCATGTTTTTCAAAGGATTCATCATATGATTTTACATATTTGGTATTATATAGTTTATAGTCATGTAGTGAGGACTACAAGGAAGATGATTCTTATAATTGACTGGTGTGGGACTTAGGCATGAGTAGACCTCTTTCTTTTGACCTAGAATGGGATTTATATGAAATAGTTTCTAGAGTTTCTTGAGGAAGGGTTCGAATCAAGGTACTCATGGAATCCAAGAAGAGAATCTAAACTCATTACATTGGAAAGGAACCAAGAATATTAGGTCGATTGAAGGGGTTTTAGTGAGTGTAGAGGAGTATCTTGAAATTAGGTATTTTAGGGGAGGATGTGGGGTTGTATTTGGGCACATCCCAAAATGTTTTTTTTGTGACTCCCTATTTTTTAGGGGGGTTAGTGATGGTTGTGAAAGTACAGGGATGTATTTTAAATACTATAGCTAGGAATTTATCTCGAGTGGGGGTTGGGGGAATATCCCACAATAAGGATTAGTTTAAACAAATGTAGGAGCATTGAGAAGGTTGGGGATTTACAGAGCTCAGGGTCACATGATGGTTTTGAACATTGAAGAGTGTATGATCAATGAATGGAGGGAAACAAATGGATGTGGAAAAAACTATTTTACAACTCTTTATAGATTTAGGAAAATTGTATCTTCTTGATGCAAGCCCATCTGTAAAATGATGATCTCATGGTGTAACGATGTCTGTGAATCTCATTGGTGATTCAAATACTAAGAGTATGATGTTGAATATTGGATTCTATACCCCTTTTAAATGATTTAATTATTAGAGTATTTATAGGGTTTTTATTTCACAATGATTATAGGATATCACGAAGCTCTACGATCTTCATGAATAGAAGAGATTTTCCATTCCAAATGTTTCAGGACAAAGAATAACATCAAAACATCGTGCACTGGAAAAAGGAGATTGAAAAATGGATAAAATGTTATCCAAAACTCCATTAGGGGAGATTCGTGAATGGGTAAACTATAGATGGGACTCTATGAAGTGCGCTCTATGATTGGGACCTCCATGGATAGTACTTCATGTACATACCTTCACAAACAGACCTCGGCGATC
Source organism: Viscum album (assembly GCA_963277665.1). Classification (NCBI taxonomy): domain Eukaryota; kingdom Viridiplantae; phylum Streptophyta; class Magnoliopsida; order Santalales; family Viscaceae; genus Viscum; species Viscum album. The sequence continues at coordinate 2,134,176,809 of OY728143.1, forward strand.
TTTTTTCCATAACCTGACTTCAAACTTCTATAACTTATAGCCCGTAGCTCCATTCAGGATCTATGAATAGTCAAATCAGTGCCTAAGAAATTAGTTGTACTTTTGGATTAGTATCCCTCTAATTTTATCCTTTCTTGGATGATTTTGTTTCCAGTTCCAATAGTATGTATGAAATACTATCATACGATGTAGGAAGTATCTAAATCATAGTATATGAATAAACATGGAAAATGTTTAACTAAAAATTGAATAATTATAGGAATAATACATAATAACCCTAAAATGGTTTTAAGATAAACAAGGAATATAATGACACATGTAACATCTTTCAACATCATAAATTCAGAAAATGAAATTTACATGGCATGCCATATGAATGGGATTCAAATTTCAATGTACCTACAATGATGCATGAATACACCCCATCTCATGCTATGCCAGGTTAAGAGGAAGATCTCATAAACCTATAAATCAGTAAACTATAGCAGTACCACAGTCACCCAATGTGAAATAATAATCAACCATAATAGAAATTATCCTGAACAATATTCCCATTCATTGGAACATGATCTTTACCCTATGTGTGTGTTGGTTTAACCTAGACACGATCTATTTACCAAGTGAGGAAACATTCTTGGTATCCATTTTACCAACCAACAAATTTTATGATGAGGGAAAAGAGAACACTCTAATACAAATTTGTAATGTCCTCACCTAAGAGCCGCTATCTAGGTTCCCAAGGCTAGATCACCACCTGGCCCCAAATCCTGCTCCCTATACACTAGAGCAGGTTGACTATTAGCGAGGATAATATACAGTACAATGGGGAGACTATACCTTATGGATTAGTAATAAATATATTGAAATCATAAATAGTAAATGTTATTAGAAGATAAATAATAAATTAATGACATAAACTCGTCAAAATAATAATAAATGGACAAAATACACAACCTAGTTTATAAAGAAATAATGATTAAAAGATTATGTACATAGGGGAGAATAAATTAAATACAATATAATTTATAAAAAATAACAGAGTACCAATAGATAAACACCCATAAAATCATGTGCACTAACTCAATCTTGTGGTCCTACACATCTTCCTAGTATAAAATATCAATCATCCATATATAGACTCATTCATTATTCTTAACATGCATACATACTCGGCTACCCAACAATGAAACAAATATGGTGTGAAAACACATACTAGTCCTCCATCAATGGTGTTTTTATCTAATCCAACTAGTTATTATAAAATTTATGATTATTCAAGAATAATAGACAATACATAGTAATGTAAATATATACAAAACATTTTAGTCTTAGGTGCCCCATGGGAAACCCTACTAACCATAACGACTTCCATTTCCACTGAAATGTATTTGAACCTATATAATCATATATTTGAATAATTATTACTGGATAAGACCCAGGAAAAATTATAATATAACATATTTATAATATAAAAATAATCCATGGAAGAACCATGGCATCCATAACCTTGGATGTTCAAACCCACTCTTAGTGGCCATCATATATAAGAGGTTGAGGGAAAATATTTATATAACTATGTTCATATAAAAAAACATGGTAACTTTATAATTTAACACATGATCATATCCATGGAATTCTTATAAGGGAACCTAGGTGTTTCTCAAGGAATATAATGATTCATTTTCCCTCTGATCCTATCAATGTCGTTTATACTAGGAAATCGATGTATCTCCAAAATAATAACATATTATATATATTGTATGGGCCCATGCAAGGAATTCCTACTTGGGAATCCAACTGTTGCTTAAGGAATATCCTGATTCATTATCCCAATGATCCTTATATAGAATTCCTACTTGGGAACCCTTGTATTGCTCACGGTTTATTAAAATTATTTTTACCATTGAGCCCATCCATGGTATTCCAACATGGTAATCTTGGTATCTATTAAGAAATATCATCATGCATTCCCCTACGATCCCATCCATGTAACTCTGACATGGGAATCCAGTATACTTTGAGGCCTAAAATTTATGAGTATAAACATTTTCAAATGTAAATAATCATAGACCAGGAGAACTATTCACACCATTTACAATTTCATAACACACCATTACACATTTATTCACAAGTAATCAAAAAATTCATATGATCTAACATTATCATTTACAATTAAATTAATTTAAAATTACTTTGGTTATTCCATTCATCATTTCCGAGTCATCCATTATTAATTTCAATTTAAAATAAAACTAAGCACTAAAGACATAATCTATTATCAATCTAAATCAAATGATTTTTCCAAGTAGTTATCCACACTAAATACTTATTCATTTAATTAAAATATATTATATCACTGTCAACTGAAATATACATATAACATAAAAGTATTATACTTTCTATCCATCCCCTATATAATGATTAATCAACTCAATTATGTCATTTTAACTTTCAAAACAATCCAAACACAACATAGTAGTGACTTGTATGAATAAAACTAAGTTATCAAAGAATGTGACCAAACCCACCAATGGGGTTGTTAAGGTTGAGGTCTTAAACCTTCAACTGGGTATACAAGTCACATAACACGGCTAAGTCAAGGTTTAAATAATTAATTTAAGGCAATAAACATTGATGGAGAAACACACAGATGTTATAAAATATATAATATTTTATAAATGATATAAAACATAAGATTAAAGATATGGAAAACTAACATCATTATTTAGGATGCTACACTCATATAATATCAACATTTTATTTGAGCTAAAATGATAGAAATTTTAAAGTCCCACAAACATAATTGGGGTGGTTCCTATGCGGTAATCCTCATAATCCTTCATCTAAAAGGCTAGGTATGGAATCCTAACATGACCCTTGGTAATTTATGATAGGGGTGGAGATATAGGCAAGATATGGGAAGGTGATAAAGCATGCAAAAAATTATTTTCGACTTCATACCATGTTGGTACAATTATAATTGGGCATGTTGTCTATGTAATGGATCTCCCTCTACCAATATTAAAATAGGTCTTTGATTTCATAATAAAAATAGTTTTCTACATCAAATTTAGAAAAATATAAAGATCAAAAAATGATGTGAAAATAATGTAAATGATTCTTCATGGAAATAACATCCAATATAGTGAAGAAAATGGAAATCAGAGGTAAGAGGTGTCTTAGCCTTACCTCTAGGCTTTTATTGCAATGAAATAAATTTGAATTAGATCATGAGAAAAAGAAGAAACCTCCAAAGGAAGTGGAGGGTGATGATGAACATATCATAATATACTAGTGTGAAATGGAAAGAGAAAGGAGAAGAAACCATTTAATGATCAGAGGGGTAAAATGAATTTTCTCTCTCTACTGTAACTCCAAGAATCACCGTTTCCTAACCCAATTTTCCAACCATGCACTAGTTGTGTAGTTATAATGCCCTAACACACCCCTACTCCACAGAGTTTTTGTTCGTTGTTAGGTAAACCATTTTCCAACCATGTGTGTCCCCAATATAAACATTAAATAAGTCACATTGTTTCCCTTTGATGTCAAAAATATTCTTCAAGCCATGTCCCTTTATAAACATTCCACATGGTTGGGGCCACACGGTTCATACTAATTGTTCACCTTTGTCTATTTCTCCCAAAAATAGTTTTTGAATCCAGAGGATCTTGAAACTCATCTTAAAAATAGAGACACATATAAATACTAGAACTTAATCAAAAAATAATACTTTTATTTTTTTTAAATCTCATAATTACATGATGAAAAGAAATTTTCAATATGTTTCATCCACCAAATGGAAAACTAAAATTACATTGAAATTTTCAATGAGGCCAAAACATAAGACATTAAAACTCAAGGAGGAGGAAGAAACTTTATCCAAATGATATAAAGTTGATGTGACGATTTTATAAAATCATGATACAAGATTGAACCTCATTTTAATCATTATATATATTTAAGGTATCTAATTGTGAGGACTATTATAAATTCCTTAATAACATCATCTTAGGTAATTGTTGTATCCAATTTGGTTTTATTTTGGGATGTCAAGTTAGAGAGGCATATGATATATCGATCATCTGAACAAGGGATTCTATGGTAATGGGAAATAGAGGTTATGTTCAATCATTTCGATCAAGGACATCCATGGCCAGGAAAGAATATCTGACAATAGGGAAAGTATCATGGATACCATAAGTCAAGGTTGTTACATTCCTTTACATTGAAGGTTAAGGTGTGGAAACGTTTTTATAAAGTTATTTTTATATTTTTACTATGTTCATTATTAACTCTTTTTATTAATTTTTTTCATGTTCTTATTCCATTGTGATGTTTATTTAAAAATAAATATGCAGTTTGATATAATTGCTTCTAAAAATAATTTTAAATGTTTTGGAATGACTATTCATCTAATAAACATCCTTAAATAGGTTGGATTAATATTATGTTTTAATTTTATTATCAAAATCTCATACCCATCTTATAGTTAAAAATATACTCTTTTGACCCAATAGCTTTTCTCGCTTCACATTAGTATTACCTTTATAGATATTCTGATGTTTATCCAAGATGGACTTTGTTGTTTTAATTAAATTCAATTTAAGAAATTCACTCTCTAGATGGGAAGATAAAATAGTATTATAAACATGTTTATTTTTTAAATTCTTTTTATCTTATGTTATTATGGAAACACCATCAGTATAAGGTGTGAATCCATCAGTTACAACTTCCAAGCCCACATAACTGATAGAATATAGGTAAATAAATATCATATCCTAACATATATGATAACTATTTTAATATATTATGTGAGTCCCCATTTTATTCAATAAATTTATATTATAAATTAAAGTTAATAGAAATTATTCATTAAATATTAGACCATATAGGGACTTTAAAACAATAAACTTCAAAAAACTAATCACAAATGAAGGGATCCTGGCTCTAATACTGCTAATGAAACCACCTTCAGGATCTATGGGATATCACATTAGAATGGCGGAATATTAGTGATCATAATTATTTATATCTTCCATTTAAAAAACCCTTTCTACCTATTAAATTGTGTGATATCATTTCCATACACATCCAAACACAAACCAACATAATGAGAAAAATAATTTACAAGATTTTCCTATAAAATGAGAAGGTTATTCTTTGGTGTGATTTAAATTTATATTAAATCACATGACCCACTAGTATTGACCAACATTTATAGATGATAATGGTGTATAAATTAAATTTTATTACATATATCTCAATAGTATTTCAGTACATCCCATACACAAGTTAATACCACACTTTATAATGATTTGAGTAATGTATACCAACTAAATTTTCTTCCACTAAATAGATTTCATTGAGTTGTTTTGTGGGTGGAGTTTGTACTTTCCATTTTCTTTAAATGAATTAAAATTCAAGAACGAACATGAAATTTGGAATTGGTTGAGCGGCCGATTTTTCAAACGAGCATCAAGATAATGATTAGAGATCCAGAACACCTAAAATAGATAATCTTAGACTTAAAATGAATCTTTAAGGGTTTCTAAAGGAGTCATAGGAGTAAACCACAAGTTCAATACATGGGGTCAGGCTATAAAAAGTAACTTTAGCCCAAAATGGAAGCTAGTACAGTTCCTCCATCTTGACAGCGGACTTAGAAATAGCCAATGAGGTTTACCAAACCCATTGACTAGTTGTTGAGCCTATCACTAACCATAGGGTGGACCACTAGCTTGTAGGAAGAGGCCAGAAGCTTATCTGTGGAGTCTAGTGTGATTTTTATGTAGGGTTAGCCTTGTTATTTCCCTTAGGACACCACTCTTATTTTACATGGGAATTTATCCACATTATATTGCATTGGTATTCCCTTACAACCATCATGTCCCTCTCATTCGCAAAGGTGGATCTCCCTTGGTTCATGTTTATTGGAGTCATTTCTTAGGGTGATTAAGAGGATACAATATGGTTATGAATCCCATTTATCCTAATCCTATCCTTTTTCAATTTAAATTGGTGATCAATTAGATTTAACCAATATAAAATATTTCCATGGAATTTTTCTACTATATCATTTTATAATAACTCAAAATGAAGGGAAGGATGATATTAAATGTGTAGATTCTACTAAGAATAATGTAGGTGGTTCCTATAATTAAAATATAATCTAACTTTAGTTTTTAAATCATATATGGTGGGTTCTCACAAGTTTTCATTGTGATGATATTTTTCATAATTAAATATTTCATATTAGATTTTTCTCATAAAATATTTCCCTAATATTAGATGAATGACCCTATTTACCAAGACATTCACAAATGGTCAAGTTAAGTTATAACTCCATGATCATGGGGTTTTTTAGAAGAGATTATTATGAAAAATAATTTCATAATCATCAGTTTATGTGATAGGGTATTGATTCCTAAAAGTGAACATTAAAATTTTAATGGGGTTTGTGAAAAAATTAATTTTTTCCTTGTCATAAATGAAATGTAACAATGTTTTTTAATTTTATGAATTTATTTTTAAAGTATTAAAAGTGTATTTTATGTTATGAATGTAAAATGGTTTCCTTAGAAAAAAGATTGTGTGTCATAGTAAATCATTACAAAATGTACATGTGGAGTTATTATGGGTCATATTTATGTGTTTATAACATATTTTTTATAATAATGGTTTGAAATTCATGATATAGTTATATTGAATGTAAAGTGGTTGGAAATGTGTTTTAGAAAATGGTTTTTTTGTTGAAATATTTTAAATTAATTGAAAACCCCCGTCAAGGTGGTATTATTTTAGAGATAAAACAAAATGGAAATTCTAATTTTTTTCATTATAAAATTAAATTCTTAATTTTGGTTCCAAAGATACATTGATATGGGTATACTTAACTTTGAAATAAAAATAATTTTTAAGGTTTTTGTCATTAATACCGTGTTGAATCTCACCACCTCATGAACATGGTTTTGTTGGTTAAACATGGTTTGAGTCTGACCATTGAGTGGACTAGGTTATTGTCGATAGACCCAAGCTGAATTCATACCCAAGGTGGATTGGTTTTTGGATATGTATGGGCATATTATCACTGATAGGATATGTTTTATCATAATTATCATGAGTGGTTAAGGACACCTCAACACTATCTGAAGCAGGTATATACCATTCCAAAGTGTAATCCGGGATCCAATGTTTGGATTTATTTTATGCATTTATATATATATTTTTAAATTATTGTAATTTCATTTTTCATATTAAGTAGTACTACAGAAACCTAGTACATGGATGTGTTATTTTCTGAAGGCATTTATTGGTTCCCCACTATGTTTTAATAACACCATACTCATGCCACCATAGAACATTGGTATCCAAGAATATTTCATCCTTTGTTCTTAGGTTTTAATTTTGTGGGAATGGGCTCATTTCCTGAGGTTAACCTTGGAATGCTAGAGTGGAGTATGGGTGACTAGACTGGGTTGGACTTAGAACCAGTAAGGGTGAGAATTGTAGTCATATTTATTTTCCCCCATTTTCATGAATATTATCTTCCCTCGGGGGATATATAGAGGCATGTATGCAACACTATATTTCTCATAACAATGTGATGTTTGGTTATTTTGTTGCCACTTACCTATTTTATAAGTGATGTTTGTTTTAATTAGTTATAAGTTTTAACTATTTATATTATTATTCATGCTTTGATAAAAGAGTATAGTCTCCCCATGGTATCCCAAAAAATCCTCGATGTTAGTTGATAGGCTCTATAATACAAGGAGTGACACCTGAGTTAAAGTAGTGACCACTGGTCCAAGCATCAGTTTGTGGTCTGAGGTGGGGGTATTTTAAATGTTGTATCAAATGTTTTCATTTTTTTACTAGTTTTGATCAGTATATTGGATAAAAATATGTGATAGAGCTTGTTGATGGTATTATACGCAGGATTGATCAACCCATAGATAGGATCCCATGTTTCCAAGAATGGGAATTTTTGTGTATGAATTTTTCGTATTATGTTTGTATTTTATCCTCACCTTGAGTAAGACATATGGTTTTTTATGTTACTAGTTCACTGGTTTTTATAATATGTTCCCCATATATAGAGACGTTGTATGTGAGTTCATGTATTATTATAAAAACATATGAATTTATATGGTGTGAATCATGCTAGATACATCCAATTCAAATGTCGATTGCCTGATTAAAATGATTTATATTATCCCATGGATGTATCTATTTGATTTATATATACCTTTGGTTATGACTACTTTTTTATAAAATGGGGTTATTCATTACATGATTCAGTATCATGATATATGGTGTTTTCTCATATATGTCTATGGTGATGTCTTACATGGATAATTCCCTAGAAAATTCCATGATGCAAATGTTGGTATTAATGTTTTGTAAAATATTGATCTTAGTTAAATAGAACACTAATAATAAACAAGTAATTTTTTTCCTTTATAGCTTGTGAATGAAACAATAATTCACCGAAACCATGGAAATAAGAAATCCCTTTGAAATTGGAATGTTTTAAAATTTGAGTTTTTTAAGAAAAGAAATGTAAATTTGGTCTAAAATTTGTTTTAATATATTTTTGAAAATAAGAAATATCTTATAAATAGTACGTGAATCTCATGATTATGGTGTTGTAACTCCTGTATATATAGATTAATGTTGTGTTTGGTTTGTGGGGGTTGATGGGAGCACATTTGTTATGGGTTTCCTATGATTTGTTGAGATATACCCTATGATGGTGGGGGTGCTTTAGAATATGTAGTTTCGGCCATGGGAAGGGTGGATGAGGATAGAGACATAGCTCATATTATGGAACCTTTCTTAATGGATGGTGTATTTCATAGTAGATTTTATAACTGTTATGACCATTCATTATATGATATGCTGTAATGAGTAGTTCCTACTAACAATCCTTATGGTTTATGTTAGACATGCGACTGGGTAAGGTAGTTTAGGTTTTCATGATTGTATGAGACATTGAGGTAGGTGTTTGTAAAGTCTATATGTTGTTTGAACATGAGATAGGGATTTGCGTTAAATCATAATTATTGGTCTATGGGATGCTTAGTTTAGAGGTTAGATGGTAGGACCTAGTGACCCTTGAGATTGACTATGGTTTATCTGGTCAGTTCCATTAGGCATGTGAGAGTAACCTGTGATAGGGGTTTTCCATTTTTGTGAGTACCTCAGATGTGGGAAGCATGGGTAAATTCTTTGGTTACATGAGAAATGCATCTTTGATGTTGTCATGTTATTATTTAGCTTTGTTTAAAAACATTTAGTTCTAGTTCCTTATATATAGAATGTTTTCAAAGGGTAAAATCATTCAGATTAACGAACATGTCTATTGTGGACAAGGTTTTGGTACATAGTTTGTTCATAGATAAGTGTGATGGGTTCTTGAACATATGATCATGATGATGGGGGTTTTGCATAACTGTGACACATGGAAGGTATCATGATTATTCCATAACAACATCTATGATACTGATTCCTTGTTAAAGTGACATTATAGAAGCATGTCCATCTTCTTGATTAAGAATGTGATCATGGGATCCACAATTACAGACTCATAGGATATTGATTCAGGTTTTTGGAATTGGTTTAAAGGGAGAATACGAACCCTATGGTTTTGATAATATTGAGAGGTGTGAGAGTTACCCTAGCTTATCTAGGAAAATTAGTCTAGTATACACATGAGAATATTTGGATTTGACCAGTATAATTTTCCTTGTGGTGTTCCACTAAAGATCATTCAGATCTTATAAACACTCAAGAAATGTGATGGTTGTCGAATTTAGATGGTATTTGGTTCATGGATACATGGTATGGGGTTATGGTCCCCTAGTAGGTTTTTATTATTAGGTCCCTCTTTGGGTGAGGTGACAGGGTTTTGGAAGATGATTTTGTGTTAATGAACCAATATTTTTTTTGATAATTGTTAGATCCCAATGGTATGTGATGTTGTTCGTGGATTTATTAAGATTCTATGGTATAATCATTCGGAGCTTATACTTTATGAAGGTGTTGGTGGTTTAATTGGTGGGTGTGGATCTAAAAGGGTGAAAGAAATTTATTGAAGAAAATACTTATTGAGGTGGCACTCTTAGAGAAGAATATAGTGAATACATGTGGTGGAGATCCACATAAGAGATTTTGGAGGTCATAAACATCAATATGAGTTAAACTTCTATATATTTTTGTGATTTTGTTATCATGATTCAAAAAACGGTAATGGATATTTGTTTTGTATAAGTGCTTAGGTATACTTTGGATACCCATTTCTGACCATTGTGTTTGGTGAAAAATGAGATATGTGATACTTAGTTTAGGTATTGAACCAATGGAGGGATAAAAATCATAGTCCTATATTGGGGAGCATCATGTATGTCACATTGTGTGTCCCTAATTTTAGAAAAGTTATTGTTAAATGAGAATGATATTTTTTTCTCATGATTATACTAGATGTCATCTCACATTATTTTTGATGAAATCTAAATTAATTTGTAGGTGATAGAAGATAATTTATATATGATGCTAGATGGAATTAGAGTAGTATATTTGGACCTCAAAAACATTTTTGTGGCCATGGTAGTTTCATGGCACATTGATGATTTTGTGAGAGAATAGTTGATAGTGTGAGTGGTTGGTGACTTGAACATGGGATTGATTAGAATTTGTGGTCAATTTTAATTTTTTCTAGATGATAATGATAGGGATTTGATATACGAATCTTCTTAATCTAGTAATTTTAATGTTTCATCAGTGGTAGAATCTAAGAACTGATGAGATAGGCTCACAATATGTGGTATGATTGTTGCCCTTATGCATAATTAGATACGATGTGTTGGAAACACATTGGGTATGTCATATTGTTATGGTGATAGAATTTTTGGGATTTTGTTTGGTTTATAAAGGAATATATAGTGTTCTCATGTTTTTCTTAGATGATAGAGGTGTTTCTGTAATGGACATGGAGATTTTAAGTGATCATTGGTGATGGATTTTAACCAGTGATGTCATGATTTTTTAGGTATGACATGTCATGAACATACTGATTGGATTAGTGGACCATATAGAACATGTTTGCTGGAAGGTAGTAAGGATCACGATTGGAATTGTGAACTAAATCCTATAGTGTGGAGCACTATATATATGTTCATCAATAAAATGATGAGACCATTTTGGGATTTTTGATAAATGGTATCTATGAGTATAATATCAATGCTTTGATAGTGATGATATTAAATATCATGAATTTTTCTTCTTGGTCTCAATGCATTTGGAAGTGGCACTCAGGAAGCGCTTTAATCATTCAAAATTGTAATGAGGTCATTTGAATTTGTTTTGATGACTGAAATTATTTGGTTAGTGTAGTTAGAAGGACATTAAGACTCTATAAGGTTGATATGTGTTACGGTGTGTATTTAATAATTCCCATGTATGTGTGAGAATATATATTTTATGACGGAACCTCAAATTTAATGTTGTTGTAGGGGTTATTTTTTCAACCAATCTTCAGTATAACATTTTGAGAGGTTGGAAAACTCAATTAGGTGATTCTATATTTAGATTGAATCTTAAAGGGTGGTTATATAAATAATGGGAGAAAACACGGTGTTCCATACATGAATCCAGACTAGAAGATAATGTTGTAGAACCATAGGCTAGTTTGTGGACATATAAGCATCCCAATAATCTATAACCATTGGACCACTATACCTATAGTGCTTCCAAGAGGTTCGTTTATGGGCTCATGGGATCCATTTAAGTAGGATAATCCCTAATATTTCAACATGGACACCCCCTATTTTATTACAACAGATGTTGCCCCCTATTTGTTCCATTAGTATCCCCTCACACCCCTTCTCTTATACTTCAGTTCATAAGTAGATATCCCATGGTAAATGGACATTGAATTCACCACAAGGTTCAATAAAGAGATTGCAATAAGTCTAAAACCCTTCTTTATCATATTCTCCCCTCTCACTGCTATGTGTTGTTTTGTTGGATCTATATAATATGAAATATTTACAATGAATATATCTACTTTCTCATTTTCATATGAATCAGGACAATCTAGTGGATGATACTAAGAAAGAATACACTCTTGATAAAAAGGTATGTGGTCGCTCAATTTAACCATAATCATACTTTATTTTTCTATCCCCATGTGGTGGGGTGTGATAGGTATTTCATGTGATGATTTTGGTCATAATTAAATTTTGTGAATTGGGTTTTTATATTGAACGATTTACACTATTTTAGATTAGTGGAATTTCTTACATAGAATATCATGAATGGTTAATCCAAGTTATAATTGTTCTTATATGGGGTTGTTTTTAGAAACATTGATTCAAAACTAAAATTTCACAATCACCTATTAATGTTAAATGGAATGTATTCTTGAAACATACTTTTAGAATTGTATTTTTTGGGGAAATGATACCATTTGGGTTGTATTAGAATAAATAAAATGGAATTATGTTTTTAAATTTTATGAATTTATATTAAAACTATTAAATTTGTGTTTTTTGTTATGAAATTAAAATATTTTACTTGGAAAAAAATATTGTGTCTTGGTAAAGAATTAAGAAATATAATGGTGGATGTGTGGTGGGTCTAGGTTATTTGTTTGGTAAGGTTTCTTTTTAAAAAAAGGGGTGTAATATAATGAGATATTTTTAGAATGTAATATGGTTGGAAATGGGTTTTCAAAAATGTTAAAAAATATAGAATCATTTTAAGGAATTGAGAGCACCCCATCATTGTGGTGTAGTTTTACATAGGAAACCAAAAATAAATTCTACTTATTTCATTATGATTTAAAATACTTTATTTGGGTTTTATTAAAATGTTGATATGTGTATTTTATAATTTTTAAAAAATAAAATTTCTTTTCTTGTTCTCATTAAACCCAATGTTAATTCAGTTCTTGATTGGACTTGTTGTTGTTGGTTAAACATGAGGTGAATCATGCCCTATGGTGGACTTCGTTATGCTTGATAAACCCAGATTAAATATAGTCCTTGGGTGAAATGTTTGTTTTATAGGGATGAGTATTTAACCCTATTGGGGGATAGGTTGTCACGATCATCATGATATACTCGAGACACCCTAACATTTGGTATACCTGGTATTTACTCTTCCTAGGAGTCATAACGGAGACCATATTAGGTGTGTATTTTATTCATTTATATTTAAATGTTTAAATAAATATTATTATAATTGATATCTTGAGAACTAGTCTATGCACTTGGTCTATAGGATGGCTATTTGATAGATTCCAATGGTGGTGGCCTACTTATTTGTATTAACACCCTACTCATGCAACTATATTACTTGGTTAGACAAGCATATGTCATCAATCAATATATGGTTGTTGGTTTGGGGGTAATGTCCCATTTCATGGGACATTTCTTGGTATGGTAGAGTGGAGTTTGGGTGATGGGATTGAGCAGGACTCGAAACCAGTTTTTTGTTGAGTGTTTAGTTTAGTTTTATTTTTTTTCTTCATATTCATGTAAATGGTTAAACCTTAGGATATCTATTGAGATATGAATGGAATAATCAATTTCTTATATCATTATACTATTTGTTTGTTTTATCATCACTTTAACTACCTTATCATTGATACTTGTTTGGTATAGTTAAATGTTTATATTATTTCTATAACTATTTATACTCTGATTAGTGCATAAATTTTCTCTATATTATCCTCATAGACCCAGACCACTAGTTGAAAGCCTATGACATACAAGGAAGTGAACCTGAGGTATATTTGTGATCACTGTTCTAGGTAGTAGTTTGTTTTCTAGGGTGATGAGACATTATAGAGTAATTCTTCATATTATTCTCACCTTACACAATGTAAAGATATATTTTTTATTTTCATTCATAGTACATTAAGAAAAAACATCTTCCACTACCTACATATTTATCATAAATAATGTTCGTCTTGATATGTTATAAAACAACTTCTCTTTATCTCTCTTTTCTATGTCCTTATCTTGACACACTATTCATTCACACCCTTTTTCATTATTCTCACACTAATATATTTTCACATAACAATGCGAATAAATTTCCATCCTAATTATCCTTCAATTTTAGTCTTAAATCCTATAATAAAATAGTTTATACACATTTAAATTTTAAATCCATAATTACCTAAACTATTTCTCTATTATATTTAAATTATATTATCCTTATCTCTAATGTTTAAAATTACATTTAAAAAAATAGGAAATTGATCCATGAGGACCTAATGTGGATACTTAATTCTCTTGAACAACTTCTTCAAACACAACCCAACATCATTATTTCAGGATGTGTTTCCTATTTATTTCTTCACAAATTATTAGTATCATGAATCATGGATTAACCAATGAATCATTATTTAAAATAATTGAATGATAATACATCAACATCATTTGAAAAAAATATATTATTTAGGATATTAGTTACAGAATGTTATATTTACATCTTGCAGATTTATCCATATTTCACTAATTTTTTATCCTTACTCGTCATAAACAAACACACGGATACTTAAAATTTTTGATCTCTCTTTATAGAGATACTAATCTATATGGTGCTATATAATTATTCTTACCAAGAAATTCATCCTTATACAGAAGTAGATTAATCCTTATACAGGATCAAATGATGCTTACTCAATGTAAAATGACTCTTATAAAGAGAAAAATAGTGATTTAATAAAGGAAAATGATACTTCTTTATATGAATTATCACTATAAATTTTGGATTCACCCTTAAACAGACATGATTTAATCCTTACAAACATCAGGACTGTAAATTTTCTTAATATTTCATTTTGTCCTTAAAATGTATTGGTCTTAGTAAAATTATATATGAATTGTAAATTCCCTAATGATTACCAATTCATACAGACATATTCCATACATCCACATAGCCTTTACCTCACTTATAAACCTTATTTTATGTGATCTATAAAATTATTTGTGTATTAAAAATAAAATATAACACAATGACCATATAAACAAAAAATATTTTTCAAAAAAATATATTTATATAGATAGTTTTCATAATACAGAGGAAGTTATGTAATTTTAAATCATAAAAACTTCTCATTACCCCTTCAAAATTTTCTCAAAAGTCCATATTCTACTAAAACTGTCTTAAGTAATCACTTGATATCAATAATGGTTATGAAGGTTAGTTTGAATTTGGAAGCTATTGAAGGGGATGAAAAATTATGTTCTATAATATCAATGTAACTTATTTGATTATGAACCAAGTAAATGGGGGAAAAGACCAATTCACAACTAAATAAGACTAATTATTCCTTAAATTGTGGGGTATCTATGAAGGTTTGGTCACTGATAGTAAATTAAATGATTTATTTTTAGCATGGAGTGGTGGTTCATTTTAGTATGAGGAAAGATGCTATGGGTCCTTTATGTAACTCTAGCTGGAAAATGTATCTTGGTTTAGACAAAATGTATCTTAATATTTGTCGATAACTCTGGTGGGTTAGGATAAAGTCTGATTTCGTTGATTCTGTATCTCAATGTTTGATGATTTGTTGGATAAATGAAAAATATAATATCCCTATAAGAATTTCCCATCCTCTATTCATTTTATTATGGATGAAAAAATAAATAATAATAAATGTCATGTATAGTTAACCTAAATGGACTTGGAAACATGATTTGATATAGGTTATTGTGGATTGAATCTTATATTTAGATCACTTTTTACATATTTTGGGGATCTCTATTGAGGACATGATTAATTTGTATGTGGATGAGGTGGTTTGGCTTCATGGAGTTTCTTCATCCAAATTTTGGGATAGTGATCCTGGATTTACATAAATTTTTTGTGGAGGTTTGAAATGGGTGATAGGTACTCAAATGAAGATGAGCACATCATATCATCCTCAAATATACATCCTTTAATATCAAACCATTTAAATTTTTATGAAAATTTATCAACACTGTATGTTAGATTTTAGAATATAATGGGAGGATCATGTAGATTTGGTAGAGTTTATATATAATAAAATCAATCAAGCATCAATTCAAATTAATTAATTCATATAATTGTACAAAAAACTATACTGATAATAATTATATTTGGTTGAGATAGGAGGGAGATTTTTGGGGGTCCTAACATGGTGAATGAGTCAATATATCAAGATAGCTTTCATAAGTGATTAGCAAGAACTCAAAATTGTTATAATTCTTAGACTGATAATTATATGTGGCTATTGAATATTATGGTTAGAGATCAAGAGGTACCAATAAGATCTATCTCATGTTCTTTCCAGTGATGTGGTGGATCTACATCAAAATAAAAACATTATATAGAGTCCAGTGGTTATTATTGATAGATTGATGAATATCTTGAGAGGATAATGTATTCAACTAGTGATAGTCTTATGGTATCATGGTTTTATGAAAAATGAGACCTCAGAGGTAGATGACTAAATATTTCCTAAACGACTAGAATTGTTTGACAAGAAGAAATCCTTGTGATTTTTCATGGATGAAATTTCTTATGGTGGTGTAAAATGTGGCATCTTAGGTTTGATAGGCAAGTCTATAATTTGAGATTTGGTGATATTAATACTTTTTTTGGTTTTTTGGGATTGAGTCATGTAACATCCTATTATAGGTATAACATACTTTTTTAGTTTAATAGGTTTTGGTTTGTGGTTAGGAGGATTTAGGGAATTTTCGTTGGGTTTAATATAGATCTTCCGGTGAATGTTGGCTATAGGGAGCCACCTGCCTACTGCTAGGCCGACCAGTAACCACTACACGATTACATAGGCCATCAAGTAGCTGTGGTATCAGGATGGGCTTGATGAGTTAGATCCTAATAGTAAATTAATGAACTTAAAACCCTTAATTAACCCTCTAATACCTCTTTATCAAAACGAATTCATCTAGTTCTCCTCTAGATCTCTCTCTTAGCATTCCAAACTACTTCGAATTTCTATTCCTAGATTTTCATCTTGGTTTGATTAGTTATTATCAAATTGTTTTGTTTTACTAAATTTACCTCATTATTGCTTCCCTACAATATCCTTATATGAATTTTTAGTAGTTTTATAATGCATTTAATGAACTTATTGATCATGTTTTTATCTTTATCTAATCTCTTCTGGAACCATCATGTTATTGAATTTTGGAGGACGGTTCTCTTGTCAGTTGTGGTGAAACATTTTATTCCTGAGGTATGTGTTGATCAAATCTATCTAAAAAAAATTATTATTGGAACATGATTATATGTTATGGGAATATTTATTTAACACCAGCTCTTGTTTTTAGTTTATTTCCCTTTATTTTTAGTGTGTGGATTACACTACTATTTATATACAAATAGAGTTTAAGGTAGGTGGTTCCATATCTAGACAGTGTTCTATTCATAGTGAAATGTCTTAGATTTTTTAATGGTTTTATAAATGAATTGACATGATCCTTTAATTTCTTTATATGTGTGTGTGAAAAGGTTTTTTTTATAAAACATTATTTTACCATTTTTTGGAAAATGAAATTTTTTTTCAAGGAATTATAATATGGATTATGAAAGTGGTTTTAAAGTCATGTTTTTTATGAAAATGGTTTATTATAATTTTTTTGTGAAATATGATTATCCCTTTGAAATTTATTTTACATATTCAACTCATGGTTTCCTTGTGTACCAAGGTGAATGATTTAGTATTTTTCTATGTCTATTTATATTTTATTGGTGTTATCGTTAGGGTTGTCATTCCTTTACAATATCATAGGTACATTTTCACCAGGATCATGAGCTTAACATTATAGGTGGATCACAGTATGGGGTGTTCCTCCATCCTGAGTTTATTATTGTATTTAGTCTAGGTATATGAGTTCGTACTAGTCATGGTTTTTTATTTTGATATGATTTGCCCAGCTAGCCCAACCATTGTTATCCATGGGATGATAACCTTTGTGATTCTTATTTATATTATTTGGTTTCGAAATGATATTATTTATCCATTGATATAATTTTAAATGGATTATTTAAATTATTATTTCAAATTGTATTACTTGATTTTATTTTGGAACTATAAAAAGGATAATTTTTTACCTTGTATTTTATATAAAACAATTTAACTTATTATTCTTCCTTATATCCTTTTAAATTAAGCATATTAGGATTATTTTATAGAGACTATTTATTGAAAACCCAGGTCGGATACTACCAGGACTTTTTACCTCACACATTACACAATCCCTTGGAGTTTCTATACCATGTTTCATCTTAGGAATGGAAGGGAAATGTTCAATGGTTGGGTAGAGAGGATTTTTATCAATAAACCATGGTACGTTAGTGGTTAAAATATGGGATGTTTCCTATGCATCACTTGGATTAGCATTAGATAATATTAGGTGTCCTATATTTTGGTTGTTTAGTGGACAAGTTCCCAGGTTTTATCTTTCTACCATTCGTTATATCACATCCAATGTTACTACTTTGATTATGAAATATTTATTTAATTTTTTTATTTATATAATTGTGCCATGTATCTTGTTTTGTGGTGGGAAAAATATTATGTCAGGTTGTTGGATTCCTATGAGCTAGTCTTTATCCTGTAGGGATTGGTAATTCCCTTCAGGTATTACCATGGTCCATTTCTTATCCTTGTTGGATGGGTCTTCTAGACTGAGAAATAACTATTTGGTATCAAATCATGGTTATGCTCTGTATTATGTTGTCATTAGACATGATATGGGATTGTACATACATGATATGTAGGTTGGAGTTATTTCTTGGATAGCTATTTACATGATTATCCACAATTAAAAATGATTTGTGGGGTTGTGTGTCTCCTATATTGGTTTTTAACCTTGATATCAATTTATACTTTTACTTTCAAGGATTGTACTATGATTGTTTCATTGTTTGGTCTTTTATTTATTATTTGGGTATTTAGAAAAATTCCTCCAAGTCATATACCATGGGTTTCTCTAGAGGGTGCAGTAGGATATTCTTATCAAGGGAATCTTCTTCTAGATCAAAATATCATAGAATGTAATTTTTGGGTTGTTTGTGCCATGTACTAGAATGTATCACACATGTAGAATCAAACTATAGAGGCTTAAATAGAATTTAGAGGAGATATTGATTGAGTATGATAGTTACAACATAATAAATTCCCATCCTTTAAGGTTTAATATTAACCCTTAGAGGAGGACGACTGCCTTGAAAATATCAATGTGGTTATAGACTTCTTAGAGGCACCTGATTCTGTCAAGGTGAAATTTGAAATGTTCAAGGTCTTGGGTCCTAGAAAGAAATGGTGGGATTCTATTGTTTTGGAAATTTTTTATGTGGGTTTGGAGTGAAATGGATTCCTACCCATTTTATTTTTTTTTCTTATAATATTTGATGATAGAAAAGTATTTATAGTTCCTCACCTTATTGTTTAGAGGGAATCTTGTATCAGGGTACAACAACCATTTTATGGATCTTGTTTTCTTCTATATGTGGTGATTAATGATTTGTTGAAGGCTCAAAAGTACCATAAGGGTTTGAATATTGATATCATACAAAAGTAATATATATGGAAACTCACTACCAATGCTATGTTTAGTGATAGAGATATGATGGAAACATGTATATGGTGGGTAAGATTGGCTTTTATGTCCCCTATCATCCACCAAATGGTAATTTCATTTGTTCAAAAGAAAAAAATAGGAAGTGGTAGCATAATGACAAGGGTGGTTGATATAGTTATCAATAGTGGGATTCGTATATTCCTTTAACAGTAACCATCGATGTTCTCTAGATAATTGATAAAGGTATTGTCTTTGTTGCATCTTATATAACAACTCATATCTATGATACAGGTGTCTTACACTAATTTATGTATTCACTATATATAGTTTTCTTAACACTTAAATTTGAGTTATTTTCCTTTTTATGGATCTATATATGCCTAACGGAAAAATTCACAATAGGGGTTTCAATTTTGTTCGTGTTCTCTTATAATAGATGATTTGATGTTAGTGTGGGACGTTTGTGTTCTTCATTGGGATCTATTTGAAATCATTATTGGGATATATTAGATTGTCTCTCATTGATTTGAAATTTATTATTATCATCGACATGATTCATTCTTTTTTGTTGATGGGAGATCTCAGGTGTTATAAGGAAAGAGGGATCCAATATCCATCCAAGCAGGTCGTTATCACCCATAGGACATGAGTCTATAGACTTCCACATTAGTTAAGGCTAATGATGTTTTCTCTCCTGTAATTATATATTTGGTTGTTTAGGACATCCCTAAGGTAGTCTTGTAGAACTTCTATAGTCATGATATATAGAGGGAGGTAGATTTTTCTATCAATCGGGTGTGAGGAACACAGATGATTTATATACCATCTTATCATATATCACCCACTAAGCCTAAAAATCTCTAGATTATATTGTATGGTCATCTTGAGAAGGGATTTATTCCTACCAATTCTACAACATAGTTCCCTATTCTAATTTCTAAAAAGGTTTATGGTTATTTTTGGATTTTTGTAGACTATCTAATATTGATTTGGTGAATATTGTGAATAAATTTTACTTTTTCACATTTGGATAACAAATTTGATCAGTAAAAGGGGAAAAGTGTGTTTCATTAATTGATAATAGATTAGGGTATCACTAGCTCATGTTTAAGGATTTTTATATCCTGATGAATTATTTACCGAGCAGGAATATCCCTTATTAATATCATGTAATGACTTTTATCTTAACTAATGTTCTTATAGTTTTTATGTATTTTATGTATAGAATATTCCACTAGTATTAAAACATCATTGTGGTGGTCTTCATGGATGATATACTGGTTTATTATAGATATATTCTTGAACATGAGAACCCTCTTAATTTTTTTTTTAAAATCATAAGGGGTTACCACCTTTATGGGAATAAATTTATATGATATTTATGGAACAAAGAAGCGATGTTATTAGGACACTAGATTTCAATATCTTGCATTTCAATTATAATTAATCAACTCGGGGGGTACTTATAATTGTTCTCTAATAAATTCGCAACAAGGCTTCAAGCTCACCTCACTATACAATATAGGTTGTCGACTGGTAGTGTGGTTTTGATAGTGAAACATTGGGGAAAATATACCCCCAGTATCAGTTATAAAAGAATAATTAGTAGTATAAATAAATAAATAACATCAGAAGATAAAAAAATGAGTAGTAGAAGATACAAATAATAAGTCTTAATCCATAATCAAATGATTAATTGACCATGCACGAACATGATATGATGAAAATTATGTAAACAATAAAACAAAAGGTACACATGGTAGAAGACATAAAATACAATACACATGGTCAAAATTAAAATGGAAAGGAATAAATAATAGAATAAAAACCAATAGCTAATAGAATCCTAGTCCCTAACTCAGCACTCAAGTCCTTTAATCTATCCAATCCCAAAAGTATAATAGCGTGAAAGAACAATCCATGATCAGGAACCAGAAAACATGAGGTCTGTTCGAGTATCAAATGGGGTCCTGAAGAGGGTGTGAGAGATACACAGTAGGCCCCAACCAATGGGGTTTACAGTAATCTATTTTGTGGTTACAAACAAATAATTATACAGGTATATAAAATATATGTCAGATAAATAATTGTAAATATATATATGTTGGGATCAGGTTCCTCAAAGACACATGCCTCACTATACCTACTTTTTCCTAAGAAGGAATATATCTTAACACCTACCATCATGTATATATATATATATTCACACATAATACAATCATATAAATAGGTGTGCATGAAATAGTATGGATTTGATGTATAGTACCACATAATTCACCAGGGAGGACCACATTTCAGATAATGTATGACATACTTAGGACATCATACCCATAAATCACAATATAAGGCATTCCATTCTTATGGTACCATAACATAATTATAATATATGGTATGTTAAGTCCAATGTTTCCATGACCCTAAATCAAAATATAATGGATTTTATTCCCAGGGATGCCATGCCAATAACTCATAACATATGGGATTCCATTTGTATGAATTATATTCCCATAAATCATAACATAAGGTGTATCATTCCAATTTACAGTTCAATAAAATATTTTTTATGATTTAAATTGTAACTTCCCAGAAGGGGTATGTGATATGATCTCACCATTAACTCTTAATTTAATACAATTACACTATTTTTTCATTCATTAATAGTGAAAAAGGCCATGTACATGAACATGCCCCACTACAATTCAATTATCAATGAAAAATTCATCTATGTATATAAATAGACTATATATCACTTTTTTTCTCATTAAACATCCACCTTTTGTTAGATAATACATCTCACCTCAAAGGTGATTTTATTAGAAAAAAGAGGCATAATAGTCATATAATTAATTTAAGTCAATTTAATTATTTATTCCATGAATAATAGTCATCACACCTATGAAGGTGACTCAAAAATAGAATATGGAATAATATATATGTGAATCAAACAATACACACTATAGTTTGTTTTGTGAAATAATAAATCATTGATTATAAGGGAAATTAGCCGAACTCACCATACATTATGGTTAGGTTTGAGTTCATCAACCTCTAAAAATAAATAAGGGTGTCCTTGTACATCAAAATTATTTCTATTTAATTAATTTAAGTTGTTTAATAATTTAGGTATGACACGTGGAAGATTTTAGTGTGTTCCCGAAAAAATACTTATAAAAAATTAATCTTTTAGGTAAAATAATATAGGCCACCAACCTCATTCTCATGACAGATAAATTTTCCATTATCGATCACCGATTTATTCCAATGATATATATTTTAGAATAATCATCAAATTCCATGAAAATAAGGTGTATTATCTTGCATGTATTTAGTATTCTGTATGTGGAGATACTTGATGAAAATCAGGAATAGGAGTTGTTGACTCACCCGTAGTCTTCCAATGCATCTGACAACTCTCAATTCGAACACCAGATGAAGGAGATCCACTATGGGATAAGAAGAGGAAGGATAGGTGCATGAGTGGAGATCATGTATGAATGGGGTGGGACAATGTGGTAAATCACAATTAAGGTATAAGGGGGGGGAATGTAATTTACACCCTTTTAATAAGGTGCATAGTTATGCCACAAGTGTTGGATAATAATGCACAAAATGTATATCTCATATTGTCCAGGAGTAATCCCCCATATGGTATGGATTCATATTTTGGTCTAACTGTGTGCCAATTTTCTAGTCCAGCTACTTAATTGGAAGAAACCATGTGGTTAGGTCCATATTTTGGGAGACCATGCCAAATATATACACCCACATTTGAAATTTATAGCATAAATTTTACAAGTCCAACTGAACCACCATTCACATTTTATCAAACCATGAGACACCCCTTATAGGGTCATAAAGTTTCTTCTAAGGTCACACATTGATTAAACAAACCATGCACCATGACAGTTTCTCCTGAAAAGTTTCCTTTCACAGGACAATTCTCTCAAAACTCATTCAAACATATATGAAACCACTCAATCATTAAAAACCATCTTAAAATAACAATTTTGAGTGTTATAAATCTCAGAATAATGTTTCCAAACAAAATTTATGATCTGTCTCATCCACCAAACAAAACATTAAAATACCTTTAAAAAAACTTAGTCGGTCTAAAACAAGAGACATTACATCTCTCAATCCCGGGAAGGTGATTTCTATCTTTTCATAGGAACAAAATCACAATTTATTGGAGTTATAGATAATTGTAGTTATGGTTTTCTCCTATTAGTATTCAATCAAGTATTTTTTAATTCTATCACAACATTATACTACTATTACCATAAAAGGTGTGAAGATCTTTTTGGATTTTATGTGTCAGACCACTTTTGAGGATCCAAAATGGGTTATAACATCAGATCTTAATCTAAAATTGTTGAAACATAGTAAGTACTGTGTGTTATATTTTGATTCTTCTATTGATGTTATAGGTTGTGTTCTTAAAAAGGATGATCATGTCATGGAATTTGACTCTTATTATCTTCAGCCGCATGAGATTAATTACCCAAAACTTTTCTAAGAGATCACTAATATTATTCATGTGCTTACATGTTTGTGACACTATCTTTTTTGGGTAGAGATTCATGGTATTTTATGATCATAATATCATGAGATACATCTTTTATATAAAGGAAATGGTCCTCAATTAGATGTGATGGGTGGAATACCTCTCGAAATTTGACATTGAAATCTCTTACACTCTTGGGAAGGGGAACATTATTGTTGACACTCTTGGTAGAAAACATTATTCTCATTATTTAATGAAATATAACTAGGAGTGGAAGATTATGGATATTTTCACTTATCTATATTTTTATGTGTAATTAAAATATTTAGTTGGGGTTTTTACTAGAACTCATTTTTCATCATCTCGCATTGAGTCTACTCTACAGTAAAAATAATTAGATCATGAGATGAATGGAATTAGGGTACCCTTGTATGGTTGATAGACAATTAATGATTTGTTTTTCCCCTTAAATGTTTTTTTTACATCGAGACTTAGTTTTTCATTCCATAATCTTCCATGAATTCTGTTTTACATGATTTTTATAGATCTTCAGGGGTCGTTCATCTGGGTATGATCAAGATGAATTACGACTAGATACATCATTTTTATGGCCAAGTATAAATCATGAAATTGAAAATTATGTGTCCCATGAATACACCTACCATCAGATAAAGGTAGGTAACTTGAAGCCTTATGGTCTACGATATCCTCTTTTAGTGCTGATTTGGAAATGGGATGAGGTATCCATTCACTCCATCATTCAATTAAAATGGACTCACAATAGCAATAATTCAATAAATATTTTGATTGATCAGTTGATGAAATCATATTATTTCATTCAACCATGGACACCACTAAGTTTTAAGATTTGGGTAATATGTATATGAAAGAAAATTTAAGGATTCATTGTGTCCCCTCAACCATTTTTTATGAGAGGGATTCTATTATTACCTCTTGGTTATGAAGAAGTATCCATGAGTTGATGGTGACTCATTTCAGATTGAGTATATCATACCGTCCACATCTAACTGGTATGATAGAGTATTCTATTCAGATTTATAGGATATTCTTCATGCCTATATATTGTATTTCATAGGATTATTGGGAAACCGTATGGTTCTAGCCAAGTTAATTTATAATATCATTTATTATTTTTTATCATAATGGATCTCTTTAAGGATTTTTATGGTATCACATAGAGGTCACTTATTTATTAGTCAGAGATGGGTAAAACCACTCATAAGGGACTGAGTCTTATCTAGGAGACATCAGTGAGGATCCATGATATATGTTGATACTTGGATATAGCACAGAGTGACAAAACATTGTATTATTGGTTTTGATTATGTCCTTTAGATTTTTCCTTTAGTGATCAAGTCTTCCTGAATAATTCTTCTCATTTGGTTATCCATCAGTTTGTAAAATAGCGTAATGTGTGTTTGAGATATATTGTACTATTTTAGATCACTAATCTAGTTATAATTTGTTTTCGTTGGAATTACCATCATAATTGTTAGGTATTCATAATATTATACACATATCCTAGCACACAAAGTACCAACCTGATCCATCCCATGATCTGAGTTGGGATGATATTTAGTTGGAGTTATATGTTTATATTGTACACACTAGTAAAGAATGTTTATTCTCATATGAATGTCTATTATAGGAAATCAATTATATATTAAATTTTTTTAGAAACATGTATATGATTCTCACAATACATGGGAGCATGATTCATTAGAAAGGGAGCAGTGGGATCACATAATTTCAATGATTCCTTCTTTTCCATGACTTTGTTGGGAACAAAATCTCTATGGTGTGGGGAATTATAACAGAATAGTTAATTTATTAACTCATTTTAAATTTTAAGAGGGGTTTTTGGGTTTTTAAGGTGTTAATGGAGTTTTCGTGGAGTTACTAAAGTTCTTGGGAAGAACGATGGGTGCAAGGAGCCACCAGACACTTAGTAGGAAACCACCAGCCAACTGGTGGATTTAAAAAATAAAAAATTCATGGATTATAGTGTATTTCTCTTATATATATATACTTCCTTTATCCATTTGGTTGGTAGACTGGTATCTAATTCACAATTATAGTGGACACCATCTAGTCGGTTGTGTCCACTGGGTAGCCAGTGGGGTGAAGACAAGTTTGATGTGTAGGGGAATAATTGTAAATTAATTTCTAAAATACCCTAAATAAAACCTATAATCCCCCTTTATTGAACCTAAAACATATTTTTCTCCCCAATTATCCTTCTAAACACCTTCAAACTTCTACTCTTGGAGTTTCTATCTTGTTTCAATTGATTATAAATGAATCAGTAAATTTGGTTTATTCTCAAATATTCTATCTTCTATATCCCATACTTCTAGGAATAGGTAATAGTTATTTGAAGAATTTCTAGGATCTATTGATCACATTATGATCCTTATCTATACTCTTCTAGACCCCTCCTATGATTTTCTACTATAGGCTAGTAATCTTGTTGGTTGTGGTGTGATATGTAAATCTTAAGGTATTTTTTATCAAACATATCCAATGTCACTTTTTCTTATAGAAACATTATTCTATGTTGTGAAAATTAATTTTTCTGGTATCCCAAAACTTTCAATTGATTTCGATGTACTTAAAGTGGGTGTATTTTGTCATAGATTTCATACGATCTGAATTTGAGTTTGGTGGTTCTATCTCTTTATTATGTTCTGTAAATCAGGAATTCACTTATTTCTATAAATAACTTTATAAATTATATGGAATAATCATTTAATTTATTTATATGTTTTTGAAAAATGGGTATTTGTGAATGTTATTTTCTCCTTTTCTATGTGAAAGAATATTTTTTTCAATGAATTGTGTAATGGATTGTGGAACACGTGTTAAAATAATGTTTTTGATGAAAATAGATTTTTGGTACTTTTTCTGAAATTTTATAATCCCTTTAAAATTGAGTTGACAAATGATGCACATACGATCCTTAGGTACCTAGGTGGAGGGTTTATTATTCGGCCCTATCCCTTGATATTGTTAGGGGGTTAACTTTCTGGGGTATTCATCTATAATTATATTGAATATAAATTGGATCTTTGAACATGACCTTGAAATTATATGGGGTTCACTTTATTGGGCGTTCCTTCATCCCTATTTTATGAATTAATTTATTCTTGGGACTTGATTATTCAGTATAAATTGTTTGTGACTAGGGTATGAGTGGTCTATCTAACCCGAACATTGTTATCCTATGGGTGGTTATCATTTTTCTTTGGCATTGTACTATTTTTCATTAATATTGATACTTTATTTGATATAAATGTCAATGGTTTATTGAAATTAAGATTTTAAAATGTATTAGAATGATATTTTTTAGAACCGTGTAAAGGGGAAGTAGTTTACCATGATTTTGATATTAAAAAATGTCACTTGTTATCCTGAAATTTGGTTCATTTAAATTTAGAATATTGAAATTATTTGATAGATACATGTTGTGTAAAACCTTTTTGGGGTCCTACTAAACCATTTTATATCACACCCCATACACTCCCTTTGGGGTGTGTAAACATTATTTTATCTAAATCCGGAATGTAAAAGGCGTCATAGTTAGTTGGTGAGATTTTTAGTTAGCCATAAATGGAAAGATATTGGTTAGATGTTTGGATATTTTCCACATATAACATGGAGTAATTTTTTATTGTTTTTGGTGTCCTTTATCTAGTTGTTTTATTGACATGTAGATTGGTTTTATCATTCTACCATTTATTGTATCACTGTGTAAGTTACTATTTTGATGATGAATTTTTTATTTTATGGTTTTAATTATATATGTATACAATGTATTTTGTTTTATGTGGGGAAAATAAATGTCTATCTTTGTTGTTGGATTATTGTGTTTTAGTCAAGAGCTTTTTGGTATCAGGAAGGACCTCCGGGTCATGCCTTGGTTCGGTTCATAGCCCAGTCAGATGGGTCATGAGAGTAAGGATGTGATATGTTAAACTGTCTATGTTGGGATTTCATGTTATCAGGGGTAGTTCAGGGTGACTTTATAGTTCACCATGGGTGGTAGAGGGAACTACGTGGTCAGTGCATGGTTCAAGGTTACTATGCATTGTGGTCGTGCAACTCTTATTCAGGGTGCGTGGGAACCTATATTGATTCTTCATGTAGTCTTGTTACTATTACATGATTTTACTTTTAGAAAACGTTTTTAGAGTCTTGTAATCTTAACTAAACACACTAACAATAATTTGGATGACCCTAGTGTTCCGTATGAGTACAATTATGGATTTTATTTCATTAAACAACCTGTTTCTCTCCAAGATTGATCAGTCCAACACAGAAACCCAGGTTTGATCTCAGTGATCTCTTGATTTTTTATTTATACCTTATCTCATTATATATATTGGATATATCTATATTTCTTTTTTAATTTAGTTTCTTGTATTGTTCATTCAAATCATGAATAGATTAGTTATGATCCCATGTTTTTATTTCTTTGTTTTGAAGGATGAGATCATTATTTCCAAAAGAAGATCTAGGGTTTTAGGATTATCATATGATGACTATCTAAGGTAGGTGGAATTTTTTAATTTATTATGGTATTAATATTACTTATTTTTTGTTGATGTGATTTTACTATGTTTTAATATATGTGTTATTATCAAATATTTTTTTGATATTGACTTAATGATAATGGGTGTTTTCTAGAAATTATAATTTTTGGATTTGTAGTTTTGAATTAAACCATGTATATTTTTTTGGAATGAGTTTTAGTTTAAATAATTGGATTTGGGTTTAAATATTGTTTTATATAAGTTAATTTATAGGCTTCATAAATTGGTTATATTTAGTATTTTGATTTAACTGCTAATTTTGGGTAAACTATTTCAAAAATTAAATTCGTTTTTTATTATAAACATTTTGGGTATGATAAATGATTATTAAATATAGAATAACTCTATAAGGGTTAGATATATGATATATATGTGGAGTTCCATATTTTCTGTAAGATATGGACATGTTGATCCATAAAATATGGGAACTACTCAAGTATGTGATGGTCCAAAATAAATATTTTCATTAATTATAGGTATTCAATTTTTTATCATCCATTCTACTACTCATGGATAAATGGGAATTATTGGTCAATTTTGGAGTCATATTGGTATGGAATCAATAAGGGTAACCTTTTATAAGAAGATAAATGGTTATTTTATTTTTATAAATTACATTAATTATATATAATATTGATAAACTATTTTTATTTAAACGTGATAACTTTTTTTAAATGTTATTGGTTAAATTGTTGAGAATATGTTATTATATGATTTAATGAGAGATGTTTTTTGAAATCCTACTAGGAATTAATATTCATCCCAACCCAAAAATATCAGATTGTGTCTTTAGATTTCGTGTGTCATGATATAGGTAAGGGTATTGATCTTTCTTTGGGTAATGGATCTTATGATATAAGGATGTGTTATACATGTGGTATTTTGAACATAAATTAGAGGATGGGTTGGATGATTCACATTGGATGGTTGTCATATTATAGGTTTTCAAGTCTTGGTGGGACTAGAATCTTTTTTTGTATTCCTCTGCACTATCTTTGGTTGTCTCACAATCAATTATTATTTTAAAGTTCCATTTTTTAAAGGAAATAGATTTTTGTCTCATAATGTTGTTGGTTGTTTACATAAGGGAAAATAATTACATAATATTTATGTTCATCCATCGATAATAATTAATAAACTCTAGTGATAATGGAATGAACCTAAGGCCTTATGGTGACACTAGGTTGAGTCTCATGATGTTGGTTCCAACGATGGGGTTTCTAAATGGTGTTTAGATGACATTAAGATTGGAATCATGTTCTGAATTTTTTCATGAGACATTTCATTCAATATTATTACTAGTGTTTAATTCAGTATTTTTTTATGAAATTCCTTTGGATATGATAGAGTCATATTAAGGCTAAGTTAGTTACAAAGTAATAATTAATTTCATGGATTTAGAAAACCATGGAATAAAGAAAGCCATTGGAAATGATTATATAGAGAATATGGAATATTTTACTCATACATATAAATCATGGTGTTGTTCGTAAGAATTTTACCATTATAATTTAATGAGGAATCATAGGGTTTCTCACAAAACATTTCAAGGAGACTAGTTTTGATGTGTATGTCTATTTTTGATGGTGATGGGTGTCATACTACAAGCTAACAAATTACAATGAAGCATTTAATTTCCTAAAATAAAGATATAAGTGTGGAAAAATATATTTTTTTATTATTTTTTAAGGAAACAAATTCTCAAACAATAGAATTTATTATCCACACAATAACTTATATGATACAAATATGAAGAGATCTACATGTAACACTTTAATAATGATGGTCACACTATAATGTAATCAAGGTCAGTGAAACGTTAAGGGATCACATTAAGGATATGGATAGAAATTTAATCCAAATATTTTAGACCTAAGGATTATTCCATACCACACCAATATATCTTCGGATTCATGTGAGGTATTTAAATCTGGTTACTTCTCTCTCAGTGGATTTATCTTGAAGCATTGATATGATTGACCATAAATTCAAGAGAGAATTATAGAGAGGATTATGCTATGTCTGAGGAGAGGAATGAAGGTACAAAAATGATACAAAAATAATTAATGTTATGGAGTAAAGTTAAATGATTAATAATATTCTCAGTTCTTATATAAAACATCCAGTTACTCATATTTTAGAACCATCTTCCTACTCCATTCCTGAATTTTTATAACAAAAAAATGGATAATGTGATCAAAATATTTGGACACGAAGGATTAAAAAATTGAAATAAATAGTGTGAAAACCTTATAAATACCATTATTTAATGATCATTCAATCACTATGATCTCATATAATCATTTAGTTTCATATATGGATCCTATGAACTTAATTATGACGGGGGTAATTTTTTAAATAATTATTGTTTTGGTAACAACTAAATCAGCCCCACTTAGTAGTTATTCACTTGTAATTGTACGAGATAATTAATATAAATGACAATTGTATTATTTTCATGTATTACTAAAGTTTTTATTATTGTTATTTATTTTAATATAATTTTATTGAATTGATCTACAAGGATATTGAATATCATCAATCACTAATAATATCCTATGTTTTATGGGAAAGGATTTCACTTGTGGATGGATAATATGGTTTTATATATTAAATTTATTTTGATTAATGTTATTAATATTACTAATAATGGTATACCCATAATTGATCAAACATATAAATTTCTTGATTAGATTAATATTGAATCTTGTGAGTGAGCATGCAATATGTTACTTTCATCACTCTTAGGGAAAAATCAGAAAAAAAACAGATGGGATTTGAGGGAATGAATTGAATTTAGAGAATTTTTTATGAAATATTTGAGTAATTAAATAAAATAAATGAATTAGAATTAGAAAAATGTATTAAAAAAATTTAGATATTATAATTAGGTAAGATGAGTTCATGGATGAACTCTATATTCTGGTGAACAAAATTTTGTGCTTGAATTCATATCCATGGAGACATTCTTAAAGGTTTGACCGTAGTGAATAAATTGATGACAAATATTCCCTATAAGTATTGATGTAAATATTTATAACCTCGGGGATAAAGTCTTCTATAGGTGCACCATTTATTAAATTAAAAGTTTACTCACATACTAGTATATTAAGAGGGGGTACATTAAAACAAAAGGAAATTATAAATATAAAATATCATTCAAAACCTACAATGGTTTGAAACATATTGAATCTAAAAATTCACAAGAATATGAAACTTATCCCAAGGATGATTCAATGAATTTTTATGAGAATATTAAATTATTTTTAGAATAAAGTAAAATATAAATAATTTAAATAAAAATTCAAACATTATTTTAGGTGTTATAATTATAAAAATATTAGACACTTTTAGCTAGTTTCACAGAGAGGGATAAAAAATTTAAAGGTGTTGATGAATCACAATGATAATAAAATAGAATCAATGTGTCAAGTAACTAAAGTGTATAAAATTCACTAAATGAAATTGAATGTTGAATTATTTAAATAAGATAAATTTTTCCTCAAAATAGGATGTCATATCATAGAGCCCCCCATACTCATGCTCCCAGATCCGGTAGGAAAAAACATAGTTTTAAACATTTTTTAATACACATATAAAATTATAATATATTTATAACATTTATAATACAAGGACCTTTTAGTTTTGTGTTTTATTGAACATACACAAATCAAAAAATAATATGACTCATGTATTTCTAATGCGAGGGAAAAAATATCCACTGTATAAGAATCTTATATGTCCATAACGTGTCTTCAATGTCTCCCATAAATTCACCACACAAGAAAAAAATTTATGATTATAATAACTAATAATTTCTATCATAATATGTGGAATGGGAAACATAAAAATTGTAACACCCCAAGCTTCTACGGTATGTTTCCCTTTGAATAATATAGTGGCTTATGTTGTATGCCACTTAGAGTTTTAGCAGACCATGACCATTCAAACTAGCTTTTATAAATACTAATAAACACTTTTTGAAATTTTTGAAATTTTATTTTCCAAAATGGACTTCATTTTTGAATTTTGAATACTGAGATTAGCTTGGGGGGAATGTTTAGTATTTTTCTAAAAAATATTATTTTCTGATGAATAGTGAAAAACAATGCATTGTTGTTTAAAACTGACATTTTATTTAAATAGTTAAATATTTAATTCAATTTGTTTTAGCTAAAAATATATACATAATACCTATATTGGTTAAATATAATTTATTGGAGTCATTTTATAATAATATTAGATATATAAAATTTTATTGAACATTTTACCGTCTTTTACCCACCTTCTCTGAGAATTTGAAAATCTATAAAAACATAATTTTACCGCTTCTATCAATTGAATTTCAAAAATCTGAGAGACACAGTTGATATCAGTATGAAAAATTTGGTTCAACATGTTGAAAATAATTTTGGGTGAATAGTAACTTTTAACTTTTATTTTCAATCATTAAAAGTAAATAGGGTAATTAAAGGTAAAAATGATATTATTTTTACCCTAACACATGTCCTAATTATATTTTATAAGTGTATTTATAAAAAATATCAACCTTGGGAATAAAATGTGATCATTTTGGTCCACCTTGAAAAGATTAGAACATTTATTATTATTTTATTTAAAGGGTTAAAATTTTTAAATTCAATGTTTAATAATTAAATTATTTTTAATATATGGTTACACATTAGATAAATTAGACTATAAATATTAATTATAAAGATAATAGTATTTAATACATAATTGTATTTAATTTATAATTTTTAGACATTATATAATTTAATTTATATATGACATAATGATGGTGGAGCAATTACCTTATTAATGAATGATTGAAATAATTGTTATTTTAAATTTCCAAATAAATTTAATTTGACACTATTGATGAATTTTACTAATTTACTAGGTTAATATGACATGTTAGGGTTGAATCAATGAATTTTGGCCGAAATAATCATGTTGTTATGACTTTAACAAAAACAAAATACCAAATACTGTCAAAATTGACATAAATGAGTTTTTAAAACAAATACTATATTATTAAATGATATAATTGTCCTAAAAATATAAGGATAGGAAAAAGGACATATATAATAATAGATATATAATTAATGAACCACTTTGGGTTTTCTTGGAATTTTATAGTAAGATTATTAACCATATACTATAATAATACAAGAATACATGGTAAAAGTTAAACTATTTAACTAAGAGTTAAATCTAAAAGATAAGGTTAATATGGTGACCTAAACCTGTCTAAAACATATTGGTTGAGAGTTTTTCGACCCATTCCTTTCTTAGTCTCGAAATAAATCATTTTGGAGCTATTATAAACCAAAAATGAGTTTATTATAAAATGATATTTCAAGAATTTCTTAAAGTGACCCTCACCTCTCTTATAAAAGGGTACTTTTCATTCTCTCAAAATCATACCTCCAAATCCATTTGGCTCATCCAACACCTGATCAAATATAATCCCATCTGTACTCAATTCTACCTAGAGGCCTTACATTGATCATATATCTAACCTATGGAGCCCTTTTGAGCAACTCAAAAGGAAACACCTTAAGAAGTGGTAATAATTTCACCACCCTCTTCCATGTTCTTTTCCTCTTCCACTTCCTATTTCTTTGTTGTTTACATAACAAAATAATTACTCTAGTATCTTATACATATTTTTATGTTATTATAAATATGGTACAACCATATTCATTATTCTATCCATCCTGTAAATTACAGAGTCACTATAAGTGTGTACGTACGGCTTACCGTCTCCACGACGTGGTGTAGTTTGTTATTAAAAAACTTAATTATTTGGATGTGTATAATAATGAGTATAACTGATGTAAATAATAAATATTAAATGATAATTATTCTTTATATATGATATAAAATCCAATTGCATATGTGTTTACCATCAATATAATGATATTATCGCTCGTGCGTACGTATGGATTACCGTCTCCACGAACGAGATGAGATTCATTCCTCATCGTAATCATTCAAGAATAATTTTCATTTTATGATTAAAAATAATTTTTAAGAACATAATATCATTTTGGATATGAATCAAATACATCCTATACATAACAAACATGACTTAAGTGACACAACATATAAAGTAATACGAATCACTTAACAACCAAAACAATGATACTACGGAAATATCATTAAAAATGAAATATTATAAGATCGTCTTTGATATCATATTTATTTATATGGTTATTTTATAAATTAATAAAAATAATTTCACCATTATACAAGATTTTAACCTACCCTATACTAAGGAAAAGTACAAGGTATGGGGTTTTCATCTCACTTCTTATTCTCATGAGATTCATGCTATATTGCCACTATTTCCTTTAGTGTGGTGTATGTACTATCCATGATTGTATTATTTGTGTAATATAATTTAATTTATGGGTATTTAAATCTTCATTTTATGATAATTATTTCATGGGGAGTATGTTTCATAAGTTACCAAATTGGTAAGGGAATTTAAATTTTCAATGTCCACTCATTGGGCTTTACGCAAACTTCATTGATTATTTTTCTCCAAGATTATGTGTGGAATCACTATTTATTATTTATGTAGTAATTTCCACTCCCCTTTATATGGATATAACTTTGATACACACAATCACTCCATTGATAAATTCTCATTCCATTGCTTTGAAATTTAAAGGGGGATCTAAACTAAATTTCCATTAATTGAGTTAAACATCCAAGTCATTGGTTTTGTTTTTACAAGAATATGTGTGAATTTAATCTGATTGATTTACACTAAATATACAATTATATTTAGTGTATTTATATTTTTTACACATAATTATTTCATTTATTCATCCTTAATCTAAGGATACGGTCTTTATAATTTATTTCATCTCAATTTACATTCCTTTGAGACCTCATTGTCGTTATACACCAGTTCACTTTTATATGGTGTATATACTATCTTTTGAAATATTATATCATGAATCCATTTCTTCTCATGATATTATAAGGTTTTTATTAATATTATTCCTCAATTAATTGTATTCAAAAGTCTCCCATTTGTTTAGGAACTCTTTAAATATAATAGTGTTTTAATAGTTTTATATATTTATTCATCTAAATCTTTCTAATTAATGTCCATGTTTTAAAAATGTTTTTAAATATTTATTTATATGGAAATAAATGTTTTTTAATTAAAATTCCTTTTAACTTTTTTAAAGTGGTATGGGATACTTTGATTTAAAAATCTCTTTTAATGGATTTCTTTGATAAATAGTGCGATATTTAAATTTTTCAATAAAATGGGGATATTTATCTCAAATAGTTTTAATGACTATTTTCATCTATGTCAATATCCTTCAATGTAATTTATTATTGATTTAGGTTGATTTATTATAATACAATAATCCATATTTTATTGAATGAGTTATTTTTTACTATAGAGGTGCTATTTTTTTGCCATTAATAGTTTGTGGTTAAAATATTGACATTTCGTATGCTAGTTTTAATATGAATTTTTAGATTATGATTCACCCTTTCCTATGAGGAATGAATTGGACATAGTATGGGATGGGTGGATCCCACTATAACTCCTCTATGCATCGGTAGGTCTCATGAGAAAAAATAGTGTCTTGGCACAAGGCCTTGACAAAATCTTATTTGTAGTCTTGGAATGAGGCCTTGACTATGTGGTTATGATGTCTGGAATTATTAATTCCATCATTATGAAATTGGATACTGATATTACATGTGATTATTAGACTACTATAATATCCATGTGAATAATTAAATGTCATAATTTGATTTATATTGGGAATATTATGCAGAAGTTTATTTTTAAAAGGCCTATGTTTTAGTCTTATACATTTCCTTAAATGTTTATGATTATTTATGAAAGTTTCTGATGTATTATAATCCTTACTTAGAATATGATCTCAAACCTTTCTATGTTTTATTTTTCCTAGGTTACGAAGAATTATATTATGACTGATCTGCAGGGATACTCTAAGGGATATGAATGTGGTCAATAGAGATAATGTTGTCATTATTTTTCATTTTATAATGTACTCTAAAACTTATGAATGTATCTAGTATATCTAAGGATACTAAACTAATCAGTATTTTGGGATTTGATCCCTTTTGATCATGCCACTGTTATGTAAAAATGCATCGACTCTATGTAACTGGGGTCAGGGCGTTACAATAAGGGGTGATCTCAAATGATCAACAAGTATAAACATAAAAATAAATCGTAATGTGATAGATGTTAGTAATGAAATGATATCATAACAAGCATGATCAAAATCATGGGAAATGGAATAAAGAGATGATATCATATGTATATGGATAAAACAATGATCATAACAAAAGATCATAGCATCATAGAAATGTGGCAACAACATAAACATAACATCATAAGCACATGTAAAGGCTCCATGGCTCATTAACATAACATAGTTGGCTAGGATAACTGTCCATGCACCATAGTTATCTAGAATAACATTCCCCACACACCTTGATATATAGTGAGATGGAAACATTATCAAATGCATTGGAGGAATATAAAAATCTTGGACCACACATAACATAAAATGTACGAACATATGTGTGCCATATAGAAATAAATCATCATATCATCACAAAACTAAGGTATAAAATGGATTGCATATATTTCATAAGGAATCAAAAAAATGAGGAATCCATAATTATATAAGTAATCATATAATGAAAACCCATGGAATATAAATGTGTATCCATTCACTATTGGCTTCATTATAGGTAAATACAACTCAGTAAATATGACTAAGAATATGGTATTTAAAATGTTTAGAAAATGGATATATATTTTAAATTATAATTTATCCAATCAATTAATTTATTTAGAATCAAGTTGAAAAACCTGAAATCATTTTAATGGAACGTATTCCACTCATAGACGAAGGAACTGAAATAAAATCATGCATATACAAGTAGATGACTAGGTAAGACAAAGGAAGTGATGGATCATCCCATGGATGTAAAATATAACTTCATAAGACATATAGATGAATAATATATATGGTATTGTTTAGAGAATACGTAAGATCAATTTTACAAAATAGGTAAATAAAAATCTTAGAAGAATTTGGAAAATTTATATGAAAATAATAATTACAATTTTCCTTTGAATACATATTAAAAGGAATATTTTATTAAGCCATCAGAATATGAATATCCATTTTTGAAATCATTAAACTATAGATAGAATTTATATTTAAACACAATAAATGATGTGGAATTATATGTTCATATTGAAATATGTAAAAGATATTTAAACTTTTTAAAATGAACCATAAGGAAAAAAATTATAAATATATTATTCTATTTTTTTAAATAATGTTAATTTAGTTGAAAATAAAATTATTTTTTTGTAAATAAGGTACTTGGTCACAGTTGAAAACAAAATTTTAATAATTATTTTTAAAAATTATCATGTGAAAAATATTTATAGTCCACTAAAACCTTTAGGGAAACCCAAATTGTAAAAATGATGATAAAGTTTTCATTTGAAATGATTTGAAGGGAAATTTTATGGTCACATGATATGAAATATATTTGAGTTATATGTTACACATATGATAGGTAAAACAAGTACGTGGATGAAAAATATCAATTGTAATGTATATGACTTATTCTTTTTAAGACCCTTATTTTATTTGAGGAAGCATTTCATAAAAGGGGAGGAAATTAATGAAGATAAGTAATATCCCTAGGGAAAAGGGGAATCTACCATTTAAGAAGTTAATGTTAGGAAACATTTTCTTGGAAGATCAGCATAATGAAGATATTTCATGACTCATGGGAAAAGGTGATGGACTAATATTTCTCTGCTAACATTTCCCACATAAATTTAGTTTTGATGATCTCAAATACCCTTAATATGTTACAAATGATATTTATTCTCAAGTGTGTTCTCCCTATTTTTAATTTACTTTTCATAATTTATTATAATGAAAAATAAAAATATGGATGTTCTGTAATATTTTTCCTAAATATAGAAAAATGGAAACATTGATCAGAAACATAAAGGATTAACCTATATAAAAATATGACATCATGAATTTGGATACATGAGAAATCACATATATCTATGAATTAACTATGTCAATCAATTGGATATAAGAATCAATTTCATAGTGTAATAAACTGTATGTTTTGGATATGTTGTGAAATAATTTATGTGGTTCAAAATGGATAAATAATTCATTCGGATTTGTGGATAAATTGACAGAATAAATAAAATCAGTTACATAAATTCAAATCTGTTAAACTCAGGTACTTAATGATTTGCAATCAACCACATCAAATGAAACCTTATATTTATTACTATTGATTTACTTTCAATGGTAATTAATGATTCCATGCATGCATTAATTATTGTATTTCTTCTTAATGTTACAATTATTATAAATAGTGTAACTATTATGGGTAGAAATAAGGACAATGATAAATTAATTGTCAGTAATATTTTGATGTATTTTATGAAAAAAATGATACATGGAATTTAATTCCAACCCTGGATAATATGGATCCCATGTTGTGTAATTAAAGGATATGATTTATATGATTCTTTGTATGAATAAATAAAATAATATACCTAATAACAAAAGCATATGCACTAA
Source organism: Viscum album (assembly GCA_963277665.1). Taxonomy (NCBI): domain Eukaryota; kingdom Viridiplantae; phylum Streptophyta; class Magnoliopsida; order Santalales; family Viscaceae; genus Viscum; species Viscum album. The sequence goes on from OY728143.1 coordinate 2,134,216,170, forward strand.
TTAATTCTATCACTCTTTTCCAAATCATTTAATTATTCTTTGTTTTATAAAAAAGATTAATATGTTTCAAATTAAATACAACTGTGATTTTAAAAACATAAAAGTTATTTTAGAAGACTCTCATTGAACTTTTTTTATTGATATGATCACTCCTTTAGATTCATTCTATTCTATTAGTTATATCATATGACTATGAGCCTCAGCTTCTAAACATTGTGTTTATTCTCATTTTTCTATTAAGTTTAGTAATAAAATAACCTAGAAAGATTGTATTTGTAATTCCTTTATCAAGATCATTAAAAGGTCTAGATATTATACCAATTTTTTCTTATTTCACTCAGTTGTATAGTCCAGGGTAAAAGTACCAGCAGTCCCCAATAAAATGACTAGTTCTATAGAAAATAACTATGCTCGAGGAGTTGAGAATTAGTGGAGTAGATTGTGGAATTTCTCTTCCCCAAACCACTATAGTATCTCTATATGATTTCTATATTTGTTATTTTTTCCCACTTCTTCCAAATTTCATGAAAAATATTAGAAGTCAACATTCCTAAAATTTGGAGGTTTTAAATGTTAATAACATTTTAGGAACTCAATTTACCACTCTTTTTTGTAGTAGGGTAGTTGTTATTTGAACAATAATTGGTATCATATGTCATTAATTTTGAGTTTTTATAATTAAAATGTCAAAGTATTAATATCATCTATAAAAAGTATACATTTAACAAAAATAGATCAATTATGTATATGTTAAGAACTCTCTAAAATGTTTTTAATAATTATAATTGTTAAATACAAAAAATTTAATTTATTTGAAATCCCTTGGTCCTAAGGTTTAATTAAAATTCCATAAATCCCAATTAAATTCAAATCATATAACCTCAAAATGGGATGGTGATAATAAAGAATGATATTATCTAATCTCTAAATATATTAATTATATAATATGTTTTTTAGTTCTAGATGAGTTTAATTGAGTTTCATTATGTGCAAAAGAAATATGATCTATGGACAATAATATAAGTGGATTATATAGGAATTGAAAATTTGTGATTTATTTGATATTATATTTCTATGATTATGTTTTTTACATTCATAATGATATAATGAGAAAACATTACTCAGTTGAATGTAAGACAAACTAATTTTTTAAATAATGTTATTGTGTCAGGAAAACATATCCCTAAACTAGAACTAGCTATAAGATTCATTAGAATTATACAACCTAGATGGAGTGTAATCTCATCTTCCATTAGAAAATAAACATATTTTAAATATTTTATAATAAATTATATTATTGTTTCACTTATGTTGTATGATGTTGAGATAAAATCTAATTCAGTTGAGGAAAACATTATGAGAAATAATAATGTAGCATTGAATTTTTTTACATCTTAAATATTCAAGAAGAACAAGAATATACAAATTATGGAATCATCTAGAGAAGAACATACCTCAAGTAATTATATATAAAAATATAAACATGTATATATTACAAGTAAGTTCAACATATTATATAAAAATTGATGAGGATTTGGAAAACTTGTCAACAATAACTATAATCAGTAAAATAATTCTAATGAAGATATATGTTATGATTGTAAGAATCCTTGGAACATTGACATGGAATATCCTCAATTTCATGAGATTATGAAATAAGAGAAATAATAATTCATAAAGTTTTAAAATAATAAGAAATTCAAGAAATCCATGAAATAAACATGGAGTTCTTTCGAATATTCTAGTGACAACACATCATCAAATTCTGAAGCTACAATTTTTAAATGAATGAAAAATAAATGCTCTATGGAACACTCATATGAGGTAAATTCTTATTATTCTTATGATCGTGAATCTAATTTAATAAAGGAAAATTATCTTAAAATGAATTAAATTAATATTGTACCTTTATTGAAATAAAAAATGAAATATTTAAAAATAAAAACAAGTCCTTAAAAATATGTAAAATGTTTTCGTTAATGAAAATGAAGAATTAAATTAGTAGGTTTTTTATCTTAAAGCCGTGATGGAAAATTCTGCTACATATTTTATTGAGCATGGTATAATTTGTTTTATCAAAAGTAAGTTCAATAACATAAGGATGATTCAGTTGGGTTTAGAAAATGTTTAAAATTACATAAATCAAATTCTTTGAAAAAATAAATTTCAGAAAAATAAATTTTGAAGATGATGGAAATTTGAAAAGATAAAGCTTTATAAGAATTATTTTTTTCCTATACCAACTAATAAAAAGCTATAAAAAGTTATTTTTTCATTATGGATGATTAGAGAACTGTTTTAATTATTTTAGTTTAAGATATCTGCAATCTTTTGGAGTTAAACATAATTTTTAAAAAAATAATTCAAAATTTAGTGCTATATTTTGTAGTCTGAGTAAATATATTTAGGTTCCAAAATATTTTATTTCTATTACTGATGGATGAAAGAGAATAAGGGTATGAAAATAATTTCTCATTTGATTTTTCTTTATAAGGAAATATGTCCAAAATAATATATGAGAAATGGTATATAGATAGTGGACGATCGAGGTGTATGAGTAGATATTTCTACAAAATTCACTCCTTATCAAAAATTGATGGTGACTATACCAAATTTGGTGACAATGAACAAGGTAATATTATTATATTTGGATTAGTTTGAAATCCATGATTATTCATTATCAAAAAATTTCTTTAACTGGAATGATTTATGTATAGTTTGATACGCATTTCCAAACAATGTGATAATTGTAATTTTATAGATTTTTCAATCAATTTTTTTCCCTTTTGAAAGATAATATTCTTAAATTTAAGGCACAAATAATGGAAAATATCTATACACCAAATATTAATTTTTTTAGTAGATAAAAAAGGAACTGTTTAATTGATGAATAAAATGATTCTTGGATTTTTGAAAAAATAATGGGACACTATAAAGTCTATTATTTGTGAAATTCTTATAAAATGAATTTATTTTCAGATTTACCTAAACATAAATTGAACAAAATGAAACTATGTGATGCATGCCAATTGGGAAGTAAACACAAATCATATTTTATACCAATTAAATTTGTTTCTACCACTACCCCACTAGAACTTATTTACATTTATTTTTTCACCCATATAGATTTGTAATCCTAAGATGAAAATATTTCATTTATTTATTAGTATATTATTTTCCAAGATTCTCTAGGGTTTTCGGTTTGCGTATTATTTTTTAATCCAATTATGTTTTTATATGTTTCTTTAAATTGGTAAAAAATAAATTAATGGTAAAATTATTTCTTTGAGAAGTGACCTTGGAATATAATTTTAAAATCATGAGTTCATTTCCTATTGTTAAAAACATAGTTTCAAGTGTAATTTTTCATTCCTTAGGGAACCGCAATATAATTTTATGTGGAAATGGGTAATAAGGCCTTCTAATATATTTTTAGGCCAATGTTATATGAATATAACATTCCCACTTAGTTTTAGGCATAATCTTTAAATAAAAAAGTTTATATCCATAAAATATATTTAATTGGGAATACTTCAAAGAAAAAACCCTATGAACTATGGTATAAGAGAGATATAAAATTAGACACTTTATAGATATTGGATTTAATGTATATATTTTGAATACTAAGGATAATCTTGAGAAATTTCGTCTAAATGCTGATGAATGAATCTTACATGGATATTCTAATACTTCCAAGGCATATAGAGTTTTAAATATAAGGTAAAAGATTGTTTAATAATAAAATCATGTGAAATATGATGAAGTTAGAACTTTTGATCACCAGATGACTCAAGTTTATGGTCTTACAGATTCCTTTTATTACATAATACCTAAACCTCTATTTGAAAATAAAAATGATGTTGATTTGGAACTTGATTTTGGTGAAACAAATATTATAGGGTGGATACTAGTGAACCAAATAATACATTACATAGATATCCTAGAACCCTTATGAACAATCCCATTGAAACTATTATAGTAATTATAGATAAATGAAGTAGGTCTACTAGATATGTGATATATATTTTAGATTTCCTTTTCATTTTTATCTCATCTATAACATAAGACTATATATGAATCATTAGTAGATGAGAGTTTGTTATTAATAATACCTGAAAAGTTATATGTGTTTAAAATGAATAAGGTATATGAATTACATGATATAACATTTGAATATCCTTTTATATGGAAAAAATTATTTTTTTGGATTAAACCAAATGATCATGGTGTCATGAAAAAGAAAAAAGACAGGCTAGTGGAATAAGACTATTACCAATAAGAAATTATATATTATGAAGTGAACTTCATACCCATTGCTATATTAGATTCCATTAGTAATATCAGATCCAATGAATCACAAATGAATTTAAAATTATGTAAAATTTATTTCAAATCTTCATTGATAAATGGTTCTCCTATAGAAGAAGTATATGTTGAACAACCTCTTGGTTTTCAAAATTCATATTTTCCAAATATAGTTTTCAAACATACTAAAGATCATTATATATTTAAATATTAACCTAGATTTTGGTATGAATTTTCATGTTCTTTTTTCAAATAGTTTTCTAATAGGAATGGAATATCCTTCTATTTTTAGGAAAATGTCATCTTCAAATATTATATTAATATAATTATTTTTCAATGATGTTGTTTTTGGTTCTACAAATATAAAATTGTGAAATGAAGTTTCAAAACTCATGAAAAAATAATTTCAAATGGGCATCATGGTTAAGATATATTTAATTATATGTTTTATTGTTTATCAAAAAAACTATGGTAATGTTTTAACATTATGTAAATACATACCTGACTAACATAAAATGTTGGGACTGAAAAGGGTAAATTACATACAACTCATATGAGTTATAATTAAAATCTTAACTGGGATGAAGGTAGGAGACCTGTTGAAAAAATTCCATATTAAAGATTTATCAAGAGTCTATTGTATTTGACTAATAATAGATGAAACATTATGATTCCAGTTTTATTATCTTCTAGATTCTATGGAAATTCTCTAGTAATATCATTTAAAACCTTCTAATATAACATTAATTCATTTTAAATGAATATTTTCCATTTCATTAATTTTTCGAAAAACAATATTAGAAACCTAACTTTATATTCATATTATAAATTTGGGGGGTATAGAATAGATAATAATTGTACTTCAGTAACTAGTAATTTTCTAGTAAAATCTATAGTATCATTATATAATATGAAAGAAAAAACTATTTCATTATAAGATACTAAATAAAAATACATTTCTATAGGTAGTTGTTGTGCACAAGTATTGGGGATGAAATAAACCTTGATGGATTTTATATTTACATACAATCTAGGGTCAATAAAATGTGATAACACTAGTTCTATCAAAATTCACATGAATCCAATAAATAATTATTGAATAAAGAATATATATTTGATACATCATTTCATTAGAAACTGTGCTAAAAAAGGAGAAATATCCCATTAATTTCATTCTATTGTAAATGAATTAGTGGATATTTTTACTTATCCCCTTTTATGTGATAATTTTTTATTTATTCAAAAAGAATTAGTGAAATTAGAATTTAAATTTTCAACAAACCAAACTATTTAAATTGTACTTTTTCTATAATAAAGGTCTCTTACATATTATATAATATTATACACGAACAAAATTAAGAGAAACCAACAAAATTTTATCTCATTAACAAATATCATTACATTAGTCAGCTACGAAACCAACTAAAATTCCAAATTTTACAACTTGAAAAAAATATAAAATAAAATAGGTAAAATAGGAAATATTGGATGGCCTCAGTCTACTAGATTCATCATCCCCCAAAATAATTTCTATATTAATGAAACAAACTATCAATAAACCAATCATAACCTTAAAAATGAAAATATAACCTTGGGGAGAAATTGAAGTTATTTTTTAGTGAATAAATGAGGGTGTATTTATATGGTGTAAATTTAAATGTGACCATTAAGATTCGACTATTATATGACCATTGGTTATATATGACCATTATTTATTGTGACCATTGGTCAATATTACCATTGGAAACTCTACCCATGGTCGATAATTTCACTATTATAAGTAGTGTTTATAAGTAGTAATGAAAAATGGATAATTGATATGGAGAGGATAATTGATGGCCTCAACCAGTAGATTCATTCCATTTGAATCCCACTGGGGCTCTTCATTGACTAACCAGAACCTGTGCTCAACAAGTTAATCATGAATGAAATATTCTATCAGAGAAGTTCAAATTAGTGTATATTATCACTATGCCGATGTTAACTAAGACATCCCACAAAACTAACACCACCACACTCCTTACCTTTTGGGCGTACACAATAGTAACATGGCATTACATTTCTAGTCCATAGTTTCATAGATTTTAATTTTCTTTATATAAATAAAATTTTTATTCTATCAATTCCATTTTAAGAATAGTTTTTATTAATATAATATATGTTTAAATGAGATGAATTTGATGAATATAATTTTGGATGAAAATGAATTATAATTTTATTTCTCTAAAAAATATATACAATCTTAAAATAAACTAAAGTATTTCAAATAATGTTTTTTGAATCAAATTGTATTTTAAAGAACTATAAACTATATATAAATGATAAAATACTATTATAATGTCAAAGGAATTGTTTGTGTAAGTGTCCAAAATTTTACTATGTTTTGAAACATTTAGTTTTTTGAATAGATATGGTTTTTTGTATTTAAAATTAAAAATCTTCGTAATTATTGAATTATTTTTAAAAAAAAATTAACATTATATTTGGAATCAGTACATTTAAATTAATTTAGAGTGAATTTTGAGAATTTTCTAAAATACATTATTTTTTCAAGAATAGTACAAATACAATTTTGGGTTTTCGTTATATTTTATGACTTAATGCTTATTTCATAAGGTTTTAATAATTATTTAACCAAAATACACGACATAAAACATGTTATTTTTTTAATATTACACATTTTTATGTATATTAATCAATTTATAAAACTATATGTTACTTTCTAAAGTTTAAAAATGAAAATTTTATTTTCAAATAAAACATTGTGGAATACTTACATTTCCATGAAAAAAATTATTAAAAAATTTTATTGGTTCTATAATATTTAAATATCATAAATTGGGAACAATATATCCAAAAACAAGGTTCAAAACCATGGTTATGACAAAATAATTTCATCTTCAACAACCAATATTTCAGAGACCTATATTTGTAAATCAGTTCCTACATAATCTCTATAAATACCCACCCATTTCACTATTAACCATTAATAAAAACCCATCCTCTAAGACATTATTATGGTTTTCCTCACATGGATTCCTCCCCCCCCCCTTCTAAGGCTTTCATATTCCCCAGAGGTTCCATCCTTTTGTTTTAGGAACAACTCATAAAGGTATGAAAAATCCATACTTCTCTTTTCCATTTAAGATCCTTTTTGTTATATGTCTTCTAATTTCCCTCAAAATTTATTTTTATCAACTTTATTTTGTCCCATTACTGTAATAATAATCATTAATCACTGGTAGACCCTTTTCCCCTTATATTTTATACTTTTCTAAAACCATGTTTTATACATATTATGCTACCAAATTTATTTCTACAATTTCTAAAATATTAATGAGAAATTATCTTCTCCATTTTATTTTAATATAAAAAAACATTCTCATAAATATTCAATCAACCTGATCTAAACATGACAAATTTATTCGTTGATTTACATAAAATAATAACACATTCCATTTCTATGGGTTGAAAATGACATATTGATCATGTCTTTAATCTCTTTTGTATATAATGATTTTTGATAAGAAACCAGTTCTTTATTCTCCATGGGTAATTAATGAGATGGTTTTTATGATCTATGTGGATCACATGAAATTAAGACTTATTAAGGGTGTTTCTTGATATCCCTAAACTCATTGGATCAAGAATTTGTTTCTACAGTGGCATGTATTACAATACCTTGGGGAGTAACCTTATAAATTTTCACTTATGCTGCCTTGGTGATAAACCATTGAAACATGCTAATGAATGTTAAATTTAAATGTTTTATCCATATTCAAATATTATGAATCATGATCTTATTATTATTTTCTTCCTCTTGTTCATTCATTATTTCTATGCCTCATGATCTTATTGATATGCCTCATAACCACATACATTTTTTATCCCCTGCTTATTCCCTAACTAGGCTTCTTGTTCATCTTTTTCCATTGATGTATGTCCTTAGGATATGAGATACATTAAATGTATCTTAGGGTGAAACGATTAATATGTATTTAATTTATATTTTAGAAGTTTTTTTATGTTTTTATGTATTGTGTACATTATATCTATGAAAATAAACTTTAATAGATCCTCTATTTATACCATGAAAGGAAAATTTATATAATTAATGTTAGGATCCCATAGTGGGTATCAAAGGATGGATCAGTTATTTGGGAAAATTATAGATTAAAACCCTTAGGAATATCCCAAGGGACTAGTAGAAATATAGGAAAACATCCTAGTATTTTATTGAGTATTATGTAAGTGGTTTCCAAATAAATTCATCCCTTTATGGATATTATAGGTGGATGTGACTCTTGCACAGATGTACCTTGGGGTAACAACGGAAAACATCACATTGATCTAGAATCAATCAAGAACTACTGCATGACAATGGGCCTTGATTCATACCTAGTTTGACACATTGGTGAATATTAATGGTTAATTGCAATATTTTTTTGAATAATTATGAAAGATATATAGAAAATGTAATTATTATTACAAGATATTAGTAACATATTTATGCATTATTTTTTTTGAGACATGAAATCCCTTTAGAATTATAATATTCATTAATTTAACACATTTCTCACTGTGGGTTTCTTCTTTTAGAAAAAAATGGAGGGAAATAGGAGGAACCATGTGAATGATGAGTGAAACAGATGATGCACTAACAGAATTCTGATGGATCCTCAAAAGGAAAACTTTATAAGGATGATGAATCAACTGACTCGAGTTTTGATCACTAACTGGAATCATATTTAGATTCTGGATTAACTTCTAAGTGAACAACTTTAAATTAAGTCTATTATGTGTCATTGACCACCTTATTTTAATGTATCTACCAAATTGTGGATTGATGAGCAATTTATTATCTCTATATAAATAATCTTTTATGTATTTAGTTGTTCTAATCTATATAAAGTCACCTAGGTTTTATAAAAATTCAAAGGTGAATCTTAATAATTGTAGACACAAATTAAAAATCAAAACCAAGAACGGAGGGAAATTTTATGAGGAGGGGAGAGTTCATTAGAATACTTTTCAATATATATTTCCCCAGTTTGTTGCAAATTAAATTGGAGAAACAATTTCTAAAACTGAACCAAATGGAAAATGAATTGGTGGGAATCTCAGATATGAACATTACAAGACATACTCAATGAACCTTTATATATTTATGGATCTTAAGGAAAATGTTTATTTATTATTCATTTGACTGAGACCCCATCTATGGAAAAATATATAAAATTAGCAATATTAAACTATGAAGTTATATTATGAAGTGTTATGATGGTTGAATTTGATATTGGAGAGGCATAATGGTCATATAGATCGAATGAAAAGAATAGTCTAATAGAGCCCAACACAGGGAAGAATGTCAATCATGGAAGAAGAGGAGATAAATTTATACTTCCCATGTGAAAAAATATAATATAAAGAATATGGGAATTAATTTATTGGTATTGTAAACTGATACAAATGTTGAAGAGATGATCATACATCTTGGAAATTTTTTATTCACGTGAAGCCTCTACTTCTCAACACATACGACAAATGGAATATGGTGAAGGAGAAGTTGGGTGTCCAATCCATAAAGTGTGTAAATATTGGTAATTTTTCAATCTATTTCCCAAATTATAAGATAATGTAGGGGAACCACTAGAAACCCAGTTATATCCCAAGGGAGCAAGTTCGTGAATTTTTTATCCCAATTGTCTAAGTATTGCTTTAAATGATTTGGTGGCTAGTATACTCATTGTTCTATTAAATATAGCATGTACATTATTTGATTCTCGTTATAGTCATTCCATTATTTCATCCAAGATTGAAATGAATACAGAATCAATACTAGAACTACTCGAAGTAGAGTTGTTGGTCAAGAATCCTTGTGGGGTATCCTAGCATCAATATTTTTTATAAAATATACTATAAAATTTACAGATTACAATCTCATTGAAAATATTCTGGTCATTCCCATGGTGGAATTAGACACAATACTAGGGATAAAACTAGTTCTCAAATTATAAAGAAAATATTAACTACACATGAAAGGAAATTTCAGTAGTCTTGAATTGATAACCAACAGTCATTTTCAAAGGAGAGTTATCCAAGCATAAATTTTCTCTAGAAGAACCACCAATATACTTCTTTAAAGAGATGATTAGATAATGGGTAGTAGGAAAAGAATTTATAATGATAGATAATTTCCCCATCCTTTAAGAATAAAATTATGTAATTCCAAATGAGTTTCATGGACATCCCCTAGAAAGAGAGGTAGGGTTCTCCATTGAACTTATACCTATATACAAGCCGATATGAATGACCCTGTATAGAAGGGAAAATATGGAGTTAGAGTAATTAAAGAAACAATATAAAGATATTTTGGAGATGTTATTTATTATACTAGGTGTGTCTACTTGGGGAGAACCTATTATCCTTGTAAATAATAAGTATGGATCAATTTGGTTATCCATTAGATATGTATAACTTAAAGAGATCTTATGGAAGAATACAGACACTCTACCAATGAATGATGATTTATTTGACCAATTTAATGGATCTCAATTATTATCCAATATTAACCTTCGATAATGAGATCATAAATTAAGGGTAAAGAAATAATATATTCCAAAGGCTGTCTTTTGAAAAGGTTATGGGCGTTATGAGCTTTTTGGTATTCCCTCACCTTGACTAATTCTCCTTCTATGTTAATTTATTAGATGAATTGAGTATTTAAGAACTATACTAATAAATTTATGTTAGTTTCTATTAGTGATATTCTAATATATCCAAAATTATTGGGGAGAATGATGATCATATAAGGGTTATATTGGGAACTCTAATGAAGGAGAATCAATTTGCGAAATTCATAAAATCTAAACTATGGTTACAATAAGTTTCATTATTAGGGAACATTGTAACCATAGTAGGAATTTCAGTTGTCCTTGAGAAGTTAGATGGTGTAGAGAAGGGGAATAATCCTATATTAGTAACAAATATTCATAGATTCATTAGTTTAGAAGGATATTATAGGAATCTTGTGAAAACTTTTCACAGTATTCTAATCCACTAACCAGGTTAACAGAAAAGGGGATAAGTTCATTTAGATAAAAGAGTTTGAATAATGTTTCTAAGAATTGAAGATGTTATTTCTTACTGCACCTTTGTAAAATTAACCCTATATCAAATAAGGTTTTTTTATTTCTTGATCTTCATCATTGAATGGTCTTGGGTGCTTCCTTACAAAAAATTAAAATGTGGTTTCTTATGCATCTTGACAGTTAAATCACCAGGAGAAGAATTATCATATGTGTGACCTAGAGTTAAGTCTAGGTATTGTTTTCTCTGAAAATATGGGAGAATTATATTTATGGGGAGAAATGTTATATATACATAGACCACCAAATTTTGAAGTATATTTTCTTTTAAAATTAATTGAACATGACACAAAAGAGATGATTAGAAATTTTTAAACTCTATAAATATTCATTTCATTTTCACCCTAGAAGAGAATACAATTTCGATGACACAGTAAGAAGGAAAGACCATGTTGTTGCAGAAATAATGATAATTCAAGGATATAATAAGATCAAGGACCTAGTAAAATTGGGCACTGAAATTTTATGGTAAGGGAAATCATCAACCCTATAAAAACTTATTTCTCAAACATAATTACAATAAATTTTCATGAAATCTCAAATAGAATATCATTTGTTTCAAAAGAAGATAGATGCAGTGAGGACTGGGATGTTTATTATGTTCAATATTGATCAAGAAGGTGTACTTAAATTTCATACAATGCTATGTGTATCATATATCCCATAGATAACTAAGGATCTAATGGGTGAATCCCATATCTCTACATTCTCTATACATCATGGAATTAGTTAAATGTGTATGGAACTTTATGATCATTATTGGTTGGATAATATGATAATGGAGATTTTTTTATACACAACATGGTTCTTCGATTTTTAAAAAGATAAGTCAGAGAGACAACATCCTAAAATGGTATTGCATCCACTAAACATACCAACATGGGAGGTGGGACAATATCACTATGGAATTCATCATGGGTCTCCCAAGAACAACCAAAGAAAACAATGTAATATGGGTTATAGTGTATTGACTCACCAAGAATTCCCATTTACTCGCTATTTGAGAATATTTATCTATTGACCAACCTTCCAAGATATATATAAATGAAGTGGTGAGTTTTATTTGTGTCTCCTTAATATCATTTTTTATCATAATCAACAATTCACATTTTTTTGGGAGAACTCCTCAACATGCAGTAAATACTGAATTGAAATTATATATAGCCTATCATCATAATTCTAATGGAGAATCTGAAAGGACTACTCAAAAACATGAGGAAATATTTAGAACTTTTCTAAACTGAATTTGAGTGAGGATCAAATCAACACCTTAAATTAGTTGAGTGCTCATACAACAACAACTTATATTGGATTATTCAAATGGCACTATATGAATATCTATATGGGAAATGAAGTGTAAATACTACATGTTGGGATGAAGTTATTTGGATAACGGTATTTTGGTCTGATCTTGTGTAAGAAATTATAGAAATTCATTCCATCCAACAACATATAAATGGTTCTCAGAGTCTGTATAATATCTGTTCTAATAACTATCAAATGGGCTTGGAGTTTAATGTTGGAGAGAAAGTATTACTTCAAATATCACCATGGAATAGGCTTATGTGATTTTTAAAGAATATGATGATTATCCCTAGGTATATTATCCCCTTTTAAAACCTTGATTTCATAGGTGCAGTGGACTATCGGCTAGAACTAATACCAACCCATTTTTAGGTTCATGACATATTCTATGTATCCCTCATGAGGAAGTTCATATCTAATCCATCACATTTTCTAAATCTAGAGGTGGTACAGTAAGAACATGAACTCTCATATGAGGATAATACGATGGAGATTGTGTAATATGGAGAGAAGGTATTATGCATCTAGACTACCCATCTTGTTAATGTTTTTAGGAGAAACCATAAATATGAAAAAGTGACATATGAACTAGAAGAGAAATGAGATAGTTGTACTCTCACCTTTTTTCAACTGAGATAATGAGTTTAAATATAAGGGATTAAATTTCTTAATGGGTTAAGAATGTATTGAATTGGACTTTCTAAATGATATTTGTTTCCAGAATAAATGTTTGTTACATATTTTACAATACTATAGATGTAGAAAATAAATATATATAGACAAAAAAATTATCTCATTAACAATGATCATTTCATTAGTTATCTATGAAACCAATTAAAATTTTAAACAATAAAAGTAGAAAAAAAATAAAAAATAGAATAACCAAAATTGTAAAGTAAGGATCACCCTAGTCTGCTAGAATCATCACCACCACAAAGATTAATATAGAAGTAAAAGAAAATATTAAACCAATCAATATCTCAGGAAATGAAAATACAACCTTAGGGGTAAATTATAGTGATTTCTAAGTTAATTAATGAAGATTTATTTATATTTTACAAAGGTAAATGTGGCCATTTGGATTCAACCATTATATGAAAATTGGTCATATATAACCATTAGTCAATATAATATTTTTCAATATGACTGTTGGAAACTAAACCCGTTTTTTATAATTTTACTATTATAATTAGTGTTTATAAGTAGTAATGATAATGTGTAATTTATTTATTAATGATAATTGAGGGCCTCACCCAATTGAGTCATGCTGTTTGAATTCCATTTGTCAGAAATCGGGAGGTATGTATCATCAATTGGGTTATCTGTTGACCAATCCGAAGCTGAGGGTTGACAAGTGAATCTTGAACAAAGTCACCTATAAAATAAGATAAAATTACTATAGATTACCACTCGGTTTATGTTAATCATGTCACCCTGTGAAATACCAACACCGCACACCTTTTTCTTAGGGAGTACATAGGAGTAATAAGGGGTCAAGTGTCTAGGCCTTAGTTTTATAAAGTTTAATTTCCTTTGTATAAATAAAACTTTTGTTCCTTAAATTCCATTTCAAGAATATTTTTTCTTATTAAAATATATTTTCAATTGAGATGAATTTGATAAATTAATTTATGGATTCAAGTGAAACATAATTTTATTTTTAAAGAAAATATAAAAAAAATTATAATAGACACAATAATTATAAATAATATTTTTTGTAATAAAATATTCTTTTCAAACACTCTAACCTAAATATAAATGAAAATGTAATTTTGAAATGTATTAGGAAATTTTTTAATTGTCACAAATTTTAGTGTTCCTTAAAAATGAATATTTTTCAAATTGATATGGATATTTATATTTAAAATTTAAAATTTTCAAATTATCGATAATTAATCTCAAGAAATTAAATATTTTATTTTGATTAATCACATTGAAATTTGGTTAGATTGAATTTATTATAATTTTCTAAAATATTTTTTTTTCATGAATAGAAAAAATATAGTTTTGGGTTTTCGGTACATTTTTTGACTTCATTCTAATTTCATAATTATTTAAAGACTAGTTATAAAAAATACAACACTTGAAACATTATATTTTATTAATATTAGTTATTTTAATAAATTTTAATCAATTTTGAAATTTATAAGTTACTTTTTGAAGTTAAAAAGGGAATATTTGAGTTCTAAAAACATTACTGTGTAGAACAATTACATTTCCAGACCTAATGAAGTATTAAAAATTTGTGTTCAGTCCTAGTGGATTAAAATATAATAAAATTTGAACCCAATGTCTAAAATCATGATAAAAACCATGGTTATTCCAATGGTTTTTAATTTTCCAAATCGTTGATTTTCAAGACCACAATTTTGGTATTCTTAAAAAATTCGTCCACTTTTTCTATAAATACCATCCCATTTCACCATTCCCCATGCTTAAAAACACCTCCTATATGGATTTATGGTCTTTCATCCTCCAAATGAGTCCCCTAAAAGGTATCCTCAAGCCCCCAAGGTTCCATCCTCATTTTTTAGGAACACCTCTTCAAGCTAAACGAAATCTACACTTCTCTTTTACATTCAAGAGTCTTTTCTGTGGTATGTCTTCTAATTACCGAAAAAATAAATTTTCTATAGTTTATTTTATCCAATTATTTTAATAATTTATTTTTATGAATGTTATACCCTTTTCCCCTCTCATTTTAGCTTCTCTCAAACCAAATTTTATACCTGTCAAACTGTTAAATTGTTTTCTAGAATTTTTATCATTTGCTTGAAAATTTCACATTTCATTTTTATTTTAATACCAAACAATATTTTTCTAGTAAATTGGTACAAAAAATGATTTCAACAGTAATAATTAATTATTGTATTTATATTCTTGAAACCTATATTCCCTTTACATGGGTTAAAAATGATGTAATGATCATGTCTTTAAAGTCTTTTTTATAAGAAGATTTTTGATAAGAATGCATTCTTTATTCGCCTTGGGTTATTAATGAAATGAATTATTATAAAATATTTGGGTCACATGAAATTAAAACATATTAAGTGTTTTCCTTGATAGTTATCTAATTCATTTGGTAATGAATTTAATCTCTATAGATGACATGTTTTATGATACCTTCTTGAATAACCTTATTAATTTTCACTAATGACACCATGGTGATAAACCTTGGAGATATTATTTTCAATGACTCGTATTGATGTTGTATCCAAATTTACATGTTATTTTTCTTGTTATTATTATTATTGTATTCCTTTTTTTCATGACATATTGATATACCTCATGTTCTTATTCATATTTCTCATGATCAAATGCTTTTTGTATCCCTTTCTTATTCCATTACTGAGCTTTATTCCCACCCCTTTACATTAATGTATGTCCCCTGGATATGAGATATACTAAAAGTAACATATTAAAAACCTATTTACATGTATTTTGAGTTTATTTTAGATTTATTTTTTATCTTTTCATGTTTTATGTACCTTATTTCTTGGAAACTAAACTTCAATAGATCCCCCGTTTGTACCATGTAATGAAATTTTATATAATTAAAAGTTGGGATTCAATAGAATTATCTTCAGTGTATTAAATTTTTTTATTTAATTGTATATCAATTTATTGATAAATTATTATTTTATCAATATTTTACTACATTAAAAATAATAATTTAATATATTTTGATTAATTATAAAATCAATTCTACTCTTTATTTAAATTAAATCTATTTTAATTTTTAAAAATTAATTTTATTCATTATTTTTTTATTTTTTTTATTTTACATTAATTATTTTATGACAAAATATACCCAAACTTCCAAAATGGATATACATCCTTTTGGGAATTGTGTAAATGACCTAAAAGGACAAATTGGGCCTCAACCACTTTAATCCTTCACCTATATTACTTCGTTTAGAATAATAAATGTCACCCTCTTCTTCTTGATCATCTCTTGACCTCATATTGATCTACCATGCATGGGAAGATCCATTAATTTATATGATGGTAGTTATGGTTCTTCTAATATAGTAAAATAATGTTGTTCTATAGAGTTCTTTTTACAAATGCTATAGATATGGTTCGATTATGAGGAACTAAGATATTGTGGAAGGAATTATTTTAATTGGAAGGATGGGAGTATTATTATAATGAAAAGAATTATGGTTTCCTATTTAAGGAATAATTGAATTATTTGATGAGAAATATAGAGTTCGAGTTCGTTGAAATAGATTATATTCATTCATTGAATGTCAATGGAAAATATTTTTTTATTTCATCCTAGGAAATGGATAAATTCTATAACTAAACTCATGCGGGAAAGTTTAACTTTAGTGAAAATCTAGATGGTAGAACTGAAGTGGGATGAACTGTGTTGATCATGATCTTTTATAGAATATCTACCTTTGATAAGAAGGCCATAAATTCCTCAATATCTTATTTTAAAGTTATTTGTATGATCATTGATATTGGGATTTCTCTTGAGAAATGTATAAAAGTAAAAGGTGTAATTTTTAAACATATAGTAGTAATATTTCATGATTAAAAATGTTATATTGAACATTCCATGGTATATGTTGTTGTTTTTGAATCATTTCGTTAAAGAGAAATGAAACTTAATCTATTAACCTGATAGAAGTCTCGTATCCCATGTGTTAAAGTTGAAATAGATGGATCTCAATGAGGGAGTAGTTGTGATGTTCCATAAAAAAACTCTTTCAGTTGTTCTCTTAAAGACTATTGAATACTTATGGATTTCTGTAAAAAATACCCTTAAGACCTATTGGGAATGAAGGTGTTGTTTGGGGGAATATTCTAAAACCGCACCACCTAGGGATGCAACACCTGTTGAGATGGGGACTATAGGGGAAGTGTAGGTGTCATTATTTTGTTGAACTGATAATTAGTTTACAGTTTTCATAACTTATGTGGAGGAGCTAGTTTGGAAACAGGAATCTAAATTTTTTTATGTTTTTTAATTTTTTCTGCATGACACACTAGCTATTGAGATAGTTTTTAACTCATGAGGAGAGTCCAACTGAGACTTTTCTTAGTGTGTCTTCTACTAAGAAATGATTATAATATGAGGATGATCTTTAGATAGTTGATAACCATTCCTAGATCAATTCATATAAGAGATAAAGTTTTATATATAATTTTAGAATAAATTAGAGTTCATTATCAAAATCTAGAGGTTTTTTCTTCACCTACTAATGTACAATAGTACGCACCTTCTGTCAGTATGTGATCATAATGTTCTACTATGATTATTTTTTCCTTATACCATTTTTACCCATTTTATAATCTTAGGGGATATAATTGAGGGATTAAATTTGAGCTAAAACCCTCTAATTATGAAATTAGAAAAACCGTGGAATGATTTTTTCAAAATATGATTTTTAAAATCATGTAAAGATCATAGAATCATAGATAGTCCATCTAAAAATATTTCGACCAGTGACTCATATGAAATAAATTACCTCTGAAATGAATGATAAATTTTTTAAATACCTAAAATATTATATAGATCGAATTAGATAATTTTGTGAAAAAAAGGACTAATGTTAATGTTATAGGTGTTCTATTTTCATCTCAATGGGATATGATTCAAAATAATCATATTCTTCAATCATATTTGACTCAAAATGTACTGGATGAGATTCAAATATTTTTGTCAGAGATTATGGAGAGCTTACACACCATATAAAGTATTCTGATAATCCAATTTGACTGTATCAAGAGTTTTTATCCCTCTACCACTACCATCTCGGAACCTTCTATGGTTCAAGGTCTCAAAGATCTATTTGATCAGATGTCATCTAAATTAAATCATATGTATTGTCTTATTAAATATATATAGTGTAACATGTTCACACCATTCTTGATGTAATATTTCAATAATGATGTTTTGGATATGTTATATGACACAAGAGAATCTATTTGGATGCTTGGAGTTAGGAATTGTTTTCATTAAATCGCATAGTTAGATAACATGAGGAATTAGACTGTGGAAAACTGAATGATATATTTGAATTTTCTCTAAATGTTCATGGCATTGTTTCTCGTTCAATCCATCAAGTATCTCAGAATAAAAAATGAATTAATACTTTTCTATTCAAGGATTATAATGTTTTTGAATTATTTCATTTAGATTATTCATAAGCAGATTCATTTTCTTCAGAGTCAGTGGAGAAATCCCCAATTCTTGTTACCCTTACTAGAATATAATTTCTTTTCTAAATGAATCTTAGTATTATACCTTCAATGTAACTAGCCACCCTTGTTGTATATGATATTGTTTCATCAATGCCTTCTATTTCAACTACTAGTACCTCAATTCTATAGAATCCCTCTAATGATTTTCTAGAGTTAGTTCATGTTTTATTGGAGTAGGTGTCCAATATGAAAATGGTATTTTTTTCTTCTAAAGTGTTACTTTCAAAAATCCAAATTAAATTACCCAAACAACTATAGTGCATGTAAGGGATTGATCCATAGGGAGAGAGAGTTACTGAGTTTTATTTTTATAGTTTTTGATTAATTTAGTGAATTTTTCTAAAATTTAGAGTTGATTTTTTTTAATAATAGGATGATTGAATTTAAATTTCTTGATAAATTAATTTTGAATATAAATAAAGTCACAGAATTTTTAATTTTAGTGAGAAATGGGAAGAATGCGTCGGGGATATGGATTTTTAAGGTTGTTATTAAATCAATTTAATTATTAAGTTGTGTTGTTCATAATAATACAAATATCTAGGTTATGAATATAATAGAATCACCATGGTCTGATGAGTTTTTTTTAATCAATAAAAACCAATTCCTTGGTCTGGAATTATATTTCTCTTAATTTTATTAATTTCATCCCTTTTGAGATGATAAGCACATCTAATGATCATGGATGTTTTAATCAAAATTCCTTAGGTGATCCCTAGAAATCATTTTCTTGGTCTGATACAAGATTTATGGGGATATAGAAAGGATTCTTAATGAATTATAATAGAAACATGAATAATACAAGAACAATATAATAGTTTACATAATACAAACCATAATCATCCACAAACACAACAAAAAGGGGGTTTATCTACTCATTGAGTAGCTAGTAAATAAACTAATTGTCATAGATTAATTAAGCATTGTTCAAATTTTGGATTAAAGATCATTAGGGAGGTATCAATAACACCTCATTTCTTATCTTCTCTCCTTCTCTTCTTGTGAATCTTCAGATTTTTCCCCTTGGTCTATCTTGGAATGAGTCTTTCCTGAAAATGGAGGGCCTTCCCTCCTATTTCTAGATTTTAGTAATACATGGTGTGAACAAGAAAGTACACGGCGTATACCCTGGTCAACATGGTTTGTCCCTCTTTTCTCCACCAGTGGGTGACCAACCGCACTGCCCTTGACATGTAACACGGTGCCTCCTATTTTGTGGGAGTACATGGCATATAACGCCTCCCTATATGGCATGTAATATCAATCATCGGCCACCAAATGATTTTAGAAGGGATGAAATGGAATGTATACGGGAATAACACTATGTGTAAGCTTTGGCCGACAACATGTGTGTGTATCAACTCTTCCTGATCTGTGTTGAGGAAATAATAAATGGAGTGTATAAGATTTACACCCTATATATATATGAATTTCTATTGTGTCTTTTCATAATTTGTGACATTGGGTAGAAAACACCTAAAAACATCATAATAACCAATATAAATAATTTTATCCAAAAAACAATTAATATTTGGTGAAAAATAAGTTTTTATGGTCATTAATATATCTGAAAACGTATACACAAATCAGGAATATCAAATTCCCCCATACTTAGTCATTTTCTTTTCCTCATGAAAAGTCTCAACATCAAATCAATAGAATCCATACTCTAAAAAGTGAAGCATTCAACTAATTATAATTGTAAATACTATAGCTATAGAAAAATATTTTAAAATGAACAAAAAATAATTCAATTACAATGATATTAAAATTATGACTCACATATAATTTAATTAAATATTTTCATCCTTTTTTATCCACATTATTTAACTTTTAAAAAATAAACATTCCTCTTGATGATTTACCTCACCAAAAAGTACCACACTCACCACTCATGATTATTTAATTAGAGATATGCTCAATCTTAAGTATATGAATTGTATCCATAAGATTTAATGTTTTCTCATTATCCAATTTATAATTCAAATAACAAAAAAAAACATGAGTGATTTCAATAAGGTTCAAATATTTTTATGGCTAAGGGTTGGTAGGTAATGATGAAAAATAATCTCATTGGATTCAAAAAGAGACTGAATTCATAAACAATAATGCATGATATTCAAAATAAATCATACTGAAAATGCACACCCAATCAAGATCTCTCAAAAGGTATCATCATCATGATATTCCCTTGCCAATATGGGCACATAGACCATGAATAAATCTTGTCTCTCTTTTGATTTTTTTTAATTTATTTTTTATTTTTATTTCATGATTTCTAAATGTTTTTAAGGAATTGAATAGGGACCACTAAAAATATAAAGAATAATGTTTTTGGAAACACTTCTGCCCAAATGAACATGTGATAAACTCCCCCCACACTTCAATTCATGGTTTCTCACCAACATATATCATGAATGGCCAAAAATCGCTCTCTAAAGCTCAAGTGAATTATATTGACAAATTATAAAGGAATTATGGTAAGAAGGGAAAATGGGATTGTAATGTAGCTTCTTATCAAGTAATTTTATGGTTTCTAAGGGTTTTACAAAGATGAGATGTAGGGTAGGTCTCAAGGTCAATGGGGATTAAAAACAATCAAATGCCTCAATAATTTTAATGTGATTTAAAAATATTCATGTTTTGAAGAGAAAAACTAGCAAGTTCTGGTAGTTATGCATATCCCAAGAATCTCTCATGAAAGAGGGTATAAGAAAGAATACGTCAAAAAGTATTAGTATACCTCTCATTAATGGGAAACAGTGGTTAATCAAGTCATTACATGAGTAAAAATGATCATTTCTAATAAATACATATGTCCAAGGCTTTAAATCCATAATCAAACAATATCAGCAATCATTTTAAAATACTTTGAAATTTTAAATAAGCATGTGATTTTTAAAATTACCTTTTATGTATTTTTTATTTATAATTATAATTAATCTAAAATTATCCACAGTTTAAAATATGTCAACTATTAGTGATGTCTCCTGAATCAGTTCAAGGCAAAGACTTGTGTAATCTAAGACCCTCCCCCGCATTTAATACAACACATGGTCCCCCAAGTGAAATACCAAGGAAGAGGATAGAATTTGGGAAAATAGTGGGCATAAGAATATGAGAAGAAATGAAATATTTTAACCCAATGTTTAGAAGAAAAAAATAAAAAATGAAAAATACTCACCTCTTGGTGAATTGACAAAATGGGGAAGGGGTCAAAATTGGGATGTCCAAACCACTCCAAAGTACCTGTGACTATCGTGGGTAAGGAAAAACAAATATTAAGATACATACATCATCACATACCAATAATAGAACAAAAATGATAGATATAATGGAATTAAATGGTAAAAAACCAGTTACTGGGTCACCATTGAAGAGGCATCATCGACAATAGTGGAATCCGCCAAAGGAGAAGTAGTTATAGAGGATACTGGAGGTATGGGCTCAGCACTCTGAGTTGTTGGCATAGGAGGCACTACAGTATCAATAGTAGAGGTAGAAGTGTAAATGGTTGCTACATGAGGTGTGCTAGTGACAACTGGCCCGGTAGGAGAGATGAGAATGGAATCTAATGTAAGAGTTTCCAACGGAAACTAGGTGGCAGGAGGTTGCGGAGTAGATGGAGGAGCAGGTGCGGGGGTGCCTGAATTCCTAGATGTAGAAGAATGAGGCCCAACATCTAATCAATTTAAGTCTGGGACTAGAGAACGGTATGTTGTAAACACTCATGAATGGTCAGGTGGAGGCTGGTGGGGAAATCAGTCGAGGGTGCGGATGGAGGTGGGGAGGTGGAAGGTGCTAAGGAAGAAGGAATGGCGGAAGAAGAAGGAAGTATAAATGAAGGGGTGGGTGGGGAGGGAACATCCGCTGGTGGATTTGGTGGGTCCTTGTCAGAAACACCAGCGGGAGTAGCTGGGTTATCCCTCAACCCGGCAGGAGTAGGGGCATCCTGCACAAGTCCATAGTTGTCCCCTGGTGCTTGACGATCCTCTGGAGAATAAGAATGAGAATGTCAAGACACTGAGGAGAGACCAAGGGGTCATGAGGGATAGAAGGCTCAAAGACTCCAAAATGAGGCGATACGTGGGTGTCATAGAAACCACCATTCAGGTTTCCCTGACAGTTGTGAATCATAGAATTGATGTAGGTGGCGTCAAGGCAAGGGAGGTCAGGGTAGTCATGTCGGACAATACAAGTAATGAGCTCTGTGTCTCAGCCATACACGACACACATATCCTCATGGAAAGGAAAAATAATGGTTCTAAAGAACTTATGGAGGAAAAAAAGGGGAGATTCAATGATAAGTGTGCTCTTCTGTGACGTGGGGGTGTACCTAGGGTTAGGCCTAGAAAGCTCCCACCACATAGCGATGAGGTCAGATCACTCGAGCAAGGTAATGGTGGAGACCAGATTTGGGTGGGAGGATATGGGTAGAATCCACACCCTCGACCAAAATATTCTATGATGTGAGAAAAATGGAATCCCCCAATCCAAATTTTATCTAGGTGGGCTTTATCGGTGGGTGTCTGATGGAAGGTAGGATCATTGAACTCGAAGGTGGCGATGAACTCCAAAAAAATCTTAGTAAGTAGGAGTTCTGACATGAAGTGACTCAAAAAGATACACATGTCCCATGAGCTCCTCAATCTCCTCCAAAAATCTCATATGCTTGGGAACAACGACATCCAGGTAGCGGCAAATCAACTAGATAGTGTGGTGAGACAATCACCGCAATATTTATGCCAACCTCTGGAAAGATTAAATGTGGATGTGGCTAAGGGAGGGTAGAGGTCGGTGCATGAAATGGTGGAACTGCTTGTGTCGGAGCAGATGTTCCTACTACAATAGTAGGAGTTAGAGCAGAGGATATCTAAGTTAGCTCAGAGGTCAGGTCAGTAGGTGGAGGTGATCGCCCGTTTGGGTCCACTACTGGTGTGGAGGGTAGCTCTAAGGGGATGTAACTGGAAGAGGGAGTGGCAGCACTGGAGCTATCATCCATCATAGAAGGTGTAGAAGCCACTGCTATATGATTAGTGGTGGTAGGAGAAAGTGCCACTAGAACTCCTTGAAAGGTAAATGTCATGGATAGAGGCATCGTCAGAAGAGGAGGCAAAGCGAACAATGCTGGGGGAAGGAAAAATGGAAAGTAAAATGCGGGCTGCTCAGAATGTCAAAGATTGATTTAATTGTGAGGAGACTAGTCGCCCTCAATATTGGAAGTGGGTCTCTTCCGAACCACATGATCTCAATCAGCATTACCTAGAAGTGAAGAAAAGAAAAGAAAATAAAATAAGAAAATAATGAAACAATGAAATTGTCAAAAAATATAAAATTTTGGAGAACATGGTGTGTAGATTTAGTGTACATATTGTGTAATAGGAACTGTGTAAGAAATCGTGTACTTTGGATAGACACGTCGTGAGGGCATGTGGTGGGAAAAAACCCAGTACATGGCATGTATCAAAAGATTACACATTATGTGTCACAACATGGAGTGATGCCCGTGTAGGTGGCCAGACATGACTTTGACCAGCAAAAAGGATAATGGAAATACATGTCGTGTGGAAAGGGGTTCACACCGTGTGTGTTAACATGATTTCAATGTGTGTACATCATCTAAATCGAGTTTTCCGAAGGGTCAGAAGACATGGAATGTACTGAACAAACATGTCGTGTATTATGACATTAGAAGGGGTCGTGTCCTAGAAGACATGGTCTGGTCCAGAAGGCTAGGGGAGGCACGGTACACAATGTGTACCAAATGTACACGCCCTGTATAATTCATATGGGAACTTCAAGGGTGTGAGGCCATGTACCAGATGTACATGGCATGTGTTATTCTCACACCTCGTGTACTACGTGGGAGCCGAAGGTTCAACTAAATCGAAATCACCCAATATGTCTATAAAATCGGAAAATAAAGTGTGAAGAATGGCGTAACTGATGCGAGGAGTAAAATGTAGAATAAATCAGAAACATAAATGCATGAAAATGGGGGATTGAGAGGAGGGATGTGTTACAGCTTCCATAGAAATAAAATGGGGAGGTTGGGGGGTCGCGTAGCACATCCTAAGGACAGGTTGGTCCCTAGCCTTTATATACGAAGTAAACGGCGTCTATCATGTCATAGACACCATGTATGAGTTTTTTTAGACATGGTATAATATAATTATTATATTAAACTATATAATAATTAATATTAATAATTTGAATGAAAAATAAATATACATATATATATATAGTATTTACTAAAAGTAAATTTATACACATAATGTATTAGGGAAATACACTCTGTGTGTTATGAAATTGGAAAAAGAGAACTATAGCCTTTGGTTCGGTTCTTGGGGAACGATTTGAACTCATAATTAGTTGTTCCGAATGTAATACCTCAACCACTAGAGAAAAGGTTGTAGTGCTTCCCATTTATAATTAATTTTAATATTTTATGTAAAGGTAAAATTCTATATGGGATGAAGAAAATTCAAAGTGTGTGGTTTAAATATGAATAAAATGGGTAAAATAGGGAGATTAAGTGAGTTCGAACTCAGGAATTTTAGATCCAGGGTTGAGACTCTGCCAATCTTCCAACTTCACCTGCTTTTATGTTCTTATTTAAAAACTACCTAAATTTTTATTGAAAACATGGAACACATGACGTATATCGAAATGCACACCGTGTGGCATTATTAATTTGAAAAATGATGGAAATGAGATGTTTTTCAGGATTCAAACTCATGTATTTTAGAATCGATTTACGACCCTGACTAGTTAGTCCATCCTAAAAATGGGTTTTATTTTATTTAGAAAAAGTTATAAAATATTTTTGAAAAATACCACACATGCCATTTAGTTAAACACGGGTATAAAAATCATGAATCACGTGCTGAAGGTAGGTATAAATGGATTTAAACCCACAAATGCCCAAATATATTCCAGTGACCTTACCATCAGCACTAGCATCATCCCTGTTTAGTAAATTATTTAATATATATGTGTGTATAATATTAAGAATATAAACTAAAAAGATAATTATATGTTGTGTGTATAGGTGGTACACAACGTGTAAACTCTGGGTTGCCTCCGAGGTAGCGCCTTTTTTTACATCGTTGACTCGACATTTCGGGATCATTTTTCTACCCGAATTGTTCGGTGGAAGAGGTTTGTAGGGTTTTCATAACTGAGGGTACAATTTGGGAATGCATGACCTACTCGAGAATATCTAGGACAATTTCATGTTGCATATAATGACCTTCCTGGCCTATGATTAATTGCAACTCTTCTTATTCTTAAGTAGGCTAGATGTTGTTGATGAATAGTTCATTAGTGATAGAACAACATTCCATGTCTTCTTCAAAGGGGCCCAAGTGATCGTTCACAGTGGTCAATGCATAACAGTCCTCGTGTTTCTTTAGTGATACTTTCTTAACTTCTTTGAGGACATTGAAAGATACTTTTTCATCTCCCACTCAGAAGATCAATTCACTTTGATGTACATCGATCAACACCTTCCCAGTATCCAATAATGGTCTTCCATAAATAAGAGGTTCCTCTTAATCTTCTTCCATGTCAAGTATATAGAATTCATCAGGAAGAATAAGAGATCCCACTTTCACGAGCACATCCTCAAGTATCCCTTTAGTATATTTGATGTATCAATCTTCTAGTTGAAGGACTACCCGAGTTGGTTGGAGATCATTTAGCCCCATCTTTGTTAAGACTTCAAAAGTAATAAGGTTAACACTCACCCCTAATTCACAAAGGGATTTCCCAGACTCACAATATCCAATTGTGCAAGGGATAGTGAAACCACCTAGATCTTGGACTTTGGAAGGAGGAGAATGTTGTATCACTTCTGAAAATTATTTAGTGAGAGGAATGGTCCCCAAATCTTCAATATTACTTTTGTTTTGATATTATATCCTTCATGAAATTAATGTATATTGGCATTTGATTTAATGCCTCAGTGAAAGGAATATTTATAATAAGTTTCTAGAATACCTCCATGAATTTCGTGAACTGATGATCTAGATTCCATTTATTCATTCATGCAGAAAATGGTAAGGGGGTTTAAAAGGTTTAACAACTTATTTTCCCTTACCATTTATGATCTCTGATAGTTTTTGAGTCTAGGGAACCTCCTCGACATTTACTTCTTTTTCTTAAGAGGATGTTGATACATCTGGACTTCTATCCCCACCTTGATTTGTAGTTAAATTATTAGGTAGACCATTACCACTTCATAATATGATATCATTGGATTCTTCTCATGGGTTCTTCTCAGTATTACTCAGTATTGTACCATGTTTCCTTGATGAGATATAATTTTAATGTTGCCCAATCTAATTTTCAAGGACTTGAATGGATGCCTCTTGATTTTTAAATCTTGGTTCAGTAGTTGTTATAAATTTTACATCATCTCCTCTAGCTTGGATAGGGGTTATTTTTTAGGTTATTGGTAAACCGGTTGAGGTTGTTGATGCCTCAGTTTTTGTGTTGTAAGAGGGTTATAATAGCCTTTTTTAAGATCCATGTTGCTCATATCTTGGATATGGATTCTGTTATTGTTGTTTCCCATAATTGGTTGGCCTTTAGGGAGAGGTTGAGAATTTTTTTGTTGCTTCCCCCAGCCCATGTTCGTGTTATATTTCCATGCTAATTATTGGTACTGAGGATAAATATTTGGACCTATGTTCTAGATAATAAAATTTACCTCACTTGTCAAAGGACCGACACCTATGCCCAAGCATTCACCCATGATGTGATTGTCACCACATTAACCTCATGCTGGATGATTCATCATTTGAGCTTGAGATGAATTTTCTAGATTAAACAAATCAATCTTCTTGGAAACTGAATCGACATAACCTGAAATAATCCTAGTGACATCGATGTTATTCATGCCTCTCTTCTGAGTTCGTTGCTCTGAGTTCCATTGGAATTTATTTGAATATATTTCATCGAGCAAGTCTAAGATTTCATCTGGTGATTTCCTCATTATTGTTCCTCCAGTAGATGCATCCACCATGGATTTGGTGTTTATTGTGAGACCACCATTGAATGATTTTAATTGAATCCATAATGTAAGGCCATGATGAAGGAAATTCCTTATAAACTCTTTGAAATTCTCCCAAGATTCATATAAGGATTCTGAATAATGATACTAGAAATAGTGAATTTCATTCCTCAATGTCACCGTCTTGGAGGGTGGAATATATTTTTACAGAAACGCTTGGTCCAATGCCTCCCAGGTGAGGATGGGGTATTAATTTAATATTTTGATACAATCCGTCACTTTATCCTTTAATGAGAAGGGAAATAACTGAAGGTGAATGGAATCCTTGGACACCCTATGGTAGGAGAATATGTCTCGTATCTCTAGAAAATTGGAGATATGAGCGTTGGGATCTTCACTGGGTAATTCCCCAAATTACAACATGTTTTGAATGAGTTTGATTATGGTCAGCTTGATCTCGAAAGGATGAGCCTGCACTGGTGGTTTGAGAATTTCCATATATGCCCCTTGGATGGACAGAAGACCATACTCCATAAGAGTACGGCATGGGGGCAGTTTATCTCAAGGATGTGGGGGCACAAATTTTTTCTCTAGAGAAAAATAAGGTCCCTAACTTGGCTATAGGTATGGAAACCACTCATGTGGGAACTTCTGTTGTGGATGTGAGCCTTACCCTGGAACAAATGGATTTGGTCGGTCTTTGTACATTTCATGGTATGAACTTCATTATGTTAGCTGGTGGAAGTCGGATCTGTTCATTCTCCATAGCTATTTTTTGGTTCTGGTTTTCATTTAGGGCAGAATTTTGTCTAGGTCCTTATATAGTAGCTAGACCTCTCTCTTCTATGTTCACCATGGTATTTTTTTTGTTGTTCTCATCCATAAGTACACATCGTCACAGAAAGATCCTTCATTTGATCATCAGATCAAGTGGAAGGATTTCTGATGATTTGGTGCTCTTGGAATGCATGATATGTCCACTCATGCACTTTTAAACCTACACAACACTAAACAAGAAACCAAATGTAAAAGAGGGAAAATAAAATAATGAAAAAAAGAAATGATATTAAGAACATAATTTTTTTAGATTTTTTGTTTTTTATATTCACTTTAATTAATACAAACTACTTATTCAAAACACCATTAACATTTTGGTCCCTAGAAACAGTGCCAAAATTTTGGTATCATTTCTGCCAAAGTGTTACTTTGGACAATCCAAACTAAATTACCCAAACAATTATAGTACAAGTAAGGGATCGATCCACAAGGAGAGGGAGATATTGTGTTTTGTTTTTCTAGTTTGTCATTAATTTAGTGAATTTATCTGAAATTTAGAGTTTATTTTTTCATTTTAATATTAGGGTGATTGAATTTCAATTTCATAATAAATTACTTTTGAAGATCAGGAAAATAACTGAATTTTTATTTTTGGTGAGAAATGGGAAGAACACATCGGGGATCCCGATTTTTAAGGTTGTTATTAAATCAATTTTATAATTAGGTTATGTGGTTCATAATAACTCAAATCTAGGGGTTATGAATATTACATAACCTCCTAGGTCTGCTGAGTTTTTTTTAAATCAATAGAAACCAATTCCTTATTCTGGAATTTGATTTCTCTAAATTTTATTAATTGCATTCATTTTGAGAAAATAAGAACATCCAATTATCATGGATGTTAATAATCAAAATTCATCATGTGATCCCTAGAAATCTCATTCTTGGTCTGATATGAGATTTCTAGTGATATAAAAAGGATTATTAAGGAATTATGATAGAAACATGAATTATACGAGTAAAATATAATTGTTAACAGAATACAACCCATAATCGTCCACAGCCCCAACACATAGGAGGTTTAGCTACTCCAGGAGTAGCTGGTAACTAAAATACTTTTGATACCTCAATTAAACATGGCACGAACATTGGATTGATGATCTTCAAGGAGGTAGTGGTATCACTTCATTTCTTCTCTTCTCTCCTTCTCTTCTTAGGCGTCTCTGAATTTTCTTCCCTTGGCCTATCTTGGAATGAGTCTATCCTAAACTTGGATGGTATTCACTCCTATTTATATTTTTTAGGAATATATGGAATGTACCACAAATTTCACAGCGTGTACCCTAGTCAACAAGGTTTGGCCCTATTTTATCCACTGGAGGGTGAGCTAATTCACCACCCTTGACTTGGAACACAACGTCGCCTAGTTAGTGGGAGTACACTGTGTGTAATTCCACCCATCAAGGTGTGTAATATCAATCATCTTCCACCAACTTATTCTAGAAGAGATGACATGATGTGTATATGTGAATAACATGTCATGTAAGCTTTGGATGGCAACATGGGTGTGTATCCAGTCTTCCTGCTCCATGTCGTGGCAATGGTGCATGGAGTGTATAAAAAGTACACACTATTTATATTTGAATATCTATTGTGTCCTTTCCCAATTTGTGAATTTTCATAGAAAACACCTAAAAATCATCATAATCACCAATATAAATAATTTAATCCATAAAACAATTGATATTTGGTGAAAATAAGTTTTTTATGCTCATCGATATATGTGAAAAAGTATACAAAAATCAGGAACATCAGAAAAAGATGCTAAAATCTTCGAATTGAAAACATATTAGTGTGCAATAATCCACAGACCATATTCTGATGAAGTTATATGTAGACATTATATTTACATCATCTAGTTTTTTTCCCCTATCGTTTATAGTAACCGTTAATGTTTTTCATCCAGGATTATTGATTCCTTTAATGGAATGATAAATAATGGTTTACGAAAAGTTTTCTAAATGTGTAATTTGACATATATTGCTATGTTGGAGTTCTACAAGTCAGATGTCATCAAGTGAATTGATATGTGTTTAGATATATTGTTTTACCTCCACAGATAAAGGACTCTCAAACCAAATCATCTAGATAACTTTACAGGTACCAAAAAATATTTGATACTACCTTATAAATCATAGGTGGATTCTAAGAAAGGGAATCCTTAGTCAATTAAACCTTAGCTTCTGAATGATCTACTCAAGGGGATATATCTTCAAGACCTCAAAATAGGTGGTATTTTGTTAATGATGGTTGATATTATTTTATTATTGATTCATGAAATCATGAAGGGGTTCTTAGCTAACCTACTAAAAATCCAAGAGACATCGTATCAGTTAGATTTTTTGACCCTTCTACTTCCTCTCAATCATCTCTTAACTTTAGAAAACCTGAACCCAAACCACCTTCTTATTATGACCCTATCCTTAGGTTCATCTCTTCTGACTAGTGTTCTTTGTATGTACTTTTCTGTGTGTGGAGTGGATACATTATTTTTCTATAAATAATTATAATAAATAAAATTCATATTTAAAAATTTATTATGTGTTTCATAGTGATTTATTTCAATTAATGTATTTTTTATTTTTTCAATTTAATATATTTCTTTGGGACTATTATCATTTAGTACTTTTTGTTCTTTTATTTTCCTTGACGGAATCCCTTGATTTCATTTCTAAAATTCCATTTATCCAATAATCATCATTAAATTTTTGAACTTATTATAAAATTTCATTACTTAATGTTCTATATTAAAAGTATTTTACCTCTACATACCCTTCCATTTTAATAACACAAAATGTTTACAACTCAATAGAAATTGGAGATGATAAGCACAACTTTTTAATGCATTTACAGTTATACAGTATTCTATAAAAATAATTTAGGTGTATTAAATTGATTTTTTTTGTTTAGGGTATTTTTTAATAATTGAAAATGTAGATATTACTGGAATACTAATATTGTTCCAACATATCCCATCTACTTTGTGTTGTGATCATCTCAATTAACATTCATATGTTACTAATTTTATTTTTTATTAAGTGTGTTCATCGTGTTTCGTAAAGTACACTTTATGTTTATTTTGGTGAAATATGAAAATCTATAACATACATAAAAAAATTCCATTGTATAGAAATATGGATACATAGAATGGATACATGAAGTATTAACCCACATGAAATGTCTAGATTGAAAAATCAACTATATCAGAAATATCTTATGTCGATGAATCACCTATGTTGATCAAATGACTATCTGAATCGGCCACATAGAGTAATCAGCTATTTGATTTGGATATATAGTAAAATCTCCCATATAGTTTCACATGGATATGTAGTTAAATTTTATATGTGAAAATAAGATACATGGATAAGTCATCTAAGAAGATCAAATTGGCCCAGTGAATTCAAATATGTAAAATTCAGATACATAGTGATCTGAAATCAGGTACATTGTCTGCAACCATCTATTTAATATTGGTTGCGTACTTTCGGAGGAAATTAATGACTTTTTGTTAAAATAACAATTTAATTGGTTATCTATAGTTAAAATAATTATAAAAATAATCATGTATCAAGTTTAAAAATAAGTATAGGGATAATTTAATGGTCAGTACTATTGCTGAAGTACTATTTTTATAAAAATAAGTGTGAAAATTTATTCTATCACTAAATTTTATGGATATAATGTAGTGAAATATAAAAATAAAAGTTCATGATGAATTTCAGTGTTAGGGAAGAAGATAATATACACATGAATAGAATCACCATCACTAATCGCTTCACTCACTCTTTTTTGAAGCTCAATGTGCTACTCTTTATTTTAAAGAACAGGAAGATTCAAAATATCTATGGTTGCACTTTAAAGATCATTAGTGCTATTTTATAGGACCCTAATCAGGTTTATTTTTACACTTTTCATATCTCTTATATATTTATTCCCTATTTCAGTTCAATATTACCACTATGAGACTCATTTGTAAAGTCTCTATTTATTCTCTCTTTTTATATGAAATTTTATGGAAAAAGAACCTTGATGGAATGTATTTGTAAATCCTTATTGGAACCTTATTAAAATATGATGATATTCTACAAATTATTGACTTATAACACTAATTCATGCAGTGCCTATGAAAATTAACCACAGTTTCCATTAAAAGTAAAGTATTTATAAAATATCATGAAGCTCTAGGAGTTAATCATTGGTGGAGTGAACTGGGGGTTTTCTATTCCATGAACCACTATAAATATCTATGCAATTTACACCTTATTTTTGCATTTATTTCCTACTAAATTCATGTTTTAGGAAGAAAAGATCAAAATTTAACATTTCTGATATTGGATGGTTCTCTATATCATGAAAATTTCAAGAACAAAATTCATACACAACATAATTCTTCGTGTAGTTATTCTCTAACTAATAAAAAGGACGCAGGTCAATGAAAAAATTATTAATTCAATAACATTTCAATATAAACCAATGAAACTATAATATATTTAAAGTGATGTTAAAATACCATTAAAAGCGGATAATGAATTATAATATAACAATTAGGCACCATATAAACCACATAGTGTTTTAATTTTTATATAAAATAAAATGTGTATCCATGAAATAAGTTTGAGATGAAAATCCCTTAACTTATTTCCCCCACATATTTTATCACAATATAACATACTATAAAACAACCATAACTATCGTAATTGTATGTTCCAAGACCATAATAATATCTATAACTATTTTATAAACTTCGTTTATAAGTAGTAACTTTAAATATAATGGTTCATTATAGTTTATTTTTAACATCGGGTGTTAACACTTTTAATTGTCTACCACATGATTTGTAATGATAATGTTGAACCTTTATATTTGGTACCAATTTCATAATTCATATATTACCTATGGTTCTTTAATATATATACCATGATTATTTATAATGTTCCACTTTTACACCATAATATTTTTAATTAGGTCTCTTGAATATTTTTTTGGAGATAAACCTGTTTCTATAGTTTTTAATGAAAAAATATGATATATTATGAACCTGATTATATATTAATATAAAAAAGAAACAATCATTATAACATATTTAATAAATTATTATAAAAATTAAATTAATAATATATAAAATTACATAATTATTCATTATGTAAAGATTACAATATCGCTCATGTATGCATTAAACAGACCAAAAAATGCATATTATAATGATCGAATGAGTAAGAATGTCCTACTAAAAACATTAATATAATATTTCAAAAATGTAATTGTAATATATATCATATATCTCCCTAAAATCTATTATTATTACTGTTAATTATTTTTGGTTTTGAAAAATTAAATTTGATGTTCATGGAAGTGGTAGCCAGTACAAACACTTAATTTACGAACCCATTTACTAATGAATGTATGAACTGATGATATATAAAAATTAAACTCTTAAAAATTATAATAATGTTATAAAATTAATATTATATTAAAAATTAATCTTTTAGGTCCATAAATTTTAGGTGGTTAAGTGTAATGATATAGGCGTTCATGGAGACGACAACCCAAACATACGCATGATTAATGGACTCATTCCATAATGAATTGAAGTAATGAAGGTAAATGGAAAAGATGATCATTTTAGAATATTATAAGTGGAATAAAAATAATAATTATTCAAAAAAACACATCCTTTATACTAACCATAATAGCTAGTGATTAAAATGAACTGGATCACATTTTGAAGGATGTAGTCCTCACTTAAGGACAATCGATGCAATTGTTTTTTCTTAGAAAATTTATGGAATGAATGAACTATTGATATGAAACTAATATAATAAAATTTATGTAAATATATTAATATTAATTAAATAAATTAATGAATTTATATAATATTATGAAGAATAATATTTAAAATAAAGACTCAGAGGAGAAAAATACTCACGTCAGAACTTCAATTTTCCTAGGGATAATGCTTGGAAATGTAGGGATTATGGTAATTAAGGAAGGGAAAAGGCTATTGATAATGGGATTGTTTTTATATAGGAGTAAATGGGTATATTTCTTTCTTTAAAACTAAAATAAAGTGTGTACCTTGAATGGGATGGGCACTCCCTTTTATAAGTGATGGAAATTATAGTTTTGGAAACACATTCACTTATTAAATTAATTTCTTTACACTATTTTGTGTAAAATTATCCAATAATAAGAAATTATTGAGCATGAGCCATGATATGGCCGGAACACCTCCCAAACACACATTTTGGGGACATATTTGAGTGATTTATTGGTTTTCACTTCACTTTTCACTTTACCTATGTATACTTTTTTTCAAGGTAACATTTACTTTCACCAATGTTAGTTAGTTAAAAATACATTTATTAATTTTCATTTTAAATTTTAATTTGACAATTATAATACTATATATGATATTTATTTTATCAATTAAAATTACTATTATTAAAAAAGTTAATTTTAAAATAAACATGAATAACACTTAAAAATAGTTTTTAAGGTATTCAGGTTTTTAATCATATAATTTATGTGTGAGGTAAAATTGATAATTTAATTATGTTTTAAGACCTAAATTTAAATAATATATACAAAATTACGATTATGTGATGTTAAAATACATTACGTAACAGAAATTTACCGAACTATTAAATAATTAAAAAGGTATAAAATAGTTTTCTTTATTAAAGTGACCTTATACTGTAGTTTAAAAAATGATGCACATGGGTTAACTATGTTAAAATAATTTATTAAAATACAATAATATATTTCTTAATCTCATATTTCATTATGTAAATATTTTTTACCATTTAATTTATTCTTCTATATTGATAATTTCATGAAAATTATAATTTTTTTCAAACCATATATCATACTAAATATTAATATTTTATAAATATTCTCAAATATTCATAATAAGTAAATTTTAGTATTCTAAATTTAAAAATATTGTTAATTATATCTAATTATATTTCTAAAAAATCATATTTAACTTTAAATATTAAAATAATTTAATTATACACTACTTTTATTTATAATGAAATTCTTAATAAATAAGTGTTTATAGTATTATTTCATACAAATTTTCTTATGTATAAAATTTTAATATTTTATATCACATATGGAAATATTATAAGTTATAAAAATGATATTTAAAGATTATTATTTTAACTATGTAATGTACCATGTCCTTTATTTTACTATGTATGATGAATGATATCAAACTCAGTATTCTTTAATGTAAATATATATATTCTTAAATATCAGGATGTTAAATTCCCTCAATCCATAAATAAATATAATCATCACTATTTTTTAAATTAAGTTAATTGTGGATTTTAAAAAGATATGCATCACGTAACATAAAATATCAAATGAAATTTCTACATTAATGTCCTCATTTTCCACACATAAAAAATTTTAAAATTCCTTTTATTCATTTCCCTATTTTTTTTTATTTTGTTAGGTCCACTATGTTAGATACCCTGAGAGGGGGTGAATTAGGGTATGACAGATTAAAACAACAGCCCTGATTAATCTTGATTTGTTGTTAGAAAAACCCCTCTTCGCTGTCCTTCCCATTACAGAGAATGAAAAATTCATAAATCAAGCACATGACCCAACAAATTTACTTGTTTCACCCTTACTGGGATATGTCAAAGGAGCATACATTGGCGATGTGCTGACATACCAAATCCACCAGAATCTCACTTCTATTTAAAAATTTTGGAGAAGAATCATTATCCCTCCTAGTGTACAATCAATCCCAATTTGAAACGTCACTTCTCTCTCAACTAAAGTGTTCTAACTACTTCTCCATAAGATCCAACCACATTTTATAGAATTTTAGGTCCCCTCATTATCTCAAATTAATGTAGCATCCAATTTATGTAGATGCTATATTGATTTCCCACTTTTATCCACTGATGAATACCCCTTTATCGTAGTATTATTGGAAAACCTCAACTCTTACGCGCAACACTTATTGTGCCTTGAAAAAAAATTAATGCCTTCTATCCAAGATTCCACCTTTGTCTTGAAACACCCATTTTTTATAACATCAATATTACGTGCAACTCAGATCTTACGCGTAACTTTCTTAGCTTGAGCGGAACTCAAAATATTTCACGCAACTCCCTTTACAAAAAAATATTATGTAATCTAGAGCTTGGATTCTCTCTAAGTGTTGAGCTCTACCAAATGAGGGGTGTCACCTCTACCATATAGGTATCGCTGAAACCTTTGCATAATATTCACCATGACTCATTAGTTTCCCTTTGTTCATGAAAAACCTACATTGACGACGCATTGGGTGTGCAAGTTTCTTTCGCTCAACCTCATCTTTCGCGCACTTTATGCCTTTGACATTTTTTGACATTTTGATACAAAATCATGCATTGTGCACATGTTTCCAAAACAATTTCAATCTTGCACGCAAATTCCTTTTACAAAAACACATTTCTTCATATTTCCAATTTTGAGGCCCAAAAATCAGAAAACACCGGAAAATAGTGCCACCTTATATCTGTTCTTTTTGTACTACCTCCAGATCGACCATTCCTTTTTCATGGTTATTTTTCAACAAAGGCTTTCAAAAATATCTCTAGATCTCAAAAACTCACCATTTATACCCTCTTTTTCCACAAATAAACCTTCTTTTTCAATAAACACAATCACCTTAAAATTGATTCAATGTTACCATGATGGTCTTTTTCCCAACAATATCCCCCTTTGGGTTCATTGAAAACTCTTTCATAATTAGATACCTCGTTAAATCTATTTCCATATTCATCCGCCATTCGCCTCTTATGATTCTAATAGTGATAAATGATTTACTCAACACTTAATGTAAGCCCATATGAGAAGTGTTCGGTGTGAGAAACAAGAGTATAGTAAAATTTTCATCAATGACTCACTTCATTCCTAACACTAATTGTTGATACCATTACAACATCACTCTAACGCTTTCATCAAAAACCTCAGATGTCATGAAAAATAATCTTTGATCTATCATATTTAGCATCTTCATAGTTAAAACGCCTCTTTTTTTTACTTCATAGGTTCATGTGTTGTCCAAGCTAAGATCTTGCTGAACACATCAAACACCAAAGAAACACACAATCTTATCATGTTTCTTCCCATATCATATTCTCAAACATTCTTTCTTAACTCCCTCTATCTCAATTTTATCTCCCTATCTTGATGCTTCACTTGTTATCTTTTCTCTATGTCTTTCACTAAGACATTTTCTACCTTCTTTAGCTGGAGTTTCTCCCCCTTTAAGAGTCACACTTTCTCCCCCTTTGTCAACAAACCCATATGTCACTCTTTTGTGGTATGTAACATTGGAAAGAACATAGAACAACACATTATAGGACAACACACCATACCTCGGGGAGAGGAGGAGGTCTATCTCCACACCTTTTCATGTGCAGGGAGTCGACTGGACTCCGAGAGCCAGTCAATTCCTCTCAGAAGCATCCTTAGTAATTCCTTATTCTGAATGTCTGTAACCTCTAGCTCTATAGGAACATAATTAAACTTCACTATCCATTGCTCCAACTTTTCCTTGATAAAATTATATTTGATTTAAATGTTCTTTGTCCTCGAGTGATGGACATAATTTTTTCAAAGAGTGACATCACTTGAATTATCACACTAGATTCTGATCAGAGACATCACTTCAACTCCCATATCATCAAGTTTTTGCTTCATCCAAAATAGTTGTGTGCCTGATTGGGTGGCCTCAATATACTTAGATTATGTGTTTCCCATTGAAATGAAATTCTTCTTCTTGCTTAGCCAAGAAATACACAATATACCACGATATAATGCACCACCCAACATTGATTTCCTATCATATGTTGAACAAACCCAATCTGTATATGTATATCCCAATAACATGAGATAATATTTTTCATTATACATCACGTGGAATTCCAATGTGCCCTTGATATACCAAAGTATTATTTTTACTGCAATCATGTAGATTGTCTAGGTATTTATTTGATACCTCACTGCTTGTCATGTAGAAAATACAATATCAGATCTTATAGTTGTCAAGTATAGTAAGCATCCAACGATTTTCCTATATTTTGTGATATTGACTGCCTTTCCATTATCATCTTTTGAAAGATTCATCTGGGTAGCAACTAGAGTTTTCATATCCTTGGAATTTCCCCTTCCAAATATTATTAGAAACTATTTGGAATATTTGGATTAATAAATTAATGTTCAATTCCTTCTTTTTGTTACCTATAAACCAAGGAAAAATTTCATCTCACCAATCATTGACATCTCAAACTCACTTTTCATATATTCAGAAAACTATCTACACTGAGCTTCATCTGATCCACCAAATATTATATCATTGACATAAACCAACACCATAATCCTTTTAATACTAATTTTTAAAAATAAATATTGTAATCAACTCCACCGTGCTGAAATCCATGCTTCTTCAAATATTGATCAATCCTCGAGTACCATGATTGTGGTGCTTCTTTCATCCCATATAACACTTTCTTCAACCAAAAAACTATGTTCACATCTTAATGAATGAAAAATAAATCTAGATTCTCAATATAAACTTCTTCCTCCATAAACCCATTCAAAAATGCAGACATGACATCCATCTGGAACACATTGTACTTCCAATGCACTACAATGGCCAAGAATAATATGATTATTTCTAGCCTTTCCATAGGTTCAAATTTCTCGTCAACATTAATACCCTCTATCTAGGAGTATCCTTTTCATAGAATACGTGCTTTGTTTTGAATCAAAAATCCATATTTATTTTATTTTTTTTTTGAAAGACCCATTTTGTCCCAATGACATTCTTATCTACCGGTCTTGAAATAATATCCTACTTCTGATTCTTCTCAACCGGATCTGTCTCTTCATTCATATCCTAAACCCAATTTTCATCTTTATCTGCCTCACTAAAAAATTTAGGCTCTACTTGTGATATTAAATATGTATGCTAAAGTGATATCATTTTTTTCTGAACTAGATCTGATTGACCAACAATGATATTTTTCATGTAAATTTCTGCTCAACTCTTTAGCTTCTTTACAGAAATACACTTGACTTATTCTTTTTCATCATTAGTATCTTTTTCTGATTTATCATCTATTACTTCTTTACCCCCTTTGTTGCTTTCCTCTTCATCACTTTCATCAAGAAATTGTTCCCTATATTGTTGACTATTCTTTTATTTTTCCACAATAGTGACAACATTTTTCTGAAATACTTTTCCCAACCTCTTATTGAAGCATTTTTATTCTTTTCTCTTGCCTAACTAGCCAAGAAATATCCCCTCATCTACACATGACTCAAATTTCCTATGTTTTTTATTTTTGAGAATGAAGCACTTACTTCCAAAGATTTGAAATTATTTCACTACTGGATTATTTCCATACCAAATCTCATATAGAGTTTTTCCTCCCTTAGGACATAATAAATCACTCTTAGAAATGTAGACCAATTTCAATACTTCTTACTTCCAAAATTTATCTAGTAGGTATTTTTCTACAAGCATAATTTTGACCATGTTGTTTCTGATCTGATTTCTCCTTTCAACTACTCTATTCTATTATGGAGTTATTACTGAAGAAATTTGATTCCTTTTCATGTGTTTCTTGAGAGAGTCTTCCACCTGACTATTTGTGAATACCATACAATTATCAGAACGAAACATTAGAATTTTCTTCCCAATCATCCTTTCAATTTCCCACCGATACTATTTTTGTCAACTGAACACGTCGGACTTATGGGTAATGATGAATACCCAAGCCATTATTCTATAATCATTAAGGAACAGAAAGTAATATCTCCTTCCATCAGTGGATATTAGTGAGATTGGTCCAAAAACATCTGCACGCACCAATTCGAGCACTCTTGTTGACTTCTTTTCATTCGCTTGGTATTCCGTTCTAATGATCATCCCCAGTTGACAAGAATCCCATGAATGTGTACAATCACATGATTTCTTGGAAATATCTATAGATGCCTCACATTTTACCAGATATTCTTGGGAAGTTTGGTATAATTTACCAAGTCGTTTATGCCATAACTTGTTTTCATCCACTCTGGATAAGAAGCACACATCTTCATCACCAAATATAAGGTAAAAATTTCCTTTGTCCTTTATCCTTGTAGAATCACTACACCATCTCTTCCTTTGACAATAAACTTATTCTTAGTAAACCTTATAGAATTCCCTAAGTCACATAGTTGATTGATACTAAGAAAATTGTAACTGAGACCATTTACTATTATGACATCGGTGCATCTTATTTCTTTTCCCCCCAAACCTGGCCATTCCCAAGATAATAGTCTTTTGTCCTTCATCATTTACAAACATTAAAACTCTTTCTTTTTCATATTTTATGCCTATAACTAGATCCTGATTACCTATCATGTGAGATGTGCAACCGCTGTCAAGGATCCATACACTAGAATGGTCTAACACTTTAAGGGAAATTTCTACAACCAGTTCTATATCAGTTCTCTTCTTCTTGATCCAGGTTTTTTATTTCATACATGGAATGTATTAGAAATCAAGAGCTTTGTCAGAGTACGATGAACCATCTTCATCCTGTATAGCTATAAATTTGTTTTGTGTTTTCATCTCATTTATTTATTCCTTAATTTGCTGCTAGTAACCACTTGGGTTTTATTTTGGAACATTCCTTTGAATGATTAATGTATAGTATCTATCCATTTTCCCAAATCCTCCACACCAAAAACAATTTCCCTCAAAATATGTTCTATAATATTGTACTCTGTTTTGATTCCATTATTTCTCTTATGACCTTTGGTATCTCTTGGCTATGGAATATACATTCTATGAATACACCATATTTCCACAACAATAACATCTAATGTAGGGTTCATTCTTGTTTTTCACTTATACACTTCTAATTTCCCATTGGATTCTCTGAATCTTCTTGATTTTTCTTCATAACCAACTCAATATTCAATTTCAGAGTGCGTTCTTACTCCCTGACTTCAATCATAACTGCTTTATGTTTTTTATCAAGCCCCACAACATCCTTAACACATGAACACAATTATTGATTCTTTTCTATGAGACCACTATGCTCCCCTTTCATCTTTCCAGTCTTCTAAATGATTTTATTTCCTGATAACGTGTCGGTAATCAAAAAAATTCATAGTCCTTCACTTTTTGTCACAGACCAACAACTTCCTCTCCAATTTCATTGATACACTTGACTTAATCTTTCACTGTGTTATTCAATCCATTTATCTCTCTATTCTATTATTCAGAATTGATTTTATAAATACAAACTAATTTTGAATCATATGGTGATGATGAATTGAGTTTCTCAATTTCATCCATTAACCCAGATTTCACTTTTTCTTGTTGCAGCATGTAGAGTTTAGCATAACGTACCACTTCGTTGGCTTTACTTTTTTTCTCCAATCATATATATCTTCAAGAGAAGCTTCTAACTTAGCATTCTTATAAATTCTTACTTCAATGTATTCTTCTTCATCAATGTCAGTTTCTTCTTTTTCCTCAGCACTACCGACAATAGCCATTATGTCATTCTCTCCATGATAATTGCAGTTTTATATCTCTTCGACCTCTTTAATATCAAATTCATCTAAACTATCAAATTATTGTGAATGAATATTCTTATTCTTTAAGAAAATTCTCTTGAACTATTTCTTCTCTTCTATGTAGGCTGAAGACTTATTCTTTGAAATTTTAGCTTCATCGACATCATAATCCTCTGGGAAATTTTTGGGGCACCTTTCCACAAGATGACCAACCTTTACACATCTAAATCACGTAAGTGTAAGTTCCCCTTTAATCCTTATTATTACTATTTTAATATTTGAGGAAATGAATGACATCACCTCATCTATCTCTTCTTCTTCATGAGAATCTTCAATAGTGATCTTCCTCGTGGATTTGAATGCCACCTATTTGGTTGTCCCCTTTTCCAGAGCATCATTATCATCATTTCACATTTCAAATGCTAAAAGGGTACTATGAAAGTTATCCAGTGTCAGCTCTTTCGGATCCTTGTCTTCCAATGCAGAAACGTTTGGATTGAAGTGAGGTGGATGTTTCCTTAGGATGCACTTTGCAATCTATATATCTTAAATAACATCAAAAAGACCTCGTATTTATTCCACTAAAACATTTACTCTATCAAATAATGTATCAAAAGACTCATTTGGGTTCATTCTATGATCTTCATACTTGTTTCACAACACTTACATCTTTGCTTCTCTAACCTTTGTAACTTCTTCATATATGTTCACAAGTTTTTCCCACATGGCATGTGATTTTTTTTCATGACATCGCCTTCATATATATAGCATTGGATAGGGATCCCACTAAATCATTGATTCCCTTCGTATCAACATCCAATTATCTTTCTTGGCTTCCAATAATTCACAACTTTTAATATCATCTTTTATACCATGCATTGATGTT
This sequence comes from Viscum album, assembly GCA_963277665.1. Lineage (NCBI taxonomy): Eukaryota > Viridiplantae > Streptophyta > Magnoliopsida > Santalales > Viscaceae > Viscum > Viscum album. Next base: position 2,134,259,470 of record OY728143.1, read on the forward strand.
GTAAGGACGTTTATTCCCAAAGATCAGAAGTAGTGTTGCATCCAATTTTCCCAAAGATGAATATTGATCTCATCAAATATCGGAATCCCTTTATGATTGGTTACCTCCATTTGAGAGAGAAATAATAATATCAACCTTTCCCTTGGATACCAATTGGTAGGTCCACTAGAATAGATACCCTGAGAGGGGGTGAATTAGGGTATGATATATTAAAAAAAATTGCCCCTATTAATCGTGTTTCTTTGTTAGACAACCCTCTCTTCTCTCTCATTCCCATTACAGAGAATGAAAAAATATTAAAGCAAGCACAGGATAGAGTAATTTTACTTGGTTCAACCTCAATAGGCTATGTTCAAGGAGAATACACTGGTGATGTGCCGATTTACCAAATCCACTAAAAGCACACTACTGTTTACAAAGTTCAGAGCAAACTCACTGTCCCTCCTGGTTTATAGCCAATCAAAATTTGAAAGCACACTGCTCTCTCAACTGAAATGTACTCTCTACTTCTCCAGAATATCCACTCATAGTTTATACACTTGTAGGTCCATTCGTTATCTCAAAAGAATTCATCCTCCACTGTATGTAGATGCTCTATTGATGTCCCAGTTTCATCCACTGATGTATTCAACTTTACCGCAATATTATGGGGAAACCTCAAATCTTAAGCGCAACACTTATTACTATGTGCACACAACTTTAATGCATTGTGCACAAGATTCCACCTTTGTTACAAAACACCCTTTGTGCATAACTTCAATATTACGCGCAACTCATATCTTATGTGAAAATTTCTTATCTTGCACACAACAAATAATCATTTTCACAACTCCCTTTGCTTTAAATTCTTACATTATCTGGAGCTCAGATTCTCTCCAAGTGTTGAGGTCTACCTAATAAGGGTGGTCACCTCTTATTTATATGCATCACATACCCATAGGTGGAAAATTTATGATGCCATGCAAGATTCCCCCGGGGAGGGAAAAACCTACTTTGACGATGCATTTGGCGTGAAAGTTTCTTTCATGTAACCTCATTTTTCACGCACTTCATGCCTATTCCATTTTTTGAAGTTCTGATCCAAAATCATACCTTGCATGAAAGTTTCCAAAACACTTTTAATATTGCATGAAACTTCCTTTTCCAAATACACATTTCTCCGTATTCCCGATTTTGAGGCACAAAAATTTGGCAAATAATGGAAAATGGCACCACCTTATATCTATTCTTTCTGTACCGCCTCCAGATCCACCATTCCATTTTCATGGTTCTTTGTCAACATAGGTTTTCAAAATTCTCTATAGAACTCAAAAACTCACCATGGAGACCCTCTTTATCATCAAACAAACCTACTTTTTCAAAAACACAATCACCTCAAAAATGAATCAATGTTACCATGGGAGAGTTTTTCCTAACATATTCCCACATTTTTTAAATATAAAAAATTAACCGCTTTCCCTTCATCATATTCATCACATGATCATTCTTGTGACTCCATGATTAATTTTTTGGGTGTGTTTTAGAATTTCATTATAATCACATTTTTCTTCATATTTTTAGGTAGTTCGTTTTTCATAATTATAATATTTCTTACCCCTATTCTTATCCCATTATATTTTTGGTTAGGGAATTCACCGCATTTTCTACTGCATCCATTTTCGTCTCGGTTCATTTTTTATCCAAAATTTATTTTTTGAAGAAATTTTAGGGATTGGGATACATAAATAAGTAAATGTAAAAAAGAGATAATTATAAAAAAGAATAAATAATTCATAAATGATATGAATACCCTAACTTATGAGTCTTTATAATAAATATAGGTTACCCTTATTCATTTTATTATTAGGTTTCCTAATATAGTTAACTTCCATAAAATAATATTTTTAAATAATTATTAATGGTTTGTAATGTGAATGTTTAACATCCCTGACATGGTAGACACTAAACTAGTTCCTCGAGTTGGGTCATCACATTACCTTAAGTGTGACTCCTTGTATACTAGTGGTTTCCGACTAGAAGCGATGGTCTAATAGGTCATGTGGGCAGACTATATCCTATTTAAAAAAGTAATCCACAACATATAACATATGAAATAAAGGAGAAAAAATAAATAATCTAGAATAATTTCTTACTAACCATATCCCAAATAGAGTCTAAACCAAAACCAAAAAATATATCTCATGTCATGCTAACAGTTACAACAGTGAAGAAATCCAAAAATAAAAACAAACAACCAAATATCCTAAATGGGTCTTGAATCCATGTATGTATCCTCATTTATTCAAATCCCAATTCCAACTCAATTATCTAGAATATGGCCTCTTTTCTTATATTGAGCTTCAACCAGAAAATTTTCTCGGGTGCCCAATGGGGGCTCATGTAGGGTGTGAGTAAAACTCGGTAGGAAACAACTAATGGTATATACAAAATATCTAGTCTAAATGGATAGTTTACACAAGTATAAGATAACTGAAAAGGTAAATCAAAATAAAACTCTTGTGCAATTTTTTAGAAATATTCACTTTAATCATTTCCATCATTATTTCAATTTGTGTCACTTATAATGTATTCTCTAATAAGATCATTTTCAACACAAGTTCTATGGTTTAGAAAGTTACATAATTAACACAATGTCCTAGGGTAGTCTATTAACATAAATTTTGGTATCAATCATGTTCCCTCTCTCACTATGGGAAAAACAATTCATAAAAAATACATCACACATAACTTCGAGCCTTTGTCTATGTTTTCTCATCAAATGCAACCGTTTGGGGAATAGATCCTTCATCCCTTTCCCTAACACATTCATTATGGGTGTGGCGAAGAACCTCAGTTTAACCTGACCAGTGGTTATAGATTCTCAAGTTCAATACCCCACAATAACCAAGTCATGTACACATTCTTATTTCTCCATTTACCACATATACCATATCAAAAAACAAACATAATTATACATATATCTTCACAATTAATATTCATTAACTTATAATTAAATATCAAGCCATAACTATTTATCACATTTACCATTTATATTTCCCATCCAATTTAACCCATTTACCTTTTCATATCATATCCCATTTATCATATTCAACAATTCTCATCCATTAGAACTTTTAGTAAATTCATCATTTCATATTCCTTAATCCAATATCACATTTCTATTATAGAATCATATTCTATTTATCACATTCATGTCAATCCATTTAACCTTTTATCACACCATGCCAGACCATCCCTTATTCCATTGAAAACAACTAGGCATAACTACCATTAGTAAATCTTTTAAATAAAACTAACATGTCAAACTATTAATCATGGGAACTATTTATACTAAAGGAAACTCTATTTTTAACATTATAAATTTTCCATGTATGGGAATGTTAGTGTGCCCCATGGGTGGCCCTAAATGGGTCAAATCATCCTCAATGCATCCCATGGGAATCATGGGGGCTTTACCTCTTCATTTATTCAACCATTTCACCAAACCCTATCAAAGGATTCAAATGAATAATAAGGTAAATCCAAGAACAAAACCACACATGCACAAATCTACAACAAAACTATGGGATATAACATATTGCCACCTACCTAGAATCTGGTAGTGAACACACCCATAACATTATCCTTAGATCTGGATTCAAGAACCCTTAGAATCATAAACCTATAATTCACTATAAAATAAGGTTTTTTGGGATTCGAAAGAAGATGAAAAACCCCACAGGACAAAATTCAAAAAAAAAGATAGATGCAAGAGAAGAATTAGACTCACCCAAAGATTCAATTAATAACCAACGATGCTCAAAATGGCTTCGAATTTATGGATATTGAACCTTGGGAGAGCTTGAGGATTTTGGTTTTTCACTAGGACTGGAGGAGGAAAACATTGGGGGAACATCAAGTGAGGAAGTTGAAATTATGAAGGGGTAGATTAGTAATTTATCACATTATAATGGGGTGCATAGTTTGGTCGGACAGTTTTCCCAACAATGCACAAACCGTTTTCCATCCTCTATCTAATATGGTTTCAAATCACACAGTTCCATGGGGATCCCAAACAGTTTGAAAACCCATGTAGAAACTGTGTGAAATGCCTCTATCCAAGGTTGAATGGTTTGGCTCCCCCCTCGTATGGTTTGCAATAACTATGAGACAACCATGATACATGCACAGAATAGCCTGATTTACCATTACTTATTGTACTAAACCCCCAAAACACCCTCGAGCTTTCTCACACACCTAGTAAACATTTAATTAACCATAATTATGAGATAAAATATAAAATTAAAACAATAAATAAAACTATGCATTTAGGGATCTTATAACCTACCCATCTTATAATGCATTATCCTCAAACCGCTCTTCCCAAGTATCACTTAGCTTCCAAGGTAAAAAGGTTCTTCCTCTAGGACCACATGTCTAACTCCCTTTACCAAGTTTTTTCCTAAACATTTCCATGATTTCATAAAACTCATACCATTAGCATAGGATTTCCCAACAAGAATCTCTAAATATGATCTAAAATACAAACTAGATGCTCATGAAAGGACGCATCAGTTTCAAGCTAAACATCCTCAACATTAGTCACATGAGATGGGTCATGGTGATACGGTTAGAGTTTTCACAAATGAAAAACATCGTGCATACCATTGTATCACTATGGAAGATCCAATCAGTATCCCAATGAACCAATCCTTTCCACAATATAAAATGGTCCCACAATATTGGGTGCTAATATACCATGTTTTGAATTTGATGGTGAGCCAACATTGGAAACACCTGAAGAAACACATGATCATCCACCATAAATTCAATAGGTATATAATGCTTATCCACATTCAACTTCTTCCTTCTCTGATCCATATCTATACTCTTCTGAATCAACTTAATATTTTCTGATGTCTCCTACACTCAACTTAACCCCAATAACTCTAACTCTCCATGCTACATCCAGTAATAGAGATGTCTACATGGAATACCATAGAGAGAGAGAAACTGTTCCATATGAATCATATATTGGTAACTATTGTTGTAGGAAAAATAAAATGTTCCAAATTCAATTCCCACGATCAACCAAAATCTAGAACAAATTCTCTAAGCACGTCCTCTAGCACATGAATAGTATGTCCTTACTACCCATCCTTATGTGGGTGAAGAGCCATTCTCAACAACACCTGGGTAACATGATCCTTCTATAAAACCTGCCAAAAGTGAGATGTAAAAAATGGTTCATGATCCAAAACTATAGTTTGTTTCCCCCCATGCAACCACACTACCTCTCGAATATACAACTAACCAAAATGGTTCATGGGGAAAGTCAATAAAATTATTAATAAATGATCTAATTAGTGAACTAATCTAAAACTACAAATATCACGTCATTATTCTAAAGAACCCTTGGAAAAATCATCACAAAATCCATCATCATGTCTTCCCATTTTCACTTATGAATGGGAAATGGATGTAACAAATCACTCAATATTTGATGCTACGTTTTTACCTCTTGATAGGTAAGGCATCATTCCACAATTGTTATAACCTCCTTCATCCCTAGCCACCAATACTACCTTCTAAAATCTTGATTCATTTCAATAAAACCATGATATACTACCCATTTTTATGAATAAAACTCACACATCAACTCTTCTATCATAAAATGTTGGAAAAAAACTCTATTATGAACATAAATGATCTGCTCAATACCAACAATCCATCAAGAAGGTTATTTTTCACATTTAATACTTTAGCTTAAAGACATACAATCTAGATCTTTGTGATGTTCTCCTTGATCCATCTCAGAATCATGGACTCAACTTCCAATGATGCAATATTTATCTTCACTTTACCATCCTGCACCTCCAGATTCATGTCATCAAACAATGCCGTCATCCTTCACTCGAAACTAGATTCCTAAACTACCTAATTTTGATTCGTCCAACTCAAGGCATCCACAACACATTTTCCATTTTCCAGTGTATAAACCAGATCAAATTCAATGGAATACATGTAATTAATCCATTTTCACTAATTAAGATTAAAATATTATTGAGAGAGGATGTATTCCAGTATTTTATGATTGGTATACATTGTAAACTATTCTCCCAACATTTAATGCCACTAAAACTTTAGGGCATAAATCGTTTCAATCAACTAAAGATTTGGTGTAGGGTAATTTCTTTCATGTGGCCTAAACTTCTGTGAACCATAACAAACCACCCGATCATCATGAATCGATACAACCCCATGCTCAACCCTAGATGCATCACAGAATAAGGTATACCCATTTCCTGGCTCAATTAATATCAGAATCAATGCAGTATTCAACCACATCTTTTACTCCAAATAATCATTCTTGCAGGATTCAAACCAGTTATACTTGATTCCCATTTTAGTCAATACCCAAAGCGACTCTTCCAAATGTGAATAGTATTTGATGAACCTTCAGTAAAAGATGGAAAATACTAGAAAACTCTATACATCAGAAAAATTCTTCTGTGGATCCCAAGACATAACAACATGCACCTTCCCTCTGTCTATTAACACACCTTCATAAGAGACTATGTGACATAAGAAATGCACCCTATCTGACTAGAAATTTCATTTGGATATCTTGGAATATAGAATATGATATCTTAGTGTATTCAATACTATATCAATATGTTTGGTATTATCATAATGAGTCTTATATTACACAAATATTTCATTCAAAAGGAAACTAAAAACTGGTCCAGGTAACGGTGAAAGATTAATTTAATTAGATCCATAAAAACTATCGATATGTTGTCCAACCCAATTGGAATCCCAACTAACTCTTAAAACATGTACCAACTCCTGAAGGCATTTTGTGGAACATAAAAAGGTATCAACCTCTTCTGATAGTATCTCGATCTGAATTCAATCTTGGAGACCATTGAATCACCTCTTATATATTCAAATAGATCATCAATTCATGGAACAAGGTTTCTATACATTATTATTATCGAATTCAGCTTTCTATATTCAATAAAAAATCTTAAAGACCCATATACTCTCTTGGATAATAGAACTGATGATCCCTAAGGTGACGTACATAGAAGAATGACCCTTCATTCTCCAATTCCTCCTCCTGAGTTTTAAGTTTATAGATTTTTTCCAGTATCATTCTGTATGGAAGAATTGAAACTTTTTATTCCCTCGACATCATCTTTATTTTGAACTCAACATCTCTCTCAAGGGGAAGGCCTTATAAGTCCTCTGGAAACACTTCCTATCACTGATCAACCATGTGAGGATCGACAAGATTCTCTACTCCACCATCTTCAAGAACAAGAAAAGATACTTGGGCCATGAGATCACCAAATTGATGACAAACTAGACCTCTATGGCTTCCTTGGACATCCCATTCACTATGATGAACATACGTCTATCCCTATAGAGATGTGAACATACCAAAAATTGGTAACAGTCAATATAAGGTTGGTATAATACTATCCAGTCCATACCCAGAATTAGATCCAAACCAGAAAACTCAAAAATTAACAAGTCCCAAATGAAACAGTACCCACCAACCTCAAGGGAACACCCCTTACATTGCCAAAAAAATTCTTCTCACACCACCAACGGTGTATGAATTAACAAGACCCAACATATACATTCCACTATTTGGCCAAAAATTACCATGAAATGAGTATATATAAAAGAATTTTAAGCACATGTATTAAATAAAGAACTAGAAAGTGTGGAGGTTATAAGGATCATGCCTCAAAAAGTCGATAGTTCTGCCTCACCAACTCCAGGTGTGGACTAAACTACGTGAATTTGACCATCCACTCTACCCAGGGCCCCATACTGAGTTCTTGGTGTTGTGCTACTCTAATGATGTGGGCACTCCCACCCAAGTGTACCATATCTGCCACCTCAACCGGTTCCCAAATTCGAACTCCAACTGCATGTTTGATATGGGGTAACCGACCCCCTACATGTACTATACATATGCCACAATTATCCATCTTTTCCTAGTTATCAATGACTCCGACAAAACCACTACACATGCCCCATATTGAAGCACCCTCAACACTTTACTGGTGGTTAGGTACACTTTTTGTCTATGTTCCCTATCCTACCACATTAAAAGGAAAACTATGGGTTTCCACAATGGTAGGATTATCCTCTCTTCTGACTACTCTTCACATTACGGACCTCGTGGAGATTTACAAAATGACGCTTATATCCCTCAGAAGTCGCACCTCTGGTCCTTCCAACTGGAATAGAAAATCCACTACCCAAATCCTCCTTTAAATTCCCATATGAAATAAAGTCCTGATCCACCACTTCTAGAAACCTCTTAAAACGAATGATATTCACCTAGGACATAATCTCAGGCCTAAGTCCATCCTGAAAACATCTATCTATGGTGGCCTCATCCCATTCCAATGCTAGAACACAGTTTTTCAAGTCTATGAAACGACATGAATAATCCATCACCGACATAGTTCTCTGGGTCAACATCATAAACTCTATTGCCCACTCCTGTCTCAAGGTATCTAGATAGAAATTCTCTAGAAACGTTTCCAGAAAGTCTTAAAATAACATGCAATCAACATGTTGCGTCTGAACCAGGATATCCCACCAGTGCTCTACTAGTCCACACAACATATATGACACAAAATTATCTCTCTTATCTGCATGAGTCTCACTGTAATACTAACCCAACTAGATGGACCAGATCACAAAATTGAAATCCATAGATCCACCCTTTCTGACAAACATTGTAGGGTGTTATAACTAAACATATTGGGTTATATTAAACATACACGACACAACCCACCCTGGGTACCATTCCATAATCTGAATAATATAATAAATGTTTTCAAGGATGTTCTATTCTCTTATGTCCCCTTGAACCAATAGAACCTATTTCCCCTCCTGTGGATAATAATTCTCAGTTATTTCAACTTTTCTCCCAATCGACACACATTTTCATGGTGGTATTTCTCTATAATGTGAAACATGAGTCTTAGAAAACATAACATAACAATTCCACAATTTATATAGAAATAAGGATCTATACTAGACATTAAAAATATGATTTTTCATATATTATTCTAATGAACATCATCACATCTAGAACACTATGATCTACCATCCCTGCCATAGGTCATTGTCAAGACTAGGAAAACTAACCTACATATCCACAATCCCATAATTAGAGACTCCTTTTAAACCATTCTGACTTTAATAAAGCATAAAATTCTTCTTTAGGCACATCTATATCTTTAAATATAATTACAAATAACGTTTTATCCCATAAAAACATATTGTTGCCTAAATTTTTATTCATTTACACACCTTCATTAAGAAAATTTCATTATCCATTCTTTAAAATCCTTTTGATATTCCCATTTAAATCATTTTTATAAGACAATACTTCCTTAGAAATTTTGAAGGAATGTAAAATGTGTGTTTCCCTCCATGTCCCACACACCCTTCTTACATGCCTTCCATGATGCATTACACCTATATCCTTAGGTGCCTAACATGATGCATGAATGAACAACATCATGTCATATAATCCATGAGAAAAATATCATAATATCATCACACTACACAATAAGTGCCTGAACCAATGGAGAAATATCATTCAACGGTAACAACACAGATCGTGAACAACAATTCCCACCCGGGTTGATTGGGTTTTCCCTCATAAATGGGTTAGATAATCCCAAAAACGAGATCATTTCCAAGGCCTAAAACTTTATAATCTCCCATATACCATTCCCAAGTTATAAGATAGATTGAAATCTCCTTTTATTCCACTTTTACATGTCCTCATACGTGATTCACTAAACTGGTGCCCCGAGTCAGGTCATCACATGACCTCAAGTGCACCTCCCCATATGAAGGAGGTTCCAACATCTAGAGAGGGTATAATAGGTAGTGAAGGGAGACTATACCCTATTTATGAGAGTACACCATAGTAGATAACATATGAAATAAATTAATAGTAAGAAAAAATCTAAAAAATTAATTTATCACTAGTTCCCAAACAAGGTAGAAATCTCAACAAAAAATAAATGTATCCTATCATGTTAAGAGTACAAAGTGTGAAGAAACCCCAAAAATAAATTAAAACAAAAAAATCCCCAAAATGGGTCATAAATCCATGTCTGAAGCCTCATCCAAGAACTTTGACTCCCAATTAAAATACATAGCATAGGGACTTTAACCTTGTCCTAACCTACAGCCATGAAATCTACACGATTACCCAATGCAATCCTAAGCAAGGTGTGAATACAACCTATTAGGCCACCCCAAATGGTGTCTCAAAAATATACATCCTAAATAGATAGCACATGCATGTAGAATAAAAATGAAAATATAAACAAAAAGAAAACATGGGTTCCATTTGTTAACAATATCCACATTAATAATTTCCAAAATTATTTCTATTTTCATCTCTTATATAGTTTCCATTACTAAATTAATGGTCATCAGAAATTCCATGGGTTGGGAATTTACCTCATTTACACAATATCCTAAGCTAGTTAATTAACATTAATGAGGGGATAAATCAAATTCCCTATATCACTAAGGGATAACCTATTTATAAAAATATATATAACACATACCATAGAGCCTCATGCTATGTATTCTCAAAAAATGAAACCATTAGGGGAATGGAGCCTCAGTTCCATTCCCTAAACCATGCAATATGGGGTGTGGTTTAGAAATTCAGTCTCAAATGACCCATGGGAATATATCCTCAATCCCAATATCCAAAAATAACCAATCCATGTGCACATTCTTATTTGTCGATTTAACACATATACCATATCACAAACAAAACATTACACTACATATAACATTTATAATTAATATTCATTTGCATTTAATCCAATATGAAGCCATAACCAATTAATAAATTTACCATTTATATCTCTTAGCCCATTTCCATTTTTATATCTTATCCCATTTAAAAAATTCAAAAATTATCATACATTATCCATTTTAAAAAAATTCATAATTTCATATCCCTTGATCCATTCATGCAATTCCATTACAAATTCATAAGCCATTTGACACATTCACATTAATCCTTTTAACCATTTTTCATATCATTCCAAACAATCCCTTATGTCGTTGAAAATAAATACAAAAATACAATTAGTGAATGTTGGAATTAAAACTAACATGTCAACCAATTTATCATGGGCTCTATTTTAACTTGAGAAAACTCTATGTCAAAAAAATATAATTTTTCATGATGGGGAATGTTGGAACACCCCATGGTTGGCCCTAAACAGATAAACCCATCTTCAATGAATTCCATGTGGATCATGAGGGGTTCATTTATTAATTTATTCAATCAACTTACCAAACTTGATCAATGGGAAGAAATGAAAAATAAAAGAAACCCATGAACACAACTGCCCATGCACAAATATTATACGATACTATGAGATATAAATTTTAGACCACCAACCTAGAATTAGATGATAAACACACACATAATCGTAGCCTTGGATCTAGATTAGAGTACCCATTGAAGACTTAACCTACGATCCATCAGAAAAAGTGGGGTTTAGTTATTTGAAAGAAGATGAATGAAACCACAAGCCCAAATCCAAAAACAAAAGTGAAGAAGGAAAAGGATTAGACTCACCTGGAGATTCAATTTACCTCCAATGGCACTCCAAATGGATTAGAATTGAAGGATATTGATTGTTTGTAGGTCTTTATGGTGTTATTAAGGCTATATGGGAAAACAATAGTGAGAAAATTGGTTGAGGAAATAAAACTCCCAAGGGGTAAGTTTGTTCATTTATCACTTTTTAATAGGGTGCACGGTTTGGTCACACAATTTTCCAAACCTTGTGAAAACCATTCTCTATCCTCTATCTATGATGGGCCCATGTCAGCCGGTTACCTAGCTAGAACACATGTTTTGAAAAACTATGCACAATCCATGTAGAAATACCTTGTCCAAGGTTTCACAGTTTGGATCCCACACTCATACTGTTCTCACTAACTGTGCATTAACCATGAATTATGCACAAAATGGAATGATTTCACTTTCTATTGTGTCTTGAACACCCATAACACCCCCGAGATTATTCCTACACCCAATATACATTTGATTAAAACAAATTAAGATATTTAAACCAAAATTTAGTTAGGAAAATCCTCTATAAAGTCTGGGATCATAAATAATGTGAATAAAATCACAAATATCACTAAAGAGTGTATGGATAAGTATGAAGGTAGGACCAATTCACCATCAACTAGAATAATGGCTATGATATAGCTGACCAAATCATTTGAAGGTTTTTATTTCTAGATTCATATATGATAAAACTATGTATTCATGAATATATCCAAACATGGATGTAGTTTCTAGGAAAACCCTAGAATATCTACGTTTCTATATGTTTTGGAGGTTCTCTTAACCATATATTTAGACCTAGGGTTTCCACTCATTTTCTCTTATCACAATTCCCAAACAATAGAAAATATTAAATACTAAAAATATAAAGGTTTATCTATATCTTTGAAACAAATATCATCCTTATCATATCAACTCATCATTTTATTTATTCATATTTAATTATCATCAATTGAGAAAATTCAGTGCTCAATATTTATCAAAATGATCATTTTATGCCAACTATAGTTCCCCTGGACCCACACACCTGGATCTGGTTCAAAAAAAACATAACATATAATAATAACTTTGATACAAATCAATAATTACCATTTCGTTCTCATATTTATAATCCAAGGACTTATTAGTTTAGTGTTTTAGATAATTAGGACATTTCATAGACTAATAAAAACCCATGTAATTATTATACACTGGATAAATTTGTCCATTATATAAGAATATAATAAATTGATGATGAGTCTATAAGATTTCTGAAAAATTCTACACAGTGGATGCTCTTCTAATCTTAACATAATTAATACTTAGTACTTTCATTCCTAACCTTGGTATAGAAAAATGTTAAAAGGGTTCAGATCAAATTCTCGATATGGGTAACCATAATATTAAATCATAACCTGAGATAAGTGAGACATAAGATGATATAATCGTAAAGAAAATCATAAGCATGTATGGTTGGAATAATTTTATGATATCATATGTAATTGAATTAAAAAAATTATCATAACATAAGAGCATGGAATCATATGAATTTAGTGAAAATATAAAAATTATATAATGAGAATATGTCAAGGATTCTTGAATCATTATGATGGCATTTTTAGATGTGATAATTAACCACACACTGTAATTGGATAGGCTAACTGCCGAGACACCATATTACCTCATGAGATGAAAATGTTAAATAATGTATTGGAGAGGTATAAAATTCTAGGATCACCTATATTATGACATATATATACAAATATTTTCCACTTGAAAATAAATCATCATATCTTAAAGAACCTAAGAAATGAAAATTGGATACATATCTTCCAAATGGAATCACATAAATTGTCACGACCCATCCCTCAGGGCCCGTGTTGTGACTATCCCAATCCCACCTTCCCTAGGTCAGGGGCTGGCGACTAGCACTGGAAAGTAATATCCCTAAAACGAGAAGGCATTTCTTTTTTAACCTGTACAGACACACAGTCCAAGAACACAATAAGAATCACTACGAAGTAAACTAATGTAGTAGACGTGTGCTGAAAGTAAAGGGGGTGGAATACAAGACCAACTAAAAAGTACAAGTACAAATGAAAGTACAAATACAATGGAAAAGTGAAAAATAGCTCCTAGATCATCCACTAAGGATCCTACCAGAAGGGTAGGTAAAACTCATGATCAATAGTCCATGCATCACGTTACGCCAAATGCTCCACCTCTGAGTGTTGTCTGGTCTGGACTCCCTCAGCCTCGGTCAATGATGTTCATCGTATACACAAGACACAACAAGGTGTGTGTGTAGCCTATGTATGTGTGAGTATAACATTACTCATTAGGGACCCTAAGACCCCCTTTGGTCTCCCAGAGTTCCACAAAGTAAATACCACAATGAAAGACCTCAATCTCAAAGCACAAAGTAAGAGACATCAAATCAACTTAGGTATATGCCCATACATATACCTATGTTATCAAGACATACCCATCTAATACATGAGGGAATAATAACACAAAGGTAAAACCATGAAGGTATAAGTACCACTTATATAACACCACGAAGATAGAAGTTTCACAAAGTTAACACATGAAGATATAAGTACCACTCGGGTAACACCACAAAGATAACACCATGAAGGTAGAAGTACCACATAGAAAACACAAGGAATATAGAAGTACCACACAGGTACCACCACAAAGATAACGCCAAGAATCTAACACAACGAAGGTAACACCACAAAGGTAGAAGTACCACAATGGTAACACCACAAAGATAGAAGTACGACACATGTATTACCACAAAGATAATACCACGAAGGTAGAAGTATCATACATGTAACACCATGAAGGTAGAAGTACCACATAGGTAACAACATGGAGATAGAAGTACCGCACATGAAACACCACAAAGATGACACCAAAAAGGTATAAGTACCTCACAGGTAACACCACAAAGATAGAAGCACAGATAGGTAACACAACAAAAGATAGAAGTACCACACAGGTAACACCACAAAGGTAGAAGTACCACACACGTAACACCAAAAAAGTTAACACCACAACGTTTAAAGAGTCAACTCAAACCAGGCATAAATTAAGTACAAAGGTACAGAAGATTATTTGTAAGATAGATCATCTTATTCTGTTAAGATGCAATGTTGATGACCCACATAGGATCAATAGGTACTAACCCCTACTGACCCACACGGGATCTAACCCACACATGATCGGTATGTGCTAACCCACATAGGATCTCTGAGCACTGACCAACATAGGATCTGATAGATATTGACCCACAAAAGATCAATAGATGTTGACCCACACAGGATTGATGTTCTTCCTTAACGTTACATCCTACCACAGGATTCCTCGCAAACGGTGCGCTTGAGTTCCTTAGAATCTTGCCCTAGAGATATCTATCATACCTCAACTACCGCTAAGCTCCAATAATGAGTCACCCAAATGACTACTATGTATTAAGGGTTCCAACATGATAACTAGTGAATCAATTGGATTCCTATTCTGTAATTTATAAGCGTTTTAGTTTCGAGGGCCACGTTGGATTCGAGTTCGATCCAACCCTGGCATACTCCAACTGTCTCTAAAACTCAAGTGGAGTATTTCCAAAGGACCTTCTAGATCCAAGGATCCCAAATCCATATACGGTTCATCGAAATAATGTATGGTTCTCAATATATGCCCCTTTAAGGGTTTTTGGGTCCGGTTGGGCCCGGGTCTGGTCTGACCCGGTTGGACTGACCAGGCCCGACTCAGTCTGGGTTGGGCCGATATGGGCTCGGACCGCTGGCCTAAGGTCCGACTTGGCCCACAAGGGGGTGGCTCGGCCCTCTTGGTGGTGACCCACTGGGCAGGCGGCCCACTGGGCGGGCGGCCCTCTGGGCATGCGGACCACTGGGCAAGGAACCTATTGGGCGGCAGCCAGTTGGGCAGGTGACCCGCTAGGTAGGCGGCTCGGCCACATGTGGAACAACCCGCAAGGGGCAGCCCACGGTTCGCCTGAGCTAGCAAGGGGAGTGTCCCCCCCCCCAGTATCTTGAACGGCCCAAAGGTCATTTGTCTTTGTGAAATGGCAGTGCCAGGTGGGGCGTCGCCTGGTTGTCGCGGAACCCACCGGGTAGGCGCGGGTTCTGCCTTTGTTGCAGCTTCGGTCGCAGCCCTCTGCTCGCTGGTGGGGGTTTGGTCGTGCCACCTCCCCTTCCATGGCTGACCAATGTGTCGGCCGCCTCCTCTGATCATCGCGGTTGACGATCTGTGGCCCTTTGCTCACTGGTGGTGCGCGATGGTGCACCCCACCTCCTCCGCGGCCGGTCGGTGATGGCCACTCTGATGACTACCATGGCTTAGTGTCGCGGCCTCCTCTTGCGGCATAATTCATCACACAACCTCCTTCCTAGCCGGTTGGTGCGACCGTGCCGGTGGTCTTCCATAGAGGGCGCAAGGGTAGCAATGTAGCATAGGGCTCAGACTGGGTTCGTTAGGCCAGATCCCTCCTCATTATCTCATAATCATGAGGTAGGATTAAAGGCTTAAATAAATTCACCTGAATTTAAATAAGGATCAAACCCCTACCTCAAGAATAATGGAGAAAGGCCCGCGGTTGAGGATGTAAGTCGGTGTCTGTTGTCCCCATAGCTAGCCTCCAATGACGTCGCTTGATTGTTCATCTTTAGTTCGGGGTTTTGGTGTCGCTCGTCACTGCTCACTGGAACTAGCTCTATCCCCCAAGGGTTTGGCATATCGGTACTATTTCAGAACTTCGTTTCTCATTGAAACAGTGTCGACACCTCTCCCCAAGCTCCATATAAATTGGATAGGGGGAGGGTATGTAACGAAATTTGGAATTAATGGTGACTCATTAATTAGGAACCTTATTAATTCCACAATAATAACGTTAATTATGTTTGAAAGGTCAAGCCATTTATTGGATTGACACACCTCTGGTCCCACGTTGTTGTTTGTCCATTGGAGGGAAAGAAAGAAAATAAAAATTAACTATGTTATTTTTATTATTCATTAAAAGTTCCTAAAACATTTCTTTTTCTTTAAACCTATTGTGGTAAAAGTGAAGCCTCCCTTAATAAAATCTTGGAATTGTGGATTCAACGGTGCCCTCATATTCTTAATCCGAGCACTGATTAAAAAGCTTGAAAATGCCGCTCACGCGTTTAATGAACGTACCTAAAAAATTTCAGAAAATTATTACCATTCACCCTCGACCCGTGCCAGTTGAGGTTAGGCTCTACCTAAGGAATAAAACGTCCCAAAGAACTCAATAGTACTCTCATATTTTCAATCTGAGTTGCCATTTAGAAGATATGGATTTTAGAATAAAATGATTTTCACTTAATTATTTTATTTACGGCCAAAAATATATTTTCACCGGTGGACCGTACTGGCCAATGTTAGTATCAGTCTAAGGAAAGAATACCATCATGACTTCATTAGTGGTCTCAGATTTTCAATCTGAGTTATCATTCGTGAGTTATAAGCATTTGAAAAATAAAATAACTTTACTTAATTATTTTATTTACGGTTATTCCATTTTCGGTTTTTCCTACTGGATGCATGTGCTGACTAAACTTATGTCATTCCTAGGGTTAACCCACCATTCTAAACGCAATAGTGCCCTCCGATTTCTGATCTAGGGATCTGTTTAAGAGTTATTTTACTTTTTCTGGAAAACTGCTTATACGCACTAAGTAAAGCTTAACAAAACTTCGATGGATCATTCTGGGAACTCCAGGCTTCGTAATAACGTGCTGTCAGATTTCATGATCTCGAAATAATTCCATATAATTAAAAATATTACATGGAAATTCTAGGGTCTCACATTCTCCCCTCCTTAGGGATTTTCAACCCTAAAATCCACAACATAGACCAAAGGATCAAATGGTGGTACTAAGCACGAATTTGAGCCTCTTTCTCCCATGGGCTCTCAAAGAGCTTCTCATGCTACCAGCGAATTCACAACAGAGGTATTGACTGACCATGAAGGACACGATCCAATCGATCCTCAATCTCTAATAGAACCTTCGTAAATGTCGCTCCATCATCAATGTCCAACTCGCCATAGTTGATGATGTGAGATGGGTCATGCACGTATCTCCTCGGCTGGGATATGTGGAAGAAATCGTGCACCATCTCCAACTGTTATGGAAGTGAAGAGCAGTATTCCACCTCTGCAATCATCTGAAGTATAAAAAAATGGTCTAATAAAGCTCGGTTATAACATTTCGCCTCATCTAAGTCTCTGTAAACCTCATCGAGGTGAGACCCATAGGATGACATGGTCTCCCTCCACGAACTCCAAAGGTATACGACTCCTGTCAACATAAGACTTCTTCCATCTCTATGCAGTCTTCACTTGCTGAAAAGTGAGGCATCGTGATATAAACTTTACCACTATTTCCTTCATCCCTGGGCACCTTTGCTGACATTGGAGGTCCGGGTACATCTTTTTCACTCCAAGACATATAGTTACGGGGTATGTATGGATCTACATCAACACATCCTCCTGAAGCATCATTGGCACTGTGGTGTGTCCTCTGAACAGGATGACATGCTCCCCACCTTCAAAAAGTTATTCAGGAGACTATCTGGAGGATATCTGAGCACATAGGGATTTACTTTTCAATGTCCCAAGTTGTTCCTCCCGAATTCGCTGAAGAGTTGGGAGAGTGATTGTCATAGATTAGATGTATGCTACTCCATATTTACCCAAAAAGGTTGTCAATACCATGACTATCTACTCTGACCCCTCACTCAATAGTTGTAGAACAGACCTCCTACTGAGTGTGTCTGCTACCATGTTCCCCTTCCCAAGAGTATATACTATCTTAGGGTCATATTCCTTGATAAACTCTAGCCATCATCGTTATTTCAGATCTTGAAAGCTCTGCTGATGCTTCTTCGTCCATAGGGAAGGATCCCCCTTCTTCATCAAAGATTTCAAGGGTGTCGCTACCCTGGAGAAGTCTTTTTCAAAACTATGGTATTACCCAGCCAAAGAAGAAGTCCCTCTCCCTTCAGGGAGGTTATCCTAGAAACATTTTTTGAAAAGATGTCCCCACACTCTACCACTCCCGTTGGGAACTGAAAAGTCAAAACTCCAGTTTCCATGAGGGTGAGGCTGGCTGACTCAATAGTGATCGGTTTCACCCTCCTATGTATGAGTTTATCATGTGCTGCATGGGTTTCCTTTTTTCTCTGACCAAGTAAAACCTCATTCCAACATTTTAGATAAGCCACAACCTTTTTTCCTAATACATCCAATTTGATTATGAACTGTGGATGTCTATTCCATACCAAAACTAACGTTGTAAGGCCTCGATGCATCCACCAAGAGGTTTCTACTAAAACTTTCACCTCAAGGGTTAGATCACACTATTGGCCTAAGTTTGATATTAAAGTCTCCTTCCAATGGTATCTTCAAAAGTGAGGGTCAAGTCAACGGTTTAACCAGAAACTCAAGGTCTTGAATATGATTCTTGGAAAGAAGGAATGACTAGATCCTATGTCTATTAATATGGCAGCTAGTAGTAGAAATAGACCATACCACTAATCATTCCTGGAGCCCTTGGGTCACCCTTCTTGGTTTCAGGCAGCTACTCCCTTCCCCTTTCCTCGAGCTCCATGAGCCTGCTAGAGACCGCATTGGGGTGGTGGTTGTAACATGTCAAAATGTGTACCACCTCTTGTTGCTCTACTAGCTCCTATTCCACTTATGTTTCCCTGCAGATTCATCTTTCCCTATCACATCCTCTTTATGAAACATTTTAAACACCCAAGTCTTTGAGACTGGTGTCATTTTTTTGCTTTCGCACTGCTAACATCCATTGGCAGCATACGCATAGCCAAAGAACACTCAACCACAAAGGTTCTCTCTAGAACCCTAATATAAGTAGGAATGAATAAAGGAATAATGATGGGTTGGATATTCCTAAACACACCTTTCTCGGAGGTCTGATCCATGAAGCACTGACAATACTGTATTCATCGAGTACCTGGGATGGTCGGTACGCCTCGATGAATACTTAGCTATTGACATGAAATCCTACCGAAGATGTAGAAGCTCTAGGGAATACCCATCCCTTATATCTTACTGGAAAGACACCCCTTCTCTGAGGAAGGTTCTCAAGATTTTCCACAGAAAAATTCATCACTTTGCAAGATTAGGGTAATCTAAATCCTATCATCATCTTGTTTAGCCATGTCGAAGGCTTTCTTCTAGTACTGCCATCTGATTGAATGGTGCCCCAGCTAGATGGAAACTCGGGCACCTACTCAAGACATTCCTTAGCCGCCTATGAGTCAGGTTCTCCTTGAATCCTGAGGGGTATCTGATGCTAAAACATGTGTAAGGCACTAAGCCTACATGTGTCCTCTACCGGTACCAACAGTTGTAACTACTGACCAATGAGAAGTGATATAGATGGTACCCCACCTGAAGGTGCTAACGCCATATGAGGGCCCTACACCGAGGCCTTATCGCTTGGTGATCCATCATCTTGTACTCTCTCGGTAATCCTATCTAGTTGTTTATGTGGAGACATCCTGATAATGAACAGATGTGACACAGTCATTATGTTTTACCTGGTGAACTAACTCCAAAGAAACCAAGGAAAAACATTTCCAAAAAACACGTAATCATTATTTTCGTGCACTGAGTTGGAAATCAGAATTCAGGGTCTTATGGTATGGATACGTCAGCCGCTGCACCAACATTGTACTCCCCTGAACTGAAAACATCACTCATAACACTCAACACTATTTCCACATTGAAAAGATTATAGTCCTAGTTCTTTGGTAGAACTGACTCATCTAATACAACTTTGTCATGACCTATCCCTTGGGGCCTGTGTCGTGACTACCCAAAGCTTGCCATCCATGGGCTAGGGGCTAGTGACTATCACCAAAAAGGAGTATCCCTAAAATGGAATGGCATTTCCTTTTTAACCTTTACAAACACATAGTCCAAGAACACAACAAGAAGAACTATGAATTAAACTACTATAGTAAAAGTGTGATAAAAGTAAAGGGGCCAGAATACAAGCCCAAAAGAAATTTACAAGTACAATTGAAAGTAAAAAATACAACTGAAATGTGAAAAATAGCTCCAGGATCATCCACCGAGGGTCCTACCTGAAGGTTAGGTACAACTAATAATCAGTAGTCCCTGCATCACATCATGCCAAATGGTCCACCTATGAGTAATGTCTGGTCCCAGCTCCATCATCCTTCATCAATGTTGTTTTTCGTCTACACAAGAAACAACAAGGTGCACCATGCCATAGATGGTTCTTCAAACCGACATCTGGTTCTCATGATATGGATCATTAAGTGTTTCTCGGTTTTGTTGGGCCCGGGTCTGGTCCGACCCAATCAGACTAATCTGGCCCGACCCGGTCTGGGCTGGGCCATGGAGGGCTCAACCTACTAGGCTGAGGTCCAGCCTGACCTATAAGGGGGTGGCCCGCGGTCCGCCCAAGCTGGCAATGGGAGATAATTTCCCCTGGCATCCCAAACAGCCCTGAGGCTGTTAGACATTGTAAAATGGTGGCACCATGAGGCCGCCGCCCGGTCACTGCATAACCCTCTTGGTAGGTGCGGGTTCTGCCTCTATCATGGCTTTGGTTGTGGCCCTCTGCTCACCGGTGGCGCACTGGTCGCGCCACCTTCCCATTCAGAGGTGGCACAATGGTCACGACGCCTCCCCTTCCACAGCCAAATGATGTGCCAAACACCTCCTCTGACTACCGCGGCTGACGATCCATGACTCGTTCCTCACTGGAAGCACGCGACGGCGCACCCCACCTCCTCTGCAATCGGCTGGTTTCGGCCACTCTAATGACCGCCATGGCTTAGTGTTGTGTCCTCCTCTCGCGGCGAGCGTTGGTGCACCACCTCCTTCATAGCCGGTTGGTACCGCCGCACTGGCGGTCTTCCACGTAGGGTTCAAGGGTATCAACGTAGAAGAGGGTTCATGGAAAATTTGTTAGGAATATATCCTCCACGTTATCTTGTAATCATGAGGGAGGATTATAGGGTTCAAAAATTTCACTTGAATTTAATCAAAGATCAATCCCCTACCTCAAGAATGATGGAGAAACACCTACGGTTGAGGAAGTGGGTCTGTGTTCATCGTCCCCACAGCTAGCCTCCAACAACTTCGCTTGATCGTCAATCTTTAATTTGGGGTTTTGGTGTCTCTCCTCACCGCTCGTGGGAACCGGCTCCGTCCTCCAAGGGTTTGGCATCTCGACACTTTTTTAGCACTTCGTTGCTTGGTGAAGTAGTGCTGACACATCTCCCCAAACTCTATATAAATAGGAGAGGGGGAGGGTATGTAATGACGTTGGTAATTAATGGGGGTCATTAATTAGTAACCTTCATAATTCCACAAAGACTAAGTTACTTAAGTTTAAAAGTCTAATCCATTTATTATCTTAACACACCGCTGGTCCCACGTTGTTTTTTGCCAATGGAGGGAAAGAATGAAAATAAAATTTAAATAATTTATTTTTATTATTCTTTAAAAAGTCCAAAAACATAGATTTTTTTCCCAAACGTACTGCAGTCAAAATGAAGCCTCCCTTAAGTGAATCTCGACGCTATGGATTCAAACGTGCCCTCGGATTTCTAATCTGATCACCGGTTCAAAATTTATAAAACGATACTCATGTATTTACTGAATGTACCAAAACAAAAGTTCAGAAAATTATTAACATTCATCCTCGAACCATGTCAGTCGAGGTTTGGATATGCTTAAGGGAAACACATCCCAATTAACTAAACAGTACACTCAGATTTTAAATCTGAGTTACCGTTTATAAGTTATGGATTTTACAATAAGATAATTGTCACTTAATTATTTTATTTATGGCCAAAAACTAACTTTCACTAGTATCCAATGCCGGC
Source organism: Viscum album (assembly GCA_963277665.1). Classification (NCBI taxonomy): domain Eukaryota; kingdom Viridiplantae; phylum Streptophyta; class Magnoliopsida; order Santalales; family Viscaceae; genus Viscum; species Viscum album. The sequence continues at coordinate 2,134,282,025 of OY728143.1, forward strand.
CAATGTTAGTATCAATATAAGGATATAATACCCTCATGAGTTCAGTAGTGGTCTCATATTATCAATCTGAGTTACCGTTCGTGAGTTATAATCATGTGAAAAATAAAAAAAATATTTAATTATTTTATTTATGGTTATGCAATTTTCAGGTTTTCCCACTAGGGGAATGTGCTGACTAAGCTTATGTCGCGCCTAGGGTAAACCCTCCATCTTGAAGGCAATAGTGCCCTCATATTTCTGATCTGGTAAACCTTTTAATAGTTATTCTACTTTTTTAGGAAAACTACTTAGGTACACTAATTAAAGCTTAACAAAACATCAACAGATCATTTCGGGCACTCCGGGCCTTGGAATCACGTGCCGTCAGATTTTGTGGTCTTGAAATAATTCCATATAATTATGAAAAATTACATTTAAAATCCGGGTCTTTACATAAATAAATGATTCGTAATTAAATCAATAGTCACAACCTGTTAACCCAGGAAAATTAAATTGGTATTCGTTAACATTAGGTATAATTATAGGTAAATATGAATTTTTAAGGATGATTAAGAAAATGGTATTTAGTTCATATATGAGAATTATGTGTGGTTTAGACAATAATTTTCTTAGTAAATAGATGCATTTGGGATCTAGGTGAACACCCTTCAATTAATGTAATAGAACACATGCAATTTATGGATGTAGGAATTGAAATAAAATAATTCATACAAAAATAGTAGATTATATAAGTTAAAATTTGTGATGGGTCATCCCATTGATGTAAAAGATAATTTCATAATAAATTCAAATAATGATGGTTGATGGTATTATTTAAATAATATCCTTCATCAAGAAAACAAGAAATATTAAAAAGAATCTTAAATTAATTGAGAAACTTTCTCGTAAAATAATAATTTCTTTTTTCCTTTGAGAAAATATAAAATTGAAGAATCTATAAAACCATTTGAATATGTATATACGTTTTTTAAAACAATAAATCATAACGATTATGTATCTTAGAAAATGAAAAAGTTTGAAACAAGATACATTAAAATGGACACATGTAAAATAGATTCCTTCTATCAAAAATGACCCATGTTGAAAATATTAAAAATATATTCCTTAAAATATTTTTAAATAAATTTATTTCTTTTGAAAATAACCATATTCCAATTTTAAAATAAGTCACATAGAACATTTTAATACCTAAGTTTAAATGAATTATTTTTAAAACTAATAATGTGGGAAATGTTTAATGTATATTAAAACCTTTTAGTGAAACCCAATTAAATTAAAAGGATGAAATAAAAAATCATTTGAAAATTAGTGAATGTAAACATTAATGTCACTTGTGATAAAACATAATTGGGATATATATCACACAATAGATTGATAAAACAATAACATGGAATAAAAATATCCATTTGAATGTATTCGATTTATTCTTTTAAACATTGTACTTTTATTTGAGGAAGTGTTTCATAAAAGTTGAGGATATTAATGAATATAATTAGTATCCCTATATAAAAATGAAATATACAATTTTAGAAGATAATGTAATTAAAAATTATCCTGTAATATCCAAATCAATAAGAGATTTCATGACTCTGGGGAAAAAGGACTTTAGTCGAGAAAAAAGTTATTACTTGAATAAAATTTTAATAAAACCACTTAAAAGGGAAATAAATTTAAAACTAACTAAATATAAACTTAATAAAAGATAAATTTTGAAAATATTTAAAATTTGGAATAATAAAAACCGTACTATATTTAAATTGGTGCATAAAGTAAAAGTTATCTCAACGAAAGAAGTTTGAGACAAAAATCCCTTATATTATTTCATTTTTTAGTTGATCAGTATATAAAATCATGTAAAACAAAAATAAAATTCATAATAATGTATTTAATAACCTTATTCATCTCTATAACCATTTTTTATACATCATTTATAATTATTAACTATGAATATAGCGATTCCACTTACCCAATTTTTTACATCGGGTGTTAACACTAACAATTTTCATACACATTATTTGTAATGTAAATTTTGATCCATGATCTTTCATACCACATTCATAATTAAAATATTAAATATGGTTATGTAATATATATCCTATTATTAATTATAATATTCTTCATTCATCGCATGATATTTTTAATTATGACTCTCTGTGATGATGTTAGAGACAAACTTGTTTCATCTTTTTATTATGAACAAAGATGATATATTGTTGAAATTTTTATGTAATAATATTATAAATTCAGAAATTTTATAAAATATTAAATATCTTATTACTAAATTTAATTTAAAAAATATATCTTTAATTAGTCATTCACTTTATAAACATTACATCATCGCTCTAGTAGGCAGTAGACTAACCAAAAGAACAGTGTGTCATAATGAGATAATGAATAAGAAAGTTATATTACATAATTTAAATATAATAATTTAATATTCATATAAATTCAATATAAATATCATTTCTCCGTAAAATCCATTCTTAGAACCATTAATTATTATTTGTTTTGGAAAATAAAATTTGTTGTTCATGGAGGTGGTAGTCCACCCATACTCTTGATTAACGAGCTCATATTTTAATAAATGGATAGAGTGATGGTATATGATAATTTATCACATAAAAAATATAATAAAGTTATAAAATAAATTTTATTTTAGTAATTATACTTTTATATCCATCCATGTTAGGTGGTCAAGATAATGAGATAGTTAATTCATGGGTGCGGTAGTCTGGACATATATAAGATTAACGTTCTAATTCATAAAGAAATATTATAATGAAAATAAATATAAAAGGTTTCCATATAAGATTATTATATGTGAAAAACATATTTATTCCTAAATAATTTCTTTTATGCAATCCATAATAGGGTTTTATGGAAAATAACTACATCATGTCATGAAGGCAGTAGTTCATACATGTGTACGATCAATGTATTTGTTTTTCATAGCGGATTTAATGGAATGAATGAATAATTTTTGTGAAATTAAAATAATGAAATTTATATATTTATATGATAAATAATTCATTATTTTGAAATTGATATGGATGATTTGGATGAGTAAAATTTAGAGGAATGACCAAGAGTAATGTAAAAATCGCGTCAAAAATTTTGATTTTCTTTGGAAATCCATGGAATTGAATAGATTAAGAAAATTAAATTTGACCATAGAATATGTTATGTGGGAGAGTCTTATAACTGGATTTAAGGGGAATCATTTTTGTGAAACCATGTTTCTTGAAGGGGTTGTATTTCTCCCTTTTATATGTGGAGGAAAGGGATGTTTTGGAAACACGCTCACATATTGAATTATTTCTTTACACTGTTCAAGGTGATAGAACCCCCCCCCCCCTCATACTTAAAAATTATGGAGTATGTTCCATGATATGGATGAATCACCACCAATTAAATAATTTTGGGTACATATTTTAGGGATTTAGTGGTTTATACTATCACATTTGACTTTACCCATGTGTACATTTTTCTAAGGTAATATTGAAATTCACTCTAGTCAATTGATTAAAAAGTTATTTATTTATATTGATATTAATAATTAATTTGATTATTATAATCATAGATATGATATTATTTTTATCAATTATAATTAAAATTATTATGAACATAGAATTTTATACTAAATTCGCTTAATACATAAAAACACTTTTGAAGATAAGCCCGTTTCTAAACATAAAATTTATATCTGAGTTAAAATTATCAATGTCAATAATATTTATGAACAAAATAGATTTATTAAAAATAAAATTATGTTTATGTGACATTAATGTCAATCCAAATTAATTAACAAAAATAAAAGACATAAAATATTTTTCTTTCTTAAAGTAACCTTTTTCTTTAGTTCTAAAAAGGTTTCCCATAGGTTCCCTAGGTTGAAATAATATTTTAAAATAAATAATTGTATTCTGTAATTATATATATAATTAATTTAATGGTTCTTTGACCTTCTAGGACATTTTTTATATTGGTTGTTTCATGAAAGTTATAATTTTCATAAAACCACACTTTCAACTAAAAAGCAATATTTTCCAAAAATGGTAATAAAATTCATACTGTATAAATTTTGAAATTCTAAAATAAAAAATAGAGATATTTTCTTTCTAATTATATTTCTAAGAAAATATTTATTTAAATTAAAAGTAAAAGTAAAAAATATTAATAACAAACTTATTTTATTTAATGTTGTCAAAAATTAAGGTCTTCTAATATTATTTCATACTAATTTTCGACTTGAAAGCTTTTTTATATTTTATATCATATATACATGTTGTGTGTCATCATAATGATGTTCTAGATGATTTATTTAATTTAATAGTGTATCATGACCTTCATTTTACTATTCATTAATAAATATATCAATCTTATTATTATTTAAACGGATATATATATATATATATATTTTTTGAAATCTATAGATGTTAAACAGGTACTGTGATTGTGAATTTAAAAAGGAGGATAAATATTTAAGGAATAAAGGGATAAAATATTTATTTATTAAGTAAAAATAGTTGGATAAACCCTTCTAGTGAAGAAAAAAGGGGTAGTGATATAGAGTGTCAAAATAATGGGAGTAGTGAAGTTGAAAGAGAATAAAAGGAGACACTAAAATAATTCCAACCGAGGTTAAAGAATTATCCATGTTTAAAAGATATTAAAAACTTACAAAATATAAAATATATTTAAAATTGAAGAATGTATCACATAATAAATATATTGATACGTTAAACATCATGTATATTAATGATATTCAATTGGATTTCATATGGAATATTGGTGATCTCAAATTAATTCTTAAATTAATAGACATTATGATTGCGATTACTATAAAAAAATTAAATTTCTAATAATGAGTAATTAAAGAATCCTTATGTGAGGTTTTGTTACACATATAGATCTATGAAATAATTCCAACAAAATGAGTTCATAAAGTCTATTAAAAAATTAGTGATAGTATGAATGTAGTAAATAATGTAATTAATGTCTAAAAAAAGACGAAAAATATCTTCTGATTTCTTACATTATTATGTTGGACACTCAATCGTGAATCCAAATTTATGGAAACAATAAAAATAAAGGGAATATAGTTATTAAATCACGATCAAAAAATAAATATCCATTTATATTACATGTAAAGGTTCTAAAACTCACAAAAGAAGGTAATTCGTTATGAAATAAGAAAATGAGGCTATGAATGAGGTCAAATATAAGTTAAATTAAAATATTCCTGAGTGTAAAAAATATAAAAATAGTTATAGAGGTTAAATTATAAGGTAAATCTATGATAATATTTTGATCAATAATATTACTAACTAGGGAGAATCAGTTTTAGAGGAAGATGGTGGTGTTGTGAAGTCCATGGACACAAATCCTATGTAATTTGGTAAAATTTATACTCCCTTAGTTGAAATGAAGCTTCAAATATAGGGGGATTCAAGTAGAGGTTTCTAGTTTCCAACTAATATAACATTAGAAAGATAATGAAAATTTAATAATACTTTTGATTCTCTTGATGATGTTTATGGGAGGTGTGATCAACTTGAACACACCTCCAAAAAGTTCCTCAAAATGTTTCCTTGTAAATTTTAGAGGAGTGATAAATGTAATTATATTTAGATAATGAGTAGTTAATAAATATATTTGTAGGTTGAATTTTCTTATAAATAAAGAAATTATAAAATCCTTCGATACTATAAAATGTTTTCTCATCACACATAATTTGAAAACATCAACCCCTAAAACATATCTAAAGGCTTATTGGAGGTTTTATAACTTTTGGAAATGATAAATTGATCAACATTAAGTGAGTTGGAAGGACCAAAATTTATAATAAATAGTTATGAATTTAGGTATGTTATCTATGCCTAGGGGTTTTCACACAATATCATGAGTGTCTCTTAGGTTTCTGAAAATGATAATGAAGTGATATTTCGAATGAACTGATGTGACATAAGGATATTGATGTATAAAAAATTGATCTGAAGATATAAAAAATAAATTGACACTTGTTTGAAATTATAAATGAAAACAATATTTTTTTCTTGAAAATTAAGCAGGAGAGTGATATTTGGAAGAAACTTTTTATCCATTTAGATCAAAATAATATAAATAAGATTTTTTAATTTGAATAAATGAGTAATATAATAAAGATAAATCATGAAAGACTCAAAAAATATGATGTGTATCATAAATGGAAGATGATGAATAAGAGTCACAATAATGTTCTAATGAAAACTATGAACCCTATTGAATTGATACACTTTTATGTATGTGGTTCTCTAAGCTTCATATTAAATAATATAGAGGTATTTCATTATATATTTTTTTAATTTTCTCATATGAATTTTTTATACTTTATATTGAGTAAATCACAAGATTTTTATATGTTGATTTTTTTAGATTTGTGCTGAAAGTAAAACAGGATGTAATATAAAAATTTTTTGGTCTGATAATTGATTTTAACAAAAAGTGTAAAATAATAAGAAAATGTTGAAAATTATAGAATAATTCATCGATATAGTGCTCCATACACACCCCAAAAATATACTAATGAAATAAATAACTATATTCTAGTGGAATTATAAAGGATGATGTTATTAGAGTATGACACAACATTGGTTTTGATAAAAACCCCCAAAGAAGCTTCTTATTTTTAGAATCAGTGTTTAACTCATAGAATTCATGGAATAAAAGTTATTATATGTGGTTAGGTAAGAATCCAAACAATAAAAATGAAAATTATTTGAAAACAAATATTACATTAAGATAAGATAAATTAATTTTGGTAATTTTTATGGCATAGTCAATGAGGGGATATTTCATGCATATACAACTAGTGGACGGAGTTACTAGAGTTTCAAAAATAACCAATAGAAAATTCTTGATATGTTTAAATTTTTTTTATAAAATTAAATATCATTAGAAATATCATTATCATTTTATGTTGAAATAAAAGAATCCTGAGGAGAGTGTGATGGATGACATGGGAAATATTTGAACACGGTATAATATTTTCAAAGTTATCATATTGGTTTTGAAATATATAGGGATAAAGAGTGTTTGAATAAAGGAGAATCATTGTTTAAAATATGTAAAACACATGTTAATAAAGAAAAGGCCTAGGTTTCCATACCTTGGTCAATCAAATTTTGAATTTTTGGATGACTATATATTATACCAACCTGCATTGATATGTTGTACAAAATAATGTTTATAAAGAATTACAATAAGAGAATTGGATTTTTGTGATGGCAGAAAAGATGAATCAAATTGAGAAGAGTAACACATGGGATTAGTCTCTCCTCCCAAATATAAGAATTTATTCAAGAAAATATGAGTTTTTTAAATAATCTCAATGATAAGCCAAACATATCATGAAAAATATCATTAAATGTGGAAAGGGTACTTGAAAATTAAGTGTATATTATTTGGTGATACTTTTGATCCTACTATAAGTTTTGATACAATTCAAATATTTCATTTAATATATGCTCAAAATATTTACCAAGTGTTCCAAATAAGAATGAAATTACAATTGCTAAATGTAGAATTTGAGGAAGATGTATATATTAAATAACCAAAAGGTTTTATAGTTTATGGTTATGGTTATAATTATTTTAATCTAATGTAGGTTCTAAATGTTACTATACTAGTGTCGTGAGAATGGACTTCATATATAGAAAATAAATTCAATAGAATAATCACAAATAACAGAATGAATAACAAAAATCTTTACGTTAAGGGAGAAAAATAAAATTTTCTCTTTATGATTTTTATGTCCATGGAATTATTTTCTAGAAACAAATAGAAAACTTTTGATAGAATTTCTTCCCAAATGATAAATCACATTTATATTTTGATGATAGTGGATATTAAATATTTTATTCTTTAAAAAAATACAATAGGAGGATGCAAACTAGAGGCTAGAGATTAAGTCTTATAGTCGGAAGACTATCCCCTCAATATAAAGTAACCATCCATAATAATCATAGTGGAATAAAAAAAATATCTAAATAACCAATTGATGAAACAAGAAGGATTCGAAATATAATAACATAACTGGAAATATCATATGATATACACTAGTTTATACAAAAAATGTAAAAATGATCCTTATATATAGTAGATTAATAATATACAATGGAAAAAGAACAAAATTATAACATAGACCTAAATGAAAAATTATCATTGTGCATGTCCTCGCATCACCTCAAATCCTTAGCAATCTCTAAAAGATAAATATTACCACATAGGACCCTTTCCCTTATTTGGTTCCATAAAAACAAATTCTATGTTTACAATGGGGTTCCTGTATACAGTGTGAGTAATAAAACCTAGTATGACATCACTAACATGTCTTTAATATAAATTCAATAGATATATGAATATATATGAAATTATAAATATAAATACTTGAGGAGTATACAACTCTTTTAGTACATCATGCACTAACCAAGACCCCATAAACCACAACCATACTTATTATATCTCCCTGATATGTGGAAGAGTTATATAGAACTGAAAACACATTCCAAAACATTTTCAGTACTTTCTCTCTCAATGTAAGAACCCATAACAAGAACTAAACCATATAGTTTATCAAATACAAGACCATACCACCCCTTGACAATGGATATCACTAGCTGAAATACTTACCACATTCTCAACCAAACCATCTCACTCAATTTCGGTCACAAATCCAAAACCATTATTGATCTTATCCACACCTTCTCACACATGGTTTTTCAAATATCAAGTTCTTAATCTCAAACATCCCTCCCAATATTTTCTCCATATTCATATCATGGATTCTGACCTTACCACCCAAGGGTTTACCACATCATACACTATCACATTGAGTCATATAACATCCCACTTCCCTATCACTCAATAAATCTTCACAACTGCATGTCATAATTTGTTATGAAAAACTCAATAAGAACTACCATAAAGAAGAAGAACATCATACACAATCCCTCGTGAAACATTCTAAGCATAAACATCACAAATACATCAATACTACTTTACCATTACTAACCCCTATGGGTTAATCCTATCACCAATACCCAAATACCACCTTACATGGTCACATTTTCTTTCCCTATGGAAAAAAACTCAATCTAATCTCAATCTACTCAGGCAGATAACCCTACCTCTAAACATAGGACATGGTTGATTTTACTATTTTTAATCCATTTTACCCATACCCCATGTAAATTGAACATCAAAATAATAAAACCCACTTGATCACTTTTAAAGAGAAATCATAATATCAAAGGGCCAACCCACATACCATGATAAATTTCGATCCATTAAAAACGTAATAATATCAGGTCATGGTATAGGATTCCAAAGTTAAGATTAAATAAGAAAACATTCCATGGAACTGTATTTGCACCAATAATGGAGCTAAAAATCCCACAAATTATCCTGAATCCTAATAATTATAGTTTTCAGATGGGATACAAGGAAAATGAGATAGAATAAGGCATCCAAATCATAAAATATTGGGTCCAAGACCATCATCTGATAAAACAATCAGACACACCTCCACCAAAAAGTACCACATAGAACAAATTCTTAGAATGATAAATCATGTATAATATCTGAATCTTAAAAGATAAGAATATCCAAGCTAACACACCATAATTTAAACCCCTTTGTATAGGAGATGTATAAATCTATCAAAAGAAATGATCAAAAGAACAACTCAAAGGACTAATAAATAATCAATTAAAATGGTTCAAGCATGCATCCTAATACAAAATGGGAATGTTTCTTTGATTTTTTTAAAGAGAAAAAAATGTTAATTACAGTTTTTGGTAAACCTAAAAATGTGATTACATTGAACTTTATAGTAGTTCCCAGCCAATGAACCTAGTCACTACCTCCTTCCCATCTTTAACAAATGCATTCCACTTGAGAGTATCTTTGTGGATGAAATATCCATCAGTTCAGAGTCTCCCATTGAATCAACCATATCTGCTTGTTAATTATTCCTAGTTTTGAATATTTTCACGAAAAAACTAGTATAACATTATTTTTCCCTAAATTCCATCCTTTGGTTGTTTATTCTAACATCTTAAATCAACATAACTCCCAAATTTACTATATTCAGTAATCTCAGTCTAGTGTAGTTGTGACATCCCTCAAAAGTTTATCGATTCAAATTTATTTTATCGTGTCGTATTCTTTCACTAGTCCTATTTTTTGTTAAAAAATTGTTTCCACCCATAAAAACCAATGATATACCAATCAGAAATTAGGATTCACTGCTATGTACTTTGGAGTTTCAATAGGCCAATGTATATTTTATTATAATTAATTTTATCTTTACATGGTTCCCCCACCACACTCTTTCATTTAACCCAAACTGACTAAGGAACAACATTTCCTAAAAACTTCTTGATTGATGAAATTTTTCAATATGTAAACTGAATTTTGAGTTCCTTCTATCTTCTAAATACTCAACACAACAACCTCAAATACATTCTGGTTAAAGTGTCAATTTTTCTGATTCTGCTTCTTTCAAGAATGAAACACCATATTTTTAGCTATGTGGATTTCACTTTGTGGGTTATAATATAATACTCAAACATCTTTCATATTTACAAGATCCTCTAATAACCCTTTTAGTCATACGAAATCCTTCCCAATTTTCATAAATGTGTTGTACTCTACCTCTATTATTGAGAGTGAAACTATCAATTTAATCTTCAATATATATCTTACAAATATTATTCTAAAAGGTATCACATAACTAAATGTTTCTTACCATTTATGAATCTCCACAAAATCCTTCATATATAAAACATTTCAAAGTATCATCTATTCTAATTAAATTTACCAATTATTCAAAACCCTTTAATTATTACAAAATACACTTAATAAACATCAAATGAGCTCTCTAATGGGTTTAAAAAATCTTTATAAACACACCCACTTCCTGAAAAAAATCGATATTAGTAAAAACCATGATCTATAAAATAAATTTCCCAACTAATGTGTATGGTTTCACATCTATGGTCTAATTTTGTGGAATTTTTCAAAAAAAAATCTAACCTTTATTACATGAATTCAAATGAGTTTTTTGATATACAATGGTGGTTTTTTTGCTATAATGAAGGTGGAACATAGGTTTTTCATGGTTACTATAAACCATGCATTGACTCATTGAAAACCATGTTCCCTATAAATTGTAATTGACTGGGATACACAGCCTATCACAAGGTAAAGTAGCCCTCTCAAGCAAACTATGTGACTAGAAAATTGGCACTGTCTATGCCAGGCGGTTATGATCATGAGTTTTCAACCAATCAAAGAAACACATTCAGTGTATTTCATCTTGGATAGAGGTGACACATAGTTTGTGCACATTTTGGAAAACTGTGCATCCAACCGATGTATCCTTCCAGATCGTTGCAAATTCTAAAAATTATGACATTTCCATATTTGATTTTAATACCCTAACCTCCCTTTCTCACCAAATTCAAACACTCCATCCCTGGGAGTGCCTCTATATCCTCTTATCCTCCCATGTGCTAAAATATTTTGGTTTTTTGGATTAGGATCTTTAGGGAATCATTTGGTAATCATCTCCTCAATTCTAATCATCCATCATCCTAGGCTCTTCTCTCATATTAGCTATGTTCTCATTTATCCTCGGTTAGATTGACATATGTGTGGTTCAATATATTTTTTTGGGTTAAATATAATTTCTTTTAGTGTATTTTTCCTTCTTTAGGGTCTCTCCCTGATTTAGCTTATGGTTTCCTCTTATAATTATGATGATTTCAAACAAGGGATAGGTGGTTCCTTTCCTTAACATTATTTAATGATTTTATCACATTGTCTTTGGTTTTAAAATGGGTTTTATAAATTATTTTTGTGGTGAAAAGTTTGGTTTCAATGGGTTTTTTGTGTGGGGTAATGTTTGGATTATGATTTTTCCTCTCTAACTGGTTGTTTAAAAAGTGTGGTTTTAATTTTTTGAGTTATTATTGTTTAACAAGGTGTTTAATTTGATATAACCATTGAAATAAATATAATGGGAATCCTAGGTATCTATGAGGGTGTAATAGTTCTAGTATACTAGTTTATTTGGTATGGATTAGTACCACTCTCTGTAGTATGAATATATTAAAACAGTAACTAAAAATTCTAGATGGGGATTGGTAGGAATGAGAATTAGATGGACCTTTGTGTACAGGATGTGTCCACTAATTATATGATAATACTGGAACCCTAATGACCCTAGTATCATGGTATTACCCATGGTAATCATTTTTTTTATTTTCATTTCCTCTTTTTTCACATTTATTTCCTTATTTGTTACAAACAATTTATTAATTAAATTGTATCTCTCCATTTTCATTTAAACCAACCATGTTAATTTTGTCATTAAATATCATTGGATGAAATATCTTGGTCGTATCCTATTGGAAAAGATACCACCTACCCTATATACATCATTGAGTGTATGTAGACCATGTTTTTTTTATCTAGGTTTAGACAAGGCCTTCTGTGCTAGTGATGGTGGTTCAATGTACTATTGGATTCTTTTCAATAGGTGTTAGTGGTGGTGGCGTGAGGGTGTCAATCCATATATTTCATGGAGGCATATTATCTATTCCTTCACCCTCCCCTTTTTTTTATTTTGTTTTATTATTATTAATGATAAATGTTTCACTCTTTATTTTAGTGCTTCATTTGAAGTCTTGTGATATGATTATTGGTTTTGATTTAATGTACCATTTTTGAATGGTTTACTATATCTTTTCATGGGAGAAATCATTCTCAAAGATGTTTGTCACTACCAAGGAAATAGTTCCATCCTATAGATATTGGGAACACCCATTGATACATGCCACATTATGGGTCGGGTATGATATTGGATGGTAGACCAGCCTAGTTATTGATAAAAATAGTATTTGGGAAGGTTTTTCCTTTCATTGGATCATGTTATTTGGGATTGTCATGATACACATGAGCTAAGACTTTTAGGTCTTTATATTATTGTTATGAGTGGGGTTTATAGCCAAAACAACCTCATGATAGGCCTTTCATAATCATAGGATGTTCGGAATTTGGATTGACCCCTTCTACAGGTTGAATTCAGAGGATGAAAATTACACACAGTCAAGAAGTTTGGGTGGAGTGATATAATTTTTTGCTTCAGTTTATTATGGATTTATTTCTACTTATGAGGATATTTTAATTATTTTCATGTAGAAACCCTTGTGTTTGGTGTATTGATGTTCTCTTTTATATTGTTAATTGTTGTAGAATCATGCCTCCTCAAAGGCTTCTCATGAAACCATAAGAAAATTCCATAGAGAATTATCCATCACCTATTAATAAGAGATTAGTGGAAGAAGTGATTTAGACTTTCCAATAATTGGATCAGGGATCAAGATCAGGTGCTACTCATACTAAGGAAACCGAACTAGGTCCATAATATGAATAAACCTAAGAGTTTATCATGAAAAAAAACTCAATCCTTATAGGATAGTATATATCCCTATGATGCGGAGGATTGTGTGAAAAATATTGAGTGGTTCTTTGGTTTTCTTAAGAATCATAAAGTGGTCAAGGTGAAATGTGTTCTTTCCTATTGAGAGGCATCCTATTATTGATGTTAGGACTTAGTGGTCTAGGATGATAAACATGAGTATGTTGGTTGTAAATATTTCATGGAAATTTTATATGAGTGGTATTGTCTAAAGACCTTGTCTCTCTCCAAGACATGGGAATTTCTTGATCTCTACCAAGGGGATCAAACTGTGTTAGAGTATGCCAACAACTTTGTAGAACTAGTTTTCTTCAAACCTGATATAGCATTAACAAATATTCTAATGGTTTAGGGGTTGGATGTGGATTTGTGGCTAGATATTCACTCTCATATCATCCAATTTAAATTTATGATGTATGATGATGTAATGGATCAATCTTTAATAGTGTAAAATGGCTAAAAATGTATGTTCAGGTTTTATGGGAAGACACTACCTATGTTCCATGGACATAGTGGAATGTCTATAAAGAAAAATGAAGCATGATGAGTAGAATAATAATGGAGTCGATAGATTTAGCTACCCTTTTCTCCTACCTTTTTCTACAACCACTGGTAGTGGGTTAGTTGTGTGTTATCAGTGTGGAAAGAAAAGGAACATGTAATCATCATCTCCAGTTTCAACTAGAACTTTCCATAATTTTGGGATCTTGGGCCCCTTGTAGAGGTTATGTTAGAGTGGTTTTTCAAATCATAGTGTTGTTGGATCATCACTGTATAGAGAATCACTAGCTCAATATAGTACATCAAGATCTGTAGTGTATTTTCCTACTGGGAATATTGGAAAGGATGGATCCAATTATGGTTAGATTCATATCATGGAAAATAAACAAGTTAGTAACTATCCATTGGTATTGGAATAGACAAATATCATTCACTATATGGATCATGCACAAATAGAATTAGATATAAAACCAGTAACTTAATCCATGGATTTGATTATACCACTTAAATAAAAGAGGTAATAATCTTTTATTTTTCATTCTTTTTCTCTCACTATTTTGGGGTTGATCTCGAATGGGACTTCCTGGTCCTAGAAACGGATCTATTTGACATGATCCTCAACATGAATGGGAAGGTTATTTTCAGGGAAAACATTATTTGATATTTTCACTGGGTTACCTTTGTAGTAGCTGATGGGGGTATGCAAAACATTAAAGGTGAATGGGGTCCCCATTTAGGGCGAGTTGGACCTCCACTTCCAAATTTGGGAAGCCGTATTTTCTAGGTATCTTCTCTTATACTAGAGGATGATGGAATAAGTTCTAATAATGGGATGTTTATTATCGTATAAGAGTTATTGGATATGTTTCTAAATGATATCTCAGTTATACCTCTAGAGAGTAGTGTAATGATCCCCATTGATTTGGAATAGTAAACATAATAGATATCTATTCCTCATATTGTATGGACCCACTGATTTGGTGGAATTAAATATACATCTAGATGATTCGAAATCCAAAGGGATAATTCGACCGAGTGTCTCACCATGAGACACTGCATTTCTACTTTATAAAAAGGATGATAAATCCCTTCCATTTTTAATCTATTATTGGAAGGTTAACAGGGTCACAATAAATAATAACTATCCATTCCCTACATGGATAACCTCTTTGATCAGCTCAATGGGGAAATGTGGATTTCCAAGATTGTCCTATGCACTGTGTGTAACCATGTCTATGTTATATAGATATGAATTCCCAAAATAATCTTCTGAAGTAGGTACAGACACTTTGAGTATTTGGTCATTCCATTCAGCCAGACAAATGATCAGGTGGTTTCAATAGTCCTTATGAACTTGGGGTTCCATCGGTACCTTGACACATTTGTTGTGGTGTTTATTGATGTAATTATGGTCAACTATGGGACAGAGGAAGAACATGGGAATCACATAAAGATAATTCTAAATAATCTTTTGGAGATCCTTCTCTTTGCCAAGCTCTCCAAGTTCACTTTTTGGATTTGTGAAGTCCTGTTTGTATGACACATGATCTCAGAACATGGGGTTTTAGTGGACACTAGGAAAATCAAATTAATGAATTCATGGGAGAAACAGAGAAATGACTTCAAGATTAGGAATTTATTGGGCCATGAATGTTACTATAGGTGGTTTCTTAGTGAATTTTTATGGATGTCTCAACATGGGATAGTAATAAACCAAAACATGGGTAACGGTTGAATGGATACCAGAATGTCAAGAATATTTTGAGGGGCTCAAGTGGAAATTGGACACTACACACATTTTGATCCTACCAAAATATAGAAATGTATATGTGGCCTATTGCGATGCATTAGGTATGGTGCATTGGTGTGTGTTGATGCGGGGTGACCATGTAGTAGCATATGGATCTCACCAAATCTGACCACATGAATGGAATTACCCAATACACATCCTATAATTGGCAATAGTGTCACATTCTATGAATACATGGAGTCACTTTATCTTTAGGTATAAATTCATAGACTACATAAAAAAGATCATAGCCTATATATTCTCCCCAAAGGACATAAATTTGAGTAAATGTTGATAGGTAGAGTACCTTCATGGATTTTAAATTTACATTTTCTATACCCCGGGAAGAAGGGATGTTGTAGCTTACAACCTAAGCTAGAAGATACCAGTGAAATATTTGTAGGAGTCTTGTGATGAATGGAATTTGATGTTGATTGTATCCCACATGCACCGGGAAACCTAAGAGAATAGTGGAGGAATATTCTTGGATAGCATTCAGTTGAAACCCTCTCTTTTAGAGATGATTTAGGAAGATAATCCTAATGATAAACAATGAAAATTTTATATGAGGATTTTAAATAGTGGTATGGTTCCCAGTGAGTGGTAACTATATTATGATGGAATCCTTTAATTCAAGGGTTATTTCAGGGTTCCCTTATCTCTATAGAAGGTGGTGATAGAAGATAACCACATGTTTCAGTTTTAAATTCATCCCTAGACCATTAATATGTTTTACAATGTGAGAAATTAGTTTTGGTGGCCTAGTATAAGGAATGATATAGCTAACATTATATCCTCATGTTATTTTTTTCGTCACATTAAGGTAGATAACCTAGATCATCAAGATTATTTCAGCCACTCCCCATTCCAACCTTGAAGTGGGATGTGGTCCCCATGGACATAAACATTAGATGACCTCATACATATTGTGGAATGGATTCTGTTTTGGGTTGTTTTTTATTGCCTGAACAAGTCTTCTCATTTCATTCTGATCACGGATTTGAATAAATATATTGACTTAGGATGGTTGTATGTTCATGGAATTGTGAGGCTCTGTGGTGTGCCATCAGAAATCATTTCAGATAGGGACCCTCGTATTACCTCTTGGTTTAGGGAAGGGCTTCATAAGAAAATGTGTTCCTAGGTTAAACTTATTATAACATTCCATCCTCATATGGATAGTCAAATGGAATCAGTGAACCGAATTTTGAAGGACACACTTTGTTCATTCGTTGGGGTTTTTGGAGGGTTGTGGGAAAACAATTTGGTATTAGAGGAATTTTCATCTAAAAATATCTACCAATCCTTGATTAAAATTCATCCTCTAAAAGAACTTTATGGTCAACCATGTTAGTGAACCCTGTGTTAAATAAAGGTAGTTGAGACATCCTTTCTGGGACCAAACCTTGTTTAAGTGAAATAAGAAAATGTTCAGTTCATCAAATAATAGTTTTTGATAGGGTAGAGTCTCCATAAATCTTATAATGACCATGGACACTGATATTTGTAATCCTCAGTGGGTGACCATGTGTTTTTAAAGGTGACACATAATTTGAGTCTCCATCATAATGGTAAATGGGGGAAGCATACTCCAAGGTATATCATACATTTTAAGGATTCTGAAAGAGTTAGTTAGGTGTAATACCAATTTTATTTTCAATCATAGATGACATCGATCCATGATGTATTCCATGTGTAACAATTGAAGAAGTATAACTTGGAATCATCTCACATGATGGAATAAGAAGAGATAGAGTTGGAATATGATTTTATTATGATCAAGTTACCATTGTGAATTCTAGATTCTAAAATGAATGTCCTTTTTTGGAAAAAAAACATACCTTTTGTTTGGGTCCTTTGGAAACACATTAGTGATGAGCACGAGACATGGGAACAAAAATATTTGATGAAGGATAGGTATCTTCATTTATTCATTGATCAGACTACAATTTTAATTCCAAAGGGTGGAAAGTTTTCATGGGGGGGATTGTCACATACATGGTGTTATTTTCTGGTATTGTTTCAATTTTGATATTACCAATATTACATGGAATTCTACATATTTTCTGATAAAAATTGAAAATTTCATGATATATTGAAGGAGGTTCACGGGTGGTGCATGTTTATTATAAATTTTCATCTATCCTAATAATAATAGTGTTCCTTGTACAATGACATTGTATAGGGTAAACTGTCTAGAACACAGATGTGAGGCCCTCCTAGGATAACCATGTGGAAAGAAAATAGCTTTATGCATGCTGCACAACTAGGCACACAGGCATATTCCTCCTCCAAGGAAAATGTGTAGCCTCCTATCTTCTTGG
The DNA here is from genome assembly GCA_963277665.1 of Viscum album. Classification (NCBI taxonomy): domain Eukaryota; kingdom Viridiplantae; phylum Streptophyta; class Magnoliopsida; order Santalales; family Viscaceae; genus Viscum; species Viscum album. The sequence continues at coordinate 2,134,300,164 of OY728143.1, forward strand.
ATAGATGTGACACATAGTTGGGGCATGGTTTTTAAAACCATGAAGCAAAATTGTAAGGCCTTCTAGGTAATTAAAACATTTCATAATTCTAAATATTTCCTTTTCGATTTTATTACCCTAAAACCCCTTTCTTACCCCATTCTAACCCTATATCCTTAAGCATCCCCTATCCTCCTATCCTCCCTTGGTATCAAATATTTTGGTGTTTTGGATTAAGATATTCAAGTAATCCTCAGGTACATTTCTCTTACCATATGTTCTTCCCTTGACTTAGGCTATTCTTCTTTATTTCTTGCATTATCCTTTCTCCAGTAGTTAAATTGAACTAAGTAGGGTTTAATATCTTTTATATGGATTTAATACATTAGGTTTTGTTGTGTTATATTTCCCAAGGTTCTCTCCTTAGTATGGATTATGGTTTCCATCAGGATTTTTTTATTTCAAGAAAGTGGTAAGTGGTTCCATTCCATGACATTATTTTATGATTTTATTATTCTTGATTTTTTTTCAAATGGGTTTTATTAATTGTGCGGGTGGTGTGCAAGGAGGTTTTTATAGGTTTTGATGTGAGTTGAATGTTGGATGTGACTTCCCCCTTTTATGATGTTTTTTTGGTAAAGTGTGGTTTCAATGGTTGGAATAATGATATTTTAACAAGGGATTTCATTTTATATAGGTATTGTAATAGATAACATAGGAATTATAAGTATATAATATGGTAGAATTTATCTAGTATGATAAGTGAGTTGATAGGGATAAGGCCCCACCTCCCTAGATAGAATATATCACCACACTCTAAAAACATTTATAATGGGTATTAGTTGGATCAAGAATGATATAGACCTTCATGTCTAGGATGTGATCACCATGAGTACAAGATTCATAGGACCCCACTGACCCTAGTTACAAATTATTTCCCAATGTTCTCATTCTATGTTTTCCATTTATGTTTTTTTCAAATTTCTTTCATCATTTATTACATTGATTTTTTTAATTAAATTTTATCCCTCATTTCATTAAAATATTGCATGATAATTTTTAATTTAATTTCATCCATGGAAACTCATGGTGAGATCATTTGGAAAACTTTTCTCACACCTTATATACACCCTTGATTATTTGTAGGCATTTTATTGATTAATCATAGTAATGTTGAGGCCTTATCTGGTGGAGGTGGTAGTTCTATGTTCTTGTTGATTGTTTTGAAAAGGTATTGGTGGATGTGGAATGAGTGTTGGAGTTGGTTCCCTAGAACCAACTTCTATGAACTTTATGATAAACATGTGTTCATTATTTTGAATAGTAATAAACTACTTATCATTTAATGATTGTTCTTATCCATGACATAGTATGTGATAATGTCTTAAGAGTATTCTCCACACTAAAAGGTCATAGCAGTTCTCCACTATGATGAGAACCCAGAAGTGATATGACACTATTCCTGAATATATGTTCTATAGTTGTATGATATAATTTTAGGGATACAAATTATATAGAATGTTAGGGGTGGGGACTCCTAGGAAATTGTGGCACCCTCTCATGGTGTACTCCTTTGGTTATATCTAGTGGGATATTTTGAGAACAAGACTTTCCAGTAGTAAATCCACATTTATACATCTTATTTGATATACCAATCTATTGAAGTTTGTATTAGTCCTTTAATATTATTATTAATAAATATTGTGAGTCACATGTGTATTGATGGAAGCATTGATGAGAGGTGTCCATGGTGAGGTAGGATGCGTTGGGTGCATCACAAGTAATTTTGTATTAATTAATAATGTGAGAAATGATTTATGCCTTCTATTCATTAACAGAAGTTAATATCTTAGGCCCTATGATGGAAATGATACAGGCTAAATAAATCCAATTCCATGGTTTTCCATAGGCGATTTCTATTTTCAGAATTTCAATAAATGAGATATCGAGCACATAGGTTGATGGAACTAGCATGCAACCTGTTCGATTAGAGATATTGTGATAAAAGGATTATATTACATGGTAAACATCTGTATGAGGTGACAAGTCATTCCAGAATTAAATTCTTTCTATATGGGTTCCTTGGCATGTTGCTAGATGATAACCTTGGACTTTAGGATCCTTCATCAAATGCCACTGACAAAGAGTCCTAGAGGGTCACACACAATGTGTATCTATAATCTTAGTAAAATAATATATTATTATTTAATTTTTGATAGGTTAAATAAATATTATTCCCGCACATGGTTTAATATTTATTCGTGTATGATTGATCACATTTGTTCATTCAATTGTTATTAGAGAAAATATATTCTCATAGGAATATTTAATAAATATTTATTTTCTATTTAGTGAATATAATTTTCTTTATTTATTGGAAAATAATGCAGGGATATTTATTAAATAAACAAATAGACATTCTTCATGCCCTGATAAATATTGTGGAGGAATAGAAGACCAAGTTTAATAATATGATGAGAAATAATAAATATTTAATATTATTTAATAAAATAATATTTAATTATAATTATAATGTTATGCACATGTCGAGAAATATTAATATTGTTATTATTATTTGACATGGGGTTTTTCTAGGATTAAATAAAATAATTAAGTGTACCTATGAAATTATGTTATTTTAACACTAGAAATATAAATACCCAATTATATAATTTTTTCTCTAGATCATATTCAGTTGTGCACAACAATCTTAATGAATAATATAAAGTGTAGAGATCTTCATTATCCATGAACTCTATCATGAATGATGAGCAATCCTCCTCCATCGGATCAAGGAGAACACTATGGAAGCGATTCTTAAGTTGATCAAGGGGGATGATGTAAACACAAGGATCTTTAATGTGCAAACCTAGAGACTCCTTCAGTAACATCTAATGATTCCTAGAACATGTGTGGATCACCTCTAGAGGAAATATACAGTTTGATTATATAATGTAATGATGGTGCACTATAGATCTGACATCAGATTCATAAATGAAGAAAAAAATCCTTAGAAAAAATTCTTTATCTAATTAAAGTAATTATAAGAAATATATATATTGATCTCATATCTCTCAGTTCTGGTGTAATTATCCCTTTTCTATTTCGTTTATTCAATTCCATTAATCACGACATACATCATTAGATTGATCATCGATTATGAAAATCAAAAAACATGGGAACCACCCATCACACATTTCTGTTGTTCCCTGAACCTAAAACTGGTATCAAAGCTGGAACATAATTGATTATAATTATCTAAAACGTTTCTGGTGATTTATGAATTTGTAATTTAGCTTTTCATTTCAAGTTTAATTTTTATTTTAATATGAATTTCAAGATATATTTCTTTCTCTTTCATTTCTCATTAATCTAATCGAGTCATTTAATTTTATGTTTAAAATAAAATCTAGTAACTCAACTGGAGGTGCCAGGGTTTCTATCCAGACAACACTAGACTATATGTCATGTGACCAAAGTTATACACCATGATGTCACATTCATCGCATTAGAATTGATTCGGAAATCAGTTCATGATTATGCATTGAATACACGGATTAAATTATACCACTAGATGACTATAATTTAATAGTGCACGGGTAGGTGGACTACACACCATGTAGACCACATACAAAACATGTAGTCCCCTTGATTCATAGATGGGTTGTGTTTTCCATACACATCCTACCTGACTAGTTACCATGTAACTCAGAGTCCATGTGGTGTAAGACCCATTATACTGGTTGTGTGCTCTAAATTTTCTGAGGAATGATTCACACACTGATTCCCTAGGCGTGTATCTCAGATAAATGGTGAGAGATTTACACGCCATGTAGATTAGATCTACATTTTTTTTACTTTTACTAATTACCCCGATTCAAAATTTATTTATAATATAGTGTAAAACATGAGACATGTACATGTGTTTGGTGAAAAATAAATGGCACACCATGTGATAGATTTCAATATATATATATTTATATGTGTGTGTGTGTGTGTGTGTGTGTTTAATTAATATGTGTGTAATGTTCAGATCAGCATATAATTTATGAGTCACATTACAAGTTACTATTGTACATGGATTGAAGCATTGCATGTGACCAAAAAAACATGTAATTCAATTAATCATCCATGAAGTGCATGTTGTCAATGTACGTGATAAGTCTTGTATTCCATATTTCATAAGAGTAAAACTATATATGAGTATAAATAATGTTGGTATGAATTGGACGAGTATTCACTGTGTCACCTCCAAGTTAAATTTATGTACACAATTAATTTTAAATGAATTTATCTAATTTGGTTAAATTTAAAATGAATGAATATCTCAATGAAATTCAGATAATGATTAAGATAAAATAACTGATTGATTAAGATAATAATTAATCTATTCAAGCGTTACTTATCTTAAATAATAATTATTAAGAATTGACTACTAGTTTTATTAAATGTGAAATCCATTTCATGCATGTGGATATTCATGTGCTAGACCAAACCTTTTGTATGTGATTGGTTTCATTTAATTTATTATTAAATTAAATTGTTGGCATGTGTTCCTTATCTCCTTTCATTACATTGTGAATTCGGGCCCATTGTTTCTTTAATGAAAACCTCTTCTCTCCCTCACATATGTGTGAGTAAAAGGAATATGTAAAGGATGGATCTCCCAATCTTTTTGAGGTGGTTCAAGTTTCTAGTCAATGAAAAACCAATCCAAGGTGACAGAAAGGTGGGTGGGTGGAAAGCTGTAAACAAGAACCTCAACTAATTCAAAGTGTTTCTCCCCTAGGTTAACGATTAGTTTATGAAACGGTAGAAAAAATAACCATTATTATAAGCTCTTGATCATACCCCTTATTTTATTTCTATAAAGTTTCATGGTTATTTCATTATGGATGTTTTTACATGATCAGATAACTAATGAATTAATAATCATTCTAGATAGAACTAAAATAAATTGGCTTATGCATAAATATTATATGTGACATGGTTAATCACTTAAGTAATCACACTTAATATTAACAATCATGTGATAATGATAATAATTTTAAATTTATGCATAAAAGGATAAAATAATTCAATAAAATATTAATTCAGTATAGTCATCCATTACTTCAGTTTGAATCGAACCATAGTTCCAAGTTCCTAACCAGCCAAAGGTGGTGTGATTTAAGTTATTGGGGAATTATAGCTTGAGGTTTTGGGTTGACATAACTTGGACCACATAAAGGGATGACTACCAAATCAGGACATGGTGTAACTAAGAATAAAATCTTGAGGAAAAATAAAATAATGATTTTAGGATTGGAGAGTCCACTCAGTTGATCAAGGAACTATGAGTTAATGCAGCTGGCATTTGGAATGCCTAAAAAACCATTCAAGTTGCTTTACAAACCAATGTTTGGGTATTGAGAAATAGAATATGGATCCATTCCAATATAATATTTAAGAAAAATTATATTCTGAAGCCAATGGTGAATGAAATGGTATTACAATAAAATAGTGGGAGACTAATTAATATAATATTTATTTACTTGTATAAATTTTATCAGATAAAGTACTAACTTTATGCTTATATTATTCTATGAAAATGAAAATAGAATGACATTAAACATATCATTTTGATCCATACTTGAGAAGGAAAAACTTCTCACCCGCAAAAATTTCCAAGATTGTAAAAGTCCCATATGTCTCATCCTTCTCTGTGAAAGGAAATTATATGTGCTATAAGAGCCTTTTCCAGTTGAACCTAGAAATTAGGAAAGTGATGAACAGATATCTCTCTATGGGAAAAATATTAATGATTCCATAGATGTTCATTGATTTATGTTATCATCCATATCCAATGAGAATTTAAAGAAACATGAGGATATGGATGCCTATAGCAGGGTGTCTCACCTTCGGGGTCTCTATCAAGAGATAGTTATACAACAGAGGTATGAGATCTCCAATTATTTGTTCAAAAATATTTTTGGAGAGCCTACACTAGATGGGCCTCATGTATTCATGCTTACCAACTACATTGGACACTTAGACATATTAGGTATTAAAATCCTAGATGAGTTTTGTATAGATCTAATAATTTCATCACTACCCCATAACTACTATAATTTCATGTTAATTTCAATATAAGAAAAAGTTAAAAGAGTCTTCCAGAACATCTTACATTAATTCTCTACATGTATAAGGACGTGGGGTAGAAAAAACTCGCAGTACATATGGTGAATAAGACAATTAAGGACATGGAAAAGGGGCCCAATACATATAAATAGTCTAAATCTCCTGAGAACCATCCTACCAAGAAGAATAAGATTCACAGATAGGGAAAGAAAAAGGAGATAGTATGTTTTTCATGTGGCAAGTTAGGCCAATGGAAGAGGAACAACACCTAGAAGAAGGGGGATACCAAATGTACATTCAATATCGAGCACAACCTTTCCATTTCTATACATTGGGTTTTATATATAGCTTTTGGTGATCACATCTATATCAATGTACAAAAACCAAGTAAATTTTGAAGTATTTACATAAGATATGTGCATCTGAGAGCTTCAAATGGAGTGAGGATGGATTCCTAAGCCCTTCTAAACTACCACCTTCATTACCAATGAGAATGATTTTACTTTTAAGATATTTTTAGTATGTACCTATATTTACCAAGAACATAATTTTTGTGTCATATTTAGATACAGATGGGTTTATTTTCAAATTTTGAAACAAATGTCATTTCTTTTATAAGGGAAATATATGTTATGGTATGGTGCATTCAAATAATAGCCTTTATGTATTAAATTATGAAAACCAAGTGTTGAAGATTGATAATGAATTGTTTTCACACAACTCATATGACACCTATCTTTGGAATCGCTATCTTGGTCATGTAAATAAGAAGCATTTTACAAAGATCTTTCAAGATGGTTATTTAGACTCTTATGATCTAAAAAAAATTGATAGATGTCATGATTGTTTAAAATGTAAAATGACTAAACCACCATTCGGTGGATAAGGTGAAAGGTCCAAAGAGATTCTTGTATTATTACAAACTAATGTGTGTATACCATTTCCAGTAGAAGATATAGGTGGATATTCTTACATCACAACATATACTGATGCATTGAGTAGATATGGATATGTCTACTTGATGAGGTATAAGTCTGATTGCATTGAGAAATACAAGGAATTTGATAATGAAGTAGAGACTCAGATTGGTATCAAGATAAAGAAGCTTCAATCAAATCCAAGTGTTGAATATATTAACCATGTTTTCATTGACTTTTTACATAATTTTAGGATTCCATATTAACTCATTCCACCCTACACACCAAAATTGTATGGTGTTATTAAGAGGATAAATTTTACCTTGTAAGACATTTTAATGCCAATGTTGAGTCATGCAGATCATCCATTATCAATTTGGGGATATGTATTACCAACTGAAACATACACATTAAACTATGTACCGATTAAATAAAAAAATGGGATTCAGTTCATGTTATTAAGTAGAAAGAAACCGATTTTATTTCATACACAAGTATGTGTTTGTGAGGTGTTTGTTAAGTTCTTATCAAGAAACAAACAATCAACCCAATGCATGAGGTGTATCCTTATAGGGTATCCCAAGGAAAAAATAGATACTACCTATACAACCCCTCAAAAAAGAAAGTGATTATCACTAGATAATCCATTTTTCATGAGAGACATATCATCCTCAAAATGGATAGCGGGATCAAGATTGACTTTGAAGAAACTAATGCTCATTATACATGAGATTTGGTATAGAAATAGATTCCATAGGTCCTTATGGATGAAGTAGTTCCTGAATCACAAGTACTGCATAGGATCATAAGTGAGTTAAGTGAACTAGAGAGATATGGATTTTTGTTCACCGAGGATGGTGACTCGTTATTTGTTAAAAATGATGAACCTATCTCTTATAAGGATGTATTAGATAGATAATAAGTTTTAATATATCTAAAACCTATGAATTTTGAGATGAATTCCATGTATCATATCCATTTTTGGGTTCTAGTCGATGTGCCAGTTGATGTAAAGCATATAGAATAAAAATGTGTATTCAAGAGGAAATAAGACATGGAAGGTAAAGTATGTATCTATAAAGTAAGGCTAGTGGATAACGATTTTAAACAACATCAATTAATTGACTATGATGAAACCTTTTTCAATTTTCCATGTTAAAATCCATTAGAATTCTACATTCCATATTATCTTACCATGACTAAGAGATTTGGCATATGGATGTGAAAACTGTATTCTATAACAAGAACCATTGGAATATGTATATGACATAGCTAGAATGGTTTGTGAGTATAGGTGATGCCAAAATGATTTGAAAGGAATAGGGACCCATTTATGGATTGAGTAAAACATCTAGTTCATGGAAAATTTGATTCAATGAATCCTTAAATGAATTTGTTTCATTAAGAATGAATGTGAGTCGTGTGTTTACAAGATGCATAGTAGAAATTTGGTAATTATCATAGTAGTAAATGTTGATGACCTATTACTTATTATAAATGACATAACGGTATTATAATATATTAAATACTTGTTAAAAAAGTGCTTTTCCATGAAGGAATTAGGTGAAGTAGCCTATATTCTAGGGATCAAGATCATTCATGATAGATCCAAGAGCATGCTTGGACTATATGAAAGTACATATATTGACCAGATACTAAAGATATTTAGTATTGAAAAATCCAAGAGGGGATTGGTTCCAATGTCACATGGTTTACATAGTTCTAAGAAATGTTTTCCCCATACACAATAAGAGAATGAGATAATGAGTAAGATCCCATAATATTTAGTGACATGATCAATCATGTATGCCATGTCATGTACTAGACATGATGTTGACTATGCATTGATGATTGTATGAAGATATCATGAAGATCCAAGAGAACATCATTGGACTCCTGTTATGTTTATCCTTAAGTATCTGGGAAGAACAAAGGATATGTCCCTTGTATATGGAGGAGATGAGGAGTGGTCATCAATTGTTATTCTAATTTTGGTTTTCAAAAAGATCCGAATGATATGAAGTCACAATAAGGTTATTCTTTCAGTCTCAACGGAGGAGTTGTGATCTAGAATATATCAAAGTAGCCAGTTTTTGTTGATTCTATTGTGGTTTCAAAGTATATAGAGTCTTCTCATGAAACAAAATAAGTCATTTGGATTCAGAACTTTTCCCAAGAACTTGATGTGGTACCTAGAAGTAAAGACCCTATCACATTGTATTGGGATAATACTGTAGCATTATCTCTTGTGATAGATCCATGGACACAGAATCATAGACAGAACATACTCTAGAAGTGTCAAATCTTGAAGGATTTTTATGAAAGGGGTGAAGTTATTGTAAGAATATTTCCCATGGAAGAGAACATGGTTGACCCATTTACTAAAGTCCTGCCTCAATAGAAGAATGAGCATCATGTAAGAGCAAGAATACTGATGGTTATTAGCAGTTGGATCTAGTAAAAGTGGGAGTCTGTCAGAGTTGGTGACCTAGAACAAACTCTTATATACTTTATGATATACATGTATTCATTTTTTTTAATATTGATAAACTACTTATCACATCATGATTGTTTTTCTACATGAAATAGTATGTGATATTTTCCTAAGAGTAGGTGCCACACTAAAAGGTCGCAGCAGTTCCCTACAATGATGAGAACCTAGAAGAGTAATGAAACTATTCTTTAATATATGTTCTGTAGTAGGATAATATCATTTGAAGGACACAAATGATACTATCTATTAGGGGTAGAGACTCTTTTGACATCGAGTCACCCTCTCATGGTGTACACCCTTGGTAATATATATTAGGATACTATAAGAACTAGACCCTCTAGTAGGAAATCCATATTTATACATGTCATTTGATGTTTCTATATGCAGACATGTGTATTGGTCCTTAGAATTTTGGATTATTATTAATGAAGTTAATGAGTCACATGCTTTAATGTATTGATGAAAACTATGACGATATATGCTTGTAGGGGGTAGGATACGTTAGGTGTGTCATGAGTAATATTGAATTACTGAATAATGATAGAAAGGATGTATCCCTTCTATTCATTAATGAATTTTATCATCTTAGACCATTTATGGAAATAATATATCCTATATAAATCCATGCACATGGTGTTTCATGGGAAATTTCTATTTATATAATGTCAAATAAAGAGATATCGAGCACATATTTTGATGGCATTGGCATGCATGCTGCTTGATTAGAGATATTGTGATAAAAAGATTATGTTACATAGTAAGCGTCCATATGAAGTGACATGTCTTTGTGGTATTAACATCTGCCTTTTTGGGTTATTTGGCATGTTTCTAGATTCTATCCTTTAACTTTAGGCTGATTCACCTAATTCTACTGAGATGGAGGCCTAGAGGGTCACACACTAAGTTTATCTAGAATCTATGTAAAAAATATATATTACTATTTATTATTCAACAGGTTGAATAAATATTATTCTCACATGTGGTCTAATAATTATTCATGTATGCTTGGTCGAATTTATTGCATCACTAGTTATTTGAGATAATATATTATAAGTGGAATATTTAAAAAAACATTTATTTTCTATTTACTGAATATAATATTTATTTATTTATTTATGATTAATGTAGTGATATTTATGTTATAAAAAAATATAAATTATTTATCGCTAGATAAATAATGTGGAGGAATGGAAGACTGAGTGTGATAATCTATTGAGAAATAATAAATTTGGAATATTATTTAATTAAATAATATTTAATTATAGATTTCAAGTTAAGATCATGTCGAGAAATAATAAAAATATTATTATTATTTGACATTGGGTTTTTCTAGGATGAAATAAAATAATTATGGTCACCTATTCAATTATTTTATTTTATCCTTGGTAGTATAAAAACCCAATTATTTCATTTTTTCTCAAAGATCCTATTAGGTTGTGCACAACAATATTGTAAAATCCTCTCAAGACCAGAGATCTTTCATTTCCAAGAATGCTCCCAAGAATGGTGAGCAATCCTCCTCCACTAGATCAAGGCAAACATTTTGGAAGAGATTCTCGAGGTGATCAGGAAAAACAATGCAAGCACAAGGATCTTCCACACTATAACACAAATACTCCTTCAGTAATATCTAGAGATTCATGGAATGCATGTGGATCACCTCTAGAGAAAAATTATACTTGGTTTCTACAACGTAACAATGGTGCACCGTAGATCTATCTCTAGATTCATCAATAAAGAAAAAATTCCATTATGGTATTTCATTATCTGATAAAATTAATTATAAAAAATATGTGTTGAACTCCTCTCTCTTAGTTTCAGAATCATAATCCCCTATCTATTTCTTTAATTCAATGTTATTGATCACAGCATACATCATCCCATAGATCAAGGATTGATCATTGATTGTGGAAAAATGACAAGTTGGGAACTTCCCATTTCACAAATCCACTATGAAATATACTATCAATGTGGTTGTCAACCAACATGTTACATAAAATCTTGTTTTCGACTCAACCCCCTCCCTGTTTTAGTTATTTTGTGTTCTAGTTGTAAATGCTAAATGTTTAAATCTTTCTTGTCATTCTCTCTTTGACCTCTTCTGATATGGTTTCTTTTTATGATGTGATGTAACTTTTTTGAATAGTTTATGGATGATTTTCATGGGAAAAATCATTCCCAATGGTGTTACTCGATGCCCAGTAACTAATTTTCAACCCATGGGGATTGGGAAATATTTTGATATTATCCATAAGATAGGTCTAATTTCAGGTTGGAAAACAGATCATCCTAGTTCATGACATATGGAACCATTATAATGTACTCAATCACAGCAGCTATATATGGTTACTTTTCCTTTATATGTGTAATTTATTTATCTATAGGGGTTTTCATTGGGTTTTCCTCTTTCCAGCTAAATTAATTAGGCACAATCTATAAATAATCTAATTGTCTTAGATTCAAGACATTGAAAGATAAATATATTATAATATGTATCCCAAAAACCCTCTTGAAAAAAAAAGATCCTTCCTAAAAAAATATTTCTAACAAAACAACTTACATCTCATTTATTATATCTATTACCATACTAGCAATCAATGTGACATCAATGTAATGAATAATGAGACAAAAACCCCTATCACCAAAATAATTTTTTTAAAACAAATTATCAACATTACTTAAGAAAAGATTATGGTTTTTCCTGAAGTTGATAAATGTTATATTCTATTTTACCATGCTAGTTTTAAACTATAATGGTAATGTTTGAGTCTATAAACAAGCCCCTGGTAATATTGACCTTTGAAAGAAGTTGGTCTTTCCATGTTAATTTGTTTATTTAAGTCCCTATGATGTAATATTTTCTTTACATCCCACTATTGACGATGATGTTCTTCAGATGCAACAATAACCAAAAACCATTCAAATAGTCATGTTCTTAACAAATGAATAAAAAATATATGAAATCCACTCATTCTACTTGTTGAAAACTATTCGCGACTAGCTTGGCCCAATACCATTGTTTATCAACCACTTCCTTCATTAATTGATAAAACCATTTGTTTTGAAGTACATTTATTCCTAGAATACATCCCCATCAACTCCCATGTTCTTGAATCATGTATATAATCAATTACATCACTCATGGATGACTCCCAAAATCTAATTTCATTAAAAAAATCAACACTTTTTTTCATTAGGGATCATTGTCCCCTATTACAATAAGATAGTTAAACAAATTCATTCCTTTTCACTAGATGCCTCTATCTAGTAGATTTCTACAATTTAACCTACAACTAAGATATTTCATATATTAAAACTTTTAGAGTGCATAATTTTATATATTTTTCAAAATTCTCTACAATACTTGAATTATGAACAACATTTTTTCAAGGAAACATGATCAGAATCGAACCTGCTTCACGTATATCCTCTCAATGGTCTTTTGATTTTATAAATATCATGTTTCTAAATTATATATAAAATTAACCCCTAGATGACCATATACAAATGAACATTCAATTATACTTTTATTTCACCTAACCACCACATTATGTTCCAATTCATTCATATAGTGTCTTCATTTAACATCACATTTCTACTTATGATGAATCTTTTAGAGCAATTTTCCTAGAGTCGAAAGCCAATGTATCCATCTCCAGAGCTTAGAAAGTAGAATTATTGAGTCTTAGCCTCTATATTTTATCATTCCTTATAATCATCATGGACATAGTTCAATTCACTATAGGTTGTTATGTGGTTAAAATCATCATTTCTTCCTCACCAACAAATCTATTAATGTTGATGAATGATTGGTGATGACTGGCTTGACTGATTAAAAAGGATGCACAATTTTCTACCTCCACACAAAAAACCTTATCAAAACCCATATGAATCCTTATACTCTTATCCTTCTCCACAAGTTTCCATTTTATTTCTCTATCTATAACTCTATTGTGTTCCCAAGCCCTTAGCATTGTCTTCTTGAATTGAATCCCCTTTGAGAAAAAGAACCTCTAGAACTCTCTCCTTCTGTACTCCTCAACATTTTATGACTATAAGAACAAAAAATCATCAATATCGTTTATCCAAAATATTACTATGCTAGATTAAAATCTCAAACACCTCATGTAACACCCATAATATTTTATATGTATTCCATTTAAATAAATTTGTTGTATCTGATAGCTTTCTTTACCAACAATATCGATTCTAAATTAACCTGTGATACATTATAACTTGATAATATATAATTTTTATTGGTAGGAATGAATAGTATAAATAAAATTATAATATATATATATATATTCCTAAATTCACATTTATTGATTAATTTATATTCAATAATCATTAAATTTTTAATAAAATCATTTGATGATTAAAAGAAATGTTTTTTGATGAAATGTATTTTATACATGTTATGTATTATTGTCTATAAAATTATATTTATTAATATTAGAAAAATATTTTAATTAAATTTATGGGTAATGTATGAATAAAAATCAATACATAGGTATATAATGGTTATGAATGAACAAAAAGTCATTTAAAGTTAAAAACTATTATTTTTCGAAAAATTGTTTACATGTGAACAATGTGATTTTGTCATAATAAAATTAATAAACTATTACTTATTAGTATTTTTAATTAATTTATATATTTAGATTCATTAAAATATTCTAATATTAATTTTATAGTATTTACACGGCCATGTATGAATATAAATTCAGTTTTATGCTTGAACATTCATTTTTTCTAAAAAATATGTTTCCATGGAGATTCACAAGATTATTTTATAGTTAATTTCTCCCAACTAAAGATATTGAATTTGATAAAATGGATTCAATATTTTTAATCATCATTTGATATATATTAGTGATGCGACATTCATTTTTTTTCATATAGAATAGTGAAAACTGTAAATATTTTTTCACCTCTATTAAGGTTTAAATAGGTTTATATAGAGTTTAAAATAATAGATAAGGTTATGTATGTAAAAAAAATCTTATTAATATTTTTTAATGATATTTCAACAATTTATTATCTTAATTTTTAGTACTTGTCATTTTGTAATTATTATTCTTGAGAAATACATTAACTATATTTTAGTCTTTTAAGAAATTCCAAGTGTGTTCTTCCCTCACATATAAAATGAAACCTCCTCAAATCCATTATTCAGGAATATTGAGGCTTATATATTTTCTATTATATTCCCTAAAATAACTATAGCTTCATTACACTCATCCTTGACCAACGTTTCTTCTCATAAGATAAATATTTCAAGTCTTATGGTGTAATTTGACGGAGGTCTCTCCAAGAAGAGGTATAAATCTTATCGAAGCACTTTTTATATTATCTATTATTTCACATAATCAAGAACTATTGCGTAATTATTAACAAGATTAATATATTATAATATATATAATGATTTTTTGTTATTATTATGGAATAACCTATAACATCCCCAAATGATAAAGGGTTAAATGACTAAATGATATGACTCATGTCAACAAGGTGCACCTTCCTTTTCGGGAGCCTGTCTGATTAGAACTCCAAAGTTAAGTGTTCTTAGCCTGGAGTAGAGATTAGGATGGGTGACCTCCTGGGAATTTTCTCGCGGTGTGTGTGAGTGAAGACAAAGCAGACTGGAAAGGACATGTGTTGGACTGTGGGGATTGTCATTAGTCAGATGACCCATTCAGGCACGTGGGTGGACCCTGGGCTGGGCCCCAAGTGTCTGCGGGGGCAACTGGTGGTACCTAGTAGGCCAGGACCCGACGGCCATGTTAAGGCGGGGTGTCTGAGCTGTCACTAGGACCCGGTTGTCACATTTGGAATCAGAGGAGGAACCCAGCCTTAAGTACGGTGCACTGCCTGGGTTGAGATGTAGGGTCCACAACGAGGGCGTTGTGCTCTAAAGGGGGGGTGATTGTAACATCCTCAAATGATAAAGGGTTAAATGACTAAATGATATGACTCATGTCAACAAGGTGCACCTTCCTTTTCGGGAGCCGGTCTGATTAGAACTCCAAAGTTAAGCGTGCTTGGCCTAGAGTAGTGATCAGGATGGGTGACCTCCTGGGAAGTTTCCCGGGGTGTGTGTGAGTGAGGACAAAGCACACTGGAAAGGATATGTGTTGGCCTGTGGGGATTGTTATTAGTCAGATGACCCGTTCGGGCACGTTGGTGGACCTTGGGGTGGGCCCCACGTGTCTGTGGGGGCAACTGGTGGTACCTGGTAGGCCAGGACCCGACGGCCATGTTAAGGCGGGGTGGCTGGGCTGTCACAAGGTCCCAGTTGTCACATTAGTTGATGATAGGGAGACTTTTGCGGAGGTCCCAGTGGAGATTGAGGATCGAGAGGAGTGGGTCCTATGTGGACGGTCGATTCTTCTAATGCGCATCAGATGACAGCACGGGAACCTCCAAGAGAGCACTTGGGAGCGGGAGGCTCAGATGCGTGCTCAGTACCCACTTTTGTTTCCCTAGTCTATGATGTATCTTTACGGGGACGTAAAGCCCTGAGGTGGGAGTGATGTAAAGACCCGTAAAATTCAAGGAAATGTTTTTCTTAATTTTTTTTGGAATTTTACAAGAATGCAGTTTCTGACGGCACCTGATTCCGAGGCTCGGTGTGTCTGGAATCATTTTCCGAATTTTGGCTGGGGTACGTTCAGTGAACGAACGAGCAGGGTTTTCTAACTTTTGAACCGGTGCTCGGAATCAAATTCTGAGGGCACCGATGGAATCACAGCATTGGTATTTGCTTAGAAACGCCTTTTCCGTAGTTGCGTTTGCTTGGGTGTGGTTTTTAATTTTTGGGGTTAAGTTAAGAAATAAAATAAAAGTGGTGCAACACATTATTTTATTTTACTTAAAGCCACTTTAAGCCACTTAAGCTAAGTTAAACGGATAGGGTGGAACCCAAAAATATCCTACCCACTTGGTAGGTTATTTGTGAGGTGGGGCCCACACAAGCCCCACCGTTTCTTCCCTCCTAAGTAACGCACCTGCAACCCCCTTTTTAATGAAAAGTCAACCGGTGCGTTTTCTTAAATTCTAAACGCCCCTATTAATTGGGCAGTTAAGTCGTTACCATTAATTCATCGAATTAATGGTTTGTTTCTTAACTTGATTTTCAAATCTTTGGCATGGGAATAAAATAAGACCAACACGTGTTTACTTGAGGGTTGCTTGTTGAGAGGAATTGGAGGAAGCTCTATGTCTTGGAGATCTTCATTCTTCTTCATGGAGAACGTGAAGAACGCGAAGAACGCAAAGAATGCCGGCCTCCGACGAAGGGCGACGAAGAACGTCAGGTCCTCGGAGATCGACGGCGTGACGTGACGATCCTCCTTCCGCGACACTTCTTCCACGACGTTCCTTCCCCGCAACAATCTTCGATCAACAACTTATTGAGGTAGAGGATTGCGGTTCGTTTAATTCCTTTGTGAATTTTATCCTCAACATGGGTTTAAATGGTGCGATTAAATCTGTGTGTTTTAATCCTCGGAGTTTGACAATGAAGCCCCATCCGCGACGCGATGATCCTCTTCTTCTGCGATGGTCAATTCCACGACGAGCTCGCGTTTGACGAAAACGTCGAGGTAGGGGTTTGATTCATTTAAATCTTTTTTATTTACACCCGCGGCGTATGATTAAATATTTTTGGTGAGACTTTTAAAACCGATAATGCGGTGGGTGCGGACCAACGAACAAATCCGAACCCACCGCCCTTTCGTTCTTGGTGTGCGAAACAGTGGACAACGACAAAACAGGCCGCACGGGCGATGTGAGGTCCTCACAGTGAAAGACGGGCCCCGGGAGGGCCATTGGCGAAGACAGCGCATTTTTCCGACCACCGGAACTCATCCAGTGGTCCGTGCATCAGCCTTCCGGTGCGCCTCGTCGGCACGGCGGCGCCGGTGGCAGGTGGCGGTGGCGCCCGGCGCACCGCGGGAAGGAGCCACCGCGGTCCCGCGACCGCGCGGGACCGGAGGGGGACGGGAGGCGGCATCCAGTCGCGTCCGCTGGCAAGGGCGACCCCACGTAGGGCCGCGGCTCCATCACACGGGGGCAGCGTGTCCCCTGCACCGCTCGGCCGTAACCGGCCGAGCCGACCCACTGGCCAACCGGTCGGTCCGGGCCCAGTCCCCCTGTTTTCGGACCACCTTCGGTCTTTTGCCCATATCGTGGGCTACGGACCTCCGATCGACGCACTGTCAGCGGAGATGTGATCCTTGGATCGATACGGCCGTTTCGGTATATCACACTCAAGGTTTCGGAGTACTTGGGGTTCGTTAGGGTTGGTTCGTACACGAAACCAACCGGGCCCTCGGAGCGGAAATGCTCATAACTTGAACTCTGGACGTCCGATTGATGTACCATCGACTTTTCTAGATTCCTCTAAGTGAGACGGATCTTTTGGATTACTCTGTCCAAGGTTTGGACGCAGGTGGAGTACGATCAGGTTGGTTTTGACTTAAAAACCAACCGGGCCCCTAGGACAAAAAGGCCAATAACTCTCAGATCGGGCATCCGATTGACGTGCCGTCTGCGACGTTGAGTTCTCGTTGACGATACAGAACTTTTGGATATATCAACACTGGAATATGTGTCAGTTGATGTATCAGCCTCTCGGCTCATGGATCGGACCCTCCCAAACGAGCTTGTTGTGTGCGGGAACCCTAGAGCTGGCTGCGACTGCGACGACGACGACGACTGTACAGAGATCCTCAGTGGATTCGACGGCAACGACTACAACACTCAGCGATCCTACGTGGATCAGTGCTACAAATCCTGTGTGGGTCAGCGCTCAGCGGTCCTGTGTGGGCCAGCGCCTACAGATCCTGTGTGGGTCTGATCCTGTGTGGGTCAGCGCTCAACGGTCCTGTGTGGGCCACGCCTACAGATCCTGTGTGGGTCTGATCCTGTGTGGGTCTTTGCGGGGGTTAGTTACCTATCGATCCTATGTGGGTCAGATCCTTTGTGGGTCATTTCGGGGGTTATTTACCTATCGATACTGTGTGGGCCAGATCCTTTGTGAGTCATTGCGGGGGTTAGTACCTATTGATCCTTTGTGGGTCTGACAGCTTAGATGAATCTGTGTCAATATCTGATCATCTCTATCGTCTTATGAAGACGTATACCTGTGTGAGCTGAATCATGTTTGCTTCCCTATGTGGATTGTGTTGTGTTATCCTGTGTGGATTTACGTTTTGCTTTCCTATGTGGACTGGGTTGTACTTGAGCTCGGATGTTTGAGTCGAACTGGAATTGATGACTTAGGTATATGTATGGGCATATACCTAAGTAGTGTCGGATGTTACTTCGTGATTGTATCTTTACTTTGTGGATTATCCTTTGTGGATTCTGGGAGACCTTCGGGGGTCTCGGGGTCCCTACTGAGTAGCTTATACTCACCCCTGCACGGGCTATGCCTGCACTACGTTATGTTGGTTGTAGACGACGGACAGCGCTAATCGTGGTTGAGGCCTGCGGAGCAGGACGGTACCTAGAGGTGGACCACTGGGCAGGACGTACTCGGAGCGGTCGGCTGGACCCGAGGAGCTGTGGAGGCTATCTGTACTCACCCTTCAGGTGGGACTTCCAGTGGATGGCTCGACGCTGCGGCTTTACTTTTCATTTGTTGTTTTCCCTTTCCAGTTGTACTTTACTTTCAGTTTGGGTTTGTATATTGGCCCACTTACTTTTCTGCACTTACTGTTGTTCTCAGTTTTTACTTAGTGTTTACTTCTTCTGCTTGCTTCCTCTGTGGTGTTTGTTTACTTTACAAAGGCATTGCCTTCCCTTTTTATCGGGAATTACGCCTTGGTGCTAGTTGCCAGCCCCTGGCCTATGGAAGGCGGGCTTGGGGTAGTCACGGCATGGGCCCTGAGGACAGGTCGTGACATAACCATTTCCAAATTCATTCCAACAAATGGGAAATGAAATATTTACTTATGCGTACTTATGGATGGTCGCCTCCATGTTGTGATATGATTCATTTTCCATCACTTCCTCACATTGACAGATATAATAAAGTATTTAATAAAAATATATGATATAATTATATAATTATGATTATATAATAATAAATTATTATTAATATTTCTTTCATTTTTATTATTTTAAAATCAAAACTTCATTCATTCATACGTACAGACTACCATCTCCATGAATGGTGTAATTAGTTTGTCTATGTACACAGTTTATGGATGGTTTTGAATAAATATATAGTGAATATATATGATATTTATATCATTTTTAACATTATTTATATGAAGGAACTGTGATAATGATTCAAAGGCCATAACAATTGAATCAAGACATACAAAAAATATAAAACTGCTAAGATTCAGAAATAATGATTAGTAAATGGGTGATTTAATTAATTAATTGTGATATGTATGATATTATATGTATATATTTGGTTCTAATATATAATTATATAAAATTTAAATATATTATAAATTATGTTAGTGTGTTTTCAAAGAAATTCATACATTATGTAATATTTTTATATTACAATCTCATTTTTACCAGGATTGTTTATGCTTAAATTTATGTTGATGAAATTTGATGATATATTTATAAAAACATATATATTTTCATCTAATAATTTATTTCCTTGAAATAAAAAGTTTTTTTTAATTTAACTCTATATTAGTACTCAAAATAGTAAAATAATGTTTTTAAGTAAAACTGACATTATTTTTCTATTTAGTTGGGAGTATTTTTTGACCATGATCATATTTTATTTAAAATGTTTTTGAATAGTGTTTTTCAATATTACATAAGGATTTTATAAAGTTTTTTATCCATTTTTAATTTTTATAATAAGTTTTAAAAGGAATTTTTCCTGTATTTTTTCGAATGAGGTACTTTATTCCAAAGTTGTGAAAGGAATCATTGAAAAAACATATACCACATGAATGTATTTTCTGACCATCACAACTACCATTTTCTTTAAATATTCAATTTTATATTTACATATTACTTTTAAAATAAAATATTTCTCCCAATATTAAGGTAATTTTTAGATTTTAGATAGGTGATTTCAAAATTAAAACTTTATCTTACTCAAGAAACATTGCAGTGATCTTTTAAATTCATTTTTCATCTACAATAACATCATTTGGTGTTACCTATTCCTTAATAGGTATATGATCATATAATACCATAATTATTATTTCTATATACTGTATTATTATTATTATAAATAAATATGGATGAATCTCATTTTATCTTCCATAAGTTATCTATGAAGAAATGATATATGTTTTATTGATCTTACGATGTGCATATGAATGGGTTATGATTATGTGGTGGCTGGAACTATTATATCCCCCCAAATGAAATGAGTAAAGATGTATATTTTATGAGCTCACATGGTACGTCGGAGGTTATCCCAAGCCCCAAATAGGTAACACGAGAGGTTATACAAGCACAAATTTTTGAAAAGGTAGGTTCCTTATACCCAACTTGAAAACAGTTTTTTCAAATAAGATATAATGTTTAAAGTAAGTTATGCATGATATACAATTTATATAATAATTTTGATATTTTTCCTCCAATTTCTACATGGTAATGTCCATATATTATTTTTCTTATCAAAACAATATAGCAGTTCCAAGGTGATAATAAGAATATGAAGATCAAATGATAGTAATCTTAAACATATGTCATGTGGTCCAAATACATCTAGATGTTTGGATGTAGATGATTTTTGTTTATAATTTACAATTGGATCATTAGAATTTGTACTTCTTTTCAAGATGTTTTCACTTGGACTTTATTATTTGATATAATCATGAGGAATATTGCACTAATAGGAACATCACATGTTTCAAGTGTTATTGGTAGTTCATATATAAGAATATGGGTAATGGCCCATTAACATGATATTATGGTCACTATATAATATTTTATCATTTAATATTATGAAATATAAACACCATAATATTTATTTCATGAAGAGGTATCTCTCGTTTGGTGTGTTGCTGGTGGTATGAAATTTATTAAACAATCAAGATTGAATCTCTCACTTCTAAAATGGAGTGATATCTTGGGCCTAGTTGATCAGGATGTTAATACCTTCAACAAATCTATGGCGGTGGTAGAATAAGGTATTTCCATATAACTAGGTCAATGAAAAATAAATCATGAAAGGATAATGATATGATGTGTTCTTCCTTCTTTATTAGATATCATTAGACAAAGATATTTTAATACAGGACATGTGTTTGTAAGAGGTTTTCATAGTTAAGATTATTCCTTATCTCCTTAGGGGAATTAATGAGTTTCTACAATCCACTTCAAGTCCATTAATAGTACTCAGTACTATCAAGATAAGGGCCTAGAGGGTTAGTAACATAGAATATTCAAAAGTGTGGCCTAATATAATAAATGGATGTTTAGGACATGGTGGTCCCCCACCACAGAGGTCTAAGAGATACATGACTATAATAGATCTACAATGAATAAATAAATTATTATTATTATTAATTTTTTGAAAAATTTGTATTGAATTTATATATTAAAAGTATTCTCTAGATATTAAGTGAATACAGGATAAAAATATCCAATGAACTGATATTAATTTAATATTCAAGGATTGTTTAATATTTCAAATAATGGAGAGTTAAGTTAAGGATTCACTTCTATTGAATAATATATATATTATATTATATGTAATTAATGATAATGTAAATGATGTTTGTGAAACAGTTAGTTTTTCATAACCTATTACTTATTTCTTATTTAGTGGGTAACAAATATTTGTGTCTTAGTGTGCCTTTTTCGGGAATTTTATAACTCACTATACAAGGAGGAGGAGGATATCATTCTTGGTAATATATATAAAATGAATTTTATATCCTCCTTCACATCTCTCCCATATCCTTGAGAGTGAATCTGTCAATTTTAGCAATTGGTCTAGGTTCCCCTTCATAGTTCGAAGGATCAATGTAGTTGTGATTGTTGGAATGTTGAAGGAATTGTTATATATCTATTATAGCTCTCAAATAATTATAATCAATTTTTTTATAGAACCATAAATTACATGTGGATGATATAGAGAGATCTGTTGTCATTTCCTTCAAGAAACATTCACCAGCGATGAGCGGTTGTCGAAGTCATCTTCAAATAAATCAGAGTATTTTTTTTATTTTTTTCATGTCTTAAATTAATTCATATGAGATTATTGGATTTTAATAACCAAATTAGAATCACTAGATCTGATTAATTTACATTGATCAATGATAAAAAATTAAAATCCCTAACCCATATATTTTTTTTCTACATGACCCAATACACTCAATTTTTATTAGAGAGATTGCATTTTGTTTTATTACTTTATATAAATAAATTTTCATACAATTAATATATATGGTGTCATAATAATCCCATCACACCAAAATAGGCATCGATATGATCATATATGTCCATGTTATGTTTATCTGATGATTTAAATTATATGGAAACTGATTGTTTATAGGTTAAAAAACAAAGAAAACACACATTAATATATATATATATATATATATATATATATTTGTGTGTGTTTGTGTTTTTTTTCTTAATATTATTACTAGGTTCTAGAAAGATTAATGTTTTTGGAATAATATAATCTGGCATGGTAATATATTTCTCGAACATATAGAATACCCTCACAAAAATTTATCACCTATCAAATTAGGTGACGGAAAAAATCTGTAATGAATGAAAATTAATAATAATAAAACTATTTTTGAGGTAGTTACAGGTCTAGAAACTACATAAAAATTGTAAAGGGAAGGGGTGTTGTGCATGTCCAATACAGGAGAGGAAGGAAAAGAGAGTTCATGGTGGGGGTGGCAACAACTTTCCTCTTATTTCACTTTGAACCACTTTATATATAGGGAAATATATATCTTTGACTCATTCCATGATGGAACAAGTATTTTTTAGAATTCATTTTTCTATTTTTAACATAGGGGCAAAGCTGCCCACTGGGTTTCCCCTACCCCTTTCTCTCACTATGTGTAGGGGAACAACCTCTGGAAAACATGGTGGACTAACCATGATTGGGCCTACCCGAACTACTCGGGCCCCTTCCAGGGAATGATTTACATTGGAATCCCATATTTTGGATTTTTTAACCACGTGGGGGACCGATCTAAAAAAACATTTCATTTTTTTATATTCATTAAAATTTAATAGGGGTTTCATTCATTTTTTATTTTTTGAAATAAGATTATTTAAAATTATTCTAACTCATTTAAGTTTCCCTCGAGTATAATTTATCATAGAAGTAATTTTTTTATTGTGTTTGTATTACCATTCGACAGATCTTGAGAAATGACCAACCAATATATGTCTAGAATTTAATTTTTTTAATTATTTATTTCAATTATGTTGAATTCCTAAATTAATTATAAATATTTTGATACTCTATGTATTTTCTATACACACTTTAAACTTATAAGGTTCTATACATCCATCAATATCATTCATTATGTATTTTTTTCATTCCTTAGATTATATATATAATTTTAAGGACATTATAATATATAGACCACACCGAGATGAGGACGTATTCCCCACAGGACATTGACACATTGGACTTGGGTGTAAGACACGATATAAGCTAGACACAAATCAGATATTCATACCTATGGGTCATGGTCTATCTATTTACATTAAATGGATCAACCAACAGTAAATTCTCAAGACTAGTTCTATTATTTATTTAATTTATTCTTAATTTATTATTGTTTTGGGAATTTGAACATTTACATTTCCACATAAAATAATAAATTTAAATTTCATTGATTCATACATAAAAAATGTTTTAAAAATTATAAATTATAAGGACAATAGTGTTATCACTAAGTATGGGCATATAAAATTGAAAATGATTTTATTTATCAATAAATTATAAAAAAACTTCAAAGAAATATTAACTGATAACACATTCTATTATTTTAATTTTAACAAAACATGGAGTACGAGTTCCTCACTGTATTTAGTAGAGGGAGACTCCAACTATTGGGGAGTTCTTATAATAGATATGAGTATACTTAAATAAATATGAAATATTAGAAATAACCTTATCTTACATATTAAATCCTTATGTGAAAAAAATACAGTATATCAATGTTTTGATTTTTATATGTTTGGACTTTAGTCAACATTTTATGGAGCCACAAGTTAATATGTCTCGCAAGTCAAAAACCTACCTTAAAACTCTAATGGTAGTGGAGTAGCCACAACATGGACTATTAGAAGAGGTTTTAGGGGACATTTCCACTAGAATACTCAAAATACTGGGTATTATGAATATAATAGTGTGGTCTATCAGGGTTTTATAAAATAGTTGGAGGAATATAAAGATTTATGTAATTAGTAATATCATATCAGTAATCAAGATAAAGTAATAATTAGCTTAATTTTATATAGAAAAATGGATTTTAATACCACATGTTTATTTTGATAACTTTGGGAAAAAGATCAGGTCTTATCTAGAAATAATTACCATGTGTATCACGTGTTCTTGTGAAAATCACTATGATATAGAAAATTCAATGTGTTGGAGTCCCCACTACATGTTGATCCACCTCAGGAAGCAAGTGTGTGAAATATTATTACAATTGACTCATATATGAAACATTTTATGTTCATATCATAATGATATCATCAATTTCCAATGACTTGAGTAAATAACATTAAGATATTCATGATTTCACATGTTGTATCATCTTTTAGAATCATGTGATATGAAATAAATGATATAAATAATATATATATATAGACTATATTGAATATTTTTAAATATAAATATAGATCATGATATTTCAACACATCCCACTCTTATATCCCTATCATCCTATTACTAAAATTTCATATAGGATTAAAAAACTTTACAGTAAATGTAGAAAAAAATTATTTACCAATTGGGTAAAGTTAACCAAGTAAAAAAGAACATAAATAATGAGTAATCAGTAGTTATTATGTTCATTAAGTTGAAATTTAAGGAAAGAACACCAATGGAAAGTGTGACTTCAAAGGCACCTTCACACCATCCTCCAATGAAAATAGGGAGATAATCTTACATGTGGATATTTGATTTTAATGTTTCAAGATAATTCCATATAAGATAAATAGAATGATATGAATTGAAGAAAAAATTATTTTCTTCTACTTTATCTATATTAGAAAATTATATATGAAGTTTTTTTTTTACTTTTTGGCATTAGATACTTAATTTTTATTACACTTTTTCATCTAATTAACGTAACCATGTGAAAATATTACATAAAATAAGGAATAATCTCCAATAAATAATGGTAGAGAGATTCATATATCAATGACGAAAATTACACCACATCTAATTCAAAGATTAATGATTTTAGTTGAAATTTTATTTATTATTACCAACAACATTATCCCATGTTCCCATTTGGAACAAAGTGAAATTGTTTTAATTTTGGAATGAATGTGTTTTCTAGTGTCTCATACTCAACCAATATTTTAGTAATGATTGAATAAATGGAAATATATATTGAATATAAAATGTATGAATCAGTTATTCCCAGTTTCGAAAAGATAATTATTTATCGAGAGAGATTGAACTATACCAAGGTTATGTTAGCTAAAAACATATATACATCATAAAATTATTTTAAAGGAAATAAGGAATATAGAAGTGTTGTACAAAAAGGTTTATTTTTAAGAATATATGAGTTTCTTCATGACTATGTATTAAATAATATCTTTCCTGAGAATTTATTGATCATCATAATGTAGAGTGCATTAATTCCTAAACTCACATTTCCTTATATACATCAAATCCCAGATGTTAAAAAGGAGGATCATTGATGATACATAAATATATGAATCGATCATTAAAATGTATAATGGAGTAGTTCTTAAACTCACATTTCATTATACACATCATAGTCATGATGTTTTTAAAAGGAACATAAATGTTGACACTCTTATTTGTTGAAAAATATTCTATTCTTTTCAATACATGAATCACAAATAGTAGTGTTATTCAATAACCATATT
Source organism: Viscum album (assembly GCA_963277665.1). Classification (NCBI taxonomy): domain Eukaryota; kingdom Viridiplantae; phylum Streptophyta; class Magnoliopsida; order Santalales; family Viscaceae; genus Viscum; species Viscum album. The sequence continues at coordinate 2,134,326,723 of OY728143.1, forward strand.
ATATATATAATGAAAAATAGATATCATTTGAGTTATAAAATGATATAAATCCATCATGTCATACAAAAATGTGTTTAGGTGCCATGTTTTTTTAAAATTATATAGACAAACATATGTCAAGAGAAATGAAATTTCCATCTATATTAATTATCCAAAAAAAATTGAAGGATATTAGAGAATTTCCTATGATAGAAAATTGAAATTCAATTTATGGACTCTATTCCAATAAAAGGGTGTACATCTCTAATTTAGTTACTGGGATAATTATTTACTTAGGTTAGGTAAAGGACAAATATATATAGCAGTTAAAAATAAGAACATGTTCCAAAAGAGCTGGTAGAGAAGGAATGTTCTAGAGAAGTATACTATATAGGATGGATAAAACCATAATAGTCTTTTTACGTTGAACATGGATGGAGATAAATTATTCATTTAGAAATATGGATCCTACAAGGAAGGAATAATTGGAAATATACTAATATTAATAATTGGAATTAAAATTCAATAATAGATTTAATGTGTCATTGTACATGTTTGTTGTATTTTTAATGTTTCATATATTAATAGTATTGTGGGTATTATGTGAAACAATACATGTATGGTCATTTTTGAAAAAAATAATGCAGTATTAATGGTTGAATTATTAACCATTTTATCTAGATATTATTCATGATAAAATAATTTCACTAATTATCATTCTCAATCCGTTTGAATTATTTTTTTCATAGATACATTCTATGATAATTATATTTATTATTAGATGTTAATACCACCATTAATCCAAAGTCTCTTTATAATAATACTAGAAATATTTGGCGACACCATAAAATAAAAATAATGCAGTTCAATTTATTGAAATCTAGTAGTTTTTGAGTAAACAAACAAGATCATAGAATATTCATTTAGAAGGAATATTATAAATGTGTCTATAAGTGGTTAGTGGTAGAGACACTATTTTAAAACTTTAATATTTTTATAATATATAGAAAATATTTTTCTTAGTCTTAAAGTTAGATAAGCCTAAAATGAATACTACTCAACAAATAATGAAATAAACTCGAAACCTAAAATCTATGGTATGAGATCTACTGAGGCAGATCAAATTGGTTTCTTCAACTAATTAAAAGTACATGCAATGATTTTTTATTTGATAAATTAAAGTTAGAACAAATTGAGAGAGACTTTTTACAGATGTCATGTGGAATAAATCTATAAAAGAAGACATTTATGGGATATGCAAGGAGATTAAATTAGTTTGTATAATTCTATAAGTTCCAACAATGGATATATCACTTATTGTCTGTAATGTACTAGATATTATATTTCTATTATATAATTTATCATAGGAAAAATTCGTTTTAATCCAAAATAACTACATAGGATGCTGTCAAAACTATCTGATTTTACTTGATTGAGTTTGAGGGATACGTTTCTGGTACTTGGAGGGGAAGGGACACTAGTTTTAATGGTCCATAGACTAGTCATCCATTATTTCAATATGATATAATTCAATGCTAGGCTAGGATAATGAGAAATAGAATCTCATTCATGTTATTGGTATTCATATCTAAAAATATTGAGTGTGTTGTGAGTTATGATATTGCAAAAGAAGCAGTATAAACTACACAATGATTTGTTGCAATTCATCGAATGACACATAATTAGTAATGTATTATCATAATATAAATTATTATAATCCTATTATTGGTACTATCCATGATGGGATGTTTTTCCATTATAAAAAATGAATATACCCAAGATTATTATCTCTTGTGCAGTTTTACTCAATGTGGTGAATCCATAGATAGCAGAGTAGCCATGTGGTAGGGATTTTATAGGCCCAATGAATAAATCCATTACTCTACATAAGTATGATCTTATCATGTGAGAGATAACCAAGATAGTTATAATTATTACTCTTATGGATGTGGGAGTGTTGTAAAAGTGGCCCCCCTTGAACCAACTTGAATATTACTTTTTTATTACCATTTCATGTCTTTTTTAAATTAAGTGTGATGTCTACATAACATAATAGTCTTGATATTTCCACATCCACTACTTACATGGAAAATTACATATATTATTTTTCATATCAAAGGGTTATCGTAGTTCCCATTCTATAATGAGAACATAGAGAAACAATGAATGTAATATTAAAATTATAAACTATAATCCAGATCATAATGTTGATAGGATACAGATGATGTGTTACTATAATGTATTGGGAGAATATAATCATTTAGGCTTCTTGTCATGATGTTTTTACTTGATGATCTAATGTTGTTAAGATCATGTAGACTAACCTGTTAATATGAAAATCGCATATTTCAGGTGTCATTGATAGTTTTTATATGTGAACATGTGTAATGGTCTCCTAACGTGAGATTATTATAAGTGTATACTATTTGATCAAATACATTGATGAAATATGAAAATATAGCATTTATGGAACGACAAGTTAGCTTTTTATTGGGTGCATAATTGGAGTTATGGTATAGTTTGAATAAATAGTATAGAATTCATTGCTTTTGAAAGGAAGTGATATCGCAAGACTATTTGATCAGAATGGTATAAAATTTAGTAAATCAAATGATTAGTAAGTAGAAATTATTTCTATCTGGTTAGGTCAAATCATAGTAAAGATAAAGGATGATTGCATGAAGTGTGCATCATTTTTTATGAGATATTAAGATACAAAGAGATTTTATTATATAACATGCATTCTTAGGAGGTATTCATTGTTATGAATATGGATTATCTCTTTAGGGGCCTTTATGGGTTAGTAAACACCACTCTTGTTATATGAATAGTATTCATGTCTATCGATATAAGGGTTTAAATGGTCTCACGCAAAGCATAATCAAAAGCCTAGACTATTTTTTTGAATAGAAGTTTAGGATGTAAAAGGACCTACCACGGTGGTTTGAAATCTATTTGAGTATAAACGATTAAAAAATGAATATGTAAATTCATATTATTTGACATTAGAATAATTGGTATTGAATTTATTTATCAAAATTATTCTCAAGATATTAAGAGAATACGTCAGAAAATATTTAACAGTCATATATTTTTTTTAATATTTATATTTTTGTAATATTTACAAGAATGGTGATTTGACTTAATTCATTTAATTTATCATATAATATATTTAATATATTATAAGAAATTGATAAAAATATAAATGAAATTTATGACATAGTTAGTTGGTTATAACACACTATTTATGGCTTATTTAGTGTGTAATAAATATTTGGGGACTGGGGAGCCTTTTTGGGTATTTCATTCCTCACTATATAAGTATAAGTAGACTATCATTCATATTAATATTAGTCACATGGTTTTGATAGCCTCTCTCTCATACCTCCCACATCGTAGATAGAGAAGTTGATGAAGTGAGAATTTAATATGAGTTCTCATGCATGGATCAGAGGATCAATGTAGTGGTGATCATCGGGATATAGAATGCATCATCTAATATCTATGATAGCAGATATATATCAATTATTAACATTCACATAAAAATATAAAGTACATGTGGATAATCTATAGGGATCCAACGTCAATTCCTTTGAGAAACATTCACCAGAAATGAGCAGTTATTAATCAAATCTTTAACTCAAATAAGAGATTTAGTCTTTTTTTTCTTAAATAAATTAATGTCAAATCCTATAATTATCATAACTAGATACACATTTCTAGAGATGATATAGTTACATCGATTAGTTATAAAATTTTTAATCTTCAACCCATCTTCATCCAATGCACACCCTGGTACCTTCATAAATCATGCACATAGATGGTTACCCAAGCCTAATATGTGATGAATTTCATGGTGGTTAGCCTTGAATGTTTTTTCTATTATTATGATTATTATATACATTATGAAACATTGTATAAAAACATATTATTCTTATGTTATGATCTCATTTCTCATGATCTTTGATTCCTTTACTATTCAAATCTTATAATCCGTCAAACATTATTACATGACTCATGATTATGATCTATGGATTTATAGTAATTATTTTCAAAGGTTTTTCTCATTCTCTCATACCCTTATTCTAATTTCAAGATTTTAAATGATTATTTATTGATATCTACCTTTATTATCATTAATGAGAATATAATCTCACCCTTTATTATGTTTCATTTTCCCTATGATATGGAGAGAGCATTTAAGTATGATGTATCTAAAAAGAGTGATAGTTGTAACAAACATAGTGGGTGATGATGCATATATTTTAAGTAAAATATTTTTATGTATCTATGATTATAAATAGTATAAACCATTAATATTCAATCATGTATCATATTGATATATAATGAATATTTTTCTCACAAGATTTAATATTTATTGAATGAAATACTTGGGTCTCCTTAGTTTGTATCATGGAATGGTTAAAATAATTTTTGAAAAAAAAGTATGAGGATGAATAAGATAGGCCTTAAGATAATACTATGTTTTATTGAAAATACAATGTAATGGTAAATAAAGATTTTAATTTTTTTCAAGAAAATAATTCTATGTATTTATATTTGAGAGTTGATTTGACTATATCATTGATGCCCTTAGGGGTAACAACTCCAAAAGGGATGGATTGGGTATTAACTTTATCATCACCATTGCATGAGGAGTGGGCCTTATAGTTCACTCTTGACTAGAAACTATTATAAGATATTCTTAGGTGAATTCAAATTTTCATTAATAAATATTATAGATTATTTGAATAGATGATAACCATGGATAACTTGTTTAAATAGTGGGTGCCCTAGACCCAACTTTGTAGTACTTTTGATTACCATATCATGTACAGTTAGTTGTACATGATGTCATGTTACCATTACAGTGTATACTTTTTAGCATCCACTATTATAATGGTAATGTCCAAAGATTAATTGTCGTATCGAGAGGTTGTAGAAGATCCCAATCTATAATGAGAACATCAAGATACTATGAAATTAATCTTAAATATAAGTTCTATAGTCTAGATACATCTTAATTACTAGACATAGTATATGTTTGACTATTATGTGTTGGGGGCTCATAAGCTTTGAGACTTATTTTCATGAAGTTCACACTTGGTGATCTCTAGTAATAAGATCATGACAACAGACCCGCCAATAAGAACACCACATGTTTTGGGTGTCATTGGTTATTCCTATCTATGGAAATGTGTATTGGTCTCATGACTTGAGACCATTACCAATGCGTAGTATCTTATTATGTACTTTTATGCAAGACGAAATCCATAACAATGAAGTCGTGGAGAGGTAGTTTGTGTTGGGTGTGGCATTGGTGGTATGACATTGGTTGAATGGTCAAGAAAGGATTTGTCGCTTCCAAGTTCAGGAAGTAGTATATATCAGGCCTAGTTGATTAGGATGGTGTTTCCTTCATAAGTATTTGTCCAAAGTAGTAGAAAAAAAATCCATCTGGATAGATCAACAAATAATAAAGCAAGATTAGGATAATGACACAATAGTACGTCCTACTTTATGAGACATTTAATGACAAAGAGATTATACTATATAGTCAGTGTTCTTAGGATTGTAGTCATTTTTATGACTATATTTATCTCTTTAGGGTCCATGATGGGTTGCTAGACTTTTCTATTGGTCTATGTATCATATTCAATGCTATTGAGATAAGGTCATAGAGGGTCACACAAAATAGTGTATTCAAGAATCTTCTCTGTTCAGTTGAATGGCTATATGGACATAGTGGGACCTGCCATGGGGTCTGAGTGTTTTCCAAGTTGTCAATAACCAAAATAATTAAATAAATTCAATAATATTTCAGTTATGAATATTTGGGATTGAATTTATTTAATGTATTTGTGAGTTTAGTAAATTCTAGAAGATATTAATTGAAAAAATATTATTTTAATATTCAAGGTTCATTTAATATTAATCGGGACAGTGATTCCAGTTAAATGGAAAAAAATTTATCATGTAATATATTAAATATATATATATTACAAGTTTGTGATAAAATAATAAATGGATTTGGTGCAGTTATTTCGTTGAAAATTTTTATTTAGTGGCTGTTGAAATAAACGGGGTCTGGGGAACCCAACAGGGTATTTTATTAATCCCACTATAAATAAGAGAGGGGGATCTCTACCATGGGGTGATAATAACTATTCATTCATTCATGGGATGAAAATCGAGAGACTCTCTCTCCTCCCACTTCCTGGTGAGAGAATTTTTTGATCTAAGAGTTCAGATCATGTTCTTCCTCAAGCATCAAAGAGATCTCAATGAGGTGATCATCGGGACACTGAAAGCATCGTCGGATCATCGCAATAGCACCCGAAATTCAATGATCGACGTTCAAGAAAATTTTAAGAGCATGTATAGACTATATAGAGGGATACTGCATTGGATCCTTCAAGTGACGATCACCATTGATTATTTACAATTGACTGCAGCTTCAGATTTGAAACAGGTATGTTTTCTTTTTAGTTTTGTGCTCCTTATGTTTTATGCAAGATCCTAGAACCTTTTCGGGAATCTAATCATCAGTGACGACAAGGTTCGTCATCCCGCTGATGAAAATTTTGAAATCCCCGGCCCACCAGCTTCCGCTACCAGCCCCAGAACCTAACAGTGGTATCAAAGAGATCACATAAATTTTCTGATCCTAGAAAATTAAATTTTCATTAAACGTAAGTAGAGGGTTCAAAAACGGTTCCATCGGATCAAACCGCACCTCGATCCGATCTCGAACGACCATGTTATGGAAATTTGAAATTTTCAGATCAGATCGATTTTTGCGTTTGATCACGGGTATTAATTTTTCAATCGTTTCTGATCATCGTTTTTGTTTTGGTTTTGCCGATAACCCAAACAAGTATGATAATTATTATTTTTTAATGATAAAAAAAATTCATAAGTTAATAACAATAATAATTATTTTATAATTATTATAATAATTATTATTTTATTATTTTTAAAATAATTATTAGTATAATAATTATTATTATTATTAATGGCTAACATTTAGCCTTTAAAAATTTTGAGGAGATGAGACTTGACCTTTTAAAAAAAATAAAATGGGGTGGAATAAGACTTTAAAATAAGTCTTAAAAGAGGGAAGAAAAATAAAAATGAAAGGGGATGTTGGCTTTGCGGGTCAAGCAAGAAAAAGCAAACAAAAAAAGGAGTGGGACAACAGGGGGTCCGCACGGACCACCTCCATGGGCTTCCTGGACAAGCCAGTCGTTGCCCATGCCTGACGCTCTCTATGCAGTAGTAGCCGCAATACTAGCCACCCCGGGTTCCGGTGATCGTCCCCTCTCCCCGGTGACCTGCTGCGCTGCCAAGACCCGGGCCGCCCCTCCTTGTGCCGCCCTCTATATCTGTCGAGCCTCTGTCAAGGCCCAGACCTCAGAGTAGCCTATGTTGGCCTCCTTCTACCCAGCCTCCTCCTGATCCACAGCAGCCTGGACTGCACCTCGTAGCAGCCTCCGTCGGCATTGCCTTCACCTGGGCGTCTCACACCTGGTGACCCGCAGCAGCGCGAGCCTCTTCTTGGTAAGCCCCGCCATCCCCCTCAGCATGCGGCAGCCTGGAGCAGAACCAGGAGATCTTCAAGAGGCCTCACTGCCTGCCTCCTGGCCTCCCCAGCCTCTTTTGGGCATCACCCCTCCTGTATGTGTCGCACCGGTCAGCTCCCCTTAAACCTATGTGCCACGCACAGGTGACCCAACAGGCTGACGCCTGCCTCTCGCAGCATCCGGCCCTCCCAGTCTCACCGCATGCTCATGCTCATGGTCGCAGCCCAAACCTCTAGCTGCCCAACTATTGAAGAAGGCACCACGGGCATCGCCCGGCCTCCTTGCGTAGCCCATTGGGCCCCTTGGGATTCCCCACATAGTCAGGTACCTCCCATGTGGACTCCCAGAAGCTTCAGGGCCGCAGTAGGTAGCGTGGGCTACCCGCCTTCCCCCTAGTGCACCTCGATCCTAGGTTCGCCTGCAGTCGCGCACCCTCAGCTGGCACGAGCCACCCTGCCATCGCGCACCCCACCTCGCGGTGTTGCCTCCATCTAGTCATAGCCATCGTCTCCAGCTCATTCCCTCCCTCCATGCTAGTCACCGGCTAGACCTGCCGGACTGAGATAGTCATGCAGGCTGAGACATGGTCAGTCTTGATCGGGAGGTACTCCCTAACCCGAATCACCCCAAGTAGGGCTCGGGCAGGTCTGCTGAACCGGTTTTGATTTGGGTGGACTTTCCTAACTCAGCAAGCCCATTACAGGTCTGCCCAAGTTTGGAGCAACCTACAACGGTCCATAGTGGGTGTTTCGGAACCCAATTTAATTTTAATTTATATAATTATTTAATTTAATTACAGAATTAAATTAAATTAATTAATATATTAATTTCGGTTGAAAATAAATAAATTTTAATACCCAGATAAAATTAATTCAATTTAATTATTAAATTGAATTAAGTTAAATTAATTTAATTTTGGCATTAAAATTAAATTAATTAGCGGACCGATAATTAATTAAATTATTTGAATTTATTAATTCATTTAATTTAATTTAGATAACCCTCATGTTTAATTAATGTATTTAAATTTTACCGCGCTTTATTATACTCGTATACTGGACTTGAACATTGACCCTTGTATGTAAGCATTTAATTTTTATTTAATTAATTATTTTTATTGGGTGTGATTCTTATAATTAATTAAATTATAGTTTGTGCATCATCATTCTTTTTCAGTTAAAATTTATAAGGTCATGCGTGTTCAATTTACCAGATGTACATTTATCCCACTAGTTCCCCTCACTTGTGCGCAAGTATTATTTTACTTAGGATGAAGACGGCGAACGACATGGGCCCCGCCAAGATAAAGTGGTGTACATTGATGAAGATGGTGCAAGACGGCACGTGGATTCCACCAAGATGAGGTGGTACTCCAAGACATGACGTCGACCCCACTAAGAAGTGGCCATATTCCAGAAGACTAGCAGACATAAATGACAAGGCAAGCTGCATCAAGAGTCAAGCATTTGACTCAGGTATAATTCCCTTAGGTCGTTTAAATGATCAAGACCAGTGGGGTACTAGTTTTCATTTATGAATTTATTTATTATTTTATTCATTTTAGAATAGCGGTAAAATACATATAATAATAGATAATAAAATGCATAATGAAACGGAATATGCTTTTTTATTAAAGTTCAGTTGTGAGCGTGACAACATAGATGAACAAGTTTAATATAAATGGATTGAATTAGTCAAGAAAAACCAACAAAAACCCTCAAAGTAATACTAAGTCATTACAACCTTTCGTCATTCAAGTTTAAATTAAACTGGGTGTTTTGGTGTCGATCCTGCCATAGCCGAGGGTTCTCTTACTATCAGGGAGTTCTTATTAGGTTTGTGGGTTGACTTCACTAAAATTGTAGTAAAGAAATATCCATAGATATCTTGTTGCAATTTTAAAGGAAAGTGTTGAGAAAATCAGTTCATGATTTTAGAAGTTGGGACTTCACTCAACAGATCAAGGAACTATGATTTAATGTGGTTGGCCAGTCAAAAGGCCTACCTTGGACCCTCTGAGTAGTGGTGTAGCCATATATTGTAGAGGATGAAATAGGTTCAAGGATCCTTTCCACTAGAATACTCAAGAGTATTAAGATTCTAGTATAGAGGGTTCCTAGAATTTGAAAAATTAGTGGGAGACATTCAATAATTAAATTATTCAGTAATGTCACATTTGGTAATCAACATAAGAGGTACTAATCTGCTAAATTTTATTTGTTGACAAAATTGAAAGTAATACCATAATAAAAACAGCGATAAATATTGGACAAATTTGATTTCAAAACTAAGCATGAATTTCAAAAATGTAGTATAGGATCATGCACACAATAATACTATATCACAAATTCAAGGTGCTTATGTCCCAGCCTGTTAAGCCACCCCAGTAAGCGAGGGTGTAAAACTGCTTACAGGAGACTCATGAATCAAGAATATTATTGTTCTCTCATAATGTTACCATTAACGTCTGATGTTAGTTGTGGTCACTACATTAAGACATGGATGATGTAACATAAAGTTTCATCTCTAAGAAGTTTACGAGGAGAAAGCTAAGAAACATTTTAATGTGATGGTCGCACTCGGTTTGTGTAAAGTGAAAGAAAATTTACAATCTTTCATGCCATCCCATTCTTATACCTTTTACACCCATTTACTCTAGTATTGTTTTAGGATAAAGATGAACGGTATAGATTAATCACTTCATTTCCTTTATGGTAACATTCGCTAAGCAATAAGAATATTGGAGATAACACCATGTTTTATTCTTATGGAGAATAAATTGAATGAAAAGGGAAAAGGCCTATGGAAAGTTACGCCAAAGGCACCATTGTCATGTCTATCATAAAAGGAGGTTGGTTATTTAACAAGTTATTATTTGCAACACGTAATGAAATAAATTTATGGATGTTTAAAAAATGAAATAGACTGAAATACAAGAAGCAATTACCCGCTTCTCATTTAGTTTATATTCGTCAAATAAAAGTATTGTTTTCTCACATACTTCTTGGGTATTAAAATACAATATTATTTTCACATAATGTATTGAAATACAGTAACAATGTAAGTATAGAAACATTACTAGGAGTAAGCTATCTTCTCTAAGTAGCTGAGAAAGGGTGATTCCTAGGTCAGTTGTGAGAAACACATAACTTCAAATTTCGAAGTGGTTGATTCAAATTGAACAAGTTGTTGAGTATAACCAAAACATTTATCTCACATTCCCTTTTGTACATAATGAGACATTATTCCATGTTTTATAATTAATGTGGTTTGTGGTGTAACATACTTAACAAATAGCTCAAACATACTTGAATCAAAGGCAACACATGATGAATATAAAAATGTAAGACCTACCCAGTTGTGGAAATAGGATTCTTTGTCAAGTAAAACTAAAAGTGGACATCAATGTAATACCCAGTCTTGTATTTAGGATCGGCATTGTAAAACACCTTTGATATTATTGGCATATTCAGTTTAGATAGAGAAACATTTAGAAATAAAGGTATGCTACAAAGCTTCCAAGGTTAGTTCAATAAGAGAGTGAACTATTCCAAAGAAATCTAGAGGAAAAAATACATTATAAGATTCCTTTAAGTTATTAAGGAATTTAATAGTAAAGTATATTCATGGTCAGAAGATATGAGTTTCTTCGGATAGGCATGCCGAAGAATATCATGACTATGCAATCATCGATCATGATACTGTAGCGTGGAGTAATTCCTAAACGCATGTTACCTCATCTACATCACTATATTGATGTTCATAAGGAGGATCGATGATGAAGTCTTACATGTTAACATTGATCAAAAAAATGTAGCATGGATTTATTCCAAAATGCACATTTTATACATCAAAGTTATGATATAAGTAGTATCAATATTACAACCTACAATAACATCCATTATATTTTAAAATGTGCTTTGAAAATAACGGTGTAAACCTATAACCATGCCAACTATAATGATAAATGGATATCATATGAGTCATAGTATGATGGAAAATCCATTATGTCATAGGATGTGTTTACATGAAAATCATTTGTTAGGATTTAAACAAACATGCATCAAGATAAACACGTTCTACATATAAGGAAATTATCCTAATAGTTGCTTAGGATATTACCTAAATCCCAAAGATAAAAAAATTTTAGTCAAGTATTAGACTACATTTCTATATAAGGGTGCAGATCTCTATTAGAGATAGTGGGAGCTGAATTTACTTTGACTTAGAAAATGCTTGAGATGCACAAATAGTTGGCATAGGAACAGGTTCCATAAGTACATGTGGAATAGGAATGTTCTAGTGATGCATACTGGCGTAGGAAGAATGAAACCATGGTGATGGTTTTATATTCACCATGGTCGGTGATAAATTATTCATTAAGAAAAATAATTCCTACAAGAAGTATATGGAAATAATCTATGATTGTCAAGATAAATTAAAATTCAATAATGGATTCCATGTATCAAATTGAAAAGGGGATTATAAATTGAATACTGCGATGGGTATTCAAATGAGAAGATACCTGGATGGTAAAATATTGGTACCAATAAGGGTTGATTGTTTATACCAAGTTAGTATGCCTAAATATATTAGAATTTTACTTGTCGTATCTAACTTCTAAGATCATTATAGTGGTCATTAAATGTCAAGATCATATTTTTTGGATGGTGTCTATATGATGTAACCATAAAGGGTTGATGACATCATATGATTCCAATGAAGGTTCTATGTTACTGAAATCCAGTTCAGGATTAAAGAAAGAAACAAAATATTAGAGAATTTATTATAAATGATTCTTTTCCTTCTGTCTACCAAATATTAGTGGGAGAACCAAAGTTTTCCAAGTGAAATATGTTCAGAAACATATGGAAAACTGATTTTGATCTTATAGTTAGATTAGATTAGAATAATAGAAATTATCTAATGATTGACTTAATGTAGAAACCTGAGTTCTAGAGAATATGATCTACTGAGGTATATCCATAGGTTGCTTGGACCTAGTCAATCATATATAAAGTGACATTGTATTGAAAAATACAAGTTGGAACAATTCAAGTATAGAATTTTTGTCAACGTCACATGTATTAATCTCTCTAGGTTGACATGTTCGGAACATGGGAAGAGATTAAAGTTGCGAGTTGAGAACCATACGCTTAAGAAATGGATCAATCATGTATACCATGTTATGTAAAATAATCAATATGGACATGACATACTTTATTGTAGGTAGATATCAATTGTTTCCAAGAGCACTGCAAATGATGCAGTAAGAGCTGTCATCTTGTACATCGGTGAGTACAAATGATATGTGTCTGGTATATCGAGAAGAAGGTATACTAGTTATGGTGGGACACAAACAAGTAATCCTCATATCAATTTGATCTATTATTGCAGTCAGTCTAAGGCGGTGAGTGATTCAAGCTTATAAAATCCATTGATATAAATACCTATAAATACTGAGTACAATGCATCTTCTATGAAAGCTAAGAATCAGTAATCAATAGAAACGATATATTCCAATTCTTGGATTCACAACTAGTGAAGAAAGTATTATCATAATGTAAATTATGATGTTCTTACTATCCAAGTTGTCAAGTTATGACAATGTAAAAAAGTAATATACTCAGGGATACCTTATCTTGAGATGTTTTAATCAAGGAGATGAGGTCACATACAATAGATATACCACATGGAGAAAATGTGGTAGGCCCAGTAGTTAAATACATTACTTATCAGAAACATGATTTTCATCATGTGAGTAGCTAAAAAATTTAGAAATAATGTTGTCTCTAGTGCAAGTGGGAGTCTTGAAATTGTGGGTGCCCTAGACCCAACTATGCAGTACTTTTGATTACCATATCATGTACAGTATGTTATACATGATGTCATCTTACCATTATAGTGTAGACTTTTCTGCATCCACTATTATAATGGTAATGTCCAATGATTAATTTTCATATTAAGAGGTTGTAGAAAATCCCAGACTATAATGAGAACCTCAATATACTGTGACATTAATCTTAAATATATGTTCTATAGTCTAGATACATCTTACTGATGGGACAAAATAGATGTTTGACTATCAGATTATGGGGGCTCATAAACATTCATACTTCTTCTCATGAACATTGCACTTGGATATCTCTAGTAATGAGATCATGAGGACAGACCCTCCAATAGGAACACCACATGTTTTGGGTGCCATTGGTTTTTCCTATCTATGGACATGTGTATTGATCTCCAGAATTGAGAACATTACCAATGCATACAATTTATTACGAACTTTGACGCAAGATGAAAACCATGGAAATGAAGTCATGGTGAGGTAGTTTGTGTTGGGAGTGTCGTTTGTGGTATGACATTGGCTGAATGGTCAAGAAAGGATTTGTCTCTTCCAAGTTTAGGAAGTTGTATATCTCAGTCCTAGTTGATCAGGATGGTGCTTCCTTAATAATTCCTTTTCCAAAGCAGTAGAAAGGAAAATCCATCTGGATAGATCAACAAATAATGAAGAAATATAAGGAATATGACACAAGAGTGTGTCCTGTATTATGAGATATTTAATGACAAAGTGATTATAGCACACAGTCAGTGCTCGTAGGATGGTAGTCGTTGTTATGACTATCCTTATCTCCTTAAGGACCATGATGGGTTACTAGACTCCATTCTTGGTCTATGGATTTTATTCATTTTTATCAAGATAATGTCCTAGAAGGTCATACACAATAGTGTATTCAAGAATCCACACTATTCAGTTGAATAGGTATATGGACATAGTGGGCCCTTTCATGCGGTCTGAGTGTTGTGAAATTTATCGATCACCAAAATAATTAAATAAATTTGTTAATATTCAAGTTATGAATATTTGGGATTGAATTTATTTAATGTATTTACAAGTTTAGTAAATACGAGAAAATATTAATTGAAGGAATATTATTTTAATATTCAAGTATTGTTTAATATTAAGTAGAATAGCGAGTCGATTTAAATAGATTGGGTTTTATCGTGTAATATTATATATATATATATATAACAAGTATATGATAAAATAATAAATGGATTTGGCACAGTTTAGTTCATCGAAATTACTTATTTAGTGTACATTGAAATAAATGGGGGTTAGGGAACCCAATAGGGTATTTTATCAATTCCACTATAAATAAGATAAGAGTCTCTCTCCCTTGGTGGGCTAATAACTATTCATTCATTCATGGGATAAAAATTGGGAGCCTATATCTCCCCCCACTTCCTAAATAGAGAAGTTTTTGATCTAAGAGTTCGGATCAAGTTCTTCCTCAAGCATCGAGGAGATCTCAATGCGTTGATTGTCGGGATGTGCCAAAGCATCTTCAGATCACCTCACTAGCACCCAGAATTCAACGATCGACGTTCATGTGGATTTGTGGAGCGCATGTGGATGATCTAGAGTGATCCTGCTTTGGATCCTTCAAGCGAAGATCTTCATTGATTAGTTGAAATCGACCTTGGCTTCAGATTTGAAACATGTACATTTTCTTTTTATTTTTTTGCTCCTTATGATTTACGTGAGATCCTCAGACCTTTCTGATGCTTGGATAACCGGCAAAGACAAGTTCCGTCATCCCGCCGATGAAAATTTTAAAATCCCTAGCCCACTGGATTCTGTTGTGGGCCCCAGAACCTAACATAACTATGGATAAACCTAAGGTTTAATTGACAGAAAAAAGGTGTCATGATTTAGACATACTATATATTATTTTCATATTTTTATGTTTTCTCAATAGGATAATTTTTTCTCAAACTATGATTTTTGGTTATAGTGAGTGGCCAGAACTAGAAATAATCTTGTTAACATTGAATTTAATGGAAAATGTAATGATTTCCCTCATAAGAAACTAAATTATATGTGAGATATAATGAAATATCTTTCCATAATTATTATAAAAATCCTCAAGAAATGAATCATACAATGCTTCAAAAGGAGTAAAGGATGGTTAAACATTATTCTGAGTACCTCATAGGGAACAATCAACCATCTTATAGGGGGATATCTGATCCAAAAACAATTTAGAAATGGATTAGTACCCATGAAAATATATTTTCTATTCTTAAATGTGTGGTTAATAAAAATGTAATTTTTTCCATTTACAATTTGGAAGGTTGATCAAATAAATGGTGGCATCCTATAAAAAACAATAGGCAACAAGAAGAAATTGAATCTATTAAGTGGATGATTTTAGAAGGTTATTTATTCAATAAGTTCATTCGTCATATTCTTCATTATAAAATGGATAAATAATTACATCAGATAATGTATAAAGATGATGGATCCATTAATAAGGACAATTCCGGTTTTATCATACAACTCAAAAGAAATATTGATCCTATCATTAGTGTCTCAAAAAAAGTATCTAAATGGCATTATCTATAAGATATTCTATTTTCTAGAAAAAAAAATTGATGTAATCTCTAAGAATAAATCGATATTAGAGTCACCCAATAGTTTCATGGTTTTTTTAGAAAATAAATATGAAATTTTAAAAATAAAGTCTATTAATTAAAACCATAGAGGGAAGAAGATGTTTCTTCATTTATTGCAGAAGTGTGGAAAGAATAATGGAGGAAATTTTAATAAGAGGGATGTTAAATTATTTATGCGTCGAAAGGAATTTTATCGGGTAATATAATGCTTATGTGATGGGAAGAAGTTTGAAAATGATGTGAATGCATAGAAAGCTCCAAATAGTGAACCACCCACACTCTAGTGTTACAAATTCAACATGTATGGGAATTATTCTAAAAAATTCATGAAACTAAAGGATAATTATGATTATAAACATTTAAAACCTCTTAACCCCGTATAAAAAGGGTAATATCATGTGCTCACTATTGTTAATGCAGGGTACAATAAAAAAGTGGGGAAAGGTACAATTAACATCCAATCTAGAATTTTTAAAGTCTTATTTGATTCTAGATCTACCCACTATATTATATA
This sequence comes from Viscum album, assembly GCA_963277665.1. Lineage (NCBI taxonomy): Eukaryota > Viridiplantae > Streptophyta > Magnoliopsida > Santalales > Viscaceae > Viscum > Viscum album. Next base: position 2,134,343,262 of record OY728143.1, read on the forward strand.
TGAATAATTTCACAAGGGTATCACATGAACACCTCAACAAATCGATGTTAAATTAGAAGTGAAAACATACAATGGAATTATGATCTCATATCTAGTCTATAATTCTTCTCTAGTTGATGTTTATGGGAATATAACTCTTTAAAATATCATTATTCTCCCCCATAGTAGAATTTAATATTAATTTGGAAAAACATTAGCATTATTTATGTAAATACCATATCAATTTCCAAGGAATGGAAGTCACATTTGATATTTTGGACCAACCTGTGACTGTATATTAATTCAAGGATAAATATTAACTTTTAAAAGAAATTACATCCATTGTATGGGTATTTATTCCTATCAAAAGGGTGTATTTATCTTATATGGTAGGGGTAAATTCAACATTGAATTTATTCTTATTGTGATTAACATTTTTGATTACTTTCTGAAAGAGTTACTTATTTTTCTTCTGAATCATGATGTTGTGTTTTTAATATAACTCACCCATGTATCTAGACCTATTTCAAAGAATCCATATAGAATTGCCTCGATTTAGTAATATAATTTAAAGAAGAAACTATTATATAATATTTATAAGGGATTCCCTTGGTCATGTTCATCACCGTTGGTAGAACCTATTCTTTGTATTAAAAATAATGATGTATCAATGAAACTCTATATTGATTATCATAAAATTAAAGATATCAGAATAAACAAAAAAATATCTTTTGAAACATATTTATGTTCTATTCGATTAATTATTTATATGAATATCTTTATAATATTGATCTTTGATTTGGATACTAGCGATTGAGGTTCAAGATTAATGAAATAACTGAGAAAACCATCTATACGAGGTATGAAAACTATGAATTTATAGTGACACCATTTGGTCTTACTAATTATTTTTAAATATTCATGGATTTAATAAATAAAGTGTTTAAATATTACTAGGATAATTTGTGGTAGCCATTCAAGATGATATTAATATATATTTTGAGAGTAAGGGAGAGAATAAAGATCAATGTAGGATTGTACTAAGGATCCTAAAGAAGGATAATCTATATGAAAAAAATTACTAATTATAAATTTTGGATACAGATATAAATACCCAACCTAATATCCCAGATCTAGTGGTTACATTATTACATTGGAATTAGATATAACTAATTGACTACCAATGGACCAAATAGTTTTTTTTTTCATGGAAAACCAGATACATAATTGAGTTTCAAATTACAATTGAAATCATAAAATACTACATAGTATATTTTTTGAGGACACCATAGTCCCCTTTAGAATATAACTTTATATCAATCATAAAACAATTCTTGGTATCCTTGGTAAAGGAAACATATGAAATGTTTGCATCATATTTTATGTAAGGGTTTGTATATTGGGGAAGAAAAATAAGGCATAAATAAAAGGGAATTAATAAATGAAGATCAAATAATTATATATAAATAATATCACGAGCTATAAAAGTTTGTATGGATATCATAAAAAATAAAATAATCACTTATAAATATATAAATAAGTTAATAATCATGGAATGCATAATGTCTAACATCTAAAATGTACCATATAGGCCTTGACCATGACATCTAAAAATATATTCAGGGTTTTGTTCCATGAAATCTATATAAATAGGTAAGAGATCAGACAAAACCCACTATAGTTTATCTCCTGATACATACCGATGCATCACCAGTCTATAGTAGTAATTTCATGTCACATACTAAGTCCAATGCATTCATCTTAATAAAGGGTAATAACATAATCATTGTAAAAATTCGTATTGAAAAACTTGAATATGAAATGTAATGTTTTACATATTTATACTGCATCTAAAGTAAAGTGGTGGATGGTATCAATGTAGTACAGCTTTAGAAAAACTAATAATATTCGTTCTAGAAAAACAACATGGATGATATCATTACAAAATATCCCCATTAAAGTACATGTAAAATAAGGGATTTTTAGTTTGTTGAATAGAAATACAATTAAAATGTCATCAAAATATCTTGAGTAAAATACCATTTTCATGTTGAAAATATCTTTTAATAACTATATATTTCAATAATATTAGGTAAATAATTTTATCAAAGTACAATGAATAAAAATTTTTGGGAATGTTTCAATGAAATTAATTTTCATGATGGTGGGAAATTCTGTTCATACTATATAATTTATTATAAAGTCTCTTTCAAATTTTTTATAAAACAAAAAAAAATTCCTTATTCCAAAAATGGAAAGAAGATTCATTTTAAAACCGTTTTTTAATTATTCAAACATGGGTAAAAATGTATATAATAAATAAATTGGAGATCTTTGAAAATTTTCTTGAATTTTTTTTAGAAAACATTGATATGTAAGTAAAAGGATATTCAATTTATGAGAGAAATTGAATCATATTTTCTATAAAAATATTTTTCAAACATTTTACTTACCAAGGATAGAAAAATGGTACTATTAATTGAAATTTTTATTAATAAATATAGGATAAGAAAAAGGATTGGGTTTAAGATTTAAATATCAAATAATTACCCAAGGGAGACATACACATAAACCATCTAGAATAATTATGAGATTGTAAAATAAACCTTTACCTTAGGTCTCACATCATTCATATGTGTTTGAATATCTAATATAATAAACATATATTTATTATAAAAATATTATAGAACCATATTCACACACACAGATATATATATATATATATAATATTATAAAAAGTTTAATTATAACATTTTATCATCCCTTTATTAATAATTCTTTACTAAAATCACTCTTCTTGGTGATAAGGGATTCATTTTTCATGTTTGTTTTGGTTTGGGGGCTTTAGAACTTGTACTTAGATCATGGTTAAATAATATCTAGAATGTTATCATGATATATTTATCATTTATATTATATATATACATATTTAGGTTCATCTTTAAATGTTTTATAAGAAAAAATTAATTACACCATTCTTAGATACGGTAGGCCATATGTGCGCATGAACACTGTTTCCATTTTTTGATGGCTGAAATGAAAGAAAAGAAAATTATTATTATTATTTAAAAATAATTATTATATCATATAAATCAGATATATTCATAAAATCTGTCCTTATTATAATATATTTAAAACACAAATAAAAAATAAAATCACATCGATTTGTAGAAGTGGTGGTCTACATGTACGCGCGAGCGACATTATTGTATTCCATTGAATTAGTAGGTTATAATGTATATGTGATATTATAATTCTAGAAATAAAATTATGTTGAAATTATAAATTTTAAACCTTAACCCCATCATATTAATAATCTTTAAAATATAGTGGTGGAAAATGAATTTTATCCCATTTTGGAGACGGTAAGCCATACGTACACACGAGCAATACCTTCATTCCCATATGATAAGTAAGAGGGTGGATAATAGATATTTTTTAACTATTATAAAATTTAATTATATTGAGGATAATTTAGATAATATTTGATGATAAATATCACAGATTTAGATGTGTTAAAGAAGAAGTAAAAAAAGACAGTTATTAGTTAAGGTCATTAAATCTATTTTGAAAGAACTCCATTAAAAATCCATTTAATGATCCTAGGGTTGGTGTTTAGGGATGACCAGAACCTATATAATATGTATAATTATGTTTTTAAGGTATTTTAGTTTTTTTGGGTGATATATAAGGGTAAATTTTGTGTAAATAAGTGAAGGAGGAGGTTTTATTTAATAATTGAGGTGAGGGGCACCTTAGGAATTTCCTAAAAAAGTAAATTAATATAAATTCATTCATGAGAATAATGTATTAAAATGGATATATATTTGAACATATAGATATATATAATGGAAATATCAACTAAAAATAAAATTTTAATAGGTTATTGTTCTATTTTGAACCTTATCGTTTTGTTTAACCCCTAAGTTATCCAATTTTAAAATTAATCGTGGTAACATCATTTTCACTCTTAAAAGATTATAATTTTTCTTATAAGGTGGTAAAATTTATCATAAATGGAAAGGGAATTAAATTTTAGAGCATATATTATCCTAATTTTACTATTTATATATTTTAATTATTTTAATATAATTTAATAAATTATTATTTTGTTAAATTATAATTAATGTCACTTTTGACACTATTCAATTAATATGACTTCAGATACATGAAAAAAAAAGTTTAATTTCAAATATAATTCATTTAGAACTTATAAATTTTTAATAATAATTTAAAAAATCTTCAAACACTATAAATCACTCAAATTATATCACTTTTAATATTTTTGATATGATTTATTTTATTTTTACATTTTTTTAATAAATTTTTTTTACTTTGCATGATAATTTAAGTTAATTATATAATATCTAAAAATTTTAATTTAGTTATAATCATGAATAAAGTACCCTTATGGAAAAAGTGAATTTTATATTCATTCAAAACATTCTTTTTTCGGTATATAGACACATAATGGTTATTTAAAACTAAGAGATTGAGATTTTGTAACATTCATTGATTTAATTATATTGTTGTTCATTTTCATGTAAAAGTGTCCATTAAATATATCACTTTAAATTATATGGTGATATGGGTAAAATTAAATTCAAAAAATAATAATTCTGAATAAATATTATTAATTTTTCACTTATTTTTTCGCTAGAATAACCAGATTTACCCTTTTCTGAGGCAAATATATTTATCACAGTTACAATTCATATTGAGAAAAATAAAAGGGGACTATTTAAAAAATTTCAACCACCTAGGTCTAAAAAACAAAGACATTTTTTAAAATTCAATAACAATATTTTTGAACAATTTTAAATAAAATCAAAAAAATCACAAAAAAACAGTTTTTCACAAAAAAAATATTTATGAAAATGTTTTTATCCCAAATTCAATCATATAATTTATTTAAATAAAAAAAATATTGAAATATTTATAATATAATAGATATAATATTACCATTAAATTTTTTTAAAATAAAAGGCGACTTTGTAATTTTTTGGAACAAAAATACAATTTTCAGTAAAAAATAGTTTTTTCCAAATTCATTGAAAAATAAAAAATTTCATAAAAATAATAAAAAATCATCAAAATATAATTTTAATAAGAGTATTTCAAAAATTATAATATTTTTATGAAATATAATTTCTATAATTTCTAGAAATTAATTATAATATTTTATCAAAAAAATAACTTAAAATTATTTTTGAACAAAATGTATCTCTGAAGCATAATTAAATTTTCTAAAAATTGAGTACTTATTTCATAATCCTTAATAAAAGAATTTTTATTTATGATGTACTTTATAAATATTTCATAATTTTTTTATACTTTTCATATTTTCCAATTAAATTACTAGGTTATAATGGTCATATTTAAATAATAATATTTCTTTATTTGTTTAGGTATGATATTGCATTTCATATACGCTATATAACCTAATATTCATCTATTAAAAAATAATGGTATTACATTGTCCCTTTATTAAATAAATTTTTCATTTTGTTTTTACTTGTTCTCAGCTTGAAATTTTAAAATTCCTTTTTGGAAAACACGCATCATAAAAAGTGTTAATAAAATTACCTCCTGAAAAGTGGAAAAGGATATATGAAGGTCATAAGTAAAAATGTAAAAATAATTTTCTAAAGAGGATAACATTAGTGGGAAGTTAAAATTTTGGCATAAAAGATAATTCTAATTCCCAAGAAACAAAATAGAGTGATAAATAACATGGTCATTAGAACTTTAACCATCATAAAACCATAAATCTATGATTGGTTAAAATTCCATTGATTTCTCTATAAGAAAAGTAGAAAAATAAATCTTTTATTTCAAGTTCCTTTTACTAAAGATGAGTTATTATTTTATGATCCTCATAAATCACATGAGAAAATTAACTTACTGATTTATTTCCATTTCATAGAATAATCACGTCATTTGGTTGTGTGTTAATCAATTTCCACTTTATCTCTTATAATAGGAAATGGATATTTGAGATGAAATTTCTTTTATTTCGGAATCACTAAATTTATACTTTACGGAATCATATGTTTAATATTCCATTCCTTTAGCCTCTGAAAATTTACCAAACCCAAAATGGTTATCACATGTACTCCTTAATGATAAATCATACATTAATCTCAAAAAATAATATCAAAAGTTCAACAAAATCAATTCCATTAGTTATTAACCATAATGCTCCTCCAAAATATGTTCAAAAAAATAAAAAAATCCAAAAATATGGAATACGGTCACTAAAACTTAAAAATAATCATATCATTAATTACCAACAAAGTTACTCTTAATTCCAGTTGTAAATTCCTTTATCACATTGTAATATCGTGAATTAAAAAAATACTTAATGAAATCATGCATTCTTACAATAATCAACTCTCTCATTATTGAATAAAATAAAATATCATATTATCAGAAATAAATCACAAAAATGAAGAAAAATCCATAATGAACTACCTTTTCTTCAAATCACTAATAATTTATATGCTCACCAATACTATCCCATTTTCTTCTTTAAAGTAAAAAAATTTGTATCACATATATGCATTATTTACTAAATTCTATAAAAATATTAAGGGATTTATTTCTCTTATTTATGTATTCTCTAAAAATATCATGTTTCCACTAATTCACTTTTCTTTTTTATCAATACAATTTAACAAATACTTTTAAATTCATGATTGAAAAATGATGTAGTGTAATTATTATACATTTCATGATTATTATAACATGAATACCATTGATAAAAAAAATTACAACACTGTTCTTCAATCCAAATACATAATAACTTTAACAATTCATCTTTAGATATAGTAATAACATAAGAATGACTTTGGTCCCTTGGTTTCTTTTGAGATAAATTCCCTTGATGCTTGAATAATTCATTTACATAGTGTGAAACCTCCTTGTAGTTCAAACACAGAACATTAGAGGTATCATTATTTCACTTGAATTAATATTCCTGATTGAAATTTTATCCACCCAGGAAGAAAAATAACAATACCTTCAAGAAAGTATTGGGGTGTTTCTCTCAACAATTATCACATGTGGGAATTTCATCTTTCTCTTCTTCCCCTTATACATTTTTTCTCTTCTATCCTCTTATTCCTTTCTCTTCCTTTAGAACAATAAGACAAGTAGAATAATTTCTCCATCTAGTTATAATAAAATATAATATCCTTATATGATGATAATGTTTGAGAGACTATAACCTTTCGAAGGATGGGATTTAACCCATCAAAGAAAAAAAATCGTTCTATTTGGATTATGTAATTAGTTCCCAACATGCCCTGATATCCTTGTCAAGTTATCCTCACACATAGAAAAATTTTCTTTTTTATTATCTATTAGACTCAATAATTTTGTCTCCATATCAACTCATTATTCACGAGTAAAATAGTTTTCCATGAAAATATCATTAAAATCCTTCCATTATATGCTTTTGATTTCCTCCTCACCCTCAGTATTTTGAATCAATGACCACCACTAATCTGAATCCCCTTAGATATGATAAATTTTTATGAAAACCTCATCCCTTCTATTAATTCCTAAAGAGATAAATATTTTGTCTATGAACATTATCCATTTCCACAGCTACAACTGAGGTTTTAGTCCCATTGAATGATGGAGATTTCTAGTATATAAAGCATTATATCATCATTACACTCTATTTTGGATTAGTAGGTTATTCAATAAGGTAATGGTTATCAGTTCAATCTTAATTAAGCTTCCCCATTATAGTTATAGTTTTCAATGCTTCAAAAAACTCTATATCAAATAAAACGTTCATTGTATTTCCGATGAGGGAAATCCCTATATGTATTACATGCATTGATATAGTTTTTATTCCTTATGATAAGAATCATTTCCTAACACTGTAATATTCAAGAATAACTCATGAAATTATGTTCCATAATATATGATCTCAAAAATAGTAATATACTTTAAAAAATTGAAATTTTTTGTATACCATATTTGAAACTAATAAGCATGGTATGGTTGGAAATATTCTCAAATTATATCATAGGGTTACATTCTCCAATCATTGTTTCCATAATTCTTATTCCCAAGGATTCAAATAAACTTTATCTGATGTCTACTATATAAAACATAAACTTAGTAGCCTAGATAAGGTGGTTACATTATTACGTTTGAAATAGATACAAGCGATCACATCCCAAATATACTAATAGTTTACTAGTCTTAAAAAAACAAATACATGCTTCAGTTTCACATTAAATGTGAAAACATGAAATTAAACATAGTATTTTCTTCAATAACATGATAGTAGCCTTTAAAATATACCAGTATATAATTCATAAAACACTTATATGTATCGTAGGGGAAGGAACCATAATAAAGGGGTGAGATATGACACTCAGTAAGTATAAGAATACAAAAAAAGCTAAATAAGGCATAAATAATACAGAAAGAATAATCGATGATCAATGAATTCTATATAAATAATCTCACGATCTATATACTTAAACATGAATATCATATCATTTAAAATTATTACATGGACATCAATAACTAATTTCATTGTGATGTAATTCCTCATTCTATACATCTAAAACATATCAGAGATGCCTCTTTTATGACATCATAAAATACCACTAAGGTCTTGTCCCATGACATTAACATAAATTAGTAAGGCATTGACCAAAACCAAATCCATTTTCTCCTATGATACCTACTAATTCATCGAGTGGATATAGTTGGCCCACCATACTAATTACTAATTCCAATTCATTCCTCATATTCAAGGGTTTAAATATAATTAATTTAAACATTCTTAATGAAAAACTAATAAACAAAATATTAATATTTTCTAATATTTATACTCCATTCAGAGTAATATGGTGAATAGTATCAAATTAATATATCCCTGGTAAAACTAGTCACAGTCCATCATAAAAAATAATAAGGATGTTATCATTAAAATATACCACTAGTGGATAATAACCAAAATAAGGTTTGTTGACATTAATGATTAGAAGTACCATATAATTTTCATTAATTAAATCATGAGGAAAATAACCATTTCACTTTAAACATTACTTTCAAAAACTATGAATTTCCAAAATATTTGAAAAACAATTATTTAAAAAGAATCATGAAAACTTGTAGATGAATATCCAAATAGTGTAATGGTCCTCATGGTAGGAAATTTCATTCATGTTGTATACATTAAAAAAATTCATTCCAAATTTTTAGTAAAATGAAAAAAGAAACTCATTCAAAAAATGGAGCAACTTAGAGGCAAGGGGGCATAAATCCTAAAATAGTATTTCAAGATTTGTGTGAAAAAACAACATATCAAGGAACTATGGGTTAATATAATTGGAATGTTACAACTACATAAAAACCATCAAACAGCTTATCTTGACAAAGATTGGTTTATTTGATGGGAATACGGATCTTTACCATTAGAATATTTAATTGAAAGGATTTTTTTTAAATTGATGTTGTGGGATATTAGGTTTCAAAAAATAGTGGGAGATTAGTAATGAATTTTAAAAAATTAAATTTATTGATCAATTTTTAAAAACAAAACAAGTCCAAATTATCTATTCTTAATTTGTAGAAAACAAAAATTAAATACTTGAAAAATATGATTGTTATCCATAATATATAATTATAACCTTATCAATTGCATGAATTTCTTGGAATGGTTTAGGTGATTTCATATTATACTTCACAAAAAATGGAAATTATTGGTTCTAGAAACCCTACTTCACGAATTTATTGCCAATGAGGCTAGTTATGGAGATGAATCTCTCTATCTGAAGAACGTTGAAGATGAAATGGAAGTCCATGTTTTATATTATCTACCATTTACATTTAAATTTTAATTAGATATGATGATGTGGATGTATATAACATAGTTTCTCACATTTTGGATCTCTTTCATGAAAGGGTGATATAAGAGTGATATGAGATCTCTAATGTACTATTCTCATGAAAGCTAGAAGATTCGATGCTAGTTGGAGAAAATTTTGAAATTTTGATTAACTACATTGAGAAACATAACAAGTTGGGATTTAATAACATTAAGGACCTACACATAGATAACATGTTTTCCACACTACCCAAAAACATATCTAGTTTTATTGTAAATTCACATATGAGAAATAAAAGGAAGACACTATTAGAATGTATTACTCTTATCCTCTAAGTTGATAAATACATGGGCTATGAAAGACACAAATTCCTTAAGGTTAATAAGAAGAAGTGAAATAAGGAAAATGGAAAAAATACTCATCAAAAGTCTATGGCATTAGAGCATTATCCCTTTAAGAATACGAATATCTAGATGAAAAATATGGAACAGGATGTTGTATGATTTTTATTTAGAAAGCAAGGCCACAAGAAGAGTAATTTAAACCATTAAAAGAATAAAATGAATCTTTGTGTCTGTTCATTATCGAATGAAATATTTTTAAATGTATATTTTGGTTCATAAATAATGCAATTGGTTATCGTATTTTTATCCTAATATAGTAACCAAGTAGTTTTAGATGTTTGTAAGATAATAGTTTGATCTAGGAGTATCCAATAGATCAAGGATGGATACTCCTTCCATTAGAGACTTCAATCTCACATTTTCAAGAGGATTGATTTTCATTTTAAAAAACTATTATTTGGTGTACATTTTTACCAAGATCATTGTTTCTATTTATTTTCTAGATATAGATGGGTTTATTTTAGCCTTTTGAAATGACAATTGATAAATTTATAAAGATGACATATGTTATGGTATGGACAATTTAATAATGATCATTATGTTTTCAATTAAAAAACTAAATATTTGAAATTAATAATGAAAATAATATGCATGAATCATATGACATACAGGTGTGGAATCATCTTATTCATCGTGTAAATTAGAGGTATTTGACAAATTTCTATCAAGATGGTTATTTATACTCTTTTGAGATAAATCCACTTGAAGTATTTCATGTTTGTTTACAAGGAAATATGACCAAACAACCAATTGGTGGTAAAGGTTAAGGTTATAAATCTTCAATAATTGATACACAATGATTTGTGGGTAATTTCAAGTAGAATTTATAGGTGTATTCTCCCACTTTATTACATTTATCGATGACTTTAATAGGTATGTATATATCTATGTAATGAGTTACAAGTCTAAATCCTTGTAGTTGTTCAAAGAGATCAATAATGATGTTAAGAACCAGATTTGTAAGAAGAAAAAAGAAACTTCAATCAGATAAAGGTATAGAATAACATAACCATGAATTTTATATCATTTTACAGAAGTATGGGATTTTATCTCAGTTCACTCCACTTTATACACCACAAAGGAATGAAATTAGTGAAAGGATGAGCGGTTAATTTTTGGAAATGTAAGGCCAATTATGAGTCATGCATGTAGTCTATTATCATTTTTGAGATATTCATTACAGAAAACATTATTACTACTAAAACAAGTACTAAAAAAGTTGAAAATGATATTCCCTTTGAGTTATTTAGTTGAACGAAACCCATTTTTTCACATGTTTGTGCATCGGGTTTCAAATCATTTGTTAAGGGTGTCTCAATAAACAAACTATCACCCCAAAGAATGAATTGTATCTTTTTTGTGTATCCCAAGGAAACCAAAGAATATTACATATAAAACCCTTCTAACAATAATGTGATAGTTGAAATACATGGCATATTTCTTTAGAGGGATAAAACCATTGAGGAGGATTCTGGGAGAATGGTTGAATCAAATGAAGTTGTTTATAAAGATAAAAAAGTTTTAGTATAAGAATAGATTCCATAGGTCCCAATTTAAGAATAAATTCCTAAGACAAATGTACTTCATATGAGTGATATAGAGGTAATATAAAAAGAGAGATATGGTTTTATAGTCATTGATGGTGGTGAATCATTATTGGTTGATGATAATGATCCTCTCTTTTATAATGAGTTGGTAGAGAGGTCAGAAGTTTCAAGATGGAAGTAGTCCCTAAATTCTAAGATGAATTCAATGTATCAAAATCATATTTTGATTTTGATAAATCCCCCAGTAAAGTAAAAACTTATTGGTGTAAATGGGTATTCAAGGGAATGTTTGAAATGTAAGGTAATTCAATGCTTTTAAATCATGGGTAGTGGCTAAAGGGTTTAGACAAATTCATTTCTTTGAATATGAAGAAACATTTTCTCCATTTCTATATTTAAAACCACAAGAATTGATTTTTATATATTATCTTACCATGACTATGAGATTTTGAAAATGAATGTCAAAACTATATTCCATAATGGAAACCATCAAGAGTATGTTTCTATTACACAACGAGATGTTTTTGTGACTCTGAGACATTCAAAAATGTATATAACTATCATAAGTACATTTATTGATCAAAGAAAGAATCCAGTTCATGGATCATTATAGTCGATCAATCCAAAAAGAAATTTGTTTTCGTTATAAAGTAATGTGATCCATATATTTACAATTGGTTTAGTGGGAGTAAATTTTTTTTCATAATAGTATATTTTTGTGGAATATTTGTAATTAGAAATGTTATACAATCCTTATAAGAGGTTAAAGATTGGTTTATAATGTTTTTCTCCCAAAATGACATCGGTGCATAAGCCTGTATTATAGATATTAGGATCATTCATGATAAATCTACGAGGCTTATCAGACTAAGTCAGCGGCCATAGATTGACTAGATACTGAATATGTTTCGTATGGAACAATCAAAGAGGTATTGGTTCTAGTTTTACATGGTATACATCTTTCCTATAATATATTTCCTCATACAGTAGAAGAAAAAGATAATTACTAAGATCCCATATTCTTTATGATATTATCTATCATGCGTGTCATGTTTTCTATGGGGCATGATGTTTCTTATTCTTTGATCCTGGTATGAAGATACCTAGAATATGTAGGTGAACAAAAATTTATTATTTTTAAGACTATCCTTATATATCTAAGGTTAAATAAGGATATATTCCAAGTGTATATAGGATATGAAGATCTATTCATCAGGGTATATAATTATTATAAATATCATATTATTCATAATGATTATAATTCATAGTTTGGACATATATCCTATCTCAACAGAGGAGATGTGAGCTGAAAAGGTTCTTAGAGTCTAGTTGTCATAAATTCTATAGTGAAGTCTGAGTATTTTATGGCTTATGATGTATACAAGTAAGTAGTATGGATTGAAAACATTGTCTAAGAACATGATTTAGTTCCTATAAATAAATAAACTATCATAGTTTAATATGATAACACTGCATTGATGGATCTCTCAAAGTAGAAAAGGACATACCATAATAAAAATCATATACTTTTTATGTTTAGTCTCTTAAAAGATTTTTTCCAATGAGTTGAATGTGAAGTGATTAGAGTATCAAAAACGAAAATTTTGGTGGACCCCTTGACACTGTATTTATCTTAATAGAATAGTGAGTAACATGTGATTTATATTGTACTGGAACCTATTATCGGTTGGATAGAGTAAATGTGGGAGCCTGTGGGATTTGGTTCCCTAGAACAAACTTGATTGGTTTTTTATTACATATTTTTCATAAATAAATAAGTTTTCATATCACATATTTATTATTATTTGGTATGATAATTATATTTGATATTGAATTTATAAAATATGTCATAGACAAATTTCATAGCAGTTACCCACTACAGTAATATCCTAGAGGTTCCACAACATTATTCACAAATCATGTCTTATGTTTGGATGATATTATCTGATAGGGAAGAGATGATACTTGGTATTAAATAAAGTAGACTCATAAAACATTTGGACACCTTCTCATGGTGTTACCATTTAATAATCTAAATGATGTGAGGTTATGGTTACAAGCTCGTTAATAGGAAATCCACATTTCCATGTTTCAATGGATGTTACAATCTGTAGACATGTGTATTGAACCTTATATGTTAAGAATATCATTAATTGATATCATGAATCTTGTAATTTGATCTATCAAAGGAAACCATGATAAAATATGTTCATGGAGATATTGGATATTGTGTGGGCATCATGAGTGATATAGAATTAATGGATAATGTGAGAAATGATTTACCCCATCTATCTTATAATGTATGTTTATATCTCCGGCACATTGTATGGAATATAATTTCCTGCATAAAAATATGGACATGGATTTTGATGGGCTAGTTTATTTATGGAAATTAAAAGAAATAGAAATCAAGTAAAGAGGTTGATGAACCTGGTATAAAACCTTCATGATTATATATATCCTGATAAATGGATGATATTACATAGTAAATGTTCGTAGGAGGTTGGACATCATTGTGACATTAACTTATTTTTCTATATATTCCATGGAATGTTTCTAGACACTATCCTTGGACATTATGTGGTTATGCCTAATGGCACTGAGAAAGAGTCCTAGAGGGTGATTCACTAAATGTATCTACAATTATAGATAAATTCAAATAATTAATTAGATAAGTTAGTATAAATAATATTTATTCTAGTTTGGTTGATCACCATGATTTAATCCAAAGTTATGTAAAATAATAAAGTGAGTTAAATAATAATGAATAAATATTAGATTTCAAGTTTGATGAATATGATATTTATTTTATTTATCATATAAATAATGTAGTGATATTTATTAAATTTAATTGACATTATTTGAGGATCAATAAATGTTGATGAGGGAAACCATACCGAATTTAATGTTCCAATTAGAAATAATTAGTATTTATTAATTTTTTTAATTTTTTTCACATGCCAAATGGTTAATAATAATAATTTTATTATTAATGGAATGGGGTCAATGAAGAATATAAGAACTAACTAAGGTCAGGTGTGAAATTTTCCAACCCTAAATAGATATTAATAAATATTAAATTATATCTAATTATGTCTAATTTTACTAAATATATCACTTACCTGAAGTGAATTTATGGGTCTGAATGAAAGATAAGATTGATATCTAGAGAGGAATTTAGAGAGACATATCTATAAAGATATCTAGAGACATATCTAGAGAGATATATGTTAAAATATATCTAGATATATATCTTGAGATATATCAATATTGATAGATATACGGATATATGTAGATATATATCATGAAATATATATCTAGTGACATATCTAGAGTCGTATAAATAGATCTATTTTTTTCACACTCTCACATATTCAAGTGATCAACAAGATTTATCCCTCTTTGAGAAGAAATCTTCTATGGTCAACCACAAATAATGAATTTTATGTGGATTGACTATGATAGAACTCGGTGATTTGATGGAGTTAATCAAATATTTTGGTGCACATGTGGATATCCACAATAGGGATTCTGTACTTGAATTCTTCAATACAATGATGGTTTGAGGAAATCTATTCCATCATATCACCAATGAAGGGATAATTGTAAGTTTAGAAAATTATATATCTACTTATAAATTAATTATGAATTTCATGTGAAGATAATTTCCCTCTAATTTCAACATATTAATGTGTTTCATTTATAAAATATTATAATTGGACATGATATATTAGTAATCTAAATTAATTATTACATGTAATTTAAGAAAAAAATTTGGGTAAGACATACATTCAAAGGATACTTATAATATGCCCGGAACCTACTGTTTTAAAGGAAATAAGATATTAAATTATTATTGAATAAGATTGTGATATTTTTAATATTTTTGAGTAGGTTAAACACAAAAATATTCAAGAATATTAAAAATATATCCCTTGACTTGGTTTGAGTGAAATAAAATTTGATGAAATATCACTTTCACACATCATAGAGTTTCCACATTCATAATAATAAAATAATATTCATAAATATCTATAAATATAAAAATATAGAAACAAATAAAATGATGCATGATTGGATAATCAGGTTCAACTGCAACTAGGCTTAAATTTTTCTAATGAAGGAGGAAACAAATGTATTTTGGAAGTAAGATCCCAGATTTTCTTAAGGTATGCTTTTGTTTAAGTTTTGGTTTGGCCTCCTATTTTGGTCTATATAAGTTCTTCATCATGTTCATATAAAGTATTGAGGGTGTTCTGAGGGTTTCATACATAAAAAGAGGAATAAAAGGTAGTTCCTGGGTATGTTGCATGTTTTGTGCTTGGATAGTGCAAACTGTGCGAAGTATCCAAGGTAACCATGCAGCCATGGACAGAGGATTACAAATGGTTGGCGCACAGTTAACCAAACCATGTAGAAGCCCTAGGAAACTATGTGAGTAGGTTTTTTTGGAATTTACCTCATGCACGGTTTTCGAATGTTGGAAAAACCGTGGGGGTAAACCATTCAACCCAGAAACTTTGAGAAAATTACAAAAAATCCATCCCAAGATTTTAAACCCCAAATCATGTTTCTCCAAAATTTCACCCCCTTAAACCATAGTGATGACCTTGGACAAACCCAGCTTACCAAGGGTGTCTATCCTTTGATTTTTGGCCATTTTGAGAACCTTTGGTTTCATATCGAATCTCTGGTTAAGTCTAACACTCCTCTTGCTTCTCTTTTGTGGATTATGGTTTGTAGTTTATTCCATCTCCTTCCAAAGCTCTAAGACCCTATTTTTCAGATGAGATTTAGTTTGAGTCATCAAGGGGTGTTTGAATATTGATCCAAGCCCACTATTAAGAGTGTGTTGATCATTGGATTCAAGGTAGGTGGTCTACAGGTATTATCCTATAGTTTTATTTTAGAATTGTGCAAGGAAGCTTGTGTTCTTCTCTATCTTAATTGTGTTCTTTATTCCATTGGAGTGTTTGATATAAAATCTGGATGTCTAAGTGACCAATTGAAACCCTAACGATCCCTGTGGGATGCATAGAGGTTGGCTTGACAATTTTAGGGCCACCTATAGGGTAAACTAGTAAACCCGAACCTGGAGAGTGGTAGGGTTAAGTGAGGGTTTGTCGAGTAAAGTGTGTAGCCCGTGTAGAATGTCTTTTAATGGTTAATTAAGTTGTATATGGAATGATAATAGATATTTCTAGGGTGAAAAGTCATAAGGGGTTGTTTGGAATGACATTAAAATAGGTAAATTGGGTCAAATAGGATTATGTAAATTATTTAATGAAATTAGGTTAGAAATGCCTACAAGGATTAGTGCATATTAAATTGTAAACTTATAATTGGATGATGGAATGGGAAATGGGAATTATGTCAATGGGATGTATAAAGGAATGGATTAATATGTTCAATGGGTTAATACATGGGTATTGTGGTACACATAATGGTTTAATGTAATGAGTGGTGGTGTTATGAGATACAAGAAATGTACATAAAATGCATAAGTGGGTAAATGCTTATGAAATGATAAATGGGCTCAATGGGTAAATGTATGGTCAATGATGAATTTGGATAAGGTATAGGGGTTGTTGAATACACTTAAGGGGTTAAGGAATGAGAATGGAAATTCGGCTAAATGGATATAAATTGTAAATGGTAAATGTATTCATGGGTTATGGCATAGAATCAGTTCCCATGTTGTTTGTTATGTATTTTGGTATCCAATGGTATTGTTTATGCTTGGTTTTGTTATAGTATGGTTGTGTTGATTGGATAAATAAGCATGTAAAAACAGATTGGTAGATTGGGGTATTAACATGAGGTTCTACACCCATGGGTTGAGTTAAACTAAGGATCAAAACTCCACCCCATAAATGAATGGGTTAGGGAAGGGGGTGGAGGCTCTATTCCCCTAATGGTTGTATTCCACCCGAATAGAGGCTTTGAGGTGAGGATAATGTGTTGATGTCATTTTTGTATCCCTATTGAGATATGTACTTGACTTATTTCCCCAATGCATAATGTTTGATTTCCTTAGACCCATGTATAGATGATGTATATGCCTAACCCAAAGAACATGTGTTAAATTGGATTATATAGAAAAAATGGTATAAGAAATGGAATGGGGATTAATGCTAGTCATGAATTAAATAAACCATGTTAACCAATGGAACCCAAATTGTACCTTGTTTACATACCATTTATTTTGTACTTTCATGAACTATCTATTAGACTGGATATTTTGCAGACACCATTAGTGGTGGCCTACTAAGTTTCGTACTCACACCCTGCTCGGGCCGCCATTGGGTACCCATGCAGATTTCTTAGTTACAGGACAAGATAAGGGCAGAGTCCCTTCCATTGGATTTTGAGTTGGGCTTAGAATTTTCATAAAGAAGGATCCATACTTTTAATTGGGGCATGTCTTGGGATTGGTCATTTGTCTTATTTTTTGTTTTTATTCACTTGAACTACTAGTATGTCATGACATTGTTATTGTTGAGTTATGACTTATACCCAATTAGGAGATGGTTGGTATGTATGTGTACTGGTTGTTCAGATTGTTTCCACTATTTATATTGTGCCCTGATATGGATTACTCTGGTAAATAAGGAATAGTTTCCCCATGTGACTCATTAGACCCTCACTACTAGTCGGCAACCTCTAGCGTATAGGGAGGTGTTCTTGAGGTCATGTGATCACTCGGCTTAGAGCACCGGTTTAATGGATTGTTGATCAGATATGTTACAAAGTTGTATCACAGGGGTTCTTTTATCTTCCATACTATTTGGGGTTGGTATATAGGAAATTAAAATGTTTTATTCCTTGGTAATGATCTTGTTCTTGGGAGTATCTTACCCATGGATGAGGGAAAACCCAAGTCACCCTAGGTGAGAACTATTGTTCTTGATGTGTGTTGTTACAGTTGAATTATATTTTACTCTTGGGTGATGCACATGTAGTGTAATTTGACTAATTTATGATATTTTGTTAATTTTCGGAATGGAATGAGGTTGTTCATTAATGCATCATTTTAGGCACTTAAGGATATAGCTGGCATGCATCATTATAATCACACACACATGATGGGTGTGCATGGCATAGAGAGTAGAATTCATTTACATTATAAATCCAAAGAAAATGATTCCTAATCATGGTAATGTAAGTGGGTGAATGAAAAGAATGAAAACTAATGGTTAAGGAATATCATATATAATGAAATTATATGGCCGGGTTCAAAATTTTGGGTTGTGATAAATTGTAAAGGATGATTCAGTGTCTAAAAGAGAATGATTACATAATGACGGTAAAATTATTAATGAATTTTACCTAATGAAATGTGTAAATGATTTAAAATGATGATTGTAACAAGTTTTGAAATGAGAAATATGCCTATTAGGAAAGGATCATGTGGTAACAGTATAATTTTTTTAAAGATGTGTTGACAAAATAATTTTGATTAAGTAAATTTGTTACCCAATGTTGACCATGAACCACAGTAGGTATAGTAGAGGGTAGTGTTATAAGTGTGATTATGACCATTGGAATAGAGTTGAAGAATGGTTTTTTTATGGTTGGTATAGTGATATCTTTTCCATCTATTGTTAAATATATTTGGTCATTATTTTAATCATTGGGTGAATGATAAGTTTAAAATGAGAATGGTTGAGTTCAATGGTGGGTATCCTTTTTGTTGTCAGTTTGACCCTTGTATGTGTGGGTTGGGGTAGTGAGGGTGACCTGGTTTGAGACTTCGTATTTGGATTGTCAGACCTTTCTGGTTATAATATGTCCTAGGTGGTGTGTTTAGGTAACCCTTGGTAGGGTTCTGGCCTAGGGTTTGAGGCGTTGTTCAGAAATGTGAGTGAGGAAACTCTCATGGTTCATGACCATACGGAGTGCATGTTGGACCCTAAAGATGGTGCCTGGGTCTTATTGATCTTGTTATTAGAGACCTTGTGAGTTGAATTTTGAATCTTGGAGAGGATTGTTTTCTTGTAGTGTTGATGAATGTTCACACCTTGGGTATGGGACCTAGAGTAAGTTGTTGTTTGGTGTGCTAGGTATGGTGTGCACCAGAACATTGGTAAGAGTTCCATTCAAGAGCATTTATTTGTTCATGTCATGATATGTATGGTTTGGAGAGATGAACAAAGTCTTTTCCTGTTTGTGACTCCAGAATATGGAGTTGGTATCATTCAAACTTCATGGTGACCTATGAGAGGTGTCAGACAGGGTTTCTACTAATTTTGGGTGTGTGTCCCACATGTAGATGTTTTATAGTTTGATAGTGGATCTCAGAGTGTTTTATGGTTTTGGTTTGACCTATAGGTCTAATTGGGAAGGTTTACGGTCGGTGGTTCCACTCGAGTTGTGGTTACACAATGATAGTTTCATAACATTAATGGTAAACTAATGGGAGGTTAGGTCAGTGGTGTTAGTACCTTTTAATATGATGCATGGGAGATTCTTCAGAGGTGGTATCAAAGCATACTAAGAACCACCAAGTTCTAGTAAATTGAATAGTTGTGTCTGTTTCTTTCATAAGGGCTCCCTATTGTTTGTGATAGGAGTTAAGGATTGTTTTGAAGGGTTGTATTATACGGATTCTTGAATCACGTGTTAGGATGAATATTATCGGAGGACTCGAAGTCGTTTTCAAATGGAAGTGACAAGGGTGACTGAAGTGAATTCATATGATTTTTTTGGATGGTGACACTTGAGGTAAGGGTAGTCAAATGGATTAACATATTTGTATGAATCGTTTGGTTTTCTGGTGAGATACAGAGGCCGATGCAGGGTTAATGGGACTCACTAACCAAGATATGTAGTTAAGTAAGTAAGAGGTTGACGGTATATCCTCAAGAAAGGGTTGATTGTGTAAGACTATTGGTTTGGTTGGTGTGGGAGGCCATTGTTTCTTCATTGTTAGCTGTCAGGGACACATCAAAATAAATCAAGTGGTACGGTGGGGAATCAGAGTTATGCATCGTACTTGAGTGGTAGTGGTCGAATGCAGATGAGAGGTGTATAGGAGGGAAGCCTAAAATCCTCATCTGATCATGGTTCCCCATCATGGGAGGTGATATCAGATATAGATAAGTTTCTGGTTATGCTCTTCAAAAAATTCTTAGCATACCAAAGTTATTGATGATCATTCCCAATACATTGACATCATCCTAGGTACGTTGAGAATCTCTGGCTATATAAAAAGATACATGATGGTGTTTGGTTGGGTGAGGGACATCACAGAGTTTACACTTAATGAAATGGTATATTTGGAGCTTGATGGTTGTATTTTCACCCTCGATGTATGTGGATTAGGTCCTTGGGATAGCCCAAATGTTGAAAAACACCATGGGTTCCATTCACAAAAACTAAGAATGGGCACTGGGTGATGTTTTTTTTCTTGTTTGGGAAAATCTGTACATCCATGTCTATGTTTTGGGGTTCATCTTGTGATTGAGTGTGAGACATTGTGGTTGGAATCCCTCATGGAGTGCAATGGTAACAAAACTCCTAAGGTGGGGAGTGATAAGTTAGTCCTGGATGTGGATAGGAGAACACAGAGTTGATGTTGTGGAATAGGGATGCCAGTGAGGAACCTATGAGGTTCATGTCAGATTCCTCAAAGAGGCAATGTGGCACATGGATGTGGTGACTGATGATCCATGTGTTGGATTTGATCTCATGGTGGTTCCATGTGAATCTTGTGATGTATATGTTGAAGTCGTAGAAGGGTGTGAAAGGATATGATAACAGGTTGTGGAAAGACAGGTTGGGTACTATAACTTCAATGAATATTAGGGTTAGACTTAGGAAATTTCTCCTTGGGTGGTTTTAGAACATCTATAAGTTAAGGTAGCCTTGGCCATGTGATGTGTTGTGATGCTGAGGGTGAAGCCTGACAACGGTCTGGAGGGCAGTATTGTTGTGATGATGGAATTCTACCAGAATTCAGGGAACAACCTTAGTGTGTGTGTGGGATGATAATTATGGGCTTAAAGTAAGTGAGAATCTAAGAAAGTTTATAAGTGGGTAGCATACCATCAGTGGAAGGAGGGTGTTCTGGGACAATCCAGTCAGGTGTGGTCCAAACATATATGGAAAACTTGAATGGGTGTAGTGAGAGTGACCCACCTACAGGTACATGTTGTAGAGAAAAGTTCATTTTGAATTGATGTTGTACCTGATTGAGGGAAAGTTTATCTTATTTTTTGATTTGATAGTGTTGGAATGACCACCTGAATGGTTTCAATGCTGCGCTAAGATTCCAATGCAGGGTAAAGCCCCTATGTATGTTTGGTCATGGTGAGTTGGAACACGTTAGGTGGTGTGAAAGTTGAGTTAAGTTTTGGGTGATCTTTCCTTCATAGTGGTGAACCGACGTAAGGTGGGAAATGTGGTTGAAATTAATATGCATTCTCCATTAGGAGATATTGAATTTGGTCATCGTTTTAAAAAGTAAAATGGATTTCAAATATGAATGTAATTGGGTCTTCCATGATTACTCCATGTGATTTGGGTCCTGAGTTGCGTAGAGGATCGGACCGAGGGGGTGCTAATTGGTTCCTCTGTGATGATGGGATGTTGTGTGAGAAGTTTCCATGTGTAGTGAGTCATGAACTATTGTCTAAGTTTTCTTTGTGAAGTTCTAGTGGTTGGTTATGGTTGAAGTTGATGCATCCTTGAGGAGTTTTCAGTTCGTGTTGTGGTTGTGGTGAGAAAGACTTGTGGGGAAATTTTGTTCCCTTGACCCATGCTTGGTGGGCATTATAATGTTCAAATAGAAACATATAAGATGGTAATGGATGTGAAATCCTAGTGTAATGACCTCTAGTTACATCATATTAGTGATTCTTGGAAGAGTGGCTTGAGGACAAGCCATTATATGATGGAGAGGTTGTAAGATCCTGGATTTTATTAAGGTATGTTATTTTTTATGTTTTGGTTTAGCCTATTTATTTTGAAAAAATAAGTGTTTCCCCATGTTCATATGAAGTATTAATGGTATTTTGGGGGTTTGATACATGAAAATAGGAAGAAAAGGGAGTTTCGGGGCATGTTGCACAGTTTGCACATGGTTAGTGAAAACCGTGTGGAGTATCCCAGGTAACCATGCAGACATGGAGAGAGGCTTATTTAAGGTTGGTGCACAGTTACGAAAACCATTTGGAAGTCCCAATAAACTGTGATATGAGGTGTTTTGTGGAAAATTTCTCATGCATGGTTTGTGCATGGTTTGGAAAACCGTGCGGGTAAACCATGCGGCCCTGAAACTTTGATAAAATTACAAAAATATAATCCCGTGTTTTTAAACCCCAACTTAGATTTCTCCTCCATTTCTCCCCTTACAACCCTAGTGATGAGCTTGGATGAACCAAGCTTCCCAATGGTGGTTCTCCTTTGATTCTTAGCCATTTTGAGCACTATTTGTTGTGGGTTGAATCTCTGGGTAAGTTTAACTCTCTTATTGCTTCTCTTTTTTGGATTAGGGTTTATAGTTTCTTCCATCTCCTTATGAAACTATAAGACCCTTTTTCATGTGAGACCTAGGTTGAGGCTTCAAGGTTTTTTTAATCTAGATCCAAGGCCATTATTAAGAGTGGATTCATCATATGATTCAAGGTAGGTGGTCTACAAGTATTATCCCATTGTTTTATTTAAGATTTGTGCATGAAATCTTGTGTTCTTCTCTTGACTAATTGTGTTCTTAGTTTCATTGAAATTTCTGATAAAAAAGGGTATCTAAGTGACCAATTTAAACCCTCACGATCCTCTTGGGATGCGTAGATGTTGGCTTCACCATTCTTGGGCCACCCATGGGGTGTGCGGGTAAACCCGGACCTAGAGATTGGTAGGGTTTGCTGAGGGTTTGCTGAGTCAAGATTGAAGCCCATGTAGAATGTGTTTTAATGGTTTATTAAGTTTTAAATGGAATGATTATATATATGCATAGGTTGATATTTCATAATGGGTTTTTTAGAATGACATGAAAACAGAAAAATTGGGTCGAATTGGATTATGTCAATTGTTTAATGGAATTTGGTTAGAAATTACAAAGAGGATTAGTGCATATTAAATGGTGAACTTAGAATTGGATGATGGAATGGTAAATGGGAATTATTTTAATGGTATGTATTAAGGGAATGTATAAATATATTTAATGGGTTAATACATGGGTATTTTGGTAAACCTAATGGTTGAATGTAATTAGTGGTTGTGTTTTGAGATGTGGGAAATGTACTTGAAAGGCATAAGTGGGTAAATGCTTGTGAAATGATAAATGGGATCAATGGGTAACTGTATGTTCAATGATAAATTTGTCGAAGGAATAAGGGTTCTCAAATACACATAATGGGTCAAGGCACAAGAATGGGAATTTTGATAAATGGATATGAATTGTAAATAGTAAATGTATTAATGGGTTATGGAATAGAATCAATTCCCATGTTGTTTGTTATGTATTGTGATCTCCAATGTAATTTTTTATGATTGGTTGTATTATGGTATGGTTTTGGTTATTGGATAAATAAGAATGTACACATGGCTTGGTAGAGTATGGTATTAACATGAGGTTCTACTCCCACAGGTTGAGTTACACTGAGGATCTAAACTCCGCCCCATAAATGCATGGGTTAGGGAGGGGACAGAGGCTCTATTACCCTAACAGTTTCATTCCACCCAGACTGAGGCTTTGAGATGGGGATAATGAGTTGATGTGATATGTTTATCCCTAGTGAGATAGGTACTTGACTTATTTCCCCTGTTCATAATGATTGATTTCCTTAGACCCATGTATAGATTATGTATATTCATAACCTAGAGAACATGTGTTAAAATGGATTATGTAGTAAAAAAATGTATAATAAATGGAATGGGGATAATTGTTAGTCGAGAATTAAATGAACCTTGTTAATGAATGGAACCCAAACTGTATCTTGTTTACTTACCATTTTTTTACTTGCATGCACTATCTATTAGACTAGATATTTTGTAGACAGCATTGGTGGTGGCCTACTGTGTTTTGTACTCACACCCTGCTCAAGCAGTAGTTGGGTACTTGAGTAGATTTCTTTGTTGAAGGTTAGGACATGGGAAAAGGGCCTACCCTAGAATTTTGTGTTTGGCTTAGAAGGTACATAGAGAAGGATCTAGACATGGAATTGAGACCCATTTGGGGATTGGTTGTTTGTCTTATTTTTTGGTTTCATTCACATGAACTAATAGTATTGCATGACATTGTTAATGTCAAGTTATGGTTTATACCCAATTGGAAGATAGTTGGAATTTATGTGTATTTTTGTTCATACTGTTTCCACTATTTATATTGTGTCCTATTGTGTCTTACTCTAGTAAATAGGGTATAGTCTCCTCACGTGACTCATTAGACCCTCACCACTGGTCAGCAACCTCTAACATATGGGGATGCACGCTTGAGATCATGTGACGACTCGAATCGAAGCATCGGTTTAGTGGATTTTGGGTAAAGGACATTACATTGGAGCACTTGTGTCATGATATAGAAAATAAGAAAAGGTATGTGATATTTTAATATCAATAAATTTGGCCATGGAAGAGACCCTTTCTACTGTTGTTATTCTTTTAACTTCATTAAGGTTATTGAAGAATGATGATCCATAATGATTGAATATCACAATGTGATCAAGTGAAAGAATCAGGTAAAACTATATATGGAGGTTCTCATCATTCCTTGGAATTTGAATACATGTTCATTAGGGAATAAAATCTTTGTATATCGATGATGTGACATCCGGAGAAGAAATAAGGACTAATTCACCTTGTTTGGTAGGATCGTCTAAAGACTCTTGGTACCAACATAAATAACGAAATCGAAGTGTCATGGTATGTGGCATAATGTACACTTCACTTGTGTCATATAGTAGGGAAATAGAAGGCGATGATACATTCCCCTATAAAATGTTGATGATACATTCCCTCCCATTATGTGTGAATTGAAAACCATTGATAATCAATTTAAATATATATTTATAATAAAATGTGTGTCTCAAACAAAGTTTCAAACATAGAAAGTAGTATCTTTTCTAATTATAGATAATAATTGTTAAAAATTGTTTGTTATTGTTCTTATTCATTCTTTATTTAAAACCATTGTCAGGGATAAGAGAACATTTATAGATCCAAATCTGTTAATTAGGATAGAATTTCAAGAATAAAAAATGAAAACTATAAAACAAAGTAAAACATATTTATATTGATTCACCCCTATCATAGTGCCCTTGCATGACCATACTAGATCTGGGAACCTGATCCAACCTATGACATACTCAAAAGGGAATTCATAATCCCCAGTGTAATAAAATCACCAAGGAATCAAATAAACTCGATGGGGGAAAATTTTCGACAAATAAATAACTAAAAAAAGATTTTCCACCTAAAATATTAGAATAACCCAGCCATACTTTGGTAGGGTACACATCAGAGTATATTGGTGGAATAAAGACAATTTTCCCCTTTAATAACAATAATAAACATCATTGACTATATTAATAAAAAAATGAAATAAAATACATTCCCAAAATAATTAATAATATATTTTCAAGATACAAGGAGACTAATGTTACTAATACATTAAAGATACTAAAATAAATAAAAGGAAACCCAAACTATTTCTATCCATCTCATAGAGAGAGTGGAACACCTCCACCAGCCACCACCATCAAGCCTAATCAATGAAAATAAAAAAAATAGAGCACCACTACCGAAATAGCCAGAACTGTAATACAAAATCTATGATAAAAAATTGTATTTTAGGTATCCTACCCACTCCCCAATAATACTGTTAAAAATTAAACCATTCTATGCTAGTTTAAAATAATTTTAGATGATAAGATTTAATTTCCATTAAAATATTAAATCGCATTCCTTTGAAAAAATATATTTATTGGGAATATGAAACACTTGGAGAGGGAGTATAATGATTTCAATGGATTTTTTAAAAAAATATTAGATGCTTGATTGTTTTAAAAAACTTCTTCATTAAAATTCATAAAATATAGAACTGAGGAATAGATAAACATGAATGAAAAAGTATTGAAACAATAAAAATCATCATGGGAACCTAAGAACCCTGAGTAAAACAATGAACTATACTAATTGGATTAATATATATAAATATCAACACTAAATGACAAAAAACTAACACTAACAATTGGTATTTTCATATATGGCCTAACCAAGGGGTAATCCACTTAAGTAGAACATAATATGTCATAGGGACATTAGTTTGAGTGTGATACTAAACTAGTGTAACATTTCTTCTAGGCCTCCAACCTAAATACCATAATTTCCTATGGAATATAAATAGAGGCAGGGAATTTAGTTATCAAATATAATAAAATCACATTAATAAATAGTGAACCACAACCTTACCTTCTAACACCCTTCACAAAAACAGCCCTTTTCCTAATACATACATTGGAAAAATATATAAGCCTCCTCACATGTCATAATCTATACACAAGGCACAAATAAAAATTATTTCTTAAAAATACAAGGGGTATGTGTCTGAGGCTTATAATTTTCTTAAAAAACAATTTGAAAATTCCAATTTGTCCTCATTTTATTAATTAAGAGTATGAGTTTTAAGAAAAAAATTTAAAAAAAAATACATGAACATTATTGAATACCTTCATCAATTTAGTAGTTCACACCCCTCAAAATACCAATCAAAACATTACTTTTAGAGAAAAAAACCTTGAGAAAAATACTTCCAAGACTAATGAATCATAAAAAAGAAGAAAATATTTTCAAAATACATATTGAAATTGCATTAAATAGTATTTTTATTCAAAATCATATTTGAGTCTTGTATTTCAAAATAAAACCAACTCACTCCCTTTGAATATCATACCAAAACAATGATTTTTTATCAAACCAATTTATAGAACATTGTAAAATACCTAAAACAATAAGAAAAGTAAATATTAAACATGGGAAATAAATATTCCTTCTTTAATGAGTTATAAAAGAGACAACCTACATTTAATAACATTACCTTCAAAAATAGTTGTGTTAATCCACATCAACGAGACTCAAGAAGGTCTAATAATCTTAGATAACACCTCAAGAACCCCAAACCATCAAAAACCCCAATTATAATTTTTTTAAACATAAAAACTAGATTATTATGACCTTTTTTTGGATGTAAAAGTAAGTAAGAGGGAAGAGAACCGAGAAGGAAAAAGATTATTATTGAATAATCTAAATAATTTTTTCTCAAAATTTAATAAGACCAATGGAATCACTAAGCAATGTAGATTAATTAAAGGATGAGGTAATGGAGGTATTATAATCTAATTTTTATGGGAGGATGTGGGATTTTTGAAAAAAACATATAGGTAATTAAGGTAAAATCTTAATTATATTTGATCTAGACACTTTTCATGGTATGGCCGCCAAAATTGGAAAATCGTGCACTGTGTGGGTGAGTTTTAAATGATTAACTTGTGAAAAATGAATAGTTTTGTTAAAAAAATAGAGAACCCTTGTGAGATAGCTTTTTGAAGATAATGGATACACATTCATGGTTTCCACATGATTTATAATAATAATGCACAAATTGTGAAACAAGATCCGAAATCTAAATTCTCTCAAAACATAAAAGGATTTGACCCAAAACTTAGGAAAGAGAATAAATTTCTATAAAAATTAATAAAGAAAATAAATATTGTGAAATAAAACCCAAATTCATGATGTGGACTCTTAGATCATTCACCTTATTACATCATTACTCATTGAATAATGTAATGGAAACCTTAATATAACATAATTTCATCACCAAAACAATCCAAACTCTCAATGTTTTAATTGTAGGCCACCGTTAATACCATGATTATATAAAAATCACTAGGAAACATAATATTCCAAATTTTATTAAATAATAAAAACATGTAATTTTAGGGGAATTACATACCCATTATGTATGATTACAAATCAATCATTTGAAGTCACATTTTATAGTAGTGAAATGGATTGTGAACTATATTAAATAAAATATTGAATTTGGATTTAATAATTCTAAGAATATATTTTCAAAATTTTATAGATATTTATATGAGGATTGGGCCTATGAGGTTGGTGATTTGAAGTCGTCTTTTAGAGGTATGTTCTTTAGCGAATGAATATGCATTGCATGTCACTATAAGAAATTGTTTTTTTTCAAATTATGAAATAAATAAAAGTTACTTAATTTTTCAAATCACATTCCACTACATAGAAGATATAGATTAATTTGTAACTAAATGTTACGGGGGTGACTTTTTATTACTATTGATGATTTTATGTGTCAATAAAAGTGAAATAAAGTTATTAATGAATATGACGAAAATTTCATTGTCAAATAATGTTGACATAAAGTAAAAAATCATTATGGAAAATGTGGAACAAGAAGATATTTCTTTGAAATATTTTTTAATAATGGGTATTGTTGAGGATTTATTTAAAAATACCCTAATAAAGGATTAATTAAAACATTTTATAGTTTTATTGGGAGTTTATTATATCCCAAATTTTAGTATGTTCACTAATTTATATTTGGAATTTCATTCATGTACGTTTATTAATAAATGGATGAATTATAACTTCTGTTCTATCAAATGGTAAAGAATCTATTTGTTTTTTCAAGAAATAATAAAGGGTGATAATATGTAATGTTTTATTCTCTTATTGTGGGAGTCATGATGTTTTTGTAGTTAATTATTTGATAATATATCATATCATATTTCAGTTATTCATAAAAAATTATGGAGATTGATGATCCCTCAAGAATAAAGAGTTTGAAAAGTCTTTAATATTGAAAATCCCTCAGGAAGTGAATTTAAAATGGAGGATATGTGAGTTTATCTTAATCAATACATGTTCAATACAATATGATATTTAAATCATGAGTTATAGAACTATCAAAATAGTTATTTTATCTTGTGATTTAGTTTATAGATATCCCCAACATATGAATCATGGTATGATTTTTTTCCAAATATAGTTCATTCATGATTATTACAAATGTTTCATATCATATTTATTGAATAAAATCTTAGAGACAAGTTAGAGGCTTATGTCAGGTTAGTTTATTGAAATGAATTTTTCTGGATAAATTATTTTTATGAATCACAAAAAACTCCTTGTTTTACTTTCACTTCATTTTCTAAGTTACAGTTTTTTTATAGACTTAACTTTAGAATCACAAGTTCATGTGAGATGATTTTGATACAAGTAATTTCTGGAACATAACACAGTCAATTTGAATTACATCAAACATAACATAGATCATAATCTTATAATTTATTAACAATAATACTTGAATAACTCTAAAGAGTTTGGTTACACTAATTTCTAAAAATAGAGATTGTGGATTCAATGAAAAAATGTCAACACACCTTCTACTATAATATATTCATTTCCAAAGTGATAGAAAGTTTTTGTCTATGTGAGTTTTGTGTGCATACTTATAGATTTAGTTTTAGAGGGTTTTAATGATAAATCCATATTTTTTTACCCTGAATTTCCTATTTTGATCACTTTTGATCAAAGAGATTTTGAGGATAGGGTTCTAGTTGCATCCAAACTGATTTTTCAAAGATTTTTTAGGAATAAATTACATTTAATCTAGTGGATCAAAGAGGATCATGGGGATAGATATAATTATTCTTAAATATATCAATTTTTTAACCTTGACTTATATCTTTAAAACTATTCTACTAAAAATTATCAAGGGTATTATAACTTGAATCCCTTAGATTTATATATTAATCCTCCCACCACTTCTGAATAAAGTATAGAGTTCATTAAATAATATTCTTTAAAATAGTATATAAATTGATATCATAAACTATGTTTCCTTATATAAATTTCTTTATTCTTATTTATGATTCTTTTTTTTACCATAAGTAGTGTAACTTCCATGTTGTTTTATTTTTCCCGAGTTTTGTTTTTATTATTTTACTCTGATATGTTTATAATTTATAACTTATAGAAAATTATCTTATTAGGTAAAATATAAGTTTTCATTCAACATCAATTATCCACCTTCTTTAAGATTTCATTTCCAAGACAAAATTTTATATCAATTATAAACTCTACTTTTTGCCTTTATCAACATTATTTATTATTTTATATTAATCTTTCTTATACTAACCTACACTAGAGGATATTATAGTTTTAATTGTTGGATTACTAGAGAAATCCAATTCTAGTTTTCCACAAATCATTGATTATTTATATTATAAGTATTTTTGAGATCAATTGAATAATTTTTTGATTATCATTAGATTATATCATTATTGTATAATGATTAGAAATTGTATGATTTAAAAGATTGATATTTCCAAATTTATTTGTGAGGATAAACTAGAGTCTAAAATAAACCATAAGGCCCAAAATACTTCTTAGTTTTATGATATAGAATATATATAGTAATATATATTCTTATTATATTGTTAAAAAAAATATAGGAATGTTGAGGCTACACATTTTGGAGCGTCTAAATTTTTAGAAACCTAGATACTTGTCCTTCTTGTGTATTATTCGCCTTTTAATTTTATCATGGGGGAGTCGGTGAATTATATAAATCATTATTTTTTTATCTATGGTGAATGGATTTAATTCTCCTAGTAGGAGGGATATTATATATGAAAAACTTATTTAGAAAATTATTGGTATAATTACGAAGGAATATGAGACATAGAGGAAAACTATTAATGGCATGAAATGAATTGTCAAGCTATGTCTACATTAATTAATCAAAACTTTAATGAAATATTGGAATATATTGAAGTGAAATTCATATAATTAGAAACATAAGAATGATTTGTTTTCATTTTCTACTACAAATTTCATAGTTAATACATATAATACTACTATAATGAAGAATAATTCTAAATTACATTTGGATGGTAGTAATTTAGAACATTGTGAAAGAGAATTTTCATAGATTTTAGGGGATTTAAAAATTATTATCAGAAACATGAACTTCCTGAATGATCCTCGTAGTGAAAGAAATAATAGATATTAAAATAAAGAAAATTAGGGAATATAATTCATAATATATTTTCTATGAATATAAGAAACCATGATGTAATGCCCCGACGCCAGTTACCCAGAGTCGGTGCATTATTACATAACATTGGTATGATCATAAAGATCAAGTCTCGAAAGACCGATTAGTTTAGTTGCCTTGAAACACTAGATACATTCATAAGTTTTACATTACATCATAAAGTAATACAAAACTACAACAACATATTGTCTTCATATCCCCTCATATCCCTTCAGGTGATTCATAAAATACTTGTTCACATCCTGGAAAAATTAAAACATTAAAAGGGGTAAGCTCATATGCTCAGTAAGGATAACAATATAGCGGAAGCTTTCATAAATAAACATTAACATTTAAGGCAATGTATAACTAAAACAAAAGCCTTTTAAACATGAACTTCAGCATAATATGGAAAAAATAAAATGAAATAATTCCATTTACTTATTCACATGGATATTCTACTAGTCGAATAATCACATGCAATATCAATAACCACATTCATAATGATGGAATGCATAATGCCATACTATCATAACCACGTAGCCAAGGCCTCATGCCATGACTACAAATAAGATTTTGTCAAGGCCTCTTACCAAGACACTAGTTTGTCTCATGAGACCTACTGATGCATCGAGGAGCTATAGCGGGCTCCACCCGTCACTTATTAAGTCCAATGCATACCTCATATGAACAGGTTTAAACATATCATAAACCATAACATAATCGTATCACATAAAACATGCATAAAGGAAACATAAAATTTCCATATTTCAATCACAAGATATCAATACAACACATTGATATAATAAAAACATTTTCAAAACCCTTTTCAATACCATAATAAAATAAAATTAAAACATTGAAATTATTTTTCATTTTAAAAAAAAGATATGGCCTGTAGAGGAAGTCAAGACTCAAATACGGGTCACGGCGGTAGAGAAGTCATTGTCGCCACATAAGTACAACAAAAAAACATTCCCTTTTGTCTTTTAGTAAAATTCTTCGTATAAAAAAGATTCCTTTTGTGTAAACATAAAAGTCAAAGGGGTTTATACACTGTATGAAAGAGAGTTGTGTATAAAACAAAATATGCCTCAATGAAAGGAGATTGAGACGAAGTCCCTTACAAAGATCATTTTTTAAATAAAATAGATCTATTATGTGTATTCACTATAATTACACATAAAAAAGTACAAATACAAGATAGGACAAAATAATATCATTACATAATTTGAAAGTAGGAGATTGACCCAAAGAACGGAAATTGGGTTAAGAAGTTCCCTTACCTCGTGTCCGACTTCACTCGACCGTTCTTTAATCTTCTGAATAATAAACTAGAGTTAATATCTACTTTCTTAAGAACCTTTTTCAAGTTCATTGTCCCTTTTATATCACTTATTACAATGTTACGAAAATTATGTAGTCATTTAAGTTAACAACGGTCGTTTTGTCGATCTTTGGTACTTGAGTCAACAATAAACTTCTTATAATTACAAGTTGTTTGTGTGGTATAATATCCACTATCTCCAGAATTATATTCATTATGAATATATCATATATATCCAGTATATACATTCATTCATAATTTTACGTAACATTTAGAGGTAAGAAATGAAATGCACCGTTCATGGAGACGGTAAGTCGTACGTATGCATGAACGCTACTTTCATTTCTATTTCGTATTTAATGGAATGAAATCATAATGATATAAAGGTATATTATAATTATAGTATAATATCATATATAATATCATTTACTCCATCCTTTATACATCCCACATATGGCATTAACGATTCCAATCACTTTGAGGGGGCGGTAGTCCGCACTTCCTAAAATGAAATTATCGCGTTTACCCATAATTGAAATCATAAAGGTATGCCATAAATGAGATATACAGAAGCATAAGGAAAATAGAAACATAATATATATATCATATATGAAAATATTTTCATCATAATGTCCACCATTAGAGGTGTTAAAATAATATTGAACAATCATCATTTCGTGAGGCGGTATTTCACCACCCACAGAAACAGTATGTTCGTTAA
The DNA here is from genome assembly GCA_963277665.1 of Viscum album. Classification (NCBI taxonomy): domain Eukaryota; kingdom Viridiplantae; phylum Streptophyta; class Magnoliopsida; order Santalales; family Viscaceae; genus Viscum; species Viscum album. Next base: position 2,134,377,177 of record OY728143.1, read on the forward strand.
CCATTAGACGAAGGTGTGTATAAGTGTAAATAAAATACTTCTCATAAAAACATCCTAGTATATTGAAGATACTGGTGTTGTTACAAATGAAAGGAATAAAAAGAGTTTAAGGGGTTGGAGAATCAAAATAAAACAAAATAATATAAGAGAAGACATTACCTTAAAATCGGGTAATTATTTTTGATTTAAGCCAAAGGCTTCCTTGGAAAAACTTCTGCCCAAAGTGAGGCTTATAGGAGTAAGAGAGGGAAGTTGAGAGAGTATTTTGGAAGAGTTTGGCCGAGCCAAATGGCTTTGATGGTGTGAATAAGGTGGTAGTGTTGAGGGCCTTTTATAAGAGGAGAGGAGGGGCACTCTTGGAAACTCATGAAATGTTACATTATTATGAAATGATTTTCGGATTTCAAAGGTCCCAAAATTATATATTTCTAAGCTCACGTGGTAAGGGTTCTAAATATACTCATATAATAGTTTTTTGACATGTTTAATTCTTATATTTTACATTATCTTTTCATTTTATTTAAATTGTTAATTAATGAGGTAATCGTTGCATCATCATGGTGTTATAAACAATTTAATTTATTTAATGTATAAAAAATATATAAAAAATATCATGATTTAGGAAATTGTTTTACCTTTCCAATTAATATTTATAGTCTAAAATTTAACTTCTATAACCCCATGTAATAATTGTTTTTGTAAAACAACTCATGTTTGTGACAATTTTATTTTTTCTTTAAATAAAAAGTTATTAATGTCATTTTCTTACCCAAGTGGATCCATGGGGTCCCCAAGTTGACCCATGGATTGTCTTGGTCGGCCATGACTCATCCAATAAATGTAGTACAAGTGTCAAGATATTTTCATATTTTTATAGTATCATTTTTACCTAAAATTTCACTAATTACCTTTAATCGCGATTAAATAAACTTAAAAGTTACTATTCACCAAAAAATTATTTTAATCCCATTGAACCACATTTTACTTCCTAATGAAAACCATGTTTGTCGGATTTTGGAAAATCAAATCACAGAGGTGGTAATGTTTCATTTAAACGAAAAATCAGTTTTTAACTACCACTTAGTGGTTTCACTATTCATCAAAAATTAATGTTTTTCAGAACAATTGCAAAAATTCAACCTAAGCTATAATTGATATTTCGAATTCAAAAATGATGTCTATTTTAGAAAATTTCAAACATATAAGTTGAATTAATTAATTTTATAATTAATTCCCATTGTCAAAACAAATTGCTTGTTTTCAAGAAAGAATATCAATCAAAAGATTGAGAATGGTTTAAGTCCGATTTCAAAGTGAAATTAATTCTAATGACCACCATTGGATAAAATGGTAAAAATATATTCTAATTATACTTTAAAACAACTAAATAGTATAATTTATCACTATAAATTATTTTGATTAAAAAATTTATTTTTAACTATTTTCTCTATTCATAGAAAATTGGAAGTTCTCAGAAAATTACAAAAAATCCAACTTAGGATAATTTCGATATTACAAATACAAAAATGAAGTCGATTTTGAAATATAAAATTTATATAATTTCAAAATGTGGTTATTACTATTCATAACTGCTACTTTGATTGGTCGCGGTGTGTTAGAATCTCAAACTTGCGTACAATGCAAGCTATTGCATTATTGAAAGAGAACTGTATCGTGGAAGCTCGGGGTGTTACATTTTCCCATCCTTCAATATATTACGTCCTCTCAATTTGAAAATAAAAGGTTTAAAATAGAAAATACCTTTGTGGAAAACCCACATCGGAAATAGGGTTAATAAAAATATAACATTAAAAGAAAGAAAGATAAGTACAAAGGTCACCTAAGATAGCCCATACTAGGATTCTATGAATATATGGATATAGAGGAAAAACAAACCATCAAGGTCTGATAGAGAGTTGTAGAAAACAGGGTTAGGAGAAAGTTAACTACAAGAAAATCACAAACTTGTGATTGGTTAAACGATCATTGATTCCCCAGTTGGAAAAGTTAACCGACAACGTTTTTGTTTTAAGTCACCTTTCATAAAGTTGAGGAATTTATTTAGGAGATTTAATAAGAACGTAAGGAAATATACTTACTTGTCATGTAGACTTTCATTCTTTAATAAATTTTTACCACAAACCCATCTTTTACTCCAAATGGTAACATAACTCAGAAATATTCTATTTATCCTAATTGTATAAGGTTACAAATCTTAACACATACCATTTAGATTAGAAAAACTATTTTTTAATAACCAGGGACTTCCTGTAGGCTAGTGGTAGGTAATAAAGGCATGTCGCACTATGGTTGTGGGTTCGATTCCTACAGCTTTGTCTGATGCGACGGGTTGTCACACGGTCTGTGTGTTGTCCTTTTTATAAATATCCAAAAATAACCATAACGATAGTATCAAATATAATCCATTCCAACCTTTATAGTTATCCAAAATACCTCTATCCAGACTTTCTCTAAAAGGTCTCTAAATTCCAAAATCAATTGTAACATCTGATTCCTCAAACAAAGTAACGTTTCTCTTATTGTCACATAATAAAAATATGATTACCTTCATCATATTAAAACCTTAATGAAAACAACAAGTACTGCAGTACAATACTTATATATATCACATTATTTTTATAACCAGAATATAATCCTTGAGTCCAAAAGCACCAATAAATTAATTATTCCACTTCAACTGTAGTAACAGCATAAGCTTGGCCTTGATCCCTTGGCCTTTTCTGGGGTAAGTTTCCATAACGCTTAGGACATTAATTTTCATAATTACCCATTCCTCTACAATTGTATCATTCAACATTGATAGCCTCTTTCTTTCCCTTACAATCACGAGCCTGGTGACCTTTTTCTCCACATTTATAACAAACTCCCATTCCTTTTAGGCATGTATCGGGGTGATTCTTCCCACAATTATCGCATAATGTAAAATCCTTCTTTCCCATTTTCCCTTTATTTTTCTCTTGTTCCACCGTTCTCTTCTTCTCTTGCTTTACTTTGTTTTCATAAGACTTAGAGAATTCCATTTCTTTCTTGAGAGCACACGACACTATATCTTTGTGTGTTGAGAAAGATTGTGATACTAATGCTCGATGGAGAAATGGTTTTAACCCATTAAAGAAACGATCAATATTAATTCTTGGGTTACATATATAATCTGCAGTATACCTCGCTAACCTTGTAAAGTTGGTCTCATACTTTGCGACATTCTCATCCTCCTTTTGTCTCAGACTCAAAAATTTCCTTTCCATATCTGCTCGATGGTCACGAGGAAAGTATTTTTCTAAGAAAAGATCTTTGAACACTCTCCATTCCATACTTGATACTTCTTCATCTTCCTTTGTATTTTGAATCAATGACCACCATTGATCAGCATCTCCAGTGAGGCAGTAAACTGCAATGATAACCTTTTCCCTTTCACTACTCCCCAAGGCATGGAATATTTTCTCTAATGAATTTATCCATTGCTCAGCTACTAAGGGATTTGTAATTCCATTTAATTTTGGTGGTTGTTGCCTCATGAAGCGGTCTACCATTGATCCTCCACGTTGCGGATCAGGGTGCTCCATACAAGTAAGGTTATTATTTATAACTTGAGTGAGTTGTCCCAGTATGGTGATAAGTTGATCAGCACCAGTAGTATCTCCAACTCCACTATAATTATCTTAGGAAGCAGGGAAATCCCTACATGGAGTGCATGCATTGATACAGTTTCCATTCCTCCCACTAGGCGCCAATTCTAAACAATGGCATAAACTAGATTAGTTTATGAATCAAAATACATAATTACAAACTTGCAAAACACTTAAAATAAATTGAACTATTTATGGATATAATCCATAATCACAAAAATGTTTTCTTTGAGGAAGTATATACTCATAAACCCTTCATAATGGTTTGTAAAAAAATGAGAATTATCCTAAGCATATCCCCCGGGAGTGTCGTAACCAAGAGTGCAGCAAGGCCCGTTGTCATGCACCAGTTCCCGTTCGAGTCTAGCTCAAAGCGGTGTTTTCAGGTTTTACCCCTAGGTACATATGTGCCAGAGCCGCCTCTACTTGCTCGTATCCAGACAGGGATGTATTGCTCGGAAAAATCACAATATCTGTAAAGACCCGTAAAAATTCAATGGAAATTTTTTCTTAATTTTCTTTTGGATTTTACAAGAACACAGTTTCTGACGGCACCTAATTCTGAGGCCCGGTGTGCCCGAAATCATTTTCCGAAGTTTGGCTCGGGTACGTTCAGTGAACGAACGAGCGGGTTTTTCTAAATTTTGAACCGGTGCTCAGAATCGAATTCTGATGGCATATATGGAATCGCAGCGCTAGTATTTGCTTAGAAACACCTTTTCCGGAGTTGCGTTTGCTCGGGTGTGGTTTTTAGATTTTGGGGTTAAGTAAAGGAATAAAATAAAAGTGGTGAAACCAATTTTATTTTATTTTTGTTTAACCTAAGCTAAGTGGATGAAGTGGGACCCACAATATCCTACCCACTAGGTAGGATAATTGTGAGGTGGGACCCACACGAGCCCCACCGTTTCTTTTCATCCTCAACCCCCTCCTTTATTAAGGTAACGCACCTGCACCCCTTAATTGTAAGTCAACCCTTGCATTTTTATGTTTATGAAATGCCTCATTTAATTTGTCGGTTTAAACGTTGCAATTAATTCACTTAATTGATTGTTTCGTTTTTGAATTTCAAAACGCATGGCTTGAGAAATAAAACAAGACAACTCTTATTTTATTAAGGGTTGTTGGGTTGTGAGAGGATCGGGATATTTTGCTCAAGATCATGAAGTTCTTCCTCCTCGATGAAGAACGCAAAGAACGAGAAGAACGCTAACCTCTGACGACGGACGACGGTGAGAGACGCCTTCCTCGGAGATCGACGACCTGACACGCATCACCTCGTTCTTTCTTTCCACATCAAAGGAAGGGAGACACCATTCCTCCGCGATGCGACGATCCTCCTTCTGCGGTGATCAAATCCGCGATGTCCCTTTCTGTGACAACCTCGTTCGACGGCTACGCTCGAGGTAAAGGTTTATTTTAATTGTTTGTTCGTCATTAATTCCGTCGTTTCCTCCTTTTTAATTTGAGCCGCCTGATATCGCAATAACGGGAGGAGGTCGGACCGCACAAACAAGGCTAACCCTCCCCCCCTTGTTGGTTTGATTTTGTTGCGGCGCGTGTAAGGCGGCGCGGTGCCGAAGCACTGCATGAAAAATACTAAAGGAAGTATGGAGAAGCGTGGCGCCGTTGTGTCGCGTCGTTAAAGACGAACTAAACTGCGGCGCCGTCACGCCGCACCGAAGAATCACAAAAGCACCGCAGCCGAAGCGGGGCTGCGGCGGAGGGGCGCGGCGCCGTCGCGCCGCGCCGGATGGACCAAGGCCGCGGCGGAGCAGGGACTGGCGGCTGGTTCCGGGCCGCCGGCGTCGGAGCAGGGGGACCGGCCCATACCGGTCCCATGGCGGCAGCAGCCGGCCGGCCAGAGCGGGCCGGCCAGTCAGGGGAAAACCAAGGGTTTGTAACCCCCGGTTGGCCAGTAGGTTCCCCCCCCCCCCCCGCATGGGGGCCGCATCTTCTCTACGCGGGGGGCAGCGCGCCCCCTTTCACCGCTCGGCCGTTTTGGCCGAGCCACCAGGCCAGCACCAGCGCGCCAGCGCGCTGGGCCGAGCCGCCATGCCGGACCGCCAAGCCGGGCTGCCAGGTCGGGCCACGCCCAGGCCGGGTCGAGCCATGCCCACGCCGGACTGGGCCGCTCCCAAATGGGCCGGACCCGGTCCCGAGTCGGGTCGACCCGGTTCGGGCCGACCCAGGGGGTCTCGGGCCGGATCAGTCAGGGCCCGAAACCCCCACTCTCGGACCTCTTTCGGTATTTTGCCCATAACTTGGGCTGGGGACCTTGGATCGATGCACCGTCAGCTGCTATGCGATCCTTGGATCGAGGCGGTCGTTTCGGTATATTACACTCAAGGTTTTGGAGTACTTTGGGTTCGGATGGGTTGGTTCGTACAAGAAACCAATCGGGCCCTCGGAGCGGAAATGCTTACAACTTGAGCTTCGGACGTCCGATTGACGTGTCGTCAACTTTGATGGATTCCTCTAAGTGAGATGGACCTTTTGGATTAATCTGCTCGAGGTTTGGATGTAGTTGGAGTACAGTCATGTTGGTTTTGTCTTAAAAACCAACCGGGCCCCTGGGACGAAAAAGCCAATAACTCTCAGACCGGGCGTCCGATTGACGCGCCGTCTGTGACGTTGAGTTCCTGTTGACAAAACAGAACTTTTGGATACATCAACTCCGGACTATGTGTCAGTTGATGTATCATCCCCTCGGCTCGTGGAGCGGACCCTCCCGAACGAGCTTGCTGTGTGCGGGAACCCTAGAGTTGGATGCGACTGCGACGATGATGACGACTCTACAGAAATCCTCCGTGGATTCGACGGAGACGACTACAGCACTCAGTGATCCTACGTGGATCAGTGCTACCGATCTTGTGTGGGTCAGATCCCGTGTGGTTCAGTGCTCAGCGGTCCTGTGTGGGCCAGTTTCTATAGATCCTGTGTGGGTCCGATCCTGTGTGGGTCATTGCGGGGGTTAGTTACCTATCGATCCTGTGTGGGTCATTGCGGGGGTTAGTGACCTATTGATCCTGTGTGGGTCATTGTGGGGGTTAGTTACCTATAGATCCTTTGTGGGTCATTTTGGGGGTTAGTACCTATCGATCCAGTGTGGGTCCGATGGCTAAGATGAATCAGTGGCTACATCTGATCATATCTATCGTCTTACGAAGAAGTATACCTGTGTGAGCTGAATCTTGACTTTCAATCCTTATCTTCGATATGATTGACTTGTTTTCCTGTGTGTATTGTGTTGTGCAATCCTGTGTGGACGTGATCAAACTTGGGCTCAGATGTTCGAGCCGAACTGGAATTGATGACTTAGGTATATGTATGGGAATATACCTAAGTAGTGTAGGATGTTACTTCGTGATTGTTTCTTTCCTTTGTGGATTATTCTTTGTGGATTCTGGGAGACCTTCAGGGGTCTCGGGGTCCCTACTGAGTAGCTTATACTCACCCCTGCACGGGATATACCCACACTACGTTGTGTTGGTTGCAGACAACTGTGAACGTTGATCGTGGTTGAGGCACGAGGAGCAGGTCGGTACCCGGAGGTGGACCACTGGGCGGGGCGTATTCGGAGTGGACGGCTGGACCCGAGGAGTTGTGGAGGATATCTGCACCCACCCTTCAGGTGGGACTTCCAGTGGATGGATCGAGGCTGCGGCTTTACTTTTCAGTTGTTGTACTCCCTTTTTCAGTTGTACTTTACTTTCATTTTGGGTTTGTATTCTAGGCCACTTACTTTTCAGTTGTTGTACTCCAAACGCGGTGAAAGAGGATCACCAGGCGCTAACCAAGGGAAACGTCAATGAAATGGGAAGTTCTACTGGGAATTTAAGGTCTAGAAAGGAACCTATCCTTTGTTCCGAGGAGGATATGGTCGAGGAATTTCTGTATGTTGACATTCCACAGGAATGGGTGGATATGATGGGAAGAGCTGTAAGAGTGGAGGTCAACCACGAACAAGCAAAGTGGATTAACAATCAAGATATGATATTAATGAGAGGCTTCACCGACAAGAAAATCAGCAAATAAGAATATATCCGCACTTGGGACAAAATGGCGAACCATTTGGAAGGCGTTATTAGAGAAGATCCTGAGGCTAAGGTATGGATAATGCATTGGAATCTCTACAGGGAAGAAAGCAATAATAGGTTAAGGCTGTGTTTTGGTAACATTTCCTTTTCTTATGAGGCTTTTCCCCCAGTCTGATTTGGGAAGTGCAGTCTGGACTTCTTCATTGGGCTAGATCACTCTACCATTGCCTTTGCAGGTCATTTGGGATATGGCTGATTTTGAGGGATGGCAACATCGGGAGGGACCATGCTTTCATGGGATCGCCGAGTGTCCAGCTCAGGGATGGTGGTTGTTGTTGTTGCATGTATGTGGTAGTTCCTTCTCTTTCCAGTTTTTTTTGGGTTTATTAGGATGTATTGTTGGACCTTTTGGTTTCTCACTTTCTCCACAAAAGTGTTTCCTTAATAATAAAAAAATAATTGTCAGTCAGTCAGTCAGTTTACTTCTGCTTTCTTGCTCTGTGGTGTTGGTTTACTTTACAAAGGAAATACCTTCCCTTTTATCAGGAATTACGCCTTGGATCTAGTCACCAGCCCCTGGCCTATGGAAGGCGGGCTTGGGGTAGTCAAGACACGGGCCTCGAGGAAGGGTCATGACAAAATCTCTATAATACCAAAATTATAGAAAGTTATTCTATACTAATCCTCAAATTTTATCTTAGGTCTATGTGCTCTAATCAGAGTTTATCTAAATCTAGCTTCCAAGGTTAGTACTAAACTGCCTCTGATACCAACTGTAATGCCCCGACCCTAGTTACCCAGAGTCGGTGTATTATTACGTAACATTGGCATGATCACAAAGATCAAGTCTCAAAAGGCCGATTAGTTTAGTAGCCTTGAAACACTATATACATTCATAAGTTTTACATTACATCATAAAGTAATACAAAACTACAAAAACATATTTTCTTCATATCCCCCCATATCCCTTCAGGTCATTCATAAAATACTTCTTCACATCCTGGAAAAATTAAAACATTAAAAGGGGTGAGCTCAGATTCTCAGTAAGGATAACAATATAGCAGATGCTTTCATAATTAAACATTGAAATTTTAGGCAATGTATAACTAAATCAAAAGCCTTTTAAACTTGAACTTCATTATAATATGGAAAAAATAAAATGAAATAATGTCATTTACTTATTCACATGGATATTCTACTAGTCGAATAATCACATGCAATATCAATAACCACTTTCATAATGATGGAATGCATAATGCCAGACTATCATAACCACGTAGCCAAGGCCTCGTACCAAGACTACAAATAAGATTTTGTCAAGGCCTCGTGCCAAGACACTAGTTTCTCTCATGAGACCTACTGATGCATCGAGGAGCTATAGAGGGCTCCACCCGTCACTTATTAAGTCCAATGCATTCCTCATATGGACAGGTTTAAACATATCATAAACCATAACATAATCGTATCACATAAAACATGCAAAAAGGAAACATAACATTTCCACATTTCAATCACAAGATATCAAAACAACACATTGATATAATAAAAACATTTTCAAAACCATTTTCAATACCAAAATAAAAGAAAATTAAAACTTTGTAATTATTTTGGATTTTTAAAAAAGAAGTTATGGCTTGTAGAGGAAGCCGAAACTCAAATAATGGTCACGGCGGCGGAGAAGTCATTGTCACCGCATACGTACGACAAAAAAACATTCCCTTTTGTCGTTTAGTAAAATGCTTCGTATAAAAAAGATTCCTATTGTATAAACGTAAAAGTCAAAGGGGTTTATACACCGTATGAAAGAAAGTTGTGTATAAAACAAAATATGCCTCAATGAAACGAGATTGAGAAGAAGTCCCTTACAAAGATCATTTTTTAAATAAAATAGATATATTATGTGTATTCACTATAAGTACACATAAAAAAAGTACAAATACAAGATAGGACATAATAATATCATGACATAATTTGAAAGTAGGAGATTCACCCAGAGAACGGAAATTGGGTTAAGAGGATCCCTTACCTCATGTCCGATTTCACTTGATCTTTCTTTAATCTCCTGAATAATAAACTAGAGTTAATATCTACTTGCTTAAGAACCTTTTTCAAGTTCATTATCCCTTTTATATCACTTATTACAATGTTACGAAAATTATGTAGTCATTCAAGTTAATAATGGTCGTTTTGTCAATCTTTGGTACTTGAGTCAACAATAAACTTCTTATAATTACAAGTTGTTTATGTGGTAGAATATCCATTATCTATAGAATTATATTCATGATTTAGATATCTTATATATCATATATATCCAATATATACATTCATTCATAATATTACGTAACATTTAGAGGTAAGAAATGAAATGCACAGTTCATGGAGACGGTAACCCGTACGTACGCATGAACGCTACTTTCATTTCTATTGTGTATTTAATGAAATTAAATCATAATGATAGAAAGGTATATTATAATTACATTATAATATCATATATAATATCATTTACTCTATCCTTTATACATCCCACATATGGCATTAACGATTCCAATCACTTTGAGGGGGCGGTAGTCCGCACTTCCTAAAATGAAATTATTATGTTTACTGATAATGGAAATCATAAAGGTATGCCATAAATGAGATATACAGAAGCATAAGGAAAAATAAAACATAATATATATATCATATATGAAAATAGTTTCATCATAATGGCCACCATTATAGGTGTTAAAAGAATATTTAACAATCATCATTTTGTGAGGCAGTATTTCACCACCCACAGAAACAATATGTTCTTTAACCATTAGACGAAGTTGTGTGTAATTGTAAATCAAATACTTCTCATAAAAACATCCTAGTATATTTAAAATACTGGTGTTGATACAAAAGAAAGGAATAAAAAGAGTTTAAGTGGTTCGAGAAGCAAAATAAAACAAAATAACATAAGAGAAGACATTACCTTAAAATCGGGTAATTCTTTTTTATTTGAGCCAAAGGCTTCCTTGGGAAACATTCTGCCCAAAGTGAGGCTTCTTGGAGTAAGAGAGGAAAGTTAAGAGAGTATTTGGGCAGAGGTTGGCTGAGACAAATGGCTTTAAAGGTGTGAATAATGTGGTAGTGGTGGGGACCTTTTATAAGAGGAGAGGAGGGGCACTCTTGGAAACTCATGAAATGTTACATTATTATGAAATGATTTTCGGATTTCAAAGGTCCCAAAATTATATATTTCGAAGATAAGGTGATAAGGGTTCTAATTATACTCATCCAATAGGTTTTTGACATGTGTATGTCTTGCATTTTACATTATCATTTCATTTTATTTAAATAATTAATTAATGAGGTAATCGATGCATCATCATGGTGTCATAAAAAATTTAATTTATTTAATGTATAAAAAATATAAAAAAACTATCATGATGTAGGAAATGGATTTAGAGTTCCAATTAATATTTATAGTCGAAAATTTAACTTATATATCCCCATGTAATAATTGTTTTTTGTAAAACAACACATGTTTGTGACAATTTTATTTTTACTTTAAATAAAAAGTTATTGATGTCATTTTCTTACCCAAGTGGCTCCATGGGGTCCCCAAGTTGACCCATGTATTGTCTTGGTCGGCCATGAATCATCCAATAAGTGTAGGACAAGTGTCAAGATATTTTCATATTTTTATAATATCATTTTTACCTTAAATTTTACTAATTACCTTTAATCGCGATTAATTAAACTTAAAAGATACTATTCACCAAAAAATTATTTTAATCCCATTGAACAACATTTTACTTCCTAATTACAACCATGTATGTCAGATTTTTTAAAATCAAATCACAGAAGTGGTAATGTTTCATTTGACCGAGAAATCAGTTTTTAACTACCACTTAGTGGTTTCACTATTCATCAAAATTTGAAGTTTTTCAGAACAATTCCAAAACATCACGCTAAGCTATAATTGATATTCCGAATTCAAAATGATGTATATTTTAAAAAATTCCAAACATATAAGTTGAATTAATTAATTTTATAATTAATTCCTGTTGTCAAAACAAATAGCGTGTTTTTATGAAAGAATATCAATCAAAAGATTGACAATTGTTTAAGTCCAATTTCAATGTGAAATTAATTCTAATGACCACCATTGGATAAAATGGAAAAAATATATTCTAATTATACTTTAAAAAAACTAAATAGTATAATTTATCATTATTAATTATTTTTATTAAAAAAGATGTTTTTAAGTATTTTCTCTATTCATAGAAAATTCAAAGTTCTTAGAAAATTACAAAAAATTCAACTTAGGATAATTTTGATATTACGAATACAAAAATGAAGTCCATTTTGAAATATAAAATTTATATAATTTCAAAAATTTGGTATTACTATTCATAACTGCTACTTTGATTGGTCGCGGTGTGTTAGAATCTCGAACTTGCGTACAATACAAGCTATTGCATTATTGAAAGAGAAGTGTATCATGGAATCTCGGGGTGTTACACATGACATATCAGACTAGAATATCATATACAGAAGAAAAAGGTGAAGAATTCTACAATATCCAGAAGGTAAAAAATGAAAGAATTTCTATAGGGAAAATACTGATACTTGGAGTGTAAGTGAAGTTCATTATTCTGAATGTAGTGACGCAAAATGTGATGATAACTAGAAGATAATCAATTTTTATGTGAAAACCCATCATAATGAATTATGCTTCACATATAATGTATCCAAAGATTATATTTCAAATTTATACTTGGACACTTATTTTAGTATTACTTTGGATGATAAATATTTCACACCAGCATTTGAATATTTGGATGAATATAGTGACCCATGAATTTTACACATATTATTATATGATTTTAAGATTAATTGTCCATTAAATAAAAACCAAAGATAAAAAAATACTACTATATTTGGATGATTAGGTACAAAATAAAAACATGTTAAAAAAATTAAATCATGTTTTTATTTAACATATGTAATGGTCTTCTATATCCCTATGATCTAATATAACTGCATAGGATGACCGAGTGAATACATAGGAAAAATGGATAATATAAAAATCTCATTAAGAAAATAATCATGGGAATAAATCATATCACATGGATTAGAAGGCTTAACATAATAACATAAAAGGCATGCCTTAGGAATATACATGTGTAAGAATAAAATATATAACATGTAATCACATAATCATGTAAGTTGAGGAATGTAGAATGACATATAACTTGACATAAACATGATTCAAAGGTGACTACCAAGACTATATCACAAAGTGGAAAAGTCCCAAATGTATTATGTTTACTCTATAATCCCACAAATTCCTTCTCAGGATAATAAAAAATACCCAATACACTGGTGAAATATCTGGCATACACCCATCATAACACTTTCGTGCATATTTTTTCCACACAAAAAAAATAAACATAAGAGTTAATCATAGAATAAAATGGGTACCAATATCATGTCATAAAGAATAACAAAAGGGAATATAACAATGGTATACATGAAAAATGTATATAAATCGTTAAATTTAATTCATAAATTAAATATAGGAATATATCATGAATAATTATTTCTATTGTAAGTGGAAACATAAAAAATACTGGTTAGGTAACTTTAGAAATGTGACACTGAAGCCTGGTTTTAGGGAAACATTAGAAGAGGTTTTAAATAGAATAAAGGAAGAATATTTCCATTAAACTAGAAAAGAACTAAAGTTAGTATTCTATTATAAAAATGTCTATTTTAGAAAAATATTGGAGGCTTAATATATTTTATGTATTGTACATGAAAATAGGTAATAAACCAAGAAGTTCCCATTATTCAGGTTTTCTTATCAAAAGGATTTGAGAATGGGACATTTTAAAACATGTATTTCCCCAAAAATTAAGGATGAATTGAGATATATACATATGTGTGGAACATATACACGTGAATTAGTATAATTTTATTTGAATAATTAAGAAATAAATTGGCGTAAAGAGAGAGAAAGTGTAACCCGAAGGAAAAAATTGATGTTTAGAGAGATCGCTTACCTTATGTCCGAATGCATTCTGTACATTAACATAATGAACTGAATAATCATATTAGATCAACTAATTAATTAATTTATAATTTATTCTATAATTATTTTATTTATTAAAATTTGATTTAATTTATTTATTTCCATTTTGATGAGTTATAGTGTTCAATTTTTTCGTTCTAGGAGTGTTCATAATCATGGTTTCATGCTTGGTTTAATTGTTTATAATTATGGAAGTTATTTTCAAATGGGAATAATTCTACAGACGTGAAGCTATATGATATTTATACACATATATATGTTTAAATGGCCACATATATCATTTTTTTCTGGTCTGAGGATGATTCATTTGCTAAAAAATTAAATATAAATGTTTAGTTTATTCTAGCAGTTTTTCCGACCTTCCAAAACTAGTTTCATTTTATTTAATGATATATATATATATATTAGTTTAAAAAATTAAATAAGTTATAATTTACATATTAAATTATTTTTTAACCAAAATAATGGTTTTATGAAAATCCTTGAAGGAAATAATGGAAAAAGAAAAATCATTATCAATAGGGATGATATACTAAAATATTTTGGACAATGGTTTCATTTCGTTAAATAAGAGGATACTAAAAAATGGGTGGACAGAATATAGTTCATTAAAAATATAAAATTACAATATACACATGATAATGGAGTTACTATTCTTTAGGGATGAAGGATTCAAGGAGTAGGGAGAGATATAAAATGAAATTAAATAAGACGGTTTGAGAATGTTACCTCGTGAATATAACCTCCTTGAAGGACCAATTAAGGAATTTTGAATTTCACATTTATTGAGAGAAAATGATATTGGATGTGTGGAAGAGTCTTGGGAAGGTAATTTTGCAAAACATTTACATGATACAAGGGATATAAGTTGATAGGAGAAGGGGTAGTGTGGGGTGGTTTTATAGGGGTTGGAGTGGGGTATATTTGATTATTATATTCATTAGATTATTAATCTGGCTCAAGAATATTAATTGTGCTAAATCCAAATAAAATAAATCATTCATGATAGTTTGAACCAATGGCTGCATAAACTGTTTTGATTAGAAAATTAATGTATTTGGCATGTAATATTAAATATCATACATTACTACATAGCATTATTCCCCAAAAATCAATAGTTTTAGAAAAATATAAAAACATAACCGTGAAGTTTTTTTAAATATGTAGATTTAAAAAACTGAATATATCTTATGAAAATATTTTTTTTAAAATTATAAATTTAATTTTTATATAAAATAAACATTTATTCAAAAAATAAGGATCTTAATATTATAATTGATTTAATGACCATTTGAAAAATTAATTCATGTTTCATAAAAATACCTTATAATTATAGTATAGCATAATGTTAATTTTTTAATCCATTATCTGAAAAAAAAAATATAATCATTATATTTGTGATAAAATTGTAAATAAAAAATTGTGTTTTACAAAAATACCAACACATTTTTATCATTTTAATAAAATATTTTATTATACCATGATATAATTATATCATATTTTCATTTAAAAGATACCTAAATTTTATTTATAATTTCAAGGGTGAGGTTACTATTCTAATGGCCAAATTACTATTCCTAATGGTCATATTACAATCCCAAGGGTCAAGTTACTATTCCAATAGTACAGGTTCCTTATTTTCAATAATACATATTTTTTAATTAATTATTCTATTTTTATCCATTTTATATTCATTTATCTTGGAAATGAATATTTTTTTACTAAAATTTTTTATTATTTTCACACCTTTTTTCTTATGTGCGATCATTCTAGTGGATCGAGTAGATGTAAATTTTTCCATTCATGTTATCTTATTTTATATTTACTATCCCACTATAATATTTTACATTCTTATTTATTTATTTGGGGTGTAATGTATCATTATTAATTTATGAGAATAATTCTATGAATGGGTTATCTATTTTATGTATGTGTTTTATGAAATAATTGTAAAATTCCATTGATAATATTCTAGGTCATTACATTCTGCCCCCCTTATGAAATATTTCCCTTAAAAAAAATCATACTAAGAATTAAATAAGTGATGGTGCTTATCCATTAATCATTCCACTGGTTCCCATGTTTCCACTTAATACTTATGGTTTCTCAATAGTACCATTACCCTTTGAGCGGTCTTATTATGTAGAGCTCTATCTTTTTGGTCCCTAATCATCACTGGTTTCTCCTTATAAGAAAGATCATTTTCATGTTATAGAACCAATGAGTTTAGAACTTTTGAGGGATCTGGTATGTAATTCCATAATGTGGATACAAATAATATATCATGTATATGAGACATGGTTGATGTATGGGATAGTCGATATGCCACAGCTCTAACATGATCAAAAATTTTGAAGTGGCCAATGTACCTAGAACCTAGCTTTCCTTTCATCCCAAACATCAAAAACCTCCTCCATAGTGATATGAATATGAATACATGGTCACCAACCTCAAACTCTATGTCTCATTTATGATTATCGAAATAGATCATCCATCTACTATAGAATGATGAGATTTTATACGGGATAGTCTTTACCTTTTCTTCCATTTCCTCAACCTTTTTAGGTTCCAACAACATGCATTCACAAACTTCATTCAATCATGTAGTTGTTCTACATCTTTTCCCATAAAGGGATTCAAATAAGTCTAATTTGATGCTTGAGTGGAAATAACTATTGTAAAAATAATCGATTATTGGATGATTTTGATCCCATACTCCTTTTAACTCCATTGAGAATACTCCCAACATGTCATCTAGTGTCTTAATAGTCTGCTTTGATTAGTCATCTGTTTAGGGGTGATAATACATACTGATGTTTAAATCAGTATTTCAATAATGTACGAGACTTTTACATAACATTTAAGAAAATCTTGGAATACGGTCAGATATAATTGAGAGTGGTAGTATATGAAACCTCACAACTTCTATAATTTATATCTGTTCAATTTAGTCATGTGAGAAGTCCTATCAAATCAAAATAAAGTTATCATTCTTTATATGATGATCCATAATTACCCATAAAGAATTATTTTATCAGGATGTCTTTGGAAGTCCAGTGAAAACATACATAGTGATGTTTTCCCATTTCCATGTAGTTATGTGTAATGGTTTCATCCTCCCATTAGACATTTCTTTTTATCCTTCACTTTTCGACATACTAGATACATTGATTTATATTTAGTGATTTCATACTTAATATTTTCCCACCAATAGTGCTCTCATATATCTTGATCATCTTTGTGCTCCCTGGGTTAATCGAGAATGTTGTGTTATGTGCATTATTAAAAAACTCTTTCTATATCACCAGATTGGATGGTACACCTAGGCATTACCCAAATCTTAAAACTAATTCCTCATCAACTTTGAACTCTTAGGATTTCACCTTTCTTATAGTTTCCACATTTTTCTAAATTTCAAAATCATTTCTTTGAGAATTCTTTATCATATCTAAAAGGTATGGTTGAGTAGTAATTTCTAAAAGGAATGATATTGCACCATAATTTAGGATTCTCATGTCCATCCATTAAAAGTAAAAGAAGATTTGACCCTTCTCAATTATCATCATAAATAATGTTACATGGTTATTTCTACATAGAGAATCTGCCAGTATATTTTCACTACTAGGATGGTAATGTATTGAGAATTCATAATCCTTGATGAGTTCTAACAATATTTGAAGATGCATATTAATATTCTATTATGTGAAATATATATTTGAGGTTTTAATGATAATTATATATATCACACTTCTCTCCATAGAGTTAATGCTACCAAATTTTTAATATGAAGATCACAGATGCCAACTCCAGATCATGTGTGGGATAGTTTTTCTCATGAACATTAAAATGCCTTGAGGCATAGGCTATCACTTCATCATTTTGTATCTGTAAATAACTTAAAAAATTATTTTATGCATCAATGTACTGACCCAATGTTTATTAAGGGAATTACATTCTTATAATTATGTCTTATAGTATAATCACATAATATAATTTATATAACACAATAAAAATCTTATAAATAATGAATGAGTGAAATAAAAGGTATCTCTTGAGGTTAAGGAACATGTACTGATGAAATAATAACTTAGACTTTGGAAACTTAATATGACCCTTATGAATAGTAAACTGGACAATGTAATATAAAACTCACAAATAAAATTATAAATAAAATTTATCCATTTTATAAGTGACAATATGGCATGATTATATCAAAGTATAAGTAAATAATTTTTTAAAAAAATTATTAATAAAGTGTTTATATTTTTGTAAGTCATGTATATTTCATTATAATTATAGGATTAATTTAATAAATTAAAAGAAAAAATTATTTTCATAAAATTAATTTATAAGGTATTATTTTGATGACTTGTGATTATATGATAATTTTATGAGACCTTAGTTAATTTCTCAAAGTGCTAGAAAGTAGTTTTAATTTTAAAATTTGTATTTTTCAAGTAAAATATGATTTTAATTAAAAATTAATTTTCTCATATTTATAAAATTATTTTTTAAATAATTGAGTTCATTTTTTTATTCTATACATCAAAAAATGGTTTGGGTGAATTTTTGGGATTTTTCTGAAATACTTGAATT
The DNA here is from genome assembly GCA_963277665.1 of Viscum album. Taxonomy (NCBI): domain Eukaryota; kingdom Viridiplantae; phylum Streptophyta; class Magnoliopsida; order Santalales; family Viscaceae; genus Viscum; species Viscum album. The sequence goes on from OY728143.1 coordinate 2,134,395,524, forward strand.
TTTTATGAATAGTAAATACGATAATTTATAGTAAGTATAAATTCATGAATTATTACTTAATTAATTCAATGTTTTACTAATGTAATCCCAATTTATTCAAAATAACAGTCACTTATTACTATTTTGCTCCTAGGAATCGATACTATAAATAGTCTTGATCAAAAATATTAAACAAATGATTAAATAATGGGAAACCCCTCCTCTCATCCACTATAAAAACCACCCTCACCCCCTCTTGTCTCCACTCCCCTAGAGTCTTGTGCCTTGTCTAAATTATAAAAAAATATACACCCAATCTCCTAACCACTTCCATCATCCCTTTTTCTCTTCAAGATACCCAATCCTCTCCCCTAAAGGGGCTCTCAAGGAGAATAAATTGAAGAGATAAATTCCTCTTTTTCATTTCTTTTATTTTCATTCAAGTTCTTTTCGTTATTTCTATTTCCTCACATCCTTTCTTCCAAATGTGATGATCACTCTGGTACCTTACATGTACTGTATTGTTGTTATTATAATGGAATATTTCATCATCATATCTCATTTCCCCTCCTTTAATACTATAAATGAAAACACCGTCTGTGATGTATTAATTTATCACATTCAAGGACGATGGGTTTTCAATTTCTTTTATCATCTTAAATTCTAGTCATGAAACCATTTTTATGGATGAAAAATAATATAATATATGTATTATATATTATTTAAGGTTATGGAATATTTTTTACACATGTTGTTAATTTATAAATGTAAATGTATTCATTATGATCAAAAATTGAAAATTAACCAAAACAGTTATCATTAAAGTTTTATATAATGATTCATATTCACTCCAAATAACCAAATGAATTTTATAGACATGTAATCTTTTTAATTATCACTAATAACTTACAAATTAAATTGTGTACAACCATTCTCCTCTTATATGTTTATCCTTATATGTATACAAGTAATCCAATCATTAAAACCATGGAAACAAGCATTACCAAACAATAAAATTAAACCTTTTACCACATCAAAAAGGTCATTAATGAATTTAATAATGTTATAATAAACCCATTACATGTATAATATGTCCTGGAAATATTAATTAATTAAATAATGTAATTTGGTTATTCCGGAAATTAAAAACCATGTGAAGAACATCTTCGGACTTAAGGTATGGGATCCTCTCTTTCTCACTTTTATTCAAAGAATATTATATATGTTATACACTTTTATTTTTAATTAAAAATATGGGGTATCTATATTACCTCCCCCATGATTCCCTTATGATATATAAATTATTATAGACCACTTTATCTCTCATTAATCCCTCTTAATTAAACTTGTTACCATGCTGAAATTTCTTAAGGGATTCTACCTGAACCTCTGTTACACCTTCGGGTTACCTTATCTTTCTTTTTACAAAAATGAAGTTGTCTCATATTTTTATGTGTAAATTATAAATGTTTTTTAAATTTACCAAATTAATTTATCAAGAACCTTTCATAATTATATTTTGGGTAAGTACATGTTTTTAAATGGTTCCCTCCTCAATTCTTTCTGGTAAGAAAACCCGTTATAAGGGAACATTCTAAACTCTTTCCCATTTTCTAGTACCCTATATAATATATTTTAAGCCAAAATTATTTTTATAAAACCAAAATTTTTATTATGAAAACCCCCTTGGTTTACTCCTGGTTTTATATAAATTATTATGACCTTTTATGTTTTAAATGACCTTTGATATTTTCCTTTAACCGCACTAAAATGTTTAAATTCTAAAGTCTCTTATGTACTATTTTTACATGTTATTACTTAAATTTGACATAATGTTTCATGACATATTCCTATTTTACACTATGATTTTTCATTCATGAACTAATTCATTTCCTTCATGTACATTTTTATGTTACTCCCATTTTTTATGATTTATGTCAAGATTATGATACCAAACTCTTTCCACTAGTAGCCCTTTTGTTTATGTATGATTGATTATGTATGATTATATATATGGAAAGAATATTCATGAACATGTTATGATGGGTGAACCCTGATAGCCCTCTAATTCATTGGGTAAAGTTGAGTCTCATGAGATGTTGTGTGGAACGGTCTGGGTGGTTAGCCTTGACTCATGCTACCATGTGCAATGGTCTTGGTGGTTAACATTTACTTGTGCTCCTCTATGTGCAACGATCCTTTAATCATTATAAAGTCATTTTTTATATTGCTTCCACATTACTATGACTCCATCTTTATATGATCCAATGTTTCATATGTTATGATTTCATTTGTTCCATGCCTTTTGATGTCATTATTTCATGCCTTCTAACCAATGTGCTAAAGCTTCATTCTTATATATATTCCCTTACTGGGATTTTTAGATCATCCCTTTGTTCATGTTATCCCCAGGTTATCCTATGAATATGTATGATCACAATTTAAATTGGTATCGCTTTTTGAAGATAAATAATGAAATGTTTTATTTAGTCCCGTTTTTTCAGTTTTAGGTACCTAGTCTTCCAAGAAACTGGATTTTATTCTCCTTGGATTGTAATTTTATGTTTAAATATTTTTAGAATAATTTAATGATATGTGTAAAAGGCTAGGGTAGCTATATTTGGTATCATAGGATAGTCTAGTTATTTTTGGAGATTTGGAATAGATCACTTTAGTAAGAACATTAGTAATGAGACTAAGTATAATATAACAACCCAAAACTTTAGTAAGTATAGAGTATGTTTTTTAACATGAAAATAAATGAATGTCCAAATATGAACAAGTTGATGTGTATTTTGAACATTTTATCTAGGGGTAAGACCCGATAACACTGCTTTGATCTCAACTCAAATGGGAACTGGTACACAACAACAGGCTTTTCTAGACTCCTGGTTTGACACTCCCGGGGGATATGCTTTGGTAAATTCATAAGATCTTTACAAACCATGGTTATGGGATAAAAAAATATCCCAAATTAATATAAGTTAGGAGATAGATCATGAATAACATAGACTGAGTTCTAGAAACACATAAGTTAAAGAGATAAGTGTAATTTAGAATTTATCCCTTTAATGTCATTGGTTTCCACCTTATGTGATACTCATCCCAAAATTTTATTTTTATTCTAGCCAATGGTTAGTAATATGATGAATCAGTTTAACACCTGATGTGAAGGGAAATGTGATGAATACCAAAAAAGGGATCCCCAATCTGGTGGGATTTCAAGAAGTAAATATCATGATTATGCCAAACCATCTATCAAAAATCACGATTAACTACTGGTACTTGGTTGACAGACCAAAGGATTCAAGGAACATGAATATGAGATCTTGTGCAATTCCATCTGATGATGGTTATAAGAGAATTAATACCCAATTTCCTTCATGAAATAAGTGTTGAAAAATCCACCAAGGGAAATTTCACAAAGGGTCTAAGTGATATTTTCTGTGTGGAAAGATAGGGAACAAACTATCCAATTGCTGAGAAAAAATGAATAAAGTGATGAATTAAAACAATGTTCTATCTAAGGAATCATACAAAATTCTATGTCATAAATGTGGATATTTTGGGTATTATCCAAGATGATGCGCTATTGCAAGGGATGAAAAGCATGATGAGCACCAACAATCTCCATGATCAAGTGATCACAGAAATTTTATGGTAAGGTGGATAATGATGAATAAATTACATTTAACCACTACTTCAAATTATTTTATGTCATAATGTATTTAAATTCATTCCCTATTAGTATATCTTTTATAATTTTTATGAACATTCAGTCCCAACCTGAAATTATTTTAAATCATTAGGGAAAACTTCTATGAGTATTTCATTGAATTTTGAAGTTTTTGGGAATGTTATTCTTAAAAATATTATAAGTCTCTATTTTGTGGAATCTGAGTCAAAATGATAATTTCATTGCCTACGCGTCAAGGCAGTTGAATTTTTGGGGAGAAAAACTATACCACACATGATCTAGGGTTGAAAGCTGTAATCCTTGCATTGAAAATCTAGCGGCATTATCTCTATGGGGAGAAGTGTGAGATATATATACTAATCACAAGAGTCAAAAATATATATCCACATAGAATTATCTTAATATGTTCCAGTGAATATAGTTAGAGCTCATCAAGGATTATGAATGCTCAATCCACTACCATTCTAGAAAAACAAATAAGGTGGTGAATTCTATAAATAGAAATAATCATTTATCTTTATCAATGATGATAATTGAAAAGGATCCAATATTATTTGATTTACAGAGGATAGAAATGGGAATCATTAAAGTAGGAACATCATCAATATTTTCTCAAATGATTTCTCAACCATCCCTCTTGAATAAAATAAAGGATTCTCGAATAAGTGATGTTGAAATTCTAAAACGGGTGGAAGCTATTTGAAATGGTAAATCCTCTGATTTTAATATTTATGAGGATAGAGTTGTACAATTTGAAACATAATTATGTGTACTGTCTGATCCAGATATAAAGAATATCTTTTTAATAAAGCACATTTCTCAACCTTCTCTATTCACGCAGGGAAGACAAATAAATATAAGGATCTTTGAGAAAATTTTTGGTGGGACAATATGAGGAAGAATATTTATGAATATACATTAAAGTGTCTGGTATTCCAACTAGTGAAGGATGAAAGAAAATTTTCTAATGGGATGATGAAACCACTACCCATAAAAACATGGAAGTGGGAGAACATTACCATGGACTTTTTCACCGGACATACAAGGACATCTAGAGGAAACAATGTTATATAGGTCATTATGGATCATCTTACAAAGACAACTCACTTTATCACAATTTAAGAGGACTTCTAGCTAGATAAATTTGCACAAATATACATAAAATAAGTTGTATGGCTTCATGTAGTGCCAATATCGAATGTATCAGATCATGATTAGAGATTCACCTCGAAGTTATGGAAAAGTCTCCAACATGCTCTAAGCATTGAGCTAAAAATAAGTACGGCCTATCACCCTCAAACTGATGGCCAATCTAATTGAATGATTCAAACACTGGAAGACATGTTTATGGAATGTTAGATGGACTTCAAAAGAGTATGGAACCAATATTTTCCACTGGTCGAGTTCTCTTACAATAATAGTTTCCACTATAGCATCTTAATGGCACCAAACGAATCCCTTTATGGGAAAAGAAGTATAACATATACATTTGGGGATTAAGTTAGTGAGCATAAGCTTTTAGGACATGAAATGGTCAAAGAAATGGTGGATAATGTGAAAACAATTCAGAAGCATATCAAGGCAGCCCAAAGTCGACAAAAGAGTTATGCAGACAATCATCGACGATACCTTGAGTTCAAAGTTGGAGGCACGGTATTCCTTTTCACATCTCTAAAGAAGGTCATGAGATTTGGGAAGAAAGGAATGTTATGTCCTAGGTACATCAACCCCTTCAATATTCTTGATCGTGTTGGAGTTATGGCCTATTGACTAGAACTTCAACCTACCTTGTCTAAAGTACATGATTTCTTCCATGTATCTCTATAAAATAATTACATACTGGATCCTTCACATGTAATCTCTTCATAGGTGGTACATTTGCAGAATCATCTTTCTTATGAGGAGTATCCAGTGAATTTAATGGATCATAGAGATAAAGTTCTATGAAATATTAATACTCACTTGGTCAATGTAATAAGGAAGAACTATAAGTATGAAGAGTCAACATGGGAATTGGAGGAAGTAAGGAAGGAAAAGTACCCACACCTGTTTACATGATGGAATATAAAAAAAAAATTCAAGGGGAAAATTTCATATAGGGGAAATAATGTAATGACCCAAAATTTTACCAATGGAAATACCTTCTTAAAATTATTTCCTATAGAATAATCACATATGATTACTTATAGAACACAATACAAACCTTATAAATGAATAATGAGTGAAATAAAATGTATCTCTTGATGTTAAAGAACATATAACGATGAAATAGTAACTTAAACTTTGGAATAGTAATGTGAACCCCATGAATACTAAACTAGACAATTTAATAGTAAACTCATCAATGAATGTATAAATAAAATTTATCCATTTTATAAGTGACAATATGGTATAATTATATTATATTATAAGTTAATAATTATTTTAAAAAATTATTAATAAAGTGTTGGTATTTTTGAAATTCATGTATATTTAATTACAATATTATGATTATTTTAATAAATCAAAAAAAATTATTTTCCTAAAATCAATTAATAAATTATATTTTTATGACGTATGGTTATATGAAAATTTTACGATTCCTTATTTAATTTTTCAAAGTGGGAGAAAAGTAGTTTTAATTTTAAAATTTGTATTTTTCACGTAAAATATAATTTTAATTAAATATTAAATTTCTCATATTTAGAAAATTATTTTTGAAAAATGGAGATCATTTTTGGATTCTACATGTTTAAAAATTGTTGGGGTGAATTTTTCATATTTTTTTGAAATACATGAATTTTTTATGAATAGTAAAATATGATAATTTACAATAAATGTAAATACGTGAATTATTACATCCTTAAGTTAATGTTCTGCTAATGTATGCCCCATTTTTTTGAACTATCATGCACTCATTAATGTTTTTTTCAAAAGAGTCAAGACTATTCATAGTCTTGAGAAAATATATTAAACTAATGATAAAAATAATGGGAAACCCCTCCTCTCCTCCACTATAAAAAAAACCACCTTCACCCCCCTCTTTTCTTCACTCCTCTCAAGCCCTTTTCCTTGTATAAATTCTGATAAAAACTCCTCCCAAGATCCTCCCCATGTCCATATACCCTTTTTATCTTCAAAATACCAAATACTCTCCCTTAAAGAGGATCTCAAGGAAGAAAAATTCAAGTGGTAAATTCCTCTTTTCATTTCTTTTATTTTCTTTAATGTTTATTTATTCTATTTTATTTCCTTGCATAATTTCTTACAAATGTTATTATAACCCTAGTACCTTAAATTTAATATAATTATGTTATGATAATGGAATAATTCATCATTATCACTCCATTCCCCTCCTTTTATACTAGAAGTGAAAACACCATCTAAGATGTGTTAATTTATCACATTCAAGGACGACGAGTTTCCAATTTCTTTTACCATCTTAAATTTTTTTCATGAAAACATTTATATGGTTTCACTTGAATATTATATATGTATTATATATTATTTAATCTACTGGAATATTTTTTATACATGATATTAATTTATAAATCTAAATGTGTTCATTGTGCAAAAAAATTACTAATTAACTTAAACTTCTATCAATAAAGTTTTATATAATGATTTTTCTTCACTAGAAATAAGAAAATGAATTTTATAACCATTTAATTATATGTATGGTTACTAACAACATAAAACATAAATTCTAGACAACCATTATCATCTTACATGTTTATCCTTACATGTATATAAGTAAACCAATCATGAAAATCGAGGAAAAAAATGCTACCAAACAATGAAATTGAACATCTTAACCCATAAAAATGTTCATGAATGAACTTAATAATGTTATAATAAACCAAATAAATGTATAATAGGTCCTATAAATATTAATTAATGAATTTAATTTGGTTATTTAGGACATTAAAAACCAAGTGAAGAACACCTTCAGACTTAATGTAAGTGATACTCTCTCACTTTTATTCAAAAAATCTTTTCTATGGTATTCCCTAGTATTTTTAATTCCAAATAATTGGGTATGTTTTCTCACCACCCCCATATTTACCTTATGATATATAAATGATTATAGACTACTTTATCGCTCATTAATCCATCCTAATTACACCCATTACCATGCCAAAATTTTGTAAGGGATTCTACCCAAGCCTTCTTTACACCTTTGGGTTTTTTACCATTATTATTACCCAAATGAATTTATATTATATTTTTATGTGAATCTTATAATATTTCCTTATATGTACCAAATTTATGTATCAATACCCTTTCATCATTCTCTTTCAGGGATATACATGTTTTTAAATGGCTCCCACGTAATTCTTCCCGATTAGAAAACTTGTTTTAAGAGAACATTCCAAACTCTTACCAATTTTCGAGTATCCTAAATAATATTTTTTAAGCCATAGAAATTTTCATAAAACCAAATATTTTATTATAAAAACAATTTTGGTTCACTTATGGTTTTATATGAATTATTATTTACTTTTATGTTTGAAATGACCTTTGATATTTTCCTTTAACCACACAGAAATGTTTTAATTCTAAAGTTTCTTAAGTACTATTTTTACATGTTATTACATAATGTTGACATAATTTTTCGTGATATATGAAAATTATACCCTATAATTTTATATTTATGATCTAATTACCTTCATTCATGGAAAAGTTTATGATACTCTCATTCTTTATTCTTTATGACATGATTATGATACCCCAACTATTTTCGTGGGTAACCCTTATGTTTTTGTATGATTGATTATGTATGATTTTTTATTTGGAAATCATATTAATGAACATGTTATGATGGATACACCCATATATTTCCCCAATTAATTGGGTAATGTTGAGTTTCATGAGACGTTATGTGAAACGGTCATGGCGGTTAGCCTTGTTGGGTGATACCATGTGAAACGGTCTTGGTGGTTAGCCTTCACTGGTGATCCTCTATGTGGAACAAGACTTTAATATTGCTAAAGTAATGTTTCATGTTGCTTCCAAATTATTATGAATCCATATTTATATGATCGCATGATTTATATTTTATGATTTCATATGTTTCATGCCTTTTTATATCATTATTTCATGCCTTCTAACCCATTTTCTAAAGTTTTATTCATAGGTATATTACCTTAATAGTTTTTTTAGCTCATCCCTTTCTTCATGTTATCCCCAGCTTATCATATTAAGATGAAGGATCACACTATAAGTTATTAGATATTTATGAAGATAAATAAATGAATGTTTATTTAGTCCCATGTTTTCAGTTTTATATACCTAGTCTTCCAAGACACTAGACTTTATGATCCTTGGATTGTAATTTGATGTATAAATATGTTTAAAATCATGTAATGATATGGGTAAAAGGATAGGGTCACTATAAAAACTATATACCAAAAAGAGTTATCCAATTTTGTGTAGTGTTAGTAAAAATGTAGTGATAAGCCTCATTTTCAAGTCTTTGAAATAGTATTCGCATTCAGTAGTCCAGAAAAACATTATTCTCATCTAAGTTAGCTTGGTTAGTGTGTTGGAAAATTATTTAATGTTATTCATAAGTTTTCTATAATCCCATATGGACTAATGAAACTATAGATCATCATTATAGATTATTTTCTGTTCCACTAATCAATTTCTTTTATCTTATAAGGGTCTACATATTTCCATTTGTTGGTGATAACATGTCCCAGAATGATACTTCCTCCATCCATAATTAACATTTACTATAATTTTCATATAGTTTCTCCCTTACCAGCATCTTTATCATGGTATTAAAATTCTGCTCGTTCTCCTACTCAATATTTGATTATATCATAATATAATCTACAAAGGCTTCCACAAATTTGTCGAGGTAATATCTAAAAACTCTATTCCTGAAATCCATGAATATTATTGGAACATTAGTGAGTCTAGAGGGCATCATAATGAACTCATAGTTTCCACGCCTCATTCCAGGGGTAGTCTTGGGAATATCTACCTTCTTTGCCATTAATTGGTGATTTCATGGCTGAAGGTCAACCATAGAGAAATACATGGCCAAAAATAGTTTATTGAACAAGAAATATATCCATGGAAGGGGATACATATTCTTTATCATTATTTTTGAGCTCGTGATAATCAATTCAGAGGCACATTGATCCATCATTCTTATTGATGAATAGGATTAGTGTACCCCACAATGAAATACCAAAGTATATACAACCCTTTTCCAAATTCCTTTGTAAATTATTATTTAGTTCTACCAACTAAATGGTGGCCATTCTATAAGGATTATTTGATATATGAAGATATACAAGTATATTATCAATTGTGAAATCATCTTATAAATCAGGAGGAAGACAATAAAATTATTCAAGGAACACATTAGTATAGTCCATCACAATGGTAATTTATTCGATCATGATCCTCTCTATTATCACAATAATCTTAGCTAAATATTCTTTCTCAATAGGAAATAATATCCATAATTAATATGATTCTTATAAAAGATCTTCATCCTCCTCCATACACTTATATAGAATTGGGGATTGCCTTGGGATGTAAAGAGTGATCTCCCTTTCCTGACAGTTGATGTTGGATTTGTATAAAGATAGGAAATTCAAGCCTAATATAGCATCGAACTCCACTAATGGATGTAAGATGTTGTCTGAAAGGAGGTCTAACCCACAAACATTAACCTGGGTGAATTTATAAACTTTAGATAAAAAAATTCCATTATTCCCTCTCCTCATAAATAACTCAACCTATATATTTAGAGTTTGTATTTGAATAGTTATTGTAAACATGAAAATTATTAAATAATCTATAGAAACATAATAATATAGTATATTCTCTTGTCATGAATTAATAACCAGTGTACTTTTCATGACACCATTATCAGGATCTACTTCAACGATAGTGATAGCATATGCACTTCCTTGTGTAATGAATGTTGTTGTTGATTGTATCTGATAACACTTGAAATAGGGAATTGAATCACATAATGCATATATTACTTACAGTTAAAACACAACACTATGGGATGAGTGTTGATTTAAACCTTATATTATTTTTTTCATTAGTGGTATTCTTAAAATCCCTTAGAAATGAAATAGCTTGATCCCATTTCTTCCTCATCTGATGTGTCTCCTTTCTCCCTTTACACAGTTCTATGGGTGATTCTTCTAAATCTCTTGACATGACATATATTTTTTATTCATTCCTTAAATTGATTTATATATCGATCCACCCATATTAAACTTAGTTTCCCTTGTTTTATCTTTATGAACATGAGCCCACTGTAGGTCAACAATCATTATCTCGACCTTTAGGGCACATCATACAATGTATTCATAACTGTCAAAGTCTTAAATCCCCAAAGAATTTTTTAGAATCAAATTTAATCCACTAAATATGTGATTCAAGTTAATTTCATTGTTCATGACAAAGATAAAGGTATATCATGAAAGCCTTTTATTATTTTTCTCATATGTTTATAGAGATTCATCTTCATTTTTATTAGTATCAGGAACTCCCTCTCCATCTTATGATGGCGATTTCGGTGAAAATATTTATTGTAAAAGATTTTAATAAATCTTTACCAATCTATGTAATAAATTTCCCCTTTATACTTTCTTTTATTGATAAATCTCTACCACTGATCATCTTCCCCGTCACAAAAATTGACTGCCAGTATTACTTTCTCTTCATCTGAGCATTGAATGATATAGAACATATTTTTTGTAAAGTTAATCCATTATTCAACAATGAGGGGATCAAAACATCAACTAAATATAGGAGGGCTTTGTCACATAAAGGATTGGAATGAAACTTTATCTTTATTATGAAATATAGATATTTAAAAATGATTCATGTTATTATTCATAACTTGATTCAGTTAAGCTAGTACTATCAGGAAGTTCTGAGTTCTTATTTCTTCATATATGGAATTTCATTACTGTAATCACCGCATTTCCTATCACATTGATTTTTGGAATGTGTTTTCTAATTTTAAACCACTAACTTATAATAATAAATAAAATATAATTACGGGATATGAATACTTAGTTAATGATTATATTAAAAGGAAACCATGAATATAGAAGAAATAACATATAAATAGTAATTACATACAAACTTATGATTCTATAAGTTTCAATATAGTTTATCCATGGTGATATTATATTCCATAGGTTTCTTATTAATGTTTTCTAGTCCTAATCATCAAATATAACTAGACCATTCACTAATATCAACTACTATGACCCTAGCCTTTTACACATATTATTACATTATTTTAAGCATAATTATCCATAGAATATAAACCAAGTATCGAAAAGTCTCATGTATTTGAAATATTAGGTACATAATTGAAAAATATGGAAGTAAAATAAAATATATTCTTATTTGATATCCATAATGAGATATTATATCCTTTTAAACTCCCATAACTTCATAGGATAACTTGGAGAATACATATAAATAAACCCGTTGAGCTAAAAAATCATATTAAGGGAATAAACATGGGAATAAAGAATAACATATGAGTTATATGGAATCACATGATAACATAAAAGTATTGGATAATGAATAAAAATTGGGAAGAATAACATATATAACATGGAATCATATGATCATGGAAATAGAGAAATGTTGAAAAAACATATAATAAGACATAAACATGAGTCAAGGCTACCTACCAAGACTATATCACATGGTTTACAATTTCCAATAATGGATTTATTTTAATCCTTAATCCAATACCTTACATTTTGAACACTAAAATTTAACCAATGCATTGGAGTGCTATCGGTACACACCAATCAATACATGTTCATGCATATTTGTGCCACATAAATAATCAAACATAACGAATAAACACATGGCTTTACAATAGATTGAAATATATATATCACAACCATTCCATTAAAAATAAGAAAAGTGAGTATAACAGTGGTATACATGAAATAAGTGATTTAAATAATTCTTGGAAATTAATCAAGGAAAAATAAGAACAGATCATGAATTATGATGTCTAATTGGTGTAAATATGAAAATTATTGGTTAGGTAACTTTAGAAATGTGCCACTAAAGCATTGTTTTAGGGAAAAGATTGAAGTGTTTTCAAAGAGGGTAAAGGCATAATTATTTTCATTAAACTAGAAATAAACTAAATTTATGTTATTTAATGATAAAAATATTTATCTTATAAAATTATTGGAGGATTAAAGTAGTTTATTATGTATACATGAAAATGGATAAGAATCAAAGAAGTTCACTTTAATCATGTATGCTTATCAAGGGGAATTGAGAATTTAACCTTTTAAAACATGTATTTACCCTTAAAATATGGATGGATTGATATATATAAATATGTTTTGAATATATAAATATAATTTAGTAGAATTATATATGAATAATTAAGAAATAAATTGGGGTAAATAGAGATAAATTGCAACCCAAAAGAAAAATAGAGTTTTAAAGAGACCCCTTACCTTATGTTCGAATGTGTTTTCAACTTTCACTCAATGTAATAGAAAATAAAATTAGAATCAATAATTACCTAACTAATTACCTATTATTTATGTGTTACATTTTTTATAATTTTATTATTTTTATTTATTTCCATTTTGATGATTTATAGTCTTTAATTTTCTCGTTCTAGGAGTGTTCATTTTCATGGTTTCATTATCAGTTTACTTGTGTATAATTATGGAAATTATTATTAAATGATAATAATTGTACAAAATTTAAATTATATGGTATTAATGAAATTAAATAATTATAAATGGTCCCATTTATCATTTTTTTCTTGTATGAGGATTATTTATTTGATAAAACATTAATAATAAATGTTTAGTTTAATTTTTATGTTTTTTCGACCATCGTGAACTAGATTAATTTTATATAATATTATGTATCTCAATTTGTTAAAGAATAAGAAATAAGTTATAATATAGATATTAAATTATGTTTTAACGATGATAATGGTTTTATGACAAATCTAGAAGGTGGTAATTGAAAACAAAAAACCATTATCCATATAGATGATAAACTGCCATAAGTTGGGAAACAGTTCTGTTTCTTTGTATAAGAGGAGATGAGAAAAGGGGTGGATAGAAAATATTACATTAGAAATATAACATTATATTTTATACATGATACTGGATTTATTATCATCTTATGGATGATGTAGGTTTCGATAAGGTGGAAAAAATAAGTTAACTTAAAAAAGACAGTTTTGGATAGTTACCTCTTGAATATCACCTTCTTAAATGACCTCTTCAGGAATTAGAAATTGATCTTTTATTGAGACGTAAATATATTAGACTTGTAAAAGAGGCTTGTGAATGTAATTCAATATAATATTGACCATATACATAGCTTACAAGGAGTGAGGAGAGGTGGTGGTATTTACAGGGGAGGAGAGGGTTGTTTCTTATTATTATATTCATTAGTTTATTATTTTGGCTCAGGACTATCAATAGAGTTCATTAAAAGGAACAAATAAAGTAAATGGTTTATGAGGGTTCAAAAAAATTGGTTTTTACAACCTCAATGACTCAAAAACACATGTATTTGGCTGATAATGTTAGATAACGTAAATTACCGTATTTAGACTATTCACAAAAATTCAACTATTTTAGAAAAAAGAAAAAAAATTACCCCTAGAAATTTTTTAACATCCATATTTCAAAAATAGAACCCATTTTTCGAAAATAATATTTTCTATAAAAGAAATTTATTTTTTAAACAATATCATAATTTATTCCAAAATTACATATTTAATATTATAATCTATTTTATGGACCTTTGAAAAATTAATTAATGCCTCATAAAATTAAATTTAAATTATAATGCAACATAACATTAATTTATGAATATATTTTATGAAAATGTATTTTCTTTTAGATCATTTTATAAATTATAAAATTGAAAAAAAAATTGATTATAGAAAAATACCAACACTTAGTTTATCATTATTAAAACATTAATTTACTTATATCATGATATAATTATGTTATATTTTCATTTATAAGATAAATAAATTTTATTTATACTTTTTTTGGTGAGGTTACTATTGGAATGGATGGATTACTATTCTTAACAGTCAGATTACGATTCCCATGGTCAAGTTACTATTCCAATGTTGTGGGTTCCTTAATTTATATTAATACCACTTATTTATATAATTATTCTATTTTCTCTAAAGTATATAATATATATTCTTCAAAATTAATAGTTTATTATAAACATTTTGTTTTATTTATATAGCTTTGTTCAGGGGTGTGTTCATTCTAGTGGATCTAGCATATCCAAATTTTCTCACTTTTGTTATGTTAGATTCTACTTATTATCCCACTGTAATATTTGGAATTATTATTGGCTTATTTTTTGACTAATGTATCATTAATAATTTATGATAATAATATTTTTATTGGGTTTTATATGTGATTTATGTGTTTTATGACATTATTATTAGAAGATAAATTCCATAAATAAGGCTTTGGGTCATTACAATGAATATGCAACTGTCTTGGAGAAAATATATAAAAAGGTTAATAATAAAAGTAATTAGGATAAGTTTGATCTTAATAAGAATAATTATTGGGTTTTTGTACTTAATTTATATTTTTATATTAATTGTTTTTAATATTTTGACTCTTAATTATCAGAATTAGATTGTCAAAATAAGGTCCAAAGTTGAATGTCTTATTTTTTTTTAAATATTAAATCCAAAACAGAGAGTTTTGAAAATACTTTTAGTAATTCAAAACATTCTAAAGAAACCTTTGTATTTTGTTTCAATTCCTAAAAGTCACATTTCTAGTATAACTATTTTATTCTTAAGAGTGAACCTAAATTTACTACAAGTTAGATTGGAGACCACTAGAGAAGTATTTTTTCCTTCAACACGCTTCAATAATTTGAAACATATAGGAATTATTTTTATAATGAGTTGTTAGATATTAGAACTATAGGTTTTGGTAGATATGTGTTTTGATGGTTTTCTTTTCTAACAGTAGTAGACCCAAATTAGTTTTGTTATGAAACTTTTATCCTTTCATAATTTATGAAAAAAGTTTAATAATTGGTAGTTATAAACCATAGTATATTGATTGGAGTTTTACTTATCACATCATCAAAAACAGATCCAACTTCCAAAATTAACAAAAAGTTAATTGTGGGAATTTCACTTTTTCAGAAAAAGATCAAGGGAATTTTTTGGTATTATTGGTGTTTTTTTCTTGTTTAGTATTTAATTTCAAAATTTCTTTATTGTCTTTGACATAAATACATCCTAATTAGTATAATTCAATTATATAATGAGTATTACTCCTTGATATTTGGTAATAAAAGACATAACAAAACATAATTAGATGGAGTTCAAATTTTATCTACTAATAGGCATGATGATGTTTACAATATCAACCTTACAGATCATAGTAATAAAAAAATTCCTTATCTTCACATAGTTTAAGATATGTCTTCGATTTGGTAATAGAGGTTAGGCCACAAAAATGTTATGAACATAGAAAAACCTTCACGAAATAGACTTGTGAAGGACCTTTCAAAACATGATATTAATTATTATATAGTTTCTTAACCCTTTATAATTTTTTTAGAAATGTTTGCGTAATTTTAAACCTACTAGTAATGTATCTACTCTTAAACCTTTATAGTTAGTGTAGATGGTTGTTTTTTGATCTATAAAAATTGGGGGCATTAGAGGAAAATAGTATGTGTATTTCATAGTTTTTTATTATACCTGATACACATGGGATTATTTTATTTCTCCTAAATTGATATCACTCTCATTATTTAATATTTTTTTCTATCATTTAAAATCTGAAAAACCTACCAATGTTCACTATTTGGAGTGATCATGTTGGAGAGTTTATGAATTATAATTTTAAATGATTTAGTGATAAAGGTAGTAAATATAATTTCTCTACTCCATGAACTCTATAGACAATGAAGATTG
This sequence comes from Viscum album, assembly GCA_963277665.1. NCBI lineage: Eukaryota > Viridiplantae > Streptophyta > Magnoliopsida > Santalales > Viscaceae > Viscum > Viscum album. The sequence goes on from OY728143.1 coordinate 2,134,412,158, forward strand.
GTGGATGGAGGAATATGACACCTGGCGAATTTTCTTGATCTATGTTGTGTGAATATGGTGTTGCCTAGAATTATTTAAAAAATGTTAAATTGCTATTGTGACCCACAAATTTCGTACATAGATTTTACATCTTAATATATGAATATTCATTTAATTACAAAAAATAATGCATGAGGACCATAAATGTTTAGTGTCTTTGAGAACATAGATACATAAACAATCAGTTCATATTCCAACTAAATAATATCACATCAAGATCATCATAACTAGAACCCTTCATAGACATATCTTAAATTATTCTTTATTTCATAACATAGGGAAAGGAAATATAATAAATTGTGAGATTAAATGATTAGTAAGGGTAAACGAGGGAGATATCAATTATCACATAAGCATAACGTGGGAATAAAGGTATGAGAACATGAACATGAAAATTTAAATCCATACCCTTCAAATCAAGGATCATAATCTTATGTCATGGAATAAATATAGTCTGTTCATAAGATAGTAATCATAATGGAATAAAAGAAAACTAGCCATGATAATATAAACATGGCACATGACATATATTTATGGAATACACATAAGAATAGAAATTCAATTACATAATTGTAAATGATCATTGGAAATGCAATCATTATGGAATTGGTTCACTCTCTAAACCATAATAATAGTCAAGTTTCACTCTCATTAATATCGTAGTGGTAAAAGTCCCTTAATAAATTTAGTTCACTCCCCATTCATGTGTTTTTTATCTCATGAGATATTTATCTTTACCAAATTCATTAAATGGATATATAATTATGGACCTAGATGTCAATTAATTAAAATCATACATATGTTTTCCAAAAGATCAAAACAAAATTCATCATTGAATAATTCATATAAAGGAAATGGAATTTATAAAAATAGCATCATATCATATCCTATGGAAAAGAAATATGTTTCACAAACATTTCAACAGTTCATCATATCCAAAACCATGGAAATGGTATGGGTTTAATATTCATTTCCACATGGCATAAAACATGGAAAATAAATGTGTTTCAGAAAAATATTTTCATCCTATTCAAAATTCATACAAAAAAATAAGGATGTTATCATTGAATCATATCCCTAGTAATAATTTGGAAACATTAAAGCTTATCATCATAGATGGAAAATAATTTAAAGAAGGAAATGTGTAGTTTTTGTCTTGGATATTTTAAGTATGCATTCATAAATGTAATGTTAAATGTGGCTGACACATAGGGTTTCACTCCAAATCCATCAAAGAGAAGGCAACAAAAAGAATACTCCAACACACCCTGGACAGTGGCTATGAGATATTCTTCAAAATTGTCAAAGTAGGCCAATGAAGAAATTATTACGATATTCAATCAAAGTAACTCAAAATCTAGGATGGAAACTGGTAATGACTTTGAATATATAAATTACAAGTTCTATTACAATATTTAACTCTAGTTTCTGACGGATGATTGAATGCCCCTTTGTTTGACCCCGCTCATCTCCCATGTACATCTTCTTTCATTTTTAATAAATGGTAATATGTTTTTCTTCTGGATGGACATGTATGCATAAATAATAAGGATGATATCAGTGGTTAATATCCCAATAAAATATTATGATACATCAAAAGATGTCATCTTAGATGTAAAATGATTTTTGAATATCAATTAGATCATTTCTTGAAGGAAATACTCCTTTAATTATGAAATAACTTATCTAAATTATAAAAAATACCCAAATATTTAAGCAAAAAATTGTTTAAAAAGATCCTTGAAATAAAATTAATTTAATATTCAACTAATTCAGTGGTCATAATGGTATAAAATTCTATTAATTCCATGTATGCTAAAACAATGATTCCATTTACATTTTCATTTGAATGTCAAAAGTACCTAGTTTAGAAAATGATAAGAAGATTATTTTTAACCCATTTTATTAAAAATAAAACTTGGGTAAAAATTTATTGATATAATAATTGTAGAATATTAAAATCATTTGTGAATATAATTTTAGAAAAAACATTGATATAGAAGAAAAATGATTTTTGACCAAAGAGGAAAATAAAGTCACTTTTCCATAAAAACATTATTTTGAACTCATGAGTACATAAAGAGATGAAAATGAAATAAAACTTTATAATTTATATAAATAAAAAATTATAAAAATTATTAATGAGTTTATTTAGTGATAAATTATAATATCTCATCATCAGAAATATAATTATAAATAATATTGATAAAAAGTGAGATGGTATCATAAAACCCCTTCCATTTTGGTAACATTTAACTCATAAGCGTTTTGAAAGAAAGAAAATAACAAAGATATTTATATATCATAATTTTATTTATAATAATCATAATGTACATTTATGGATAGTATATACCGGACAAAAAATAAACACGTTGTGGATATAGAATGTGTCACACACAAAAAAAGTGTGATGAAAATCACTTACCTCAAGTCTCAAATTTACCACATACATTTTCAAGCCTCCTATATAATATATATAATTATATTATAAATATATCATTTAACCATAATCCTATATATCATACAATTTTTTTTTTACTTATAAACCTTTATCACACTTCTATTAATAATTCTTTGTTAAAATTGCTGCTTTGGGTAATAACTGCTTTTATTTTCATGTATGTTTTGGTTTTATAGTTTTTCGACATGTACATTGATCATAAATGCATAATATTTCATTTGTTAATCATGATATAAATATCATATATATTGAATAAATATGAATTTATTATCATCCATTAATGTTACAGATATAAATTTAATTATTTTGTTCATGGAGACGGTTGGTCGTACGTATGTATTATTTTATTTTTTAATTTATTGACAATTGAAATAAAAGAAAGGTTGATATAAATTAAGATTTAAAAAATATTATTTATATTACATATAGAATATATATTCATTAAATATTCCCTTGTTACTATCCATTTCAAAATAAAATTAAAAATATATCACATCACCTTGTGGAGGTGGCAATTCACATGTACAAACAAGTCACGTTATTATTTTTCAAAAAAAACTAATAGGTAAGAAGTTATATGTTATATTAAAATTCAAGAAGTAAAAATATGTCAAAAAACTCATATATATCTGTTAAATGCACCATTATATCCATTTTTGAGAGGTATGTATAAGAAATGAATTAAATAGGTTTGCATGGGGGTAGTCCACCATACACATGATTGACATTTTACCTTACAATTTTATATAAGAGGAGATAAATAGACATTATTTATTTAATAAAATCACATATGATTATATCAAATATACTAGTGTTAGTAATATACTATGGTTTTATGAGAAGATATAAATCAAAATTACTTGGTTAAGAACGATACATCTTCTACAGATAACCTCTTTATGTCTGTACCGATAGAATTCTTATGAAGGTTTTACAAATAAGATAAGGAATTTAGGAAGTGGTAACCAATGTAAATATGTTATTTTTTGGGGGATGGCATGAAAAGAAATGAATTTGAATTGTTAGGATGAAAGGATTGGGTGTTCCCTTTCATAATTTAGGGAGAGGACACACATAGAATTTCAACAAATAAAATATAGAACCATGTTTTATACAAAAAATAAAGAAATAAATGGATCATTATCTATATTTATATGATATAAATTCTAAATATGTACAAAAAATATAAATTAGACATGTTTTAATCCATTTAACAACTATCTTTTTAGTTTAACCCCTCACTACACCTGTTTTAACCGTAATAGTGATCAGTAATTTTTAATTTCTTTACTACTAATTATGAAGAAAATTTTATTTGACCTTATTATAAAATTTAAAATTATTATGATTCCTATTAATTAATTCTTTTCAAAATTAAATTCATATATGTAACACCCTGAGATTTTATAAGATATATACTTTTTAATTTATTTCATGTCTTGTGTTGTATGATAAACCAAGATTATCTTGCGTTATAGGCAACATTGTATTATCTTGCTGTATACACGACACTATTCTTGGATCGTGTTACACAAAATTTCAGGTTCGTTTGATAGAAGTTATTATATGCAACATTGAGTGTGTATATATATATATATATATATATTCAATGTACAAATGAAATATGTTTGGATTCTATTATTCATAACAATAAAGGAATCTTTCCCTACACGCAACCCTGACTTGGCTTTCATTACATGTAATCGCGACCTTCCTCGATAGCGTGTGTTGTACGCAATACCGAGTTTCACTAAACAACGATATGTTATTAAAATATTATATAAACTAGTTGTTATGAATAGTAATACCAACTTTTTGAAATTTTATAAATTTTATCTTTCAAAATGGACATCATTTTTGGATTCGGAATATCGAAATTAGCCTAGGGTGAAATTTTGCTATTTTTCTAAAAACTTTCAATTTTTGATGAATAGTGTAAACACTCTGTTACTATTTAAAAACCGAATTTTTTTTAAATAATTATTTATTTTATTTAAATTTATTTTAGGTCAAAATATATACATAATACTTATATAAGTTCAATGTAATTCATTGGAGTAATTTTATAATAATTTTAGATATATATTAATTTTATTGAACTTTTCACCATCTTTTACCCACCTCCTAGGGGAATTTGAAAATTTACATAAAACTTAATTTTACAGCTTCTGTGAGTGGAATTTTGAAAATTCGAGAGACACGGTTAATATCAAGGAGTAAAATGTGGTTCAATAAGATAAAAATAATTTTTGGTGAATAGTAACTTTTTACTTTTATTTACCACGGTTAAAAGTAAATAGGGTAATTAAGGGTAAAAATGATATTATTATTACCCTAACACATGTCCTAATTCAATTGGATAAGTTTAATTCGACCACAAACAGCCTTAGGAATAAAATATTACCCTTTAGGTCCACTTGGATTAGAATAAGACATTTATTATTATTTTATTTAAAGAAGAGTTAAAATAGTTAAAATCAATGTTTAATAACTAAAATATTTTTAATATAGGGTTATACTTAAGATAAATTAGACTATAAATATTCATTAGAAAGGTACAACTATTTCCTACATAATGGTATTTTATTTATAATTTTTAGACATTAAATAATTTAATTTATTTGTGACACAGTGATGATGTAGTAATTACCTAATTATTGAAATATTAGCATAATTGATGTTATAAATGCCCATATAAATGTAATTTGAGACTTTTTATAAATTATAATAATTATTTAGGATTATATGGCATGTTATTATTTATTAAATTAACGTTTTTTAAACTAATCATGTTGTTATGATTTTCACAAAAAGCAATTACCAAATAGTGTCAAAATTGACATAAAATAGTTTTTAAAACAAATATTATTATTTTAATTGTTATTTTATTCCTAAAAATCTAAGGATCAGAAAAATGACTTTGATAAGGTTATATATATTAATAATGAACCACTTGTCATTCTTTTGGCTTGTTATAGTAAGTTCATTAACCATATAGTGTAAACAAACAAGAAGACACGGTAAAAGTTAAATTATTTAACTTAGAGTTAAATCTAAATGATAAGGATAAAATAGTAACCTAAACTTGTCTAAAACCTATTGGTTTAGAGGATTTAGACCCATACCCACATTATATTCTAAATAAATCAATTAGTATCTATTAAAAACCGAATATGACTTTATTATAAAATAATATTTTAATTTTTTTCCAAAGGTGCCCCTCTCCTCCCTTATAAAAAGGGCACCCCTTCCCTCTTCTCTTCACATGCTTTGAGCCTTAAATCTCGGACAACCCCTGACCATTTTCCTTCTAAACATCCCTAGAAACATTATAGAGGTTTTTTTCTCCTCAAAAGACAAACTCTAGTTCCTTAAGAGGAATCTTAAAGGAGGTGCGTCGAAGAAGAGGTAATCTCTTCTACTGATTCTTTCAAGTTTCTTTCTTCTTCAACTTCTTCTTTTTTATTTGTTTCATTATAAAGTAATAACATAAGTATCAATAATATAATGACATGTTATTATAAATATTAAACAACCCCACTTCACCTTCTATCCATCCTACGGAAAATGAAATCACTGCGCGTGCGTATGTACAGAATATCGTCTCCACACCGTGGTGTAACCTGTTTTTCCACCACCACCTTACTTGGATGGGTATAATGGTGTAAATAATTACTATATATGATTATTATAACATGATACTTATTCTAAGATATCATCCACTCCAATTCCATTCAATAATTATGGGAATGATATCATCGCTCGTGCGTACCTACAGATTACCATCTTACCATCTCCACGACGTGATGAGATTCATTCTTCATGTTAACCATTCAAGAATGATTATAAACTATATATAATGAATAATAAAGAAATATATGACATTAAAATGCTACTTTATTTGTTTGTGTATATATATATGTCATCTAATTACTTCCATTCAAGTCAATAAGGAAAGTAAAACAGCGTTCATGCATACATACTGCCTACCGTCTCCATGAACGGTGTATTTCATTTCATTTATATATATATATATATATATATATATTATATATATACTAAATATATATGATATATAAATAATTATTTACATTCTGGAAGTAATTAAATCATGATTTAAGTAATAATAATATCAAGAACAACATGTCCAAACACGTACGTTAAATGAAACGATTTTACCGAAAACGCTGCTTTGACATGGAATTGACAAAAGAACGGGTAATATAATGTCATAATTGAATCATATATGATATCATAAATATTATTATGGTTCTGTTACAAGTTAATAATATTTTTAAACCCACTATACATGAGTTTCAGACACGTATGGAAGAAATTGGACCTAAGGTAAGGGATAATTTTGCAATCTCATTTTTATCCGAGATTCCTTATACCTAAGTATTTACAGGGGTTCTATTTTTCATCCATGTCCATAAAATGTTTTTGATAAAGTGTCTAATATAATTCCATGTATTTTTAAAGTCATTTTTACCCTTATTTTACTTTTACTTTGTGTTATGGATGGATCATTCTTTTGTTTTCCATACGTGGTGCTTTTTGAATTTTTCAACAAAAGTACGAGGAGAATGTTTTTTAACTTATATGGAATAAACGGATTTTTATTGTTTCATAATTCCTTTTATTCATGAATAATAGTATAAAATATTTCATTATTATTTTCAATAAAATCCATTTCTTTAAAATTCCATGGCATTTTGTGAAAAGAAAATTATTTTGAATAAGAAAGGATATTTTCATCAAGAATTCTTTTCAAGTGTTTTATCAAAACACTTTTCCCTCTAAGATGACATTATTTAATATGTGTATGTTTCAAGTATAATGTCTCTATTATTTACATGGTTTGATTTTTCTTATGATGAAATTATACCCATTTATTTTATATGGATTATGTTATGATCGGATGATGTTTATGAAACCCATTTTATTTGTTGGGTTATTATGAATGATGTATGTTTATTTTGTGGAACACGTAAGAATGAATTCAATATGAGATTGGTGGGACCTATATCTCCCTCCAATGCATTGGGTAAGATTTATATCTCATGAGATAGACATGGCTGGAATGGTAAGTTAATCTGGTTCAGTATTACAGGACTGGAACGAGAAGTGAACTTGATTCAGAAAGGGACTTTGTCCACTAAGATGGTCTTGGCAGCAATGCCTTGTCCACTACGGAAATAATATCATGTGCTTAATGTTTTTCCACAATTACATGTTTTATTCTCATACTATTTTATCATGATTGATGATCCATTATGATATATGCCTTACGTACTTCCATGTTTTATTTCATTGCTCAAGATTTTGATGTTTAAATATTATGCTTATGTTTTGAAGGTCAAATGTATATGGTTTGTTTTATTTTCTCCATGCTTACCCTTACTGATCATTTGATCTCACCCTTTATATTTTTTATTTTCCACTTGATATAAAGAAAGGTTTTAGGTAAAAAAAAGGAAGATCTTTATTGAAGATTTTGAAGATCTTTCACCAAGATTAGAAGATTATATTCCGAGTTTCCAAAGACACTAAACTATTAAAGTCCTTGTGTATCTATTTTTTTTATGTATTAATTATTATGAAAAATTAATTTAATGTCCATGTACTTCAAGATTTGGGTCTCTACAATATAATTGGAATAATTTAATTTAAAAGCAAACCCATTGACATGATGAAAAAGAATGTTTCCAATGAAAATTTTTTTAAAGCATTAAATCTTTTATATCAACATTTAGCAACGAATTGATTTAAAAGATCTAAATTTAATTAATCATAATATAGTTAATATATTTTTTATTTTTAAGCAATCTTAAAAGAATAAAACTTATAACCGCTTTATATAGAGAGGTAGTTTTTTATAAAAATATTTATTTTTCCTCATTCATCGAAAAATTAATCATTCCATAAAAATTTTAAAGATTCACAATGATATAATTTTTAAAATTTTATTTCAAAAATAAATTACAATTTTTCAAATAAATATTATCAAATTGAAAAAAAAAATTAAAATAAGTTCAAAAATTGAGAATTTTTTTTTTCAGAAAAATATGTTTTTAAGCATAAAATTGGATTTATTCATATCTTATCCTAAGAAAAAATATAATATGAATGATAAAAAAATTCTAAAATATATAATATATAAATTTAATTAAAATAACTCACAAATACTAACTAATTTAATTTATTAAAACACAATTTGTTCATAAAAAATATTTATGAAAAATATTTTTTCCCTTTTAAATTATTTTTAATTTCATTTATAATTAACTAATGAAAAATTAATTTATTTTATACATATGAAAACCATATAGTTTTTACAATTTATTTATTCTAATTCATTCCCACCAATTTTATTTCAAGGTTATAATTGTCACATTAAATAATAAAATTTTGATAGTATATCATAGTTTGTATAAACTTGTTGTTGGGTGTAACACATGCTATCAAAGAAATTAAATTTATTGTGAGAAATAATAAATAAAATATCAGGTTGTTACATGTACTTCATAATACTTTATAAATTTATTTGTACTTTTATCTGTAATAAATTAAACACCTTATGAATTTTGGAATGAATGAAATCCAAAAAAATTACTTCAATATTTTCAGATTGAAAATATTCATCTTGAATACTAAAGATAATATTCATAAACATGATTAGAATGATGAAGAAAGAATTTTTCTAGTTATTCCAACTTAAGTAATTTTTATCATGTTTCCAACTGATTAACACATACCTTTGAATAAATGGAACATGTTATGTTTGAATAATTTTATCCTTATGTTAAGTAAAAATATATATATTATGAATTTCATATAGATCTTGTTTTTAAATCCCCTTCTGATTTAATTTTAGATGTTGAACCACATACATTAGTAACAATAATTCTGAATATATTATAATGGACTAGAATTATTTTTTTATATAAGGTACAACTTTATTTTCTACCTAAAAACCATATAATTTAAATCAAACATCCCACTAATAATATCACCCATTATGTATACTAACAATTTTGAACAAGAATTTCCTTAAAAAATGAGTGTGAATGTCATGTATTATTATCTTAATTTGAATGTAAAATCGAATATGATTCCTTTCTTGATGATATTTCGATAACTTATATGGAATAATATCTTAATCAATTTGAATAGAACAAGGTTTTGACTTATGTAGAATTTTCTTCTAATATTCAAGTTATAGATGTAAAATTATTTTTCAAAACTAAATGTGATGGTATTGTGATGGTTGTTTATAAATTGTAAAAAATCATTTTATAGTGTTATTATTAGGATGAGGTAATAAAATATTCAGAAAATATTTAAATTGTAGCTATTCTTGAATCTATTTGTATTCTATTAGTATTTGAAGCTCATTTCAATTTCACTTTATATCAAATTGATGAAATGAATGCCATCCAAAAAAATTATGTTTCTGATGAGATTTATGTTGATAAACCTATAGTTTTTAAGGGTATATATTTTCCATAATGTGTTTTTAAACATACCATGGAACATTATATACTTAAAAAATCCTTGGGAAACATAGATTACAGATTCCCTGATGTTTTTACTTCAAAATGAGTTGTCTAAAGGAATGGAAAATATTAATATTTTTATAATGATATATTTTAATAACATCGTAGTTATAAAATATAAGTATATATAATTATTTTTTAATCATCCTAGAAAAAACTTTTGAAATGTTTTTCATAAGTATTAAATATAAAATTTGAGATTAGTATAACGGGTGATCTTAACTTCTATATTAGCATTGAAATAGCTCAAAAACATAAAGGAACTATTTTAAATCATCATAAGTAGATTAGATATTTACCTAAATGTTTTGGTTTTAAAATATCATCTTGTATAATTAAACTAGTAAGTACTCATGTCAATATGACATTAATGAAATCATGAAACCGGTAGATCAAAAATTCATTTGAGGGATGATCAGAAGTTTAATTTACATAACAACTAGTCAACCAGATATTATGTAATATATGTGATAGTTTAGAAGATTAAATTTTATCATGAAATATTCATATCTTAAGGAAGAAACATATATATACAATTATCCAAGTGAATTTTTAATCATGGACTATTTTATTACTCTAGATCTGATTTTAAACAAAAAAATCATTCAAATACAGATTCTAGAGGTTATAGAATTGATTGGAAGATTATATCATGAACTTTTCATTTTATTAATGAAGCATTAGACTATTAGTCTGATAAGAAGTAACATTCAGTTTCACTTTTCACTAGTGAAGTTGAATATACAGAATTTGGAGGTTGGGGCACTCAATTTTTGTCAATACAAAACATGTTCATAGATTTCAGAATGAGTTTTATCTGACATAAATTCATTATGATATAAGTAGTGGGATTTATTAATATATTAACCCAATATATCACTAATGGGATAGACACATGGATATATTAAACAATTTTATACATTAAAAAACACTTAAAAGATATATTATTGTTGAATTTATCAAAGATAAAGACCAACTTACTAATATTTATTCCAATCCCTTACATTCAGATATATTTAAATACATAAAATTTAATATGGGTATGATCAATGTTAAGTGATCATCTTCCAATTATTGTTTTTTATTCTCTTAAAATTGAAAACATAATCAAGAAAGAGGAAAATTTATTTTTTATATATTTATATGAAAACTCTTTTTGTAGGTATTTTATATTTATGAAAGTATTTAGAACGAAAGTTAAAATATGTACTTTAAGAATTTTTCAAAACTAAAACTTATGAAAGTTATATTTTCAAAAAACATAATTAATGGTATTTAGCCTTATAAGTTACCTATTACATTATGTGTTTTCCTTATATGTTAATACTCTCTATTACGTATGCTTTTTGATGTTTTGATTACTCTTGTGTATGTTTTTTAGTTTCTTCTTCCATGTGTTTCGTTATTATTTGGTTAGATATTATGTATGATTAATTTTTTTCATTTTACTCTCTTGTTTTGATATTATTTTTGATATATATTAATGTGGTATTTATATTACTCTTATGATGATTTTATCCTTTCATCATTATTCTTGATTAACTCTCTCAGATTCCCATTGATAGTATTTTTTTGGTTGGTTTCATTTTAATAATCCCAAAGGGGGTTAATGGTTGTGAATTTTTTTTATTTATATATGGAGGAGGAATCATATCCCATTGGGATAAAGTGAATTCTATGGGGATAAATCAAAGGGGTATAAGATAAAATGATTATTTTAGGGAATAATGTTTTTTTCGTGAAATTTTCAATATGTATTTTAAGGGGTAGTATGTATTATATAAGTAAATAAAGTTTTCTAATTTGATTAATTATATTGGAATTTACTTATACCTATTTATGAAGTTTTTTTATTATTAAAAGGGGTAGTCTATTGATTCATTTTCTTTAAATGTCTTTTTTTGGATAATTTGATTAATGAATTAAAACATGGTCCTTGTTTTACTTACATTTACTTGATATTTTTTAGATATGTTTTTTGTGAAGACTAAGCTTATGAAACACATGTTTCAGTGAGCTTATTTTGATACCATAGTTTCAAAAAAATCATTAATTCAAACATAATTACATAAAATAGAAGAACGTGTCAAATATTATCTTTCATTTACAACTACACTCAATGAAATCGATATAGTTTTCTTCACAAATGTATATAATTTTAGGAAAAGGCTTTAGTTAATGGATGTTGTATAACCTTGAAACATGAGATTTACATTACCCCAATTCCAGATAAGATTAAATTTTTATGATTTTTTCAGTTCATAATTAGATATTTTATTTTTTATGATATTAATGTAAAATCTCAGTGTTTTATTACCATAAATTTTTTAATTTTTAATATTTTTGATCAAAGAGATTTGAATTATTATAATTGAATTTATTTTAAACATTTAGTCTAGTGAAGTCACAAGAGGGTATTTCTATTAATTAGGTTGATCAAAGATTAGCTTAGGGATATATCTGATGTTGTTTACATCTATTGATGATGATTACTATTGGACTTGTGTCTTACGATTATTTTTATCAATAATGTTTCAGTGTATTAAAACTTTTATTACTTGGATCTAGATACTAATCCTCATGTGAGTTTTTATTAAAAAGTAATAGTTCCTGATATTTTAACTAAAAATATTCTTAAATAATATCCATTAATGTAGTTTATATATTTTTATCCAAATATCCATTGCATTATTTTAATTGAATTTTCCATATTTTTTATTTTTTTTACTTCATTTAGTGTTAATTTATGAGTAATATAATATATACAGTGTGCATAATTTATTTCTTTACTCTTATATATTCAGCATTTATAACTTTTAGAAATTTCTTTTCCTAAGTGGGATAAAATTATAAGATTTCTTTAATCTTAAATTTACCACATCCTAAAGCTTCCAAATATGGGAAAACATCCTATGGAGTTTAGTTAGGTATAAAAGACTAGAAAATTTTAAGGATCATAAAATGATGGTGTTAATAAAACAATTATATCATGAATTTTTTAAGTAGAGGGAGTATTTTAATCATAAAAATGAATCAAACCATGGAGTATATACATTGGATCATGTTTAATTTTTATGGAATCATGGGGTTTGTCTCAAATAACAATAATGAGACATGATTTTTTATGTACAATGTTATTTGAGATAGAGAAGGGTGTTGTTCCATAATCATAAGTATTATACGACAAAATATGTTTTTATGTTGTATAGTGATATACCTTCAATCATTTGTGTGAAACTATTTTGTAAAGGATAATACCTTACACCATAGATCTTGTTGGTTATTCCATAATTGAACATCTATAGCTATAAAGGGTGAAACATGTGTACATACCAAGTGCTCACCCATACTAGTACTACTCATGACCATGAATTATTGACTAAAAATATTTAATGGAATCTATTGAATTAATGCCAGTGTGATTTCACCTATTACAAATATGAAGAGATAAACTTTTCAAGTTGTAATAAATTTTTTTCATTCCACAATAAAGTTAAGATCAGTGAAAATTTTATGGATATATTTAATTATTTTAAGTGGGATGTAATAAAAATATTTTGGATTTGATTATCACTCTGCAATATACATGTAATACTTGTGTGGTCTTTAAATTGAGGTTCCTTACTCATAGTTGATTTATTTAAAAAAAATTGGATACATGGCCATTTATTTTATAGATAATTTCAGATAGGATTAGTCTAAGTTTGGAGAGGATAGTGATGGTGACCACATGATCAAACTGTTGGGTAAGTTGAGGAGGGAACCAAATTATTTAACTACACATTTATTCTCATCAAGATCATTCTTTTACTTAGAGTCTGTAATAATTTTTTTAATTCATTAATTATTCTTTTTTTATAATAAAATAACAACATAGATAGTCGAATCGTAACCACTAAAAATAATGTATTACCCTTTCTGTATAAAGGGAGCATAACCCTTGTGAAAATATAATTTCATTCTCATTATATATCACTATATCCCATGAAATCATCTGGTTTTATTTTTGAATCCTATAAAATAACTAATTAAATTAATAGTCTATTTTATAGTCTTTGTTTTGATATCTTTTGATTCGTCATCTCTCAGTGGAGAAATACTCTTACTTAGGCCTATCATTATTCAAAAATTTATAAATTCAGGGTTATAGAATCTAATGAATTGGTGTTTTTATTATATTAATTGATTCATGATATTAAATATTTAATTCATAAAGGTTTACTTATTTCTATAATATATTCAAAATTAAGGAATTTATCAAAAATTAAATAGTATCTCATAATGATATGGTCAAAGAAGTTTGAAAAATAAAACAACCTCGGATTCCCAAAACATATGGATGTGTTTTTTGAATATTATTGTTACAAAGAAATAATTATTATATTGTTACAAAAAATAATGTTTTCTTATAAATATTTTGTTTGATTATATAAATTACAAAGAAACAATGTCATATTCAAATGAATATATTTTTATGGAAGTTAAAAATGATAAAATCAACTCTATAACCAGAAAAAATACTTGGATAATAGTTGACCATCTACAAGGTTCACAATTGATATTTTTTTATTCAAAATTTGAGGATAAAAATAAAATATTATTTTAGAGTTAATAAATATAATGATGAATTGGTATCTATGGGGATTACTTAAATTGAAGGATACAATTATTTTGAAACCATTGATTCTGTATATGGGAAATCCAATATTACAATATTTATCACCATAAAATCTATATACTCTTTATAAATTAATAAAAGGTATATTAAAACAATATTATAAATGGTTAATTATATTAATAAATAAATATATAATAACTAGAAGGACTCATAGTACCAGGAAAACAAAATAAGGTTTGTAAATTGATATGGTCCTCATAAGGTTTAAAAAATGTTCCAAAACAATGATAAGAGAACTTTAAAGGTGTAGTTTTATAAAATATTTACAAGTTTACAATTATTATAAATTTGTTTATAGTAGGTTCTTTAATATTCGTGATATTTTACTTTTTCTATACGATGATGACATGTTGATTTTTTGAACTAATATGAATCAAGTAAAAGAGTCCAAATTTATTTTATCAATAAATTTTAATATAAAATAATTGGTTGAATATAATTTTATGTTGGTAAATAATTTTTTTATGAATAAAAACAATATTTTACATTTTCAATATTATTATGTTGAAAAAGTACTAAATACTGTTGAATAGTTCGATTGTACATCAGTACTGATCCCAATGCTTTTGGGAGTATGATTCTATAAAATACTTGTAGGGAGGTTTCCCAACTATTAAATTAAATGGTTATTAGGTCTCTTATATACACTATTAATAGTACAAGACCGCGTTATAGATATTATTGTAACATTGAGTGCATATTCAAGAATCATAGGTTATCCACAGTGGTACGTGGTTAAAAAACTATATAAATATCTCAACAAAACTACTAATTACTATATGTGTTATAACATGAATGCAAGGATGTTGGAAGGGTTTTCTGATAAAATTGGGCTTAGTAATATTATGGAAAGTATTCTATAAATATTTTGGATTTTAAATATTGTGGTGGAGGGATCTCTTGGTGATTGAAGAAAAAAACAAATATAATGGACTCTACAAATGATTCTGAGTTTGTCTTATTAACATTTACTTGGAATGAAGTGTACAATATTAGGTATCCCTTATGAGATCAGACATTATATCCTATTTCAATGTCCATAGTTCATATATATTATCACATTCAAGCAATGATGGATACATAATTTAGATATACATATAATTGAAAATCAAGACACATTGGTCTAAAATATTTTTATGTGAGGTGTAGAGACCCTTATTGTCAAATTTATTTAATTGGCATAAGATGTATAAGATCTCATATTAAATGACCAAATAGTTTATCGGTATTAAATATCAATATACATACTATATACATATACTATATTGAAAATATAAAATACATAGCATAAAATACACTCTTGTATCCTTAATATCATACATAATATCCTTCTTCATATCACAGGGAAAGGAAAACCAATAAAGGGTGAACTAAGACTATTAGTAAGGCTAAGATAGAGTAGAAACTATCATGAGTAAAAAAGGAATAATCAATGTGACATGGTAAATAACTAAAAACACATTCCATTTAATCAAAAAAAATATGATCACAAAATGAATCCTTTGATAATATCAATAAGTTAATCTCATGGATAATAAATACTCCATTATCAAAAAAGGAAATTATTAATATTGGAAATCAAAATCTAATACATTAGGATATCTTTACCATCAATTCCTTTTTCCAAGACAGTTTAATTTATGGGTATGTATATACTAAAAACCCATTTAATAATTTTGGACAACTAATTTATCTCATGTGATCCATAAATGAAATGGGGCCTATATATTATGATGACCCACCCTTCACTACATTTCCAATGCATTCCAAATATATTGAATGATCAATTTACACATAAATAATACACTTTAATAATAAATATATGTATTTATTAAATAATTTATAATATTTATATTTCCCTAATTATTAAAATAACATTCATTATCAAATAACATGTGTTAAAATGGTATATGGATTAGTAAATAATCATATTCATGATACAAAGTATATGTTTATTTAAATGATATGTAATTTCCAATTAAAATAGATCATGAGTAACTACTTTTTTAAGAGAAAGTTAATGACATGAAAATTAATAAGAGATAAAATATGACCATCAATCCATTAGAAATATAGGTTTTCTAATAAAATCATCTCCGTTAGAGAATAAAGGAATATGGATGAAAAAAATTAAGATAATATTTTATTAAATAGTTGTATTTTTAAAACCATTAAATTATTTTATATGAAGCTAAAAAATAATAAAACAGTTTTGGGTATGGTAAAAACATTAACATTGTATACATTTAAAATAATTATATTAACTTTTTCTAATAAATTTTAAAAAATTAAGCTTTTAGAAAAAATTATAAAGATTACATTAAAACCTTTTAAAAAGACATGGATTACATAAAATATCCTTAATAAATCATTTGAGTTAATAAAAAGTAATTTCATAAAAGGGTTTTAAAAAATATGAACATGAAAAACAAATATACATGGTCAAAAGAGAATTAAGATCCCCTTTTATTTTTTACATTTATTTTATTGATTAAAGTGAAAAAGAGAGGAAATTTTGGAATATAATATTGAAAATCTTTAAATATTTATTGTATATTAAAACATATGGAGTTTTTTAGGATATATTATAATAATTCTTCAATGAATAATAGATCAATACCTATAAATGAGATTGTGAAATAATTTATTACCTCTTTAGTAACATTTATATTGTAACCCCTAGAATGAGTAAAAATGAATTAAAAACTTTATTCGTCATGAATAAGTATATATTCCTATAAAAAACATCAAATGGGGAAGTATATAAACCCCATAGAAAATAGTCTCATAATAACAATTTTGTCTCAACGGAGTGGAAGATAAGACAAAATCCATTACCTTGCATTCAAATTACCTCAAAAGATCAATTATAATCATGTATAAGGAATTTAGATTCATTATAATTACATAAAAAACCATATACGTATGTATAATAACATATTCAATCAATATTTAATATTTTATCACCCATTTATTAATAATCCTTTTTTTATTATTATTTTGGGTGTTAACTACTTCATTTTTCATGTATGTTTTGATTTTATAGTTTCAATACTTGTATCTAAAACATGGTTCTATAATATTATTCATGATATAAATATTATATAAGTTAAATATATATATATATATATTCATCAATAAAATATTGAGGTAGAAAAGTGAATTAAATTATTCATAGAAACGGTAGGTTGTATGTATGCATGAACGTTGTTGTCACTTTTTTGAGGGATTGAACCAAATAATGGAAAATAATAATTCATTATTATATGAACAGTTTTATAAAATATATTTCATATTAATTTGTTAAATATATTCTTATACCCATCAATATAAAATATAAATGGAAAACGAATCATGTTGCTCCATAGAGGTGGTAGTCCACACGTACGCACAAGCAACATTATCATTTTCCAATGGTTTATAAGGAATGAATATATATATGCTATTATAATTTTAGAATAATAATAATTTCATATATATCAAATATATTAATTAGTTTTATTTTTATAACCATCCATCTAGAATGTTGAAGGAAAATGATTTACACCACTATGTGGAGATGGTGAGTTTTACGAACAAATGAATGATGATTTATCTTTTCATAAGATGTAAATGATATGGAAAACGGTTATATAATAATAATTAAAACTTATTAGTATATTTATGATAGTTTATTTACAATTTTAGTATCATTAAAACAAATTTGGAGAAAGTCTAAGAAGATATAAATTTGAAAGTGTCGGTAAATATAATTGCCTTTTATTTGGTAGACTTTCTATATAATCCTTATTAAAAATGATTAGAATAGTCTTTTAAAAGGACCATAAACTCAAATTTATGGATATGTTTTTCTATAATATAATTGAGTAGGGTTTTTTCAATCTATATGGCTCAATGAGGTGTAAAGAAAAGAGATAAGCGGTGTCCTTTTATAAGTTAGTGGTGGGGCACTCTTTAATGTTTTCATAATATTAACATACAATAAATTCACATTCATTTCATTATGGTTCCAAAATGGAATGGATTCTAAGATAGAGTTTATTATCCAAATATAATTTCCCAATAAAAATTTTATATGCTTCTAAATAATTTTAAGCCTTATTTATTTATTAACCCTTTAGTTTAACATTTTTATCCTTAACGGTGGAAACAACTCTTTCAATATTAAAGGGTAACCATTTTACATATAAGGTGAAAATTGACAAATAAATAGAAATATTATGACATTTATACCATATATTACCTCCTAGGTCACTATTTTATATTTTTTATGATTTTTGAATAATTTAATAAAATGTTATTTTCATAAAATATCATTAATATCATTTTTCCATATTTATTTAATTTGACATTATATTCACTAAGACAATGATTTAATTTGAATTAAATATTTTTAAATCATAACTAATATGATATATTAATCTAAAAAATTCATATAATAGAATAATTTAACAAAATTCCATTACTTTTATTATTTTTAAAATTATTTATTTTATTTTCATATTATTTGAATAAATATTTTCTTGGAAATGAATATGGATTTATGGTAATTATTCAGTCACTAAAAATTAAAAATAAATTACCAAGATAAATAAAATTTATTCATATTTCAAATGAATATTTAAAACCCAATATAATCTCTTTGTAACCTTATCTAAAAATAGTATATATATTAAAGTGAAGAACGTAAAATTTTGTTTTTATTATTTTTATAAAGTAAAATGAAGGCCAATATCAATGAAGAATGGGACTGAGTGAAAAAAATTTAGATTAATTTATGGAAATTATCTAAATCAATTCATCCATTAGTATAAAGGAATGCGTTAGAGAAATTATTAATCCTTATCCCAAATTTTTAATACAATTTACCCTTACCATTGTGGAAAATATCCACCAAGGTTAATATTCATAATGACAAAAAACAAAGGGGACCTATTTACCAAATGTGAACCTCATTATTAAAAATATGGAATCTATTTTATAAAATTCAATTCAATTAAGATCAATAAATTAAATTAAGATAAAACACAAATTGTAAGGGAAAACATTCTTTGGAAAAATATGTTTTTAAGTTCAGAAATAAACTCATATGAAAATCAAATATAATGATTTTGAAAATGGTATAAATTAGATTATTTTTAACTAAATGAGGATTATTTTAATTTTGGACTAAAATATAATAAATATGGGTATTTTTCAATTAAAATACATTATATTTTGTAAAAAAATCATTTTATTTTATCTTTACATTGAAAAATCAATCATTTCATAAAAATCACAAAATTTCAACCTAAGAAAAAATTGATACGATGAACTAAAAATGATATAATTTCACCTAATAATTTTTCATTGGGTTGTTTTAGTTTTTCTAACATTTGTTTGATAGTAAAACAAGCTACCAGTGAAATTATTTAAAGAGAAATATATCAAAAAATATTGGGTTGTTATATTCTACCCCCTTATAGAAATTTTTACCAAAACAATATATCTCTCCAACAGAAAATGAGGATTCTTATTTCTCATCTCCTCATCAGGTTCCCACATATCTTCTCAATTTTATGATTTCACCAAAAAAACAATGATCTGATGAGTGTTCTTTTTTTCAAAGCATGTTTCTCAGTGATCTAGAATATCTACTAGTTGTTCAACATAAAATGGGTCTTCCTCCAATGTTATAACATATAAGTTTAGTAAATGTGATGGATAAAGTACATAATTACTCAAAAGAGATACATAGAACACACCATGAACTTAAGTGAGTTTTGATGGATGTATCAAGTGATAAGCTACTGTCCCAATACGATCAAGAAGTTTTAAGGGATCGATATATCTTGGGATCAAAATTTCTTCTTTCCAACTCTCATAACCATATTCAATGGATATATTTATTGGAATATATCATCACCAACTTCTATCTCCATATATCACTTATTATTTCCAGCATAACATTTTTTTCGTTCTAAGATTTCATTATGTGTTATTGAATAGATCTAAACTTTTCTTCCATTTCTTCTGGTAGATATGGCCATGATATCTTTCTTTCTCCATATTCATCCTAACACATTGGATTTATCCACCACCTTCCAAAGTGTATGTAGCTTTATTAATTATTTAATTAAAGAAATTATTGTAATAAAATTATACCAAAGGAAGGTATTGACCCCAATTGTTAAAGTTGTTTCTCAAGAAAAAACTAATTTATACTTCAGATTACATTTAAATTATAAATAAGTGAATATTAATTTAAAAACTTTTATCACATATTGATTATTCTACTTCATAACATTTATGTGATAAAGTCCTAGAGTATCTTTCTCATTTATAAGGTCATAGAAGTTCCCTACTATGATGAGAACATTAAAGTAACATGATAATTTTCATAACATGTTTCTATGGAAAGATATTTTACTATGATAAGGAATATAGAATATATATCATTAGGCATGATTAATCATACGTTGTTGAGGATTCTTCTGATGAAGTTCACACTGGTTAATCTCTAAGATGGGAGATTTTGAGAGCAGGCCTTCTAGTCTAAATTCTGCATGTTTTCCTGTCATCGAATATTCCTATTTACAATTGTGTGTATTGGTCTTTAGAATTTAATGTCATCATTGAGTAATGTAATGACTCGTACAAATAGATTTTATGACGAAAAACAAGATGAAATATATTCACGGAGAGGTAGGTCAATTTGGGTGTGTCACAAATTACTTGTAATTACTGGACAAGTCAATGAAGGATTTTTTTTCCTTCCATATTTATGGAATTTGATATCTCAGGGCATTTATTAGAATATAACCATCATGATAAATACAATTAAAGTTTTGTAACAATATTTTTATTTATTATAGTTAAGGAAATAGGCATCAGTCGCATAGGTTGATGAAAAGGATGTGCAACCTGCTTGATGAAATTTTTTTGAAAATGGGATTATATTACACAGTGAGAGTTCATATGTTGTTTTCATTGTTGTGACATTAATTTTTTTCTCTTGGTATGCATTACACGTTGATAGACAGTAATATTGTACTTTAGGAATGCCCACCCAATACCACTAAGAAAGAATCCTAGAGGGTCACACAATAAATGTTGATGATGATACCAATTGAATAATATATGAATTTAATTAATAGAATAAATATTATTCTTGAGACCAAGGAATATTTTTATTCAATTTTATCACTCAGAAATATTTATTGGTGAATGAAATAATAAAAATATAAATTTATTCAAGTGTTTTTTACTCTAGAAGAGTATGAACCAACCAAGACTATGTCCAGTAATAAATATTAATTAATAATCCAATTAAATAAAATTTGTAATTATGTGAGTTGTAATAAAAAAAATAATACTAATTATTATTATTATTATTATTATTAATTTTATGTTACATGGGATTTATCAAAGGTTGTAATATTGTTTAAGGCCTAATAAAAAACTAAATAATATTTTAACTTAACCTTTGGGTTTATAAATATATGATTATGTATATTATATAAATTAATCAAAAATTTGATAATATAGAATTGTTTTGTTCAGTAGGCTTCTCACTCACTCCTTATTTATTTTAAATTAATCACTTTTCCATCTTCCTCTCATAAAGAAACAAATAGTGGATATTTCTTATAGATCGAGGTATGATAAATCAACATGATAAACACAAGGCAATTGATTCACTATACTAGCACAAAAAAGTCAATTGACATTTTTTAGAGATCAAAGGACCATTTTGTGATAACTTATAAATAGATTATACCAACGTATTCTCACATCATAGTGAATGCAATCTGAAAAGGGTCTTTGAGAAGATCAATAACATCATCGACAAAAGGAACCTCATAAAAGGTATTTTTTCTTCAGATCTAAATATATTAATTATAAATTTAATGTAAAATATTCTCTCTCGGGTTTTTAGGAAACAAAATACTGAAAATAATTTTAATATAATTCCCACCAACTAGTACTACCACTACACCTGGAACCAACAATTATTATGTGAGGGGTCGCATATTAAATTATTAATTTTTTCTTTCATTGTTTATCTATAAAAATTATGGTTTCATGTTTCATTTCATATCATTTTTTATTTAATATGATTTGAGTTAAAATGTTGTAAAAAAATTAAACAAGTTTTATTAGTGTTTAATTTTCTTAATAGTCTAATAATAGAAGAAGAAAGACTAGAGATTCCATTTTTAAGGGCCAAAAAAAATTAGAATAACTGGTTTACATGGAATGTAGTGAGAGTACATTCTATATACCCATATTCACTACATTCAGATATGCCACGGGATACATGATACACAAAGCAGTTAATTAAATGTGGTGAAATTATTGCACATTATGTGTAATCTGTTCCAATATGTAACATGGGATGTTAGATTACATGGTGTTTTCTAGGCATACACAATGTGTAGTCTACATAGGCTAGCGGTATAAATCACACAATTTTTGTGGACATTATACTTGGTCAAATTGTGTGATATTGATAGCTCGTATAATTTTTGATATACATGGTGTGTTTGTTTTGTACACATTGTGTAGTTCATCATTTCCTACGTCTGAAATACACACCAAGCCATTCTATGAGAATATATGACTCATGGAATTCAAACCACGTGATTTTTAAATTTCTAGTAAATCACATGTAGTCTATTTAAGAGACATGTATGAGCCCATGATTGTATCCCTTGAACATTTAAAGAGTATACACAACATGTAGGTGTAATGTACCTACTATGTAGTCTACCTGAGTTAACACTTTGAATCCTTAGGCATGTAACATGGAAACATGAAAATTGAGGAACATGATGTGTTGCTTTATAGTACAGGTCATGTAGTCTTCCGATTAATGTAAGAATTAAATTACCTAAAATTGATAAATTCAACATTAAAAACCTATTTTATTGATATTAACATGATATTTAATAATATTTAATACTTCGTTTTATGAATTTTAAATTCTCAATTAATTTATTTGAATATTCTGTAATAATTGGTTCCACTATTTATTTTCCATTAATTATTTAATGATTGTTATCTCCAAGATGATTGATAAGTTCAATAATAGGAAACGGAATTACTTAATTAATTAATTATAGTGATTTTATACAACTAATAATGAACAAATAATAAATTAATTTCAACTGGTGTACATGTGTGTGTGTGTGTATTTCATGAATTATTTTTCATATGTTATACCAAGACCAGTTTATGTGCTAGAATTAATATAATTTTATTTAATTCATGGGGTTAAAATACTAATTATTCAATTAATTTTAATTGTTATATATGAACTATGTGTACCAGAATATTTATGTAATCCTCATTTATCCAGTCCTCTAGTTCCCTTTGCCTGTATGTGAGTTATAAATACTTGTAATTAATATAGTTTCTCAATTAAAGTAGAGGAGATTATGATGGAACATTAATGTTTTCAACTGAGGTGTTACATAGGTGGATAGGTGAAATATTGTAACTCATGCCAAGACTGACAATATGAGTTATTTACCATGGGTCATAGGTTCATTTAATATTTGATCAATAAATCAGTTTATAGATTTTTTTATGAACATGTCATTTTTTCATTCATTATTTATTTATATTGATTATTTATTTTATATATACAGTAATGTGGTCACCTGAATTAATTAATTAATTAATTTGAAATGATTAAATATAAATAAATAGATTATGAATAAATATTTTATCCAAAATTTTTATTAATTAAACAAATTCACTAAAAATTTATAAGGAATGTAAATTATAGAAAAGTTAAAATTAATGAACAATAAATTAAAATCCCTAAACATAATATTTTTCCAGAAAACACATTCTATTATTTGATTTAGATTGAAACCATATAACTAAGTGTTTTCATGTCCAATATATGTACAGAAACTTTTATTTGAGAGTTATCATGTGGGGTTTGGGTTGACTTAATTGATCTTGTATTGAATTTAATGGAAAAAGTATGTTTTATACAAATATGGCGGCAAGTGATTAGGATATCCAAGTAAGGATTTTAGGATTGGGGAGTTAACTCAATGGATAAATGATCTTCAAACCTTTATTTGGCAAGACTTCCAACCTAAAAACATTGTATGGGTTTTACATCCAAAGACTATATCATTAAGAAGGTTAATATGGATCATTTCTAATATAATGTTCTCACAACTAGATCTTCTGAGTTTAATAGTGAGGGATATTGAGATATGATAAAATAATGGTAGATTTAATAATATTAATTATTATTGTTTCTCATATAATTTTTAATCTTGTGATGTACTAATTATCTGTTTTATTTATTATAATAAAATTGAAAGAAAACCAAAAAAAATATTGTTATAATTCAAGAAGTCAGGGTATTCCCTTACAAATACAAATTTACGAATATGGTATACCTATTTATGAGAGAATTATTTTTATAAACAAAATTATGTATTATAATATACTAATATTGTTCTTCCATCCAAGCAAGTGACCAAACGTGACAATAATGTCTACCAAATATATAAAGAGAATTCATTCAATGTCTATTGAATCATATTATCAACTATTTTTGGGGATTTATGATAAAATATAAATACATGGATTATTACACCATAATATATCATATTATTTCTCTGAGGAAAGATAATGAAATGATTGAAATAAATAATTTTCTCAATACACTCTATCTATTTAAACTATAATAAGGAAATCCAGCTATTGATGTTGATTTGAAAATTCTAAGGGTATATTGACCGGTTAACTATGTTTGGTTTAAATTTGGATAAGAATAATCCATTGGTATTATCCTATTATCCTCAACACCATGATTATATTTAATTTTCATATCTAGATAAAAAATTGATAAGTTACTCAGTAAACCCTTATCCATGCTTCTCCAAGAAGATAATGATTGGATGAAACCTATTCCTTCTCCCATTTTGGAAAAAAGTTTTTTAAAAAATGTTGAAGATAACATGGATAATAAAAATCCAAAATAACATTTATTATTTCCTTAAAAAGGAAAAAATATTCAATATTTGAAAATGAATAGGGTGTATTTTCTACTTATGTGGAAATAATGGACACTGAAAAATAAATTTTGATAAATTTAATAAGTATAAAGTTTCACCCACTTCAAATATATTCATCATGTTTCTATTCCCCACATTTATATTAAATACAATATTCTTAAATATGTATATATATAAAATAAAGTAAAGTAGAAATTATATAATCGTTATGAAGTGAACTCCAAAGGAGATGAGAAAGGGTGATTTCTATTTTAACCAAGCGGATATCACTATTTCTCATTTCCGTATTGGATTGATTTAATTTTTTAATATGTGTTGCCAAAACATTTTTTCCACTCTCTGGATCTAAATAATTTGACATTATTTCCTTTTTGAAATAATTTTTTTATGATACTTAAATACTAACTCTTGACTCATAAATATCCATTGAAATAAGTGATGAATAAAAAATATAAGATCACTACCTATTTATAGAAAGATAATTCTTTATCAAATAAAATTTAAAGTAGTTTATCTATTTATACCCATTAAATTTTTTTTCATAATTGAGATAAAATAATATATATACTTACAAACTACTTATCATGTTTTAGGTTAATACAAAAATTTAAGTAATGGTATGTCTTAAAACCTTTTAGATTTTTTTCAATATGAACACATGAAGAATTTTAAAACTAAAGGTAATTTCATTTATATCATGATATTCCTTTACAGAATTTTATAAATTCCTAGTAATGTAAATGAGTTCACTTGGTAAAGATTTTGAAATCTTTGAGATGTCTTGTTAGAGAAAATATTATCCAAGTAACAAAAAATCATATATTTTCATAAAGTTTATCAAAAACTCAAATTTAATTATATACATAAGTTTCCATGATGGTAGTAAAAGGAAGATCAATGATGAGTTTATATAAACTAAAAATATTATGTTATTCCTTCTAAGTCAAATTTTTAAAATAGAAGTGAAATAACTAACTATATGATAAATATATCATCTAATGGATATCATATCAATTATGTTATGATTATAATCCATTAGGAAACTACCAAATGTGTTTACTAAAACCCATCTATTAAAAGTTATCCTGAGAAAATAAAAAACATTAAAACACTAAGGTGAATTAGTGTTAATCATCTTATAGTCACTAAGGATATTAACTTCTTTTCAAGATTTAATATATGTCAATAAAAGAATCCTATATATTTTAAGATATTTGGAACATACTCAACATTTATTATTTAATGTTCTAAATTCACCATAGTTGGAAAAGGAATACAAGACTCCACTATGCATTGTTGGTGGATTCATTCCAGATACATATACTATAATGGTATTTATAACCCAAGAGGTGGTTTAAATTTACCACGGGGGGTGATATATGGGTTTTTCTTTTATAATAATTATTCATACAATGAATTAGTAAATGGTTATATGCCAATGTTGAAAATTATATACACATTCATCTAAACAAAAACATGTATCATGATTTGGGGACTCCGTATTTTAAATGTTTCATGACTTGATATTGATGATGAGTATTCAAGGTGAACTATAAATGGATTGTACAAATTGCTACCAATATGGAATTATAGATTATAGGATGTTTTAGTATTTGAAAAAATGTTTTCTCCACTCATCATGACTAAAATACTTTTTTTAATTCTACTTGTCAAATCATATTTCTATGATCATAATTTTTTGAAATTTATTTTCAAGGAAAAAGTATCTATATAATTATCAATGAATGATATATCTATATGTATATCTGAAATGACCAAAAATGAGGCCCTATGGAATATGTTTACTAGGCATAACTAATAGGGTGGGTCGGTGTCACCAATAAATTCCAATAAGACATGAATATTGCATACACTGATTTATGAATAAATAATGCATAGTGATCATAGAATATTCATTTAGAATAAAATTAGTGACATGTGTATCTAACTTTTTATTGGTATTTCTATTAGTTTTATAGATAAATATATCTATAAAATATGGAAAATAAATTTTTTGTCTTACCAGTTTGTTAAGATTAAGGAATTATATTTCTCAAAGTATGACTTAAAGTTGGAACTATTTTATGGGGATTGATATCTAAAAAATAGATCTATGATTTTTTTGAATCTAGTCATAATACATATACTAACATAGTATTGAAAAATAAAATTTGATAAAATTCAAGACTGAATTTTTATTGGAATTTAATCATTCTAGTATAAAATGCATTTGAATAGGAAGAGATTATAGAGATTAAAATAATTTCACAATCTCAAGTGATAAAAATTAATATCATGTTACATGATATGTAATAATGTATGATATTAATGATTAATAAACAATAATATGTGATTTTCAAATAGATCAAAAATAATTTCATAGAATTTCTGTTAGAATTATCCAAAATTAAATTGAAAAGTAAAAATAGATGAGTTTGGGGGTTTTGGTGAAGTGGAAATACAAGTAATCATGGGAATTGAACACTTTTCTTCACTTAGTTCAATTTGATATAGTATTATAGAAAATGATAACATAATATTAAATAGAAACTTATTACATCTAGTGTTATCAATGTATGAAATATCTGATTATGTTGTAGAATATGATGTTTCTTAAGAAGTATTTGTTTGCAATATACTATTTTGAATTTGGGTTATATATAAATAAATAGATTTTCCGTTTTATGATAATATTTTAATATGGATTTATTTAGGATTTCAAGATTTTGAAAAGCCCACAAGAGATGGATAGTTGGTTATATGACTGCTTGTGGTATTTTCACACGATGATAATGTTGTTTTAAAAATATTTTATGAAAATACTTGTATATTTAACAATATTATCCATGGGAACATGGTAGGAATAACACCTAAATCCATTATCATACTAATCATTTTTATATGGTAAGAGTAATTGTTCATTATTAGTTAGCTCTAGTGAATGGGGGATGTTTTGGGGTTAGTTCCCTTGAACTAACTGCTTTGTACTATAGATTACATGTATATTCAAAGAAGTGAATATTAATTTAAAATATATTATCACATATTGATTTTTTTTGTATAAAATTGATGTGATAATTTACTATAGGATTTGTCTTATTGATAAGGACACAGAAGTACCCCAATATGATGATAACCTTCAAATACCACTACAATATTCTTGTAACATCCTAGGTAAATAAAGAATATGACATTTTTATATTCACTAATAATTGTGAAATAAATATTAATTTTACTTTAATGGGTATTCTATGTTAAATGGAATACCCAACACATAACAATGGTTTTCTCCAAAATCTTATGTTGCACACAAGGCTCAGTTATAATGTGGAAAATAATAATAATATAATATTATTATTTTAAATTGTAGTTAACTCCTAGTCATTGTATTGGAAGGAAAGAATAGAACTAAACATATTGTGATTATATATGTTTTCTAAATGTCTTTAAATTTATCCATATATTTTATAGGCTTAAAATGATAATGTATCCAATTTTAAGCATAAATACTCTAATATTTTTAAAAGGTAGTTTTACCGCCTTTTGACAGGGAACCATTTTTAAATCTACTTTTTGTAACTTTTCTATATTTAATTTGATAAAATAAACTACTTATTTAGAATTGGGACATTAAAATTTACTTTGGGTAAATGTTTTGGTATTTTTCTCATAAAGTTCATTTTTTTAATGAATAGTAAAAAATATTGCATTTTATGCCAAAATTGTCTTTTAATCTAATTTATTTATATGATTAGATTATCATATTAATTGGTATAAAAGTATAATTAGATTATATTTTTATCATTTAATCCAATTTAGGCCATTGGAATTAACTTCACTTTGAAGTTGGACATTAACACATGTCAATTGTTTTGTAGTTTTTACTTCTTATAAACACGCTTTTTGGTTTTGACAACGAGAATTAATATTAAATTAATTTCTAAAAATTCTATGTTTTTAATTTGGAAAAATGGATTTCTTATTTTTAATCAAGAGTTCCAAATTGTGTAAATAGGTAAATTTTATTTTTAGACATTATGAATAGTAACTTCATTAAATATTTTATTTACCATGATTAAAGGGTAAATCTAGTAAATAAGGGTAAAAAATAATATTATAGTTATATTAAATTACCCTGACACATGTCCTAACCCTATTTGATGAGATATTTACTATCATGGTTATACTTGGGTCTATTTTAGGACCCCATGGATCCACTTATGTGTGAAAATGACATTTAGTTACTTTTAATTTAATGTTAAGGAAAATATAACCTAAACATGTATCTTTTACTAAAACAATTTTTATATGGAGTTATATAAGTGATATATTAGAATATAAATAGTAATTATAAATATAAAAATATTTAATAAATCGTGTTATTTTATTTATAATTTATAGAAATCATATTAATAAATTTATTTATGACATAATGGTGATGTAGTGATTACCTTATTACTAAATGTTTTAATTAAATGAGATTATAAAATTTAAATTAAATTTATTTTGAAACTTTTTATGCCATAAAATAATTTTATAGATGATTATTAATTTTTATCTTTAATTTAATTAATTTTTTTCTAATTTATCAAGTTGTTATGGTTTTTTAAAAATTCATGATATGAATAGTAAAAAATTAACATAAATGAGTTTTTAAATCAATTAATATTTTATTAAATGATATAATAGTCCTAAAAATCTAATATTAGTACAA
Organism: Viscum album; assembly: GCA_963277665.1. Lineage (NCBI taxonomy): Eukaryota > Viridiplantae > Streptophyta > Magnoliopsida > Santalales > Viscaceae > Viscum > Viscum album. The sequence continues at coordinate 2,134,442,636 of OY728143.1, forward strand.
ATAACATATATTATGTTAAAAATATAATTAATGATCATTTTTGGATCTCTTTGCATTTTATAGTAACTATGGTAACCATATATTATGAATATACAAGAAGACATGGTAAAAGTTAAATTAGTTTATTGAGGGTTAAAGATAAAGGATAAGGTTACGTTTATGACCTAAACTTTTATAAACCCCATTTTCAGATATTATTTCAACCCATACTCATATTAGCTTCAAAATATATCACTTTGGTATTATTATAATTCGAAAGTCAATTAATAATAAAATAATACTTTCAAACTTTCCTAAAGTGTTCCCCCTCCCTCTTATAAAAGGACGCCACCTCTAACCCTTACTCAAATCTCTCAATCCCCATTGAGTCATTCAAACTCTACCCAAATAATCTCCCAACATCCCTCCCTTACTCCTATAATTCTTACCCTAGGCGTAAGTCAATTCAAGAGATCCCTTTCACTCAAATCAAAAGAAGTTACCCAATTTGAGGTAATGTCTTCTCTCAATTTCCATTCCATTATTTTTCCTTCTCCACTAAAAATAATCTTCTTATTATTTTTTTAAATAAAAAAAAGTATCCTTAATATACTAGGTTGTTTTTATGAGAATTATTCTAACTACACTTACACACACATCGGTCTAATGGGTATAGAACATACTATTTATGTGGACGGTGAACTACTACCTTACGAAATGATGATTGTTCAATATTATCCCACCACATCTTATGGTGGCCATTATAATGGTCCTGTAATTATATATGATATATATTATATTTATTTTATCTCTACTCTACAGTAATTATCATTTAAAACATACCTTTATGATTTTCATGTTGTATAAATACGATAATTTCATTTGAGGAAGTGCGGACTATCGCCCCCTCAAAGTGATATAACTCGTTCATGCAATACATGGAATGTATAAAGGATAAAATTAATGAACTTATGTAACATATAAAACATATATATTATAATAAAATTATAATATACCTATGTATCTTTTATTTTTCATTCCTTTAAATATGAAAAAGAAATCAAAGTAGTGTCCATCTGTACGTACGACTTACTGTCTCCATAAACGGTGCATTTCATTTCATATATCCAAATGATATGAGATATTCTAAATACATATATACTAGATATATATTATATAGATGATATCTAAATCATGAATACAATTTTGGGTATAATGTACTTTTGATCAAATGGACAATTTATATTTATAAGAAGTTCATTTTCGACTCGTGTTCTGAACATCGAAAAAATGTCTAATATAAATATAAATAATTAACAAATTGTTATAGAAAGATAATAAGTGATATAAAAGTAATAATAAACCTTAAAAGGTTCTTAATCAAGTAGAAATTAACTTATGTTTATTATTTCGAAAATTAAATAACGAACGTGTTAAGTCGGACAGGATGTAAAGGAATTTGTCTCAGTCTCCTTTCTTTGAGGCATATTTTGATTTATACACGACTTGATTTTATATGGTGTGTAAAATCCTTTGAATTTTAATTTATTTCAAAGGGAATATATTTCTACATAGAGTTTTACTAAACAATAAAGGTACTATTTCTTTTTAATGTGCGTGGTGACAATGACCATTACACAGCCACGAGCATTATTTTATATTTGGATTCCTTAACAAGACATGAAGTTTTTAAATGGAAAATAAATACCATATACCCTTTATAAATATTTTTGGTATTGAAAATGGTTTTTAAAGTAGATTTACTATTTTAGTATCTTGAAATTATTTCTTGTGAATGAAAATGAAATTTTTATGATTGAAATATTGATATTTGAAATCTTTTATGTGTGATTATTATATAATGGTACTTGTACATTTGTTGGGTGGTTACGTGATAAACCAAATGATAGGTGGTTCTATGATAAAAAAAAAGTATGGGTGGTTAAGTTATAACCTCAAATTAACTAGGTATAGAAGTTGGTTGTATGGCTATTCCATTAGTAAGAATGATTTTTAGAGGTTGACTGTGTGGTTATTCTATTTAAGTCTGATTATGTACCATGTTTACCTTTTATATGTTCTGTGTGTTTTCTATGGGTTTTAGGGTAATATTTTGGTTACAAAAGGGTATGCAATGAGATTTTATTTAGTAAGGAGTATTTACTACTTCATAAAGGTGAAAAGTATTACTTATGATAATGTATTGATGGTTTAATTGTTGTTTTGAAAAACTAACAGTTTTCCTTATTTGTGTATCCCTTACTAGGATTTTTATGCTCATCCCAAGTTTTTAAAATATTTTTTAGAGGAAATAAAGTGTAATAGGGTCATGTATGGGATCAAGGAAAATTCAGGTTGTTTAAAACATGGAACTAATCATGTTTCTTTTCTTTTAAGATTTTTTATTTTATAAAAAAATGGATACTGAGTTGAAGTGTTTACATGTAATATTCATATTGTTATGTATAAGTTATGACATAATTCTATAAATTTCTAAACCTAAAAGGGTTATCAATGTGAATTATTAACTTAATTCAAGATTATGTAATGTTTAAGTTTGGGGCCTTATAGTTGGTATTAGATGTCAGTTTAGATAACTTTCAGAGTTAGAATTTTGTTAATAGAATATCCATAAATTATTTTTACATTATGGTAAAATTGAAATGATATAGAATTTGAATATTACCATGTTTCTTCATCTAATATGTGTTTGTTTAGAATGGTTTTCCATAGAGGAAATAGGGAAACAGTGCTGGGAAAGAATAAAGAAGAGAATAACCTTTCAAATCATCATCCTAATATGTTTGGAGTCAGAACTAAATGGTTTGTTGCAGTAATGGAGTTGATGACTCAAGATATAAATGGTTGTGGCATACATGCATGAGATCAACCATATCAACCTGATAGGAATATTTATATAGTGGAGCATTTCATGAGACAACATCCCCCATCATTTGTAGGATCATTTGACCTTGTTCAAGATGAATGGTGGATCAAAGCACTGGAAAATATTTTTGATGTCATGGGTTGTACATACAATAAAAAGTTTAGTCTTGTTATTTATTTTTTCAAAGGAGAAGCAGATCAGTGGTGGTATATGGTTAAAAATATCAGGGATATTGAGGAGATTGATTCTCTTGGTTGGGTCTAATTCAAATTTATGTCTTTTGAGAAATATTTTCCTAAGGTGGTTCAATTTAGGATGGAAAAAAATTCATGGAATTGAGGTAGGAGGATGATTCATTGGCTTCTTATGAAGAAACTTTCACTTGACTATCACGGTGTGCTTCAAAATTCATTTGAGATCTTGATAGTAAGATAAATCGATTTTAATCGGGACTGAATCCAAGATATTGAAGAGAATTTGCCTCTCGTGAATTCAAAATCTATGAGAAACTTGTTAGATTTTCTGAGAAGGTAGAATGGAGGTTTCTGATGATCAGGTTTTCCATGAGAGCAATCAAAATAAGAGGTCCAGTTGGTAGGAAAAGGGAAAGTATTCATCAAAGAAGCCTGGAGGTAAGAAAATCAAATTTCCATCTTGTGAGAAGTGTAGTAAAAAGAATCCTATAGAATGTCTCTAAAAATATAGAAAGTACTTTTGGTGTGGTAAGACTGGTCATATTTCTTGTAACTATAAGGAATATGATCAATCAAGCAATGAAAATCCAGCATTAAGATGTTTTAGTTGCTATGAGTTTGGTCATTATGCCAATTTGTGTCCAAATTTGATTACCCATGGTGGAAACCAGATAAATCAAAAGCATAAGGGTGGGGGAAATATTTTTATACTACTATAGTTGATGTGGGACCATAAAATGAAGTGGTATCAAGTATGTTTTCTATATTTCCAGATTATGCCAATGTATTGTTTGATTTAGGGACTATAAATTCTTTCATTTCTAAGAAAATTCCGAGTAAATTTGGAATTCCACCTCATGAAAGGAATCCATAACTTATGGTAAAAACACTTGGGGGAAATTTTGAGGCTAAAATAAATTATAAGAATATTACTATCTTGATTTGTGGAAAGAATTTACCTTCAAACATTGTTTTTTCCTCTAGTAGAGTTTGGTTTTATTTTGGGAATGAATCGGATTTCTGTTTACCATGCTAAGACAGACTATAGAGCTCAAGAGGTTTCTTTTCAGAAAGTATTTCAGTTTGTGTACAAGAATGAACCCTTATCTCCAATAACTTATAAGGAAGCTGAGAAACTAGTGAAATATAGAAATGAATGTTACCTTTCACATTTTTATGAAAACAAAAAAACAATTCAGATTAATGATGTTCTAATAGTAAATGAGTATCTTGATGTTTTTTCTAATGAGGTTCCTAGTATTATAACTGATTGGGAAGATGAATCTACTATTTACTTAGTTCATGATTCTATGATAATTTCAAAACCCCCTTATTGAATGGCTCAAATAGAATTTTTAGAGTTAAAGAAACATTTGCAAGAGTTGTCAGATAAAGGTTCCATTCGACCTAGCACATCACCATGGGGTTCTCTAGCCTTGTTTTTTAAAAATAAAGATGGTTCAATGAGACATTGCATTGATTATAGAGCCTTAAATAATATCACTATTAATAACAAGTATCCATGGCCTCAAAATGCTGATTTGTTTGATCAACTCTAGGGAGCTCAGTATTTTTTTAAGATTGAATTGAGTTTGGGGTATCATCTGTTGAAAGTAAAGGAAGAATACATTCTGAAGACCGCATTTCATACTAGATATGTCCATTATGAAATATTAGTTATGCCTTTTGGTTTAACCAATGCACCTGTTGTATTCATGGATCTTATTAATAGAATTTTTCGTGAGTTCTTGAATAAGTTTGTGGTTGTGTTTATTGATGGAATTTTGGTATATTAAAAAATTAAAGAGGGACATGAAATTCATTTAAGGGTTGTCTTTCAAACATTAAATGAAAATTAATTGAATGGGAAATTTAGAAAGTGTGAGTTTTGGTTACAAAAAAAATTATTCCTTGGTCACTTTGTTTCAAAAAATTGAATAATTGTTGATCTTGCTAAAACAAAAGTTGTTGAAGAATCGATACGACCCACAAATATAATAGAGATTCATATTTTTCGTGGTTTGGCAGACTATTATAGAGGTTGTGTTGAGAATTTTTCATGGTTATCTATTCCACTGACTAATTAACTCAAAAAGGTGTTAAGTTCATCTAGAAAAAAGAATGTGATGATTGTTTTCAGGAATTGAAATAAAGATTGGTGAATGCTATAGTTTTGGAATTTCCTTCTAGAGATGGTGAATTTGTTATCTACAGTGATGGTTTATTGAAAGGAATTGGTTGTTCCCTAATGCAGAATGATCAGGTAATTTCTTGTGTTTCGCGTCAGTTGAAACCTCATGAGTTAAATTACCCTACACATGATTTGGAATTAACTACGGTTTCTTTTGGTTTAATTTTTTGGAGGCATCATCTGTAGAGTAAAATGTGAAATATATACTGACCAAGAAAATTTTAATTATATATTCACATAGAAATAATTGAACATGTGATAGAGGAGATAGCTAGAAAGAATCAAATATTTTGATTACATGATTCATTACCGTCCCATAAAAGAAAATAGTGGTGGATGATTTGAGGAAAAAAATAATGCTATATTAACCATGATACATTTGGAACAAGATCCTTTGATTAAAAATTTAAAAAAATTTGGCATCAATGTTTTTGGTGCAAGAAATTGTTCTATTTTGTTTCAGGTGTCAGTGAAATCATCTCTCTCAAATAGAAATAAGAAAGTATAGAAGGAAAATAGTGAGTTGTAGAAAAAGGTACGAGTTGGTTCAAAAGGATAATTTGACTAAATTTAACATTTATAGAGACTTTATTTTGAGGTTTGGAAGGATTTTATGTGTGCCTTGTGATTTCCTGTTGAATAAAGAGTTGTTATGTGAAGCTCATAGTTCTCTGTTTTCAGTTTATCCTGATATTACTAAGATATACAGAGATCTTAGAGAGTATTACAAGTGGGATGAAATGAAAAGAGGTATTGTTGACTTCACTATGAAATGTTTGACTTTTCAATTGGTTAAAGCAGAGCGGTTGTTACCTAAAGGGAAGCTTCGTCCTTTACCGGTGCTACAGTGGAAATGGAAAAATTTATCCATGAACTTCATTGTGGGATTACCGAAGACATCTCGAGGTAACAATTCAGTCTGGGTTATTGTTGATCGATTGACTAAATCTTATTATTTCCTTCCTATTCGAGATGCTTTTCCTCTAGATCAACTTTCTCAGTTTTATATTAAAGTGATAGTCAGGTTACATGGAGTTTCCCTCTCCATTTTATTAGATCGTGATCCCAAGTTTAATTATAACTTTTGTAAAGGCCATCAGAAGTCATTAGGTACTGAATTAAATTTTAGTATATATTTTTATCCACAATCATATGGGCATTCAGAACAAATAATTCATACATTAGAAGATATGCTACGTGCTTCTTCAATGGATTACTAGGGAAATTGTTACAAAATCTTTCTTTGCTGGAGTTTTCTTATAATAATAGTTTTTATCCTAGTATACAGATATCTCCATTGGCGGAATTATATAGGAAGCGGTGTAGAACTCCATCTTTTTGGGATGAAGTCGGTGAAAGGAAACTAATGGGACCGAAATTGGTAGAAGAGATGGTAGAGAAATTTCAGTTGATATAGAAACAATGAGGACATCTCAGGTTAGGCAGAAAAATTATGCAAATAATCAAAGGAAGGATCTTTCTTTATAGGTAGGTGATCATGTCTTTCTCAATTTTTCTCCATGTAAAAGTGTGATAGATTTTCGTATGAAGTGGAAGATGGATCTGCGGTTCATTGGACCCTATGAAATATGGGAGAAAGTTGGATTAACTACCTATAGAGTGGATTTACCTCTATGTTTATCCCAGGTACACAATGTTTTTCATGTTTCAATGTTGGGAAAGTATATTCCATATCCATCTCATGTTTTGATTCCTGATATAGTTCATTTGGAAGATAATATTTCTTATAAGGAACAACCAGTCCAGATTCTTGACCGAATAGTGAAAGTGTTTTGGAATAAGGTAATTCATTAGGTAAAGGTTTTGGGGAAAAACCCATATGGTTGAAGAGGAAACATGGGAATATGAAAATTCTATGAGGTATAAATACCCCAACTTATTTTATAAGTGAATAAAACTGTGAGGAAGCAATTTCCAAAAGGGGGGAGGATGTAGCATCACAGGTAAATAAACAATATGAAATTTTTATATTTATTAATTTTTGTGAATTAAATATTAATTTTACTTTAAAGGGTATGAAATGTTATATCTCATACCCGACACACAATAATGGGTTCCTCCGAAATATTATGTTTCACATAAGACTGAGTCATACTGAGAAAAATAATAATAATATAATATTATTATTTTAAGTGGTAATTAACGCCTAATCATTTTATTGGAAGGAATGAACAGAACTAACCATATTATTATTATAAATGTTTTTTATATATCTTTAAATTTATCCAATAAATTTTATAGTCTCAAAATGAGAATGAATCCAATTTTAAGCATAAATACTCTAATATTTTGAAAATGCAGTTTTACCGCCTTTTAATCGAGAACCATTTTTAAATCTAGTTTTTGTCACTTTTATATGATATATTTGACATAATAAACTTATTATTTATAATAGGGACATAATAATTTACTTTGGGTGAATTTTTGGTAGTTATCTAATAAAGTTCATTTTTTAATGAATAGTGAAAATACTACATTTTAAGTTAAAACTGTCTTTTCATCTAATTTATTTATATGATTCCATTGTCCTTTTAATTTATTTTAAAGTATAATTAGATTATATTTTTATCATTTAATCTAATTTTGGCCATTTTTAGTAATTTCACTTTGAAGTTGGATATAAACATATTTCAATCTTTTGGTAGTTTTTACTGGTTAAAAACACACTTTTTGTTTTTAACAACAGGAATTAATTTTAAGTAATTTCACATTGAAGTTGGATATAAACATATTTACTAACCCTATTTTGTCAGAAATTTCCGTCCATGGTCATCCTTGGGTCAATTTTAGGACCCCATGGAGCCACTTGTGTGTGAAAATGACTTTTAATTACTTTTAATTTAAAGTTAATGAAAATATAACCTAAACATGTATCTTTTATAAAATAATTTTTATATGGGGTTATATAAGTGATCTCTTCGACTATAAATAGTCATTATAAATATAAAAATATTTACTACATCATGGTATTTTGTTTATAATTTATATACATCAAATAAATAAATTTAGTTATGACACAATGGTGATGTAGTGATAACTATATTAATGAATGTTTTAAATAAATGAGATTATAAAAATTAAAATAAATTTATTTTGAAACCTTTTATGAGATAAAATAATTTCATGGATGATTATTACTTTTCATATTAGAATTATATAAGCTTTTTCTAATTAATAATGTTCTTATTGATTTTTAAAAATTAATGATATGAATAGTATAAAAATTGACATAAATGAGTTTTTAAATAAATTAATATTTTATTAAATGATATAATAGTCCTAAATATCTTATATTCGGACAATTGACATATATAATGTTAAAAGTTTCATTAATGATCCATTTTTGGTCTTTTGAAAATTTATAGTAACTATGGTAACCATATATTATTAATATACAAGAAGACATGGTAAAAGTTAAATTAGTTTACTAAGGGTTAAGGCTAAAAGATAAGGTAAATTTTATAACCTAAACTTGTCTAAACCCCATTTTTAGATATTATTGGGACCCATACTCATATGATATTATAAATATAACACTTTCGGGTTATTAAAATTCTAAAATCAATTAATAATAGAATAGTACTTTCAAACTTTCCTAAAGTGCCCTTCCTCCCTCTTATAAAAGGACACCACCTCTAACCCTTAATCACACCTATCAATCCCCCTTGGTTTGCCCAATATCTACAAAAAAAATTCCAAACATCCCTAACTTCCTCATTAAATTCTTCCCCTATGCATGAGGCAATTCAAGATATCCCATTGGCTCAAATCGAAAAAAGTTACCCGATTAGAGGTAACATCTTCCCTCAAGTTCCTTTCCATTATTTTTCCTTATCCACTAATTATTCTTTTATTGTTGTTATTTTACATACCAAAACCAGTATCCCCAATATACTAGGTTGTTTTATGATAAATAGTTGAACTACACTTACACCCACCTCCATCTAATGGGTATAGAATATACTGTTTCTATGGACGGCGAACTACTACCTCACAAAATGATGATTGTTCAATCTTATCCTACCACCTCTTATGGTGGAAAGTAGGATGAAAATATAATTATATATGATATTTATGATATTTATTTTATCTCTATTCTACTGTAATTCTCATTTATAACATACCTTTATACTTTTCATGTTGTATAAATACAATAATTTTATTTGAGGAAGTGAGGACTACCACCCCCTCAAAGTGATATGAATCATTCATTCTATACATGGAATGTGTAAAGGTTATAATTAATGAAATTATGTAACATATATAACATATTTATTATAATTTAATTATAATACACCTATGTATCGTTTATTTTTCATTCCTTTAAATATGAAAAACAAGTGTTCATGCATATGTACGGCTTATCGTCTCCAGGAATGGTGCATTTCATTTATTATATCCAAATGATAAGGACTATTATAAATATATATATATATATATATACAAGATATATATTATATAGATGATATATGAATCATGAATATCATATTGGAGATAATAGACTTTTTACAACATGGATAATTTATAATTATAATAAGTTCATTTTTGAGTCAAGTTCTTACCATCAACAAAATGTCCGAGATGAACTCAAATAATTAACTAATTGTTATAGAAAAGTAATAAGTGATATAAAAGTAATAATAAACCTGAATTTATTTTTTTAATCAAGTATAAATTAACTTATTTTTATTATTCAAGAAATAAAAGAACAAACGAGTCAAGTCAGACACGGTGTAAGGGAATTTGTCTCAATCTCCTTTCTTTGAGGGATATTTTGAATTATAAACAACTAACTTTTATAAATAGTATAAAATATTATGACTTTTAATTTCATTAAAAGGGAATATTTTTTTACTTAGTGTTTTAGTAAATGACCAAGGGAATGCTTCCTTTTAACGTACGTGGTGACAACAAACTTTTCACTGCCATGAGTATTATTTGATATTTGACTTCCATAACAAGTTGTGATGTTTTTAAATTGAAAAAAAATACCATATACCCTTTTTTCATAATTTTGTATTGAAAATGGTTTTGAATTTTTGTTTACTATTTCAGTATCTTGAAATTATTTTTTGTGATTACAAATGAAATTTTTATGATTGAAACGTTGATATTTTCAATCTTTTATGTGTGATGATTATATTATGGTACTTGGACATTTGACGAGTGGTTACATGATAAAACAAATGATAGGTGGTTATATGATAAACCAAGGATAGGTGGTTATGTTATAACCTCCAATGCATTGGGTATGGAAGTCAGTCATATGGAAATTCCAGTTGTAATAATTATTTGTGGAAGTCAACCATATGGTTATTCCATTTAAGTATGATTATGTCCCAAGTTTACCTTTTATATGTTATGTGTGATTTATATGGGTTTTATGGTAATATTTTTGTTAAAAAAGGGTATTCAATGAGATTTTATTCAGTTAAGAGTATTTACTACTTTATAAAGGTGAAAATTATTACTTATGATAAAGTATTCATGGTTTAAATGTTATTTTGAAAAACTAAAAATTTCCCTTCTTTGTGTTTCCCTTACTGGGATTTTTATGATCATCCCAAGTTTTTGAAATTTTTTTCACATGACTTAAAGGGAATAGGGTAAATTATGGGATCAAGGAAAAGTCATGTTCTTCAAAACATGGAACTATTCATGTTTCTTTTCTTTTAATAGTTTTAATTTATGAAAATAATGAATACTGAGTAGAAGTGTTTAAATGTAATATTCAAGTTGTTATGTATAATTTATGACCTAATTATCTAAATATATAAACCTGAAAATATCCTCAATGTGAATTATTAACATAATTCAATATTATGTAATTTTTATGTCTAGGGCCTTATAGTTGGTATCAAAGGTCAGTTTAGATAACTTTAGGAGTTAGAATTTTGTTAATATAATATCCACAAATAATTTTTTAATTATGGTCAAATTGAAATGATATATCATTTGAATATTATCTTGTTTATTTGTCTAAGATATGTTTGTTTAGAATGTTTTTCTGCATAGGAAACAGGGTAGTAGTACTGGGAAGGCATACAGAGGAGAATAAACTACTAAATCAGCATCCTGAGATTGTTGGAATTAGAACTGAATAGTTTCTTGTAGTAATGACATAGTTGAATCAGGTTATAAATGGTGGTGGTATACATGCACGATATCAACTAGATCAACCCCAGAAGAACATGTCTATAGTGGATCATTTCATGAGGAAACATCCCCCATCAATTTGAGGATCACTTGACCTAGTTCAAGTTGAATGGTGGATCAAAGCACTGGAAAATATTTTTGATGTCATGGGTTGTACAGACAATCAAAATATTAGTCTTGTTGTTCATCATTTCGAAGGATAATAAGATCATTGGTGTTCGATGGTTAAAAATATCAAAGACAATGAGGATATTGATGCTCTTGGTTGGGACGAATTCAAAGGTATGTTTATTGAGAAACATTTTCCTAAGTCAGTTTGACTTAGGATGGAAAACAATTCTTGGAATTGAGGGATGACTCAATGGCTACTTATGAAGAAAATTTCACTCGACTGGAATGGTATACTCCAAATTTCATCTGAGATTGTAATTGTAAGATAAATTGATTTTACTCAGGATTGAAGTCATGATATTGAAGATCATTAGCCTCTCATGAATTCAAAATCTATGAGAAACTTGCCATATGTGCTGAGAAGGTAGAAATGGAGTTTTCTGATGATCAGGTTTTCAATGAGAGTAATAAAAAGGAGAGGTCATGTTTGCAGGAAAAGGGAAAGTATTCATCAATGAAGCCTGGAGGTAAGAAAATTAAATTTCCATCATGTGAGAAGTGTGGTAAAAAAGATCCTATAAAATGCCTCTCAATGTCTGGAAAGTGATTCTGGTGTGGTAAGACCAGTCATATTGCAAATAACTATAAGTAATATGATCAAGTAGGTAATGAAAAGACAACGGTAAGATGTTTTAGTTGCAATGAGTTTGGGTATTATTTCAACATGTGTACAAAGTTAATTACCCAAGGTGGAAACCTAATAGATAAAAAGCAGAAGGGTGGGGAAAATCTTTTTCTACTACTACGGTTAATGTGGGACCATAAAATGAAGTGTTATTAGGTACTTTGTTTTTTCATATTATGACAATGTATTATTTGATTTAGGGTCTACACATTCTTTCATTTCTGAGAAATATTTGGCTAAATTTAAAAATCCACCTCAATAAATGAATCCATAACTTATGGTAAAAATATATGGAAGAAATGTTGAGGCATAAATAAATTATAAGAATTTTTTTATCCTTATTTGTGGAAATAATTTACCTGAAACCATTTTGTTTCTCCTCTAGTAGAGTTTGATGTTATTTTGGGAATGGATTTGATTTCTTTTTACTATGAAATGATTTTTTGTAGAGATAAATAGGTTTCTTTTTAGAAATACTTTTATTTTGGGTATAATAATGACCCCTTATCTATGATAACATATTTGGAAGATTAAAAACTAGTGAATGATGGAAATGAATTTCACCTTTCACATATTTCTAAAAACAAAGGAACTTTTCATATTAATGATGTCCCAATATTAAATGAGTATCTTGATGTTTTTTCTGATGAGTTTCCTATTATTATACCTGATCAGGAAGATGAATTAACTATTGACTTATTTCATAATGCTAATCCAATTTCAAAACCCCTCTTATTGAATGGATCAAATTTAACATTTAGATTTAACAAAACAATTGCAGCAGTTATTAGATAAAGGTTTCATTCAACCTAGAACATCATCATGGGGTGCTTCAGTATTATTTGTTAAAAAGAAAGATGGTTCAATGAGACTTTTCATTGATTATAGAGCCTCCAATAATATCACTATTAAGAATAAGTATCCTTTGCCTCATATCCATGTTTTGTTTGATCAGCTCTAGGGAGCTTAGTATTTTTCGAAGATTGACTTGAGGTCGGGGTACCATCGGTTGAAAGTAAAGGAAGAAGATGTTTTGAGGACCAAATTTCTTACTAGATATGTCCAGTATGAATTTGCAGTTATGCCTTTTGGGTCATCAAATTCACATGTTGTATTCATGGATATTATGAATAGAATTTTCCATGAGTTCTTATATAAGTTTGTGGTAGTGTTTATTGATGACATTTTGGCATATTCCAAAAGTAAAGAGGAACATGAAATTCATTTAAGGGTTTTCTTGAAAACCTTAAAATAAAATAATTTGTATGATCAATTCAGAATGTGTGAGTTTTGGTTACAATAAATTTCATTCATTGGTCACATTGTTTCAAAAAATGGAATAATTTTTTATCCTACTGAAACAAAAGTTGTTGAAGAATGGAAAGGACCCACAAATATAACTGAGGTTCATAGTTTTCTTGGTTTTTCAGGATATTACAGAAGTTTTGTTGAGAATATTGTAGGGTTATCTACTCCACTAAATAAGTTAACTCGAAAAGGTGTTAAGTTCATCTAGAAAAAATAATGTGTTTATTGTTTTCAAGAATTGAAAAGAATATTGGTGAATGCTCTAGTTTTGGAATAACCTTCTAGAGATAGTGAATTTGTTATCTACAGTGATCCTTTGTTGAAAGGAATTGGTTGTGTCTTAATGAAGAATGATCATGTAATTACTTATTCTTCACATCAGTTTAAACCTCATGAGTTAAATTACCCTACACATGATTTGGAATTACCTACTATTGTTTTTTATTTAAAAATTTGGAGGCATCATCTGTATGGAGTAAAATTTGAAATATATATTGACCACAAAAGTTTTAAGTATATATTCTCTCAGAATCAATTAAACATGAGATAGAGAAGATGGATGGAATTAATTAAGTATTATGATTGTACGATTCATTACCATACAAGAAATGAAAATAAAGTGGTCGATGATTTGAGTCGAAAAAATAATGCTACATTAACCATGTTACGTTTGGAACAAGATCCTTTGATTGAAAATTTGATGAACTTCGGTATAGAAGTTGTTGGTGAAAAAAATTCCTATATTTTGTTTCAGGTGTCAGAAAAATCATCTCTCTTATATAGAATTAAGCAAGAATAGAAGGAAGACAGTGAGTTGTAGAAAAAATAAGAGTTGGTTCAGAAGGGTAAGTTGCATGAATTTAACATTGATAAAGATTGTGTTTTAAAGTTTGGAAAGAAGTTATGTGTGCCTTGTGATTCCCAATTGAGGTAATATTTGTTATGTGATGCTCATAGTTCTCCATTTTTAGTTCATCCTAGCAGTAATAAGATGTACAGAGATATTAGAGAGAATTATTGGTGGGATTGAATGAAAAGAGATATTGTTGACTTTACTGTAAAGTGTTTGACTTGTCAATAGGTTAAAAATAGTGGTAGTTACTGAAAGGGATGCTTCAGTATTTACCGATGTCACAGTGGAAATGGGAAAATATATCCATGGAATTCATGGTGGGATTACCAAATACATCTCGAGGTAATAATGAAATATGGGTTATTGTTGATTGATTGACTAAATCTGCTCATTTTCTTCCTATCCGAGATATTATGTCTCATATCAACTTTCTTGGATGTATGTTAAAGAGATAGTTAGGTTGCATGGAATTCCCCTCTCCATTGTATCTGATTGTGATCCCATGTTTACTTCCAACTTTTGGAAAGGCCTTCATAATTCATTGGGTATTAAATTAAATTTTAGTACATATTTTCATCCTCAATCATATGGGAAGTAATAATGAACTATTTAGACATTGGATGATATGCTACGTACTTCTTCAGTGGATTACCAGGGATGTTAGGACCAACATCTTTCTTCGGTTGAGTCTTCTTATAATAATAGTTTTCATTCTAGTATACAGATGTCTCCATTAGAGGTATTATATGGGAAGCGGTGTCGAACTCCTGCTTTTTTGGATGAAGTAGGTGAAAAGAATCTAATGGGACCAGAATTGGTAGAAGAGATAGTAGAGAAATCTCAGTTGATACTGATACACTGGAGGACAGCTCAAAGCAGGAATAAAATTTATATGGATAACTAAAGGAAGGATATTTCATTCTAGGTAGGTGATCATGTCTTTCTAAAATTTTCTCCATGGAAAATTTTGATGTGTTTTGGTTAGAAGGGGATACTGAGTCTGAGGATCATTGGACCCTATGAAATTCTGGAGAAAGTTGGATCAGTTTCCTACTTAGTGGCTTTACCTCAAATTTTATCAAAGTTACTCAATTTTTTTCATCTTTCAGTGTTGAGAAAGTATATTCTAGATCCATCTCATGTTTTGAGTCCATAGATAGTTCAGTTGGAAGAGAATATTTCTTATGAGGAACAGCCAGTCTAGATTCTTGACTGAAGAGAGAAAGTGTTGCTAAATAAGGTAATTAATCTGGTAAAGGTTTTTTTGAAAAAAACATATAGTTGAAAAGACATCATGGGAATCTAAAAATTCTATGAGGGATAAATAACCCCACTTATTTGATAAGTGAATAAAATTGTGAGGATATAATTTCCAAAATGGGGAAGGATGTAACATCCTAGGTAAATAAAGAATATGACATTTTTATAATTATTAATATTTTTGAATTAAATATTAATTTTACTTTAAAGGGGGTTATATGTTCTATGGATTACCTGAAATTCAACAATGGGTTTCTTTGAAATCTTATCTTGCACACAAGGCTGATTCATACTGAAAAACAAAATAATAATATAATATTATTATTTAAAATGGTAATTAACGCCTAGCTATTGTATTGTTAGGAATGAAAAAAGCTAACCATATTATGATTATAAATGTTTCTTAAATGACTTTTAATTTATCCAATAAATTTTAGAGGCTTAAAATGATAATGAATCCAATTTTAAGGATAAATACTCTAATATTTTTAAAAGATAGTTTTACCCCCTTTTAGTGGAAACCCCTTTTTAAATATAGTTTTTGTTACTTTTATATATTCCATTTGACAAAATAAACTTTTTATTTAGAAGAGGGATATCAAAATTTACTTTTAGTAAATGTTTGGTATTTTTCTAATAAAGTTCATTTTTTTAATGAATAGTGAGAAATACTGCATTTTAAGTTTAAATTTGTCTTTCCATCTAATTTATTTATTTTTTTATATTGTCCTTTTAATTAGATTTAAAATATAATTATATTATAATTTTATCATTTAATCCAATTTTTTTCATTGGAAGTAATTTCACTTTGAGGTCGGATATAAACACATGTTAATCTTTTGGTAGGTTTTCCTTCTTAAATACCGCTTTTTGGTTATAACAACAGGAATTAATTTTAAATTAATTTATACAACTTATGTGTTTTTAATTTGAATAAATTGATTCCATATTTTTTATCAAGAGTTCAAAATTCAGGTAACTTTTATTTTTAGACATTATTAATAGTTATTTTAGTAAATATTTTATTTACTATGTTAAAAGGGTAAATCTGGTAAATAGGGGTAAAACAATAATATTATAATTTTATTAAATTACCGTAAAACATGTCCTAACTCTATTATATGGGATATTTCCAACAATTTATATCATTTAGTTTATTTTAGGACCCCATGGATCCACTTTTGGGTGAAAATGACATTTAATTACTTTTAATTTGAAGTTAAAGAAAAATATAACCTAAAAATGTATCTTTTACTAAAAAAATTATATGGGGTTATATAAGTGATATCTTAAACGATAAATAGTCACTAGAAATCTAAAAATATTTCCTACATCATCATGTTTTATTTATAATTTATATATATCAAATAAAAAAATTTATTTATGACACAATGGTGATGTAGTGATTACCTTATTAATGAATGTTTTAAATAAAAGAGATTATAAAAATTAAAATAATTTTTTCTAATCAATTTATGACATAAACTAATTCTATAGATTATTATGACTTTTTATATTTAAATTAAGGAAGTTTTTTTAAATTAACCATGTTTTTATAGATTTTTAAAGTCATGATATGAATAGTATAAAAATTGACATAAATGAGTTTTTAAAAGCAATTAATATTTTATTAAATGATATAGTAGTCTAGAAATATAATATTCATCCAAATGAAATATATAATTTTAAAAATGTCATTAATGATCCATTTTTTGGTCTCTTTTCATTTTATAGTAACCATGGTAACTATATATTATGAATATACAAGAAGACATGGTAAAAGTTAAATTAGTTTACTAAGGGTTAATGCTAAAATATAAGGTTGATTTTCTGACCTAAACCTATCTAAAAACCATTGCGAGAGAGTATTTATACCCATCCTAATCTGATATTTTAAATATATGACTTTGGGGTTATTATAATTCTAAAATAAATTAAGAATAAAATAATACTTTCAAACTTTCCTAAAGTGGCCCTCCCCTCTCTTATAAAAGGACACTATCTCTTACCCTTACTCACACCTCTCAATCCCCTTTGTGTCATCCATCCTCTTCCCAAATAATCTCCCAACACCCCTCCCTTCCTCTTAGAATCCTTCCTCTAGGTATAAGGTAATTCAAGAGATCCCTTTTGCTCAAATGAAAATAAGTTACCCGATTTGAGGTAACGTCTTATCTCAAGTTCACTTCCATTATTTTTCCATCTCCACTACATATGATCTTCTTATTGTTTTTTTAAATAAAAAAATAAGTATACTAAATATTCTAGGTTTTTTATAAGAATTATTCTAACTTCACTTACACACACCTCCATATAATGGGTATAGAATATACTGTTTTTGTGGAGGGAGAACTATTGCCTCATGAAATGATAATTGATCAATCTTCTTATACCACCTCATATGGTCTCCATTATGATGGAACTGTAATTAAATATGATATTTATTATATTTATTTTATCTCTATTCTACTATAGTTATCATTTAGAACATACCTTTATGCTTTTCATGTTGAATAAATATTATAATTTCATTTGAGGAAGTGTGGACTACCTCCCCCTCAAAGTGATATGACTCATTCATGCTATACATAGAACATATAAAGGATGGAATTAATGAAATTATGTAACATATATAACATAGATATTATACTGTAATTATAATATACCTCTGTATAATTTAGTTTTCATTCATTTAAATATGAAATAGAAATGAAAGTAGCGTTCATGCGTACGTACAGCTTACCATCTCCATGAACTGTGATTTCATTTATTATATTAAAATGATATGGACTATAATAAATACATTAATAATAGATATATATGATATATATGATATCTAAATCATGAATATCATTCCGGTGATAATGTAATTTTGGCCACATGGAAATTTATAATTATAACTAAATCATTTTTTACTCAAGTTCCAAACATCGACAAAATGTTTGATATGAACTCAAATAATTAACTAATTGTTAAATAAAAGTAATAAGTGATATAAAAGGAATAATAATTTTTAAAAATGTTTTTAAGCAGGTAGTAATTAAGTTATGTTTATTATTCATGAAATTAAAGAATGAACAATTCAAGTCGGACATGAGGTAAGGGACTTTGTCTCAATCTCCTTTCTTTGAGTAATATTTTGATTTATACACGAATTGATTTTATATGGTGTATAAACCCCTTTTACTTTTAATTTCATTCAAAGGGAATATTTTTCTACGTAGAATTTTACTAAACTAGAAAGGGAATGTTTCTTTTTAATGTATGTTGTGACAATGACCTTTCCACCGCCATGATCATTATTTGATATTTGGATTCCTTAACCACCTTTGAAGTTTCTAAATGGTAAATGAATACCATATATCCTTTTTAAATATTTTTGTATTGAAAGTGGTTTTCACAGTTTATATACAATTTCAGTATCTTGAAATTATTTCTTGTGATTGGAAATGAAATTTTTATGATTGAAATGTTGATATTTTCAATCTTTTATGTGTGATGATTATATAAAGGTACTTGGACATTTGAGGGGTGGTTATATGATAAACCAAATGATGGGTGGTTCGGTGATAATAAAAGGATGGTTGGTTACATTATAACCTCTAATGAATTGTTTATGGAAGTCATTTTTATGGATATTCCATTTGTAAGAATGATTTGTGTAAGTCAACTGTATGGTTATCCCATTTAAGTATGATTATGTCCCAAGTTTACCTTTTATTTTTTATGTGTGCTATCTATAGGTTTTATGGTAATCTTTTGATTACCAAAGGGTAGTAAATGAGCCTTTATTCCATGAGGAGTGTTTACTACATCATAAAGATGGAAATTATTAATTATGATAAAGTATTCAGGGTTTAAAAATTGTTGTAAAAAACTAAAAGTATTCCTTCTTTGTGTATCCCTTAATGAGATTTTTATTCTCATACCATGTTTTTGAAATGTTTTTAATAGGACTTAAAGTGGAATAGGGTTAAGGATGAGATCAAGGAAAAGTCATGTTGTTTAAAACATGGAATTAAACATGTTTATTTTCTTTTAAGAGTTTTTATTTTATGAAAAAAATGGATCCTGAGTAGAAGTGTCTATATGTAATATTCAAGATGTTACGTATAAGTTATGACCTAATTCTCTAAATATATAAACCTGAAAATATTGTGAATTTGAATTATTAACTTAATTCAAGATTATGTTTTTTTTTTGAGAAAAGTGAGCGCGAGGGCTTTAAAATTGATAAAGGAAAAGTTACACAATTCGGAAGAGAGGAATTTTACATTTTTCTTTGGTAAGAAGAGGCTCCAGGTCATTGGGAAGGGTGTTATAATTCTAAACATAGTTTTATGGATGGAAAACATACTATGATAGGGAACATATTATATATATCATTAAGTGTGAGTACTCATAATAAGATGAGGATTATTCTCATTTTCAATCTCTAATATGGGAGATTATAAGAGTAGGCACAATAGTAGGAATTTCACATCTTTTAATGTAATAATATATTTATATTTTGAGTGTGTGTAATGGTCCATCAACCTTAATATTATCTTTAATGAATTTTATGATTCGAACACCTATATATTCTGATAAAAACCATAATGAAATAAGTTCATGGTGAGGTAGGGTATGTTGGGGGCATCACAAATGACATGTTATTAATGGATATGTCTAGGAAGGATTTTTTTCCTTCCAAAGATATGGATGTAAATATCTTAAACAATTTATTGGTATATAACCATATCATTTAATTCCATGTCCATGGGGTATTGACATGCTTATTTTAGATAGTAAAAAATATGTATTGAGGACATAGGTTTATTAAATGGATGTGCAACCTTATTGATGATATTTTATAAAAAATTAATTATATTACAAAATGAATATTTATATGTGGTTTTCATCATTACAACATTATGTTCTACCTATTAGGTTCCTTGACCTCTTTTTATATAGTAATCTTCAAATTTTGGTAGGTATTTATAATTACAATGAGAAAAATCCTATAGGATCAATCAATATGTTTTCATGATAACCTCAATTAAATTATATTTTAATTTTGTTAATATAATAAATATTCTTCTCAAGACTATGGAATAATTTTTTTCACATTTAATCAATCAAAAAAATTACTAATGAATTAAATATTTAAATTAAATATTTATATTGGTGTTCAATAAATGTTGGTGGAATTCAATCCTACCAAAACTTTTTCTGGTGAAAAATATGAATTAACTAATCAATTAAATAATATTTTTTATTGTTCATATTGGTATGAACTAAAAAATAATATTATTATTATTATGTGGCATGGGGTTTATTAAAGACTATTATATTGTTTAAGGGCCTTCATATAATTAAATAATACTTTAACCTAAAATGTAGCTCTATAAATATATTATTATGTGTGTTTTATATATTAATAAAAAAAATGAGAATTGATAATCTTTCACAAAATGGACTTATCTCTCTCTACCTCTTAGATACATCCTTTTTATATATTCTTATCAACAATGAGAAACATAAGGTAAAATCCCTCAATATTGAAGGATAATCGATAAACACAAACAATGAAAGAAAATTAAATAACCACACTAGCAATCAAAATTCTGTTAGCATTTCTCAGAGATCAAGGGATTGTGTGTGGATCACCATTAGAGGGATTATACCCTTGGATAATCACATAATAATGAAGGAAAACTAAAAAGGGTGTTCAAAATATCCACAATACCATCAAAGAAAGGATCCTTGGACAAGTTATTTATTTTTTCTGATATAAATAAATTAATTATAAATTTAAATTGAAATATCCTCGCTTGGGGTTTTAAGAAACTTAATATTAAAAAAAATTAATACAACACCCACCAATAAATGAATCCACTATTTCGGGAACCTACAACAACAACATTTGAAATCTATAAATAAGGCTCTAGAAATTTATTTTATATTTAGAATAAATATCTTAAATTGACCATCTATCTGAAGATGAGAAGTGGTATTGAAACTCAACTATGTATCCAGATCCTGATAAATCCTTTCTAATATGTTGAGTTACAATTCTGATCTAAATCAGATTAAATTGATAGTGGTACTCTATAAAATATCACAAATTATTTAATGTATATTGAAGTAATCCAATCTTCTCTAACATGGATAGAGTGAATTGATTTCTTAAGGTCATCAACTACAACCCAAATAGAATTATGTTATTTGGATTTTTTTTATATTACAATGATGAAATCCATGGTATTATTTTACTATTTTTATTCTGGTATGGGTTATGGTTTTAAAATCCCATAATAATTCTATCTCGCAACTTTAACATGATGACCCAACAAGCATCGGGATACATTCTCTTTAATATCTTATTTCATGTTATCACACTAGAAATAATCTTTCAGATATCTATACATTTTCATACCTCTAGGATGAATAGAGAATTATGAATTATAATCTTAATGAAATATTTCAATCTTCATGATTGGTATCAAATTAACACAAACTTGGTTAATAAAAATTATCATTACATCAATATTAATATATAATAATTGAATATTACTCACTTTCTTCAATAATCCCACACAATCCATCAATGCCTTCTTAATCCTCTAATGGATGTATGGTTGAAAATTAATTTGAGAAAAATAATATCATTACCCTTTCCTCATGATTTCAAGATCCATCTTCCAAAAATCCATAAATTTTGGATCTCATTTCATTCTCAACACGGAAAAACTAGAATGAGGTTTCTATTACAAAGCATTAGCAAAACATTTCACCTTCTAGTGGTGTTAATGTGTTCAATAGTCATAATCATTGATGAAATAAAACCATAATTCTCTATATTATATTCCATTCCATCTACGTAAATATTTAATTCATGATTTTATGATCAGTATATATATTACACATTCAATAAGAGAGATAATGCCTCGATATCGTCAATGCAAAAAATATCATTGTCAGCTCCAAATGATGAGGTGGCTAATTTTATTCATCAATATAGAATTTTTGTGAGGAATATGATATCACCATGTCATTCTACTTAATCACACATTTGAGTCCCATATTTGATATATCATTATATATCACAAACTCTACTCCATTGTAAGGTAGTTTAAGTAAAGTAACTCTTACCAATAAGAAATTTATTTATTTGAAATTATCGTCACATTAATCTATCCACAAGAACATAAACCCTTTTAAGACGACATTGTTAGTAAATTAGATAAGGATGATAAATGTCTCAAAAAGAATTAGCAGTATCCATCCAACTCAATAAAACTATGAATAACAGTTATTATGGTTGTTTTAGGACATTTCTTAATAACATTAATCTTTCAAGGATCCACTGATATACCCTCAATTGAGATTATATGACCCATGAATGAAACATTTTAAATCCAATACTCACGCTTGTTAAATTTAGCATATAACTAACCTTCCTCGTGGTCTTTAGAAAAATTCTGAAATATTTTTTATTCTCCTTAATTTTCTTTAAATATTTAAGAATATCATCTATAGAATTTCAAAACCTGAATAATATAATCTATATAGACTCTATTAATTACATCCATGAATATAGTAGGAGCATCGGTAAGTAATAATGGAATTACTATAACTTCATAATGTCTATACCTCATACAGAATACTATCATGGGTATATACTCCTTATTAACCCTTAGCTGATGAAATATTGATTGAAGATAGTTCTTGGAAAAATATTGAGCTCCTCATAACTGATTAAATAGATAATCAATACAAGGTAGAGGACTGTTTTTCTTAATAGTGATTTTGTTATGTTCTTGATAATCAACATAATGATGCATTGAAGTGTCTATCTTCTTGAAAAAAACAAGGTGCACCTCATGGTAAAGAACTTATCCAATTGAATACGTTATCTAGAGTCGCTCGGAGTTTATTCTTCAAATATTGTTACTCAATTGGGGATATTATGTCTGGAGTATTTGAAATAGGTGCAGCATTGTGTATGAGTTATAGATAAAACTCAACTTTAATATTTGGGGTAGGACTAAGAAACTCTTCTATAAATACATCATAAAAACTCTCATGCAATATTAATATCTTCAATGTTAATTTTCTCTAAAAATATATTAGATAAATATACCTCATTAATATGTTGTAATACACATATATTCGAAAACAATCAATTGGGAGGTTATCTTAATCATTGAACATAAGGACTATCATAGCTAAATTTAGAATATATAATGTAACATCATTTACTCAAAAGTGATATGGTATTTCTACTAGGAGAGATAATTTATGTCGAAAATGACATCAAATTCAACTAGAGGAATAATAACAAGATTTATTCGAAGTGCACTCCCACAACCTCATATTAATGATGATTTATAGACATGAGATAAAATTATCCTACCATTAAGAGTTCTCACTACCAACTCAACAACTAATCATTAAGGATGAGTTGTAATAACCTTAGAAATTTCTTTTGATATAAAAGAGTCTGTATATCTTGAACTAAATAAAATAATTCCAACTATATAGTGGATGATAAGTGTACTTTTCACCACATTTATTGGAACTTGTACTTTGAATATAGAAATTATATATGTTTAGCCTCCTACCCTTATATTATTCTATGGTATGTTACCTTGATGATTTGGGTACTGGTTTTAATTATATCCCATATATTTATAGTTAAACAACGACATAATATTGGTTTTTTATTTTCCTTACATTCATTAGGAATATGACTTCTATCATTGAACTTGTAACAAACTCACATTCCCTTCACGCCTTTTCTAGGACGTTTATTTACAAAAAAATTGTATTATGGAATAGTATTAATTCTATTCTTTTTCATTGATGTGTTCACTTTTTCATAATTCTCAACTAAAATATTCGTCTCTTGGTTTCCTTTGAAGACATAAGATCAAGAAAAATCCTTCGAATTTTTAATGGAACAATATATTATAACATCATATGATGAAAATGTTTGAAGAAATTATTCCCTTCCTGGAATCGATGAAATCCCACAAAATAAAAAATCAATCTTACATTCAAGATATAAATGTATTCATAACAATGTCTTTATAATATCATAAATATACCCTTATACTCTTCCACCCTTTTTCCTTTTATTTTCCTTAATGTGACGAAATTTATCTCAATTTTAGCTCACTCTTCTTGGGAGAATTATTTCTCAAGGAAAATCACTATGAGGGTTCCCTATTCATTTATTTCTACATTTTCATAAAATTTAATATTCTAGATCAATGACAAATACTTATTGGGATCTTCATACAAACAATAAATTTCTAGAATAACCTTTTCACTTTCACTACATCCCAAATCCCAGAATATTTTTTAAGAGACATAATCCATTGATCGTCTAACAATGGATTAGTTTTTTCAATAAAATATAGAGGTTGTGGTTGCATGAAGTTATCCAACATTGGCATATTATACTCTGAAACAACATGTTTTTTTATTAAGAAATTATTATTAATCAAAACTCAAGGCAGCTGTCCTAATATGGCCATGATATGCTAAGTTTCTACATCACCTTTATTGGATTTCTGTATAGGTAAATCCCTACATTAAATATGATCATTGATTCCATTTATTCCATTTTTATCATCAATAAATAATGGCACACATAGAGTTTTCTCATAATCATCCTGAATATGGATACATAAAATATATGTATATATGTAAAATTTCTCAAATACTAAAAGAGAATATCATAATTACTATGTTAGCTATGTTAATTTATAATATAGTTTATAAGGTTTCTACAAATAATTCCTTTGATTAATTTTATATGAACCAAAATTCCAGTAACCTATAGTTGGTTTATCCTTTAGTACATTGTCATAAGATATAAGGGATATCATCCCGAAGGGCCGATCAGTTTAGTAGTATTAATTATGTAGATACATACATGATTCTCATATTACATTGGAGGTATAAAGTACATAACATAAGAAACACTATTTCATCCTTGTTATTATGAAAATTATCCTTCTTCATATCCTAGAGAATGGAAAAAATAATAGGTGAGATCATATTATACGTAATAATTTTGTACAAAATAAGTTATCATGAGAAAATAAGGAATAGTCATTATGGATTGGTAAATAACTGAAAACAAATCCATTTAATCAACAACATTAGAACAAAATTCAGCACTAGATAATATCAATATAGTAATCTCCTGGATAATAATTACTAGTTTTTCAATAATGTAAATTCTTAAAATTTTATTTTATGATCTTAGATATCATGATATCTTTACCGTTAAAGCCTTGTTCCCTGAAAGTTCACTCAGTGGGTTGGTATATACAAAAACACCATTTAATAATTATATACAATTGATTTGTCTCGCAATAACTATCAATGCATCAATGGGTTATATATAAATGGACCCCACCCATTACTACATTTCAAATACATTCCTCATTTATTGAATGATCAATTTAATTCAGAAACTATAGGCCTTATCAATTAATATCCATATTGAGAAAAGAATACAACATAATAATCTTTACAGAGTAAATACATATTAAAACACCATATGTAAAAATGAAATATATTTTAGGAAATATTCATATCCATGATAAAAAGTATTTGGATATTTGAGAGAATTTTAATGTATAATTAAATATTATCACAATAAAGTGAATGTTTCAAGAGAAATTTAATGACCACCAAATTAATAATAAATAAATGAAGACCATCAATTCATAATAAATATAGTTTTTATAATAAAATTGTATAGTTTGGAGAATTATGGAAAATAGAATAAAAAATTAACATAATATTTAATTAAATGGATTTTTAATAAAATTTTTATATTTTAAAAGATGCTAAAAGATGATAAAATAAATTCGGTGGTTGAAAATCCGTAATGACTTATATGTTAAAACATATTCCTTTTGACTTTTTATAAATAAAGATAAATTTAAATCTTTTGGAAAATATTAGTATGATTCATTTAAAACCTTTTAAAAAATCAAGGATAACATAAAAGTTCCTTAATAAATCATTTTATTCAATATAAAGGACTTCAGTAAAAAAAAATTAAAAAATATTTACATGGAATAACAATATACTATATCAAAATATAAATAAGATATGATTTAGTTTCTGAAATTTTTTTTCTAGATTCAAGTTCCATGGAGAGGAAAATTTAAAGAAAATATGAAAACTCTTTAAATATTTATAGGATAATAAAATATATGGAGTTTATGAAGGATATATTATATGAGTTCTTCAAATAATATAAGAGAAACCCAAAAAAGGATATGGTAATATAATTTATTACCTATTTGGAAACATTTATATTATAACCCTTTTTATGTTTAAACATGTATTAAATATTTAATAATCTTGAATAAATTTATATCCATGTTAAATAAATAAAATTTTTAGTATTCAAATCACATAATAATAAATAGGTGTATAATTCCAAATATGTCTCAATGGAGTGAAAATTGAGACAGAATCCATTACCTCAATTTTGACATTCCTTGTAAGTGATTATAAAATCCTATATTATGAATTTATATTTATTATAATTAAATAACATAACCATATACTTATCTATAATATAATATATGATCTTTTAATAATTTTTAAACACCCATTTGTTAATAATATATTATTATTATCGTCATTTCAGGTGTTAACTGCTTTATTTTTTTCATATATGTTTTGATTTGGTAGTTTTAGTACTCATATATAACTCATGGTTCCTAAATTTTATACATGATATAACTATCATATATGTTCATTAAATAAATATTTATTGTCATCACTAAAATATTGAGGGAGAAATTTTAATTTTACCTTTCATGGAAATGGTAGGCCATATGAATGAATGAATGTTATTTTCACTTTTTGAAGGATTTAAAAAAATAAATTAAAATAATAATTAACCATTAAAAGTTATTTTTTATAAAATATTTATCTTATATATTTATTAAATCTATCTTTATTTCTATCTATGAAAAACATAATAAAAAATGAATCACATTGCTTTGTGGAGGTTGCAGTCCACCCGTACGCAATAGTGACATTATTGTTTTCAAAAGGATTGGAAGGTACGAATATAGATATGATATTATAATATAATAAGAATTATAAGTTCATAAATTTCATATATACTATAACCATTCAAGTAAAATGGTGATGAAAAATGAATTACACCGTTATATGGAGAGAGTAAGTTGTACGTACACAAAAAAATTTAATTTTTTATGGATGCAAAAGAGATAGAAAATGGTTATACCATAATCATAATGACATATAATTATATATATGATATTCAATTTCCTATTTTAGTATGGTTACACAATATTTATTGGAAGTATAAAAATAACTCGACCTAAAAAATTTGTTAAAGATGATTATCTTTTCTTCGATAGAATTCATTAAGATTCATTATTATAAACTCTTGGAATGGTATTTTAAGAATTACAGAGCCTCTAAATTGTTCTTAGGAAATTTTAGAATATAAGTTGGTAGGTCTTGGTCATGCTATATGGCTCATTTTGGTGTAATGAAAACTGATATGGGGTGTCCTTTTATAAGTGCGGGGAGGGGCACTCTACATTACATAATATTAAAATATAATAAAGACTCATTCATGGAAATTTGGTTCCAAAATTACATGGATTCTATGATAAGTATCTTATGGTATTGATATAATAATACATTCAAATTAATAAAATTTTAGATATCATTTTAACCTTATATTTTTTATTAACCGATTTATTAACAATTTTTAACCCTAACAACAGTAATATATTTTTTTATATTAAAGGGTTATAATATTATTTATAAGGGGATAATTGACACATAAATGGAAAATGGATAAAATTATAGACTAGATATTATCCCCATTTTCCAAGTTCAAATTTTTAATTTTTAAAAAATGTTTAATTATACGTTATTTTCATAAAATATCACTAAATCCATTTTTGACACTAGTAAATTATTATGGAATTAAAGACTCCAAAGAAGATGTAATTTGAATAAAATCTATTAAAACAAAACTAATATGTTGTATTTATCTTTAAAATTATTGTAAAATAATAAATTATCTATGTTACATTACATTTTATATATTTAAAATAACTTATCTTATTTTTCAATTAATTGAATAAATATTGTATCGGTGTTGCATGGGAATTTAAGGAAATTATTCAATCCCTAAAAAATTAAAATAAATTACCATGATAAAAAATTTATTTCATATTTAAAATTAAATTTTAAATCGTAACATAACCATTTTCTATCCTTATGGAAAAATATTATAGATATTAAATTCAAGTGTGTGGCATTTTTTTATTCATTTCATAAAGTAAAATAAAGCTCCTTATAAAATAAAAATGGCACCAATTTGACATATATTAGAGAATTTGAAAAAATATAGATGAAATAAATTCATATCAAATGATAAAGGTGAGTTTAAGATAACTTTTTAAGACCTATACCAGTGTTTAAACCCTATTTTACATGTTTTAACCTTACCAGGGTGACAATTATTCAACAAAGTCACTAATCACAATGACCAAAAATAAAAGGGGCATATTTTCCATATTTGAAACTCCTAATTAAAAATATTTAATATATTTTTTCAAATTCAATTCGTAGAAGTGTAATAAATTAATTTAATATAAAAATGAGAAATTCAATGAAAAACTATTTTTAGAAAATTGATTTTTTATGTCGTAAGATGAACTTATTCAAAAATATGGTTTAATAAAGAATAAAATTTAATTAATTTTATTATTTATAACTAAAATAGGATTATTTTAATTTATGTTTAAATTAAAATCATTAAGGGGAATTTTCATTTAATATAAATTATATTTTTACAGAAATTTGTATTTTTTTACTATTCGGAAAAAAAAAAGCAATCTTTTCAGAAAAATCCCAAAATATGAACCTAAGATAATATTAACATGCTGAATTTAAACATGTTTTAATTTTTAGAAACGAATATTTCAATATGTTGTCAAAACTTTTTAAACTTTGTGTTGTATGTAAATCAATCTACCAAGGAAAATTATTTAAATAGAAATATATCATAAAATCCTAGGTTGTTACATGATGAAATTAATACAAGATATTATCATAATCGTGATCAATATTAGACCAAATTAGAATTTTTTATACCCACTGACAAAGTCAATTTCAAAGGAGTTGTTATACAAAACATCCATGGTGATGAATTTAAATTCATGGTAAAAAATACCCTATAATGAAACCTCATCTTAATTTATGATAGTTATTCTTATTGAAGTTCAATATATGAAATTACATCTTATGTTTTAAGGGAACATAAATAAGTATATTTCATCCCAAGAGAGTGTTCTTTGGTTTCTATTAGAAAATGATGGTGAGTATTTAAATTTTATAATAAATTAAGGATATCAAATAAGGGTTGACATATACGTTTTGTTAACGTATGTTAATATTGAAGTGAGACCACTCTGAAATGATTATGAATTTTTCTATAAAAAAATCTTGAATGGATAAGAGACACCTAACAAACTATGTAATTTTAAAAAACATTTTTTGGATAAATGAGCATGATTTCCATGTTCAAGGAAGTGTCTACCTATTTCACTATTCATCTATTATTTTTCTCTACTATATAATTGTTCAAATAATGAGATATATTTATTTTTTCATTTTTTAAAAAAGAGTACGATACTTTAATTTTCAAATAAACTATATTTTAAATATTTTAAAATGGTTTGAGAATACTAGTTTTATTTTTTAAAAAATATTTAATTTATTTTAATTAAATAGGTTGAAAAGAGTATGGGTTGGAATCCCACATCACAAAATATAAGAAATCAGTGATAACTTTTTAAGGGGAGAAAATTATAACTAGTAAAAGAGATAATGTGTGTAATAAATATCATATAGTGAATATATATCTCATTTTCCATGCATGTGAAAAATCATGAAATGTTGAACTTTGATGGTACACTTTTCACTTTACACGTTTTTGCAGTGTGAAGTTCTTAGAGGTAACATTATCATTAAAATGGACCAGTAATATCAAATTAGACTGGGCCCAATACCAAACAATCACATCTACTGTATCAACATTTTTAGCTAAATGGGTATAATATATATTTTATATTTTATCCAAAATGATTAAACCAACATGATTAAATTTATATAAGCTAGGAAGCTTTTGAATATATTTCTACCAAATATGAAAGGTTATGATAACATATCATAAAGGTTGTAACATTTCTTATAAAAATGAATCCATTATAAGGAAAACTAATTCCCAATTTATCCATCAAATCTAATTCTTATTCTTATCTTCTACAAGAATACATGAGTGTTTTTTACTGCACAAATAAAGTATATTCCATTAAACTCTTAATTCCAAATTTTCTAAATGTGTTACTCTTCTCTATGTAAAAGTGTCATGTAATGATAAACTATATTATCCTTAAGTATATTTACATTCAACCAAAAATATTATGGATATAGAGGGATAAAATCAACTGTTAAAAAGAACAATATTATAACATGCCTTAATGGTCTCCATCTATTATTATGCAATCTGATCTATCGATTACATCATTACCAACACATATACATAAAATTATTACATGTAAATTCAAAAAAAATGGACATCATGGAACAAAACAACATTATAATTTCAAAATGTGAAAAAATATGATGCACATGATACTTAAAACTATCAATTTGGTGTAAATGATTTCATCTCCAAAGACACCCACATATGAATATGAGACACTCCAAGTTTATTGAATGAGGAAAAAAGGAGGAATAATGGTATTATGTTGAAAAGACCTCTTTCATGTGTTGTTCGGTGATCTCTTCGATACTAATCTATGCCTTCTAGTGAATAAGAAGTTTTAGGATGCCATGGAGAAAAAAACATCACTGAGGAAATAAATACAAATATGTTCCTAATAGAAAAATATATATATATTATAAGAAAGTATACAATAGATATACCATAGATATGTTTATGAAATTTTACATATATTTCAACATTTTATGTAATATAAAATCTATATAAATGATTCTATCATAGTAAAATCTACAATAGATAAACTCCCTATTTCTTATAAGAATTTTATACATCCTCTAATACAAAAGAAGGAATATATTACCCATAATGAGTTACTCAACATTCGTCAAGTTAAGGGGGAATATAAAACACACATGTAGGTAAATGAACCAAAGGATGGAAAGTCCAAGGTCCCCATGGTTGAAGGAGATGATACATCAATGTTTACAAAAACCACAAATATAAAAATCGCTATTCAAGGTGGAAGCTATAATTCAAGAGTAATAAAGGGGAAGTGTTTGTGCTGAAATATATCTCAGATCCTAAATATAAATTTTTGGATGAAATCAACATGTTAATAACCTCAACACAACATTCAAGGGACAAGGAATAGGTTGCATGTAATAGGTGTCTCTAGGGATGGAAAGAGCCAGTAAGGGGTGCTTCTCTGCTTGGGATTTCCCTATTGTCTCCTACCTCACTTTCACCTCAGGTTTGCTTGGCACTCATCATCGGCATTGGCTCAGTGGCTAGTGGTGGTTTCTATTTCACGAAGGTGTTATGAGACCTTGTGGACCCAAATTCCTCGGCATTTCTCGTCATTATTGGCCTTCTTCACCTCACTCCACTATCGCTAGATATGGTTTCGTCTGGTGGTGTAGTGATGGTCTAGTAGCTGAGCTCTGGTTTCCTTATCTAAGGGTTGTATCCTCGCCTCCATTGTATACATTTTTTGGTATTTTTTGGTCCCTGAGTGTGATCTTGTATGGTGGAAACGGGATTTGTGTTCTTTTCTGGTGATCTATAGTTCTCGGGTGTCCATTGATATCGTGATTGTTTCTTGATCTCTTATTTTTTTCCTTCATATTTAGATTTTGGATTTGGTTTCTTCTCTTCATGAGTTGGTTTTGGGTCTATGTTTTTTTCTTGGGATTCTTGTTCTGGGATCTAGCTTTAGTTCATCTCGGGTTCATGTTGGTTCATATAATTATGATCAATGGATGACTTGAGGTTTTTTCGTGTTTGATACTTAAGACGAGATGAGGATATGATGATTCTGGTCCAAGTGTGGGTTTTGATCTGAAATCTGTAGGTCTTTGGTGATTTTTTTTATTAGAGTTTGTTCGATTGGATGTCATGGTTTGTGTTTTTGATGATGCTGAGAATAGAGGGTTCACTCGGTGTTGGTTGGTTCATGATTTTAGTGCGGCCATGTCCAGAATTTTCAAGCTAGTTCTTTCTGAGCTTCAGGAACTACGATAGAGCCATGCTGGAAGCAAGTTAAGTCTATTACATGCCTGGATGTAAAGTTTTGAGTTGATTTCATATTTTCCTAGCATGGAAATCATTTGTTTTGGTCTACTTCTTTGGTTCAAGAACATATATGTGATATATTCGACTGTAGATTTGATTTTAGATGGTTGTAGGTTCATTTAGGTTTATTGTTAGGAACTAAGATAAAGAGATGATTTTTGGTGTTGAATTTCAGGTATGTTTCCAGTGTAATTCAACTGAAGTGATTTTTTATAGTAGTCTATTTTGGTCTACTTAAGATGAGGTCCAGAGCATAAATATTTCACCATATAATGTCATTCAGATTTGAAAGTTTGAGAGGGTATGGCTTTGCCATCGTTACTGGGCTCGTAAAACCCCACACGGGACAGTTAACTGAGCATTCATGAAATGGTGAAGGATTTTCATCATGATATAATTGGTGGTAAGGGTTTAATCCTATAGTATTGACCCGGGTATCCTCTTTCATGGTTTATTTGGTTGTAATGTTTGGATGTTTTGGTTTTTTACTTTTTCATCAAAAGTGTTTAGATAATAAAAAAGATAATTTTTAGTTAGATTGCATGTAAAATTCAACATATGTCTCCAAGGTTTGGTTACACGCAAAAACACTTGTTAACCAAAAGAGACCAGGAGTTATGTAGAGGTCCCTCAGTTCGAACTGGCACCCAAGGCCCATGCTTGAATGAAATAGGTCTTGCGCACAAATAAAGCAGTGTTGTTTGCAGCCTTATCATGCAACCAAGTTGTTTCATGGAAAAGGTGATTCCAAACCTGAATTTTTGTGCATCCAATACCCTATAGAAAATTATGGAAAATGGTGAAACCCAGTTCCATACCCAAGTCGTTATGTGCCAATATTTGGGATTTCAACTATATATAGAATCTCATCATGCCTCCATGGAGAGTCTCTCCAAAATACAATGTGATGCTCCACTGCATGAAACTCCCTATCTTCCATGAAAACTTGAAACACTATAGATAATGGACCCTAAAAGGTGGATTACATGCATGAAAAAGATCATATGGGACCAACCATGACTTTTCCCATACTCTATTAATCCTCATGCAACTACACCTAAGGAATTTCATGTTCACACAAGGGGAAGTGAACTTTAGAAAACCTTGATCTACACACAACACCAAATATTTTGTAATACTATGCCTCTTGAATCCATTTGTTTTCTTTATGATAGATCCCTTCAATTTCCTAACACTTTCATGCAACATCACAACGTTGCGCGTAACAAATTCCTGTTCTCCTACCATATGTTCTCTATGCTTCCAGTGTATCCATTACCATCCATGTTTCTCCAAATCATAGGAACCATAATTTACATTTATTATAATCATAGTGACCCTAACATCGAGCCTCCTAATTTCCTATCCTATATGGAAAATCCAATTCTATGTACAACCTAGAGTAACATGAGTAGTGGTCATTTAATCCCCATAGGTGGGATCATTGAGGAAAATTATATACCTATCTTGGTAGGATTTCCTTATACCCAATCTTCCTTTCACCATGATTCGGTCCCCCTCAAGGAGTGACCCATCCACATCTAACATTTATGATGTAAAATTTATATCTCTACATCCTAATTATTTGAAATTAAATTTCACAACAACATCCTCAACACATGAAATACTATTGTATCCTTACTCTCGTAAATGATCACAGCATTCCCCATGGGTGACTCATATGGGATGACCCCACAACTCTTACCATATGTGAAATACATTGGATTCCCCCATGTGAGATCTTCATGGGAAGCTACATTCTCCCCTAACCATGTGATGATCCTCATCTAAAGGGAAGATTCTACACATATGCCCCATACAGTTCCCCAAAGATTGATACTCTTGCTTATAGTAGCTTAATCATGTAATTCCGAAACAATCCCTTTTAGTTGAACCTTTCATAAATGAGAGTTATTAATGTACGATGTTTAACTTTATGGATTTTTCTGGTCACATGACCTTAAACTGTCGCATTAAACTTCATGGGTTTTGATCCACGTCTCTTAAATAGTGTATGTATGATAAATCCTTTAGGTTAAATCCCAATAACCATACTCTATGTTTTACATCTTCCCTCCTTGGGACACACCTCGATGATCCACCTCAATAGGGAATTATGATGAACCATCAAGGTGTGACATCTTCCCTCTTAGGGAAACACTACCATGATCAACCTCAATAGGTAATTTTGATCAACCAATCATGTTTGAAATATTCCCTCTTATGTAAGAACCAATGTGATCCACCTCAATTGGGAATTCTAAGACACCCCCTAGTTTTAAATCTTCCCCCATAGGGAAAAACCTCTATGATCCTCCCTAATATTCTGTTTTCTTCAACCACCAAGGTGTGAAATATTCTCTCCTAGGGACACACCTCCATGACCTTCCTCAACAGGGTGTTATAAGAAACCACAAAGGTGTGACATTTTCCCTCCTATGAATACACCGCCATGATCCTTCTCAATAATAAATTCTAATCAATCATCCAGGTGTGACATCTTCCTTCATAGGGAGAGAAATCCATTGATCAACCTTAATAGGGTATCCAGATCTACCATATGGGTGTGACATCTTCCCTCATCGGGACACATCACTGTTGATCCAACTCAATAGCACATCCTAATCTACCACTCAGTTGTGAAATCTTCCCTCATAGTGACACAGCTCCATTGATCAACCTCAACAGGTTGTACTTATATACCATCCTAGATATAAATCTTCCCTTATTTGGAGACACAACCACTCAATCTATCTCAATGGAGCATTCTAATCATGTGCCCATATTTTCCCAATAAAACACTAAACTTTTCTTATCATTTCCCCTCAATACATTAAGCCTGTTCCCAACCAATCTCCATAATACATTTTTCATGTGCCAATCTACACAAGAGGTTAAACTCATTTTCTAATCTAGAATCTCCACCCTGTGAAATATACATGGAATACTTGAGGCAAAAATCATGGATGATATACACCCCAAGCATAAATTACCTCATGATCGAAACAAGATGCCTTGGGTTATACGCATAAGATGCCTCACATGTCATAACCTCGAAAAGAATAAGATTTATAGGTTCCCAATATTTGTAATGTGGTTAAAAGATCAGAAGTTCTCAAAAGTGACTACACCCCATAATAAAAGTTTTCTTCCTTTTCTAGATAGAAGTAGTGTAATTAACCAGAATCTGTATGGAGATAACACTATGAATGAGTTCCATGAACATGACTTAATATATGAGGGAGACCTAGACAAGGCGACGATCTCTAAGGAGAAAACCATGAAAGGGCAAACTAACATCAAATAATCCTATTTTGATCAAGGATTATAAATTTTTAATGGATACAATGAAAGTTTCTAACATTTGGAAAGTGATAATTCTCAAAAACAAAGAAAATAGTGTTTCATCTTCTAGAATGAGGGATGGTGTTGCAACCCGAATGAAATAGTCGAAAATAGAAATGGTGAACCTCACATTAATATCTTATCCTCAACTATAGGGAATTGTAGTATCTGTGGAATCAATGAATTTTCAAGTCACCATGTTCATACATATGGATCTAGGTCACACCAATAAAATGGTGGGCCTAGAATCAAACTCACCTAGGAATCAGGGCAGTTTCAATTGGGTATCCTCAGTCTACGACATCGTTAATATGGATATTTCAACCATTTTTTGGGTGATTGGATGATGTTGGTGAATTGGGAATAACTTTTACTGTTCTTGTACTAATAGTAATATCATCATGAATTATAGTGAAAAATCCATAAAAATCCAGAAACCCATCACTCATAGGAATCAGGACATTATAAACCTTGATGTTTCAATCCCTCAAAACTATACTTTCACCACACCATTGGCTATATGGTACCCACACCCTGTCTCACCCACTGAGATCACCTAGATGAGTTTAATTGACACCATAGTTCACTGATATTAATAGGAGCGGTTTATTCCAACCAGGGATATGGATATCTAGGACCTTGAGGCATCAACACGGTCACACCAAGGGCTAAATAGGGTGAAATCAACCCCTATTCTAATGATAAAATACTTCAAGAGTCTATCCTCAGAGCACTCTGATGAATCACTCCCCTATGATGAGGAGGTAGTGGAAATTCAAGTCATGCTTGTAGTGGATACTTGCTAGTATTTTCCCATGGGGGCTCCCAACATGCCTCATCAATGACAACACTAACTAGACCCACGTTATGAGGAGTGGGTTGAGTTTATCCTTTCACC
Organism: Viscum album; assembly: GCA_963277665.1. Taxonomy (NCBI): domain Eukaryota; kingdom Viridiplantae; phylum Streptophyta; class Magnoliopsida; order Santalales; family Viscaceae; genus Viscum; species Viscum album. The sequence continues at coordinate 2,134,479,895 of OY728143.1, forward strand.
ACCAGCTGAGGATTAGCACCCTCAATGGGAACATTGAGGGTAGGCCCAGGATATTTCCTAATAATGGGAATTTATATGGGTCCTATGCCCCCTACCACTACCGATGTATCCCACTATATCCCTTGAACAGGTGAACAAGATCCATATTTACCTTATTGGGATCAAGATCCTAATTTCCTTATAGATAGGCTAGGTTAAATATCTAAATCTATAACACCACTAATAATCGTTAATCATTCCATGATGAAGAGAACTAGTATGGAGGTCCTCTATATGCTCTCATCAACCGGAGAAGAGGTCTACCCCACTCTTTATATAGGAATTACATATGTCCTCCCCATTACCATACCAATCAATGAATAATTCATCCCCCCTACATGGACAACATGCATGGAGTTCCTCCCCATGATCTCGTTATTCAACTTGGAGCTCTGCCCCATGCCGCTACCGACCTGAGTGGAAGTCCTACCTTCTCCTTTACAAACCAACATAGAGGTCCTCCATTAATTCCTACCACCCAGCATAAAGGTCCTCCCCATTATCCAACTAACCAAAGCATAATTCTTCACCACATTACCACAAACCAGAATAGATCCCCCAAACCCCTCGTGTTGAATACATAACCTACCATAAAGAACCTTCTTAGGGTTAGAGGGTCAAATCCCTCCATCAAATGTGGGCCCTTGGGAAGCACCATGTCATTGTTGACATTGTTTTACTCTCAGATTCTAAGGTAACAGATGAATCGATGATGGAGATTCCATCCCATCTACCAGATTCTGGGGTAGAAGCCCTTCGGTTGAGGATTACAATCTCAAAATATGAGGTCCATAGGATATTTATATTCCAACACATATACCTATAGGTGAATTAAGTTTTGGATCCCTTATAGAGGATTAAATTTCACTTGCATTCATTTCCATAAGTTTACCTTATCTCTAACTCCACCCAAGATGTTGGAGATTTGTCATGGTTTTGGTTGATTCCTTTAGATTGTGAGCACTCTACTTAGACACAAATGGATTTTTTTCCCCACACATGAGATATTTTTGAATACCCCATCCTACTAGGATGTGATAATGTGGTTGGTCCCTCACCCTAAAATAAGTTCCATGATGAAGCAGTCATCGGATGCATGATGTAACTCCTCTTCATATAAACTAGTAGTCAAACTTGTATACATCGGTGCCACCACCCATATCTCATCATGCACTGATCAGGGTTTAAGAAGACAAATAGTCGGACCCTTCCTATGATTAAGAGGGCTTGTGGGAGGCCATGGTTTTTGAGAACCTATTAGTTCTATTCATTCTTAATATAGATTCATAGATTGACAGCCTGGAGTCCCACACATTAGACTAGGTAGTGTGTTTCTACTAGATTATTTGGAAAACATTTCACCACCTTTATGACCATCAGATGGCCTACTTAGGGAGTCAAGAGCATCTCGATGCCATCGACTAGAAATGAATAGTGGTTGATATGGAATCACTCTTATTAGAATATAATCTTGAGTCATATGAATACCATTATAACCTTCAAAAACCCTCCATTTAGAGGCTCACCTTACTCCTCTGAGTTTTGTAAGAAGTTTATCCACATGTACATATCAAATGCAAGTGAAAGTATGCATCTATTCATGTCATCCCTATATTGAAACATTAAATCCTATCTACTGATGTAGAAATCTCCCCTTCAGCTCTAAACACGGTTAATATGGGTTTAAAAGAACATCTTAATGAGTAGAGTAATAGGGTCACCAACATAGTGTATGAAAAGGAATATTTTCTTCAAGTGGAGATGAATTACCATGAAATCCCCATGACATGTCCCCTCCTTGTTAGTAGATGTAGAAACTTGACCTTAGATATACCCCCAATGTGACATTATTACCTACCCATTAACATACCAATAAGGGAAATGGGCATGTTGAACCGTCAGACCAATTTGAAGATGTGTCAAAAGTAGAGGCAAAACAAATTGTACCCACATTTCTCCAAAAAATCAATAAATACAAATAGTTCACCATTGATTTCATTCTTGAATGGAGCTCAGATAATTGAAATTACCTTAGGGAACCAAACTCTCCTCTAATGGGTAACATATAACTACTTGACCAGATAACCCAGTTTGAGCTTGGTATCCCCACACATCTGGTCAGAGTAGAAGCTGGGGGGATATGGAAATTGGTCGAGGTCTAGGTCACTACCCCCATCCAATTAATGTAATTATCCTACTCGGGATCTAGGTTGTGATGATCCCCATGTTAATGATCCTTCTCTTTGAGTTAATGGCCCCACTCCTTATGTTGATGAGCCTATCAAAGCATTGGTGGTTAGATATCCTCACCAAGATGAATAGATAGCTTCTCTTACCACACTCCTTGAGGCCCTAGAAACATACTAGGTGGAAATCCCACCTAATGGAATGCTTTAAATGGCATGGTTGGACAATTTCTGAGCACCCCCAGTGTTTGGAAATCATAGAATCACCCTATTCAATGGGATGGTTTACCCGCTCTAGAACATGGACTACTTTACATTATGGTGTGGACCTATGTAAGGGAACCCAAAACCTTAGGAGACATCCAATCTCTAATTCTTCATTAAGATATTGGAAGTTCGCGTGTTCATCTGGTACAATAATCTACCTATATAATCTATTGTTGTTTGGTAAGACCTTCATATAAGGTTCCTCTATCTGTTCATCATCACCACATTCAATAAAAGTATTTATGACCTCTTCATGTGAAATAAGATTAATGATGAGCATGTCGTGGAATTTTTCACCTGGTTGATGGGCCTCATGTACTCACTCGATATACCATTGGTCCAAGAACAACTTCGTACAATATTTTTGGGGAATGGTAATAGATATCTAGTCCCTACACTAATCACCTAGAACTACCCAAGTAGATTTTGAGAGTTCTTTAAAAAGGATCTTCACCTTGAAGAGACCATATAGTAGACTAGGCAATAGTCATGCCAATTTCCCCTTCCATATCCTTTCAAAATACTTATACCTCTAATAGCCCGAAGGCCTTCATTTTTTATTGATTTTTTATAATCCACCTTTCAAGGGGTGAGGTGGAACCCTTACAAGGCCCGTAGGCGTAAGTATTACATGGCCCATAGGCCATAGAGGAATTAATTTGCCTGTAGGATTCAAATATTACATACAACCCAGACTAACTACTTGGAACTGCTCCTTCATGTCATCTTCGTCGTGAAATCACCTCTCCACCTTCGCATGGTTGTTCGGCTAGGCATTCTTGTGCATGCACAGGCTTGTCCCGGTGGCAGGTGCCATACCCTCTCATTATTGCAATCCGTTTAGCTTCTTCTGTGGTGAAAGCTCCTTGCTCATCCTCCTTGTAGAGGTTTTTCCTTATAGGTCATCTGGTTTGCATCTACACTTAAGGTGGCTCGAAGGCCTTGAGGTGGCCCGAAGGCCTTACTGACCTGAAGGCATGGGTGGCCCGAAGGCCTTAAAGGACTCGGGGATAAAATCGGTTGCCCGAAGGCCCAAACGGGGGCATATTCCTGGCTGCTACAGTGCCAAAAATACCTGCTATAGTTCCCCTACAGAACCTGCTATAGTACTGCACAGTTCCCGCTATAGTACCTGCTATAGGACTGCTACAGTACCTGCTATAGTACTACTACAGTACCCCGAAAGTAATGTCTCTGCCTAGATTTGATTCTAGGTCTCTCGAATGCACTTGCAGGGTCCTTACCAACCGGGATAAGGCTCATGTGCGTCAAAATACTTATAGAATCACAGATTTCCACTCTTAGGTATGAAAATTTTCAAGAACTGGTATACCTATTGGCTCCATTTCTGAAGGTGCATCACTAACACAAATATTCAAAGAGTGTCTTTGGATAGCATAGAACTACACAAAATCACCTCACCATGCACAACTATTTAGTTGAGAAAATTTGGCTTCATCCCCCTACCAAGGCCAAGTTCACACTTCACCTTTCTTGAATAGTAGAATCTAGACCAATCTCTTTTGGTATTTATAGGTTCTAGGATAATTCATCGGATCCCTAGGAAGATAATTTTTTAATATCTAGAGTATAGGAGGCACTAGGAGCCCAGAATCACTAGACACCCAGATCATTTCTAGTAACATATATTCCTTAGACACACCATAAATGAATTATTCGTTTTTAAATATCATCTATAGGACCAATTGTACCATGTATTGGTTAAGCTGGGTGATATTCCGGCATGGGTGACACATTTATCCACCGACCCCGATAGTGGCAGGGAAGGATCTGGTGAATGGCAGTAGGATTCCAACTTAGGGACATAGAAATATGATGATGGGTTGGCTCACAAATTAGTCTCTCATGATCATGATGTTATCTATTATAGTTTGGCAATTCTAGTACCTCCAGTAGTTTCAACACAACCTACAACTATTGCCTCCACTTCTATGTCACATACTTCCAAGTCTCGTAAGAACATGCACTGATGGTGTAAGGGAAATCACTGTCTCCATACTAATGTCGAAGCTATCTCTCACTCTTTGTGACTTAATGCCTCATATGCTAGTGGATTCACCAATATTATGTCCCATTATAGATTATTCCATAGAGGATGAGCATGGATATTCATCTATGAATGTTTTCAAGTTATTTGACCAATTCACAACACACAACAATGAATAATTCCACGAAAACCCCTTAGGTTTTTCAGGTCAATGCCATCAAATAAAAGGTCAATGACACTTAAGATGACAGAATGATCAGGCCAGCTCCTTGAATAAGGACATGTATGCTAATAAGACCAAATAGTGGGTTCATTTTATAGATCAACAATCACTTTCCTCCCATTCATCTTCTTTAGGTACACCTCTATAGCCAACCATGTTATTTTATTATTTAGCTTATTTTTGACTATGATGTAATTAGTCATGTAAAGAAAGTGCCCAATCTCATCCAATAAAAAGTTACCCTATGTTTTTTTAGAGAAGACCATCTAGTAAGCAGTAAAATATTTCTATCACTAGATAGATCTCATTTGTTTAGTCAACAAAATCTATTATTCCCCTACTAAATAATTAACATGTGTAGTCAATGGAATTCCCCAGGTATAGAAGTATGATGTAAAAAAGAACCTTTCCCAAAAACCATGAGGTTTTCAATCCTTACATTTTTCTACTTATCAAAAGAAATGGGTGAGTCCCTTCAGGAATCCTTGAAAATCCTACTCCATTTTTTAGATGAGGTAATTGTTGTTGAGGCCTAATATGTGGAATAAGTAAATAAAGTTTAATTTTGATCTATCATCATGTTTTCCTAGGATGATGGGGGTATCCTTAAATAGTCCCACATATGTCTATTGTACATCTCATGGTAGTTTAATGTCATGGAAATCCTCTTATGCATTGTAGATGCCAGTTCCAAGAATAACCTCATCATGGCCTAGAATCTCCACAAGATGGGACTGACAAAAGAATATTTCAATACCTCCAAATTTACAATTTAGGGATATGATATCTGTGAGAAAAAGTTGTATGGAAACATCTGGGTGAATACCTAGTGTGTTGGAATGATATCAAGCACCAAATCCATGGTAGTCTAACATGATACCTCTTAAAACGAACTAATGGGTAGACCATAGTTTCATTAGTATTCAACAATCACATCCTCAAATCATCAGTGCCTTAAGTAATACCTTAATAGTCGAGTAGGTGTAATATTGGGTGATTCACCCTACATTGATTGTTATAATTACAGATAAACAGATTAACAATACTATAAGAGAGATGTGAAGTAGGTTCAAACTGAAGAGGTTGAGAGAAACATTGACTTTAATTATCTAACAGCCATTCTAGTCAATCTATGTGTAGTATAGAATGTCATATTCATTCTCATGATTCATTAGTTAGAAGATATGATGCTTCACCTGGGGTGTTTCTTCCTTGTCTCCAAGAAAAAGTGGTTTTCCACCCATATGAAAAAGAATCACTCATAGATTACCTCATACTCATACATCAGACATGACCGGGTAATTCAAGAATCATTTACTCATACGAGGCGCTGTGAAATTCACCATATGATCAAAAATTCAATAAATTCCCACATATTCTATAGAGTAGGGATAAGTAGACAAAATAAGACTCTTCACCAATGCTTTGAAATAAATAATAGAACCCATAGTTGAATGTCGTATGTAATCAGTTCGATAGCTTATGTCACCACAGTTCCAAAAGAATAAAAACACCTCACATAGTTAATGTCTTCTAGAATAGACATTAGTGCTTCTAAAAGGTCATATGTCTTTGATGAGATACTCCCACCCACTGATTCGTATGTCCTAGGTGACAAGAATTATTTGGAAGACACCCCTCCTATATTTTAAGAGGCTAAATCTACCATTTTTTGATGAGTTAACACTAGTGACCCTTCATATCATGGAAGATCAGTGGAAAACACTCATCATTGCAACCATGTCTCCAAAGGAGAAGTAGTAGTACCTGGCCTTCTTGAAACAATACCATGATTTCTTCACCTAGATTTATGAAGTGATTCCAGGACTTGACCCTAAGGTCTCCAATCACTATATTGGCCTCTAATAAATTCATATATGGTTCAAAAAACCTCCTAGTAAGATTAACACCAATCACTATACTATGGTTGAGGTCAAAGGTGATGGGATTATCAAAGAAAACATCATTAGAAAAATTCAATACCATAAATGGATCTTTAACATCATCCTTGTTAGGAAGAAGAATGGGAATATCAAATTTTGTAACAACGTCCAATAACTCAACCGAAACTTTATGAAGGTTGATATTTACCTTCCAATGATAGAGATTTTGATTAATTCCATAGTAGGGTTTGAGGCCCTCTCCTTCATAGAAAGATATTACAGTCAGAATCAAATTTTAATGGACCATGAGGATGATGATTCCACTGCCATCTGGGAATGACAAGGGACCTTCGGCTATCATGTGATTCATTTCAGCGTGAAAAACATTATAGATACTTATCAAAATTCCATGCACCGCAACATAAATCCAATGCATGAGAAATTGGAGGAATGGTTCATGGGAGATTTATTGATCATATCCCGCCAGCATGAAGACCTTCTCAAGGACCTTGAAAAGGTTTTCGGATTCCTTCACTCCAGAAATCTGAGAATGAACCCCTTGATATGTGTATTTGGGTTTTCCTATAGAAAATTTATTATCTTCACTATAAGAAACAAAGGAATTCTGATCGACTAAAACAGAATCTCAAACATCAGTCAAAAGCCTCCCCCAAGCATTATTTGGTAGTTGCAGGGCCCACTACTACAAAACATGCCTTTAATATCACTGGAATTTATCATCTCTAGAAAAATGCACTAAGAAATTCTATCTTTATCAGTGCTAAAATAAGCACTAATAAAAGGGGACCTTCATCAGTGCTTTTATTTAGTTCTAATAAAGGACCCCCTTTATCAGGGCTTTTTTATTTAACACTGATAAAAGATAACCTTTATCTTCTCCTTTTTTAGAACTAATAAAGGGTACCTTTTATTAATGCTAAAAATAAAACACAAATAAAAGGTATCATTTATGAGATCTAAAAGTAAAGCGCTAATAAAAGAAACCTTTATGAGTGCCTTATTAGCACTAATAACGGTCCACAATAAGAACTAATTAAAAAAATAATTTTTTTTTATCAATTTCCTTAATTTAATTATTATTGTTAAAAATGAATAAATTGAATATATATATATATATATATATATTTTAAGATTTAATAAATAATTTATATTAAGCATATAAATATGTAAAATGAATATAATAAAGTAATTAAACAAATAAAAATTGAAAATGTGTAAATGAAGAAAAATATTAATCATTTTATAAATTAAATAAGTATTGATAAAAATTAATGAACTTAATATACATATATATAAATTATAAATATTGATAAATAGTATATAAAAAATGTAGATATATAAATGAAGATATTGTAATAATTAAACAAAAAATAATAAAAATGACCAAATTACAAAATTATTTAAATATTTATTAATGGAACAATTATTAGTAAAAATAAAAAAATATAATATATATTTATATATAAATAATATATAGTAATAAATAATATATATTAAATATAGATATATATATATATATAATGAATTAAATGATAATTAAAAACATATTAATGTCTTATTAATTTATAATGTTGTTTGATTTTTCAATTTAACATATATCAAATGTAGTGTGTCACATTGATTTTTCATATATGTGTGTGTGTGTGTTTGTGTGTAATTAATGCAGTTTTATATACAAACTCACACACAAAATATATTTATGCAATATATAGAAACACTTACACCTAATATTTATGTAATTTATTTAAATTTCAGAATATTTTAGAATTTCATTATAACATGATACATTTAATATATTATTTTTTTAATTGGTTAATTTTAGTTATTTATTTTTAAAACTATTAGAGTTAGGGAGTTTATTTTTAATATTTCTTTTTTTTTTGACATAAGACGTAATCATTAATGATGAATATCAGCGGAAGTACAATCGCTTAACCACGAAGGAAAGTGATCCAGCTAGAGTTGGTCGTTGTCCAGAGGGATATAGGCTGCCACCTGATGGGTAGCCTTGTTTCCTTCCCTTTTGATGAAGGATAATGTGAAAATTGTGAAGCTTTGATGGAGATATTGGATTTTCTTGATGGGAGACCCAAAAGGTTGAAAACAGCCATCATTGAGGTTGATAGACTTGATAATGGTGAGACGGTCTGATTCCTGGTGGATGGAATACCATCCGTGATCTTTAGCGAAAATCATCCCGGCGAGGATGGAAGCTGCTTCAGCAACCACAGGTTCCCAAACAATGTGATGTGATTCATGTTTGGCTGCAATGATCATCCCAAAATTATCTCAGGCCAACAGAACAAGACCAACAGGTCTATCCTTCGGAAGATCTGCATCCACATTAACCTTGATAATCTCTTCTGGTGGAGGGAACCAATGGGAAGGAGGGGATGGGGTTCCAAAGGGCTTTTGTTGTCCAGTGTGATGTTGCCATCCCTCAGTCCATGACAACACCCGTTCAATCCAGAATCTGGGGGGCTTGATGATGTGGTTGAAAATGGAATCATTGCGATATAACCAAATGATCCTGGCCAAAACACAAAGTGAGCCCACTTTGGCTGGTGAAAAAGAGGAGCACCATCACATCAGGATAGAGGGGAGTTCCGAGACCATGACCAGTGAGAGGTTCGTACAAGAGACACATTTGTACCAGACCTCCTTTTCCCCCGGGCATTGGATGATAGCATGGAGGGTAGTTTCTGGGGTGTTCGGGCAGAAAGGGCACAACATGTCACTGGACATATGACGCCAGACGAGAAGGTCCTTGGTCGAGAGGATGCCAGTGCAAACCTGCCACCATAAGTGGGGGATTTTTGGTAGTACATTGAGCTTCCACAGCTGTTCTCAGCCCCCCCCCCCCCCCTCACTTCCGTCTGTCTGAGTACGGAGGGCGATCCGATAACCATACTTCACCGTATAGGTTCTCGAGATGTCATTGATCCAGTAGATATGGTCAGGGCCTACATCTGGAACATAGGGGGTACTTAGGATAAGACTTTTTTCCCTTTCATTGAAGAACGAGTGAAGTTTTTCCATGCACGACCCATTTCCCATTATCAGCAAAAAGGCATCGGACAGTGGCCCCTTCAAAACCTGAATGAGTAGGGGATGAGGCTCGCATGCCTTCCTTTTCAATTAGCCAAGGATCAGTCCAAACATTAACAGGTGATACATTCCCAATCCTCCAACCCAACCCTTTATTCAGAAGACTTCGAGATCCCCAGATACTTCTCCAGAGGAATCTGGGTCGGGGGCCCAAAGAGGAATCCTATAAATCCTTATGGGGGAAGTATTTAGCTCGGAGTAATCGCGCACAGAGAGAGGATGGGTGGTTAGTAATGCATCATCCATTCTTATCCAATAGTGCATCATTAAAATTAGAGAGGTCCTGGAATCCCATACCTCCCTCCGATTTGGGTTGTCATAGTTTATTCCAGGTGATCTAGTGGGTTTTATTCCTTCCATTGTTTTTTCCCCACTAGAAGTTGGTAGTGCATGAGTGGATCTGGTTAACAACAGCAGCAGGAAGTTTGAACAGGGACATGAAATAGCTGGGGTTAGACTGAAGAGTAGATTTTATGAGGGTTTCCTTGCCGACTTAAGAAATTTTGTTTGGGGTCCATCCAAGGATTTTTTTTCTCGATCTTATCCAACATAGATGCGAAGATTTATTTTTTGTATCGGCCAACCTCTGTGGGTAGCCCGAGGTAATTTTGATGCTTCTCAGCCATATGAATGCCTACAGTGACACAGAGTTCTTCCCTTTTGATGGTGGAACCCCAGAGCTGAAATAGACTTTCAACTTGCCATGATTAATTGTTTTCCCTGAGGCCCTCTCATATTGGTGCATTGCATGGTTGATAGCAAGGCACTCATTATGTGTGGATCTAGAAAATAGAAGTCATTCATCGCTGAAGAAGAGGTGTGACATCGGTGTGCTTGAACGAAATACCTTTGCCCCATGAATTTTATGTGAGGATGTTGACATATAAATGAGGTTAGAAAAAACATCAGCTGCCAATATGAAAAGAAACAGGGAAAGAGGGTCTCCCTGGAGAAGGACTCAGGTAGAGGAGAATCCTCGGGTAAGCACCCCATTGACATTAATATGGAAGGAGACCGACGAGACACAATGCATGATCATATCTGTCCATTTTGAGCAGAAGCCCATTTTCAGCATCACGAATCTGAGAAAATTCCATTCCACTTTATCATAGGCCTTGGTCATATCCAGTTTCCATGCCATGGTTCCTCTTTTCACAGTGGAGTGTGTTTTCATAGAGTGGAACACTTCATGGGCCACGATGGCATTATCAGTGATCAGTCTCTTGGCCACAAAAGCACTCTGATTTTTTTAGATGATTTTGGGTAACCAAGTATGCAGCTGATTAGGCAGAATCTTTGAGAAGATCTTGTAAGAGACATTACAGAGGCTAATAGGTCTGAAATCAGAGACCGCGAGAGGTTTCTTGGTCTTGGGGATGAGGATGAGGACAGTTTTGTTGATAGTAGATAGGTTTGTTTTCCCCGCCCAAATGTTCTTCATTAGGGTGTAGATGTCTGAAGATACAATGTGACAGTAATGTTTAAAGAATAGGGCATGGAATCCATCTGTCCTTGAGGACTTGGTAGGGTGAATATGTTTCAAAGCCAGTAGAATCTCATCATTCGTAACATCTTTGGTAAGCTGTCTGTTAATCTTTTCGGTGATCATGGGTATGATGCAATCCTCCACATCAACCAAGATGTTAAGGATTCCTGTAGTAAAGAGATTATGGATATAACTTGATATAACATTCTGGATTCTATTTTTTTTTGTATACCTTTCTCCCATCCAGGTGCGAGATGCAAGAGATAAAATTTTTCCGACGCCTAGCTGATGCTTTATTATGAAAGTATCGGGTGTTTTCATCCCCTTCTGCAATGTGGATGTCACGCACCCGCATAGCCTATAATATTTCTTTGATATGAAAGGCAGCATCTAGGTCTCACTGGATGGCTTCGATGTTGAAAAGAGTTCAATTGGATGGGGGTTTTTTGAGAAGTTTAAACAACTTTCTTTCAAGAAATTCACAGTGCGTGTTGGGTTGTCGTAATTTTTTATTTCTCCAAGACTTCAGATCAGTTGCCACCTATTAAAGGTTGGACCCAATGTCTATTTGTCCACACTTCTAGCCTGATCAGATAACTTCTTCACATTTGTGGTCTTTTGAACAAAAGCTTTCAAATCTAAAGGGTTTCCTGACTTTAGTTATGCGGTCACCTTGGGAGCATTCAATGGCAATCGGGCAGTGGTCCGAGCAATTGAGCGTCAAGTGTCTGATGTGAAACATTCTGAAATAATTCATCCAATTAGTTGAGCCCATAAATCTATCAAAGCGCTCAGCAATACGGGTACCATCCGTACTACCCCGAAACCATGTAAATGGGTTACTCACGTAACCCAGATCGACCAAATTCGCACTAGAAATCGCCTCCTTGAAGTCTGACATCGACTTAGAGGAGCGAATAGAACCGACTCTTTTTTACTTCTAGTACAAGATCTCGTTAAAACCCCATCAAAGAGAATGGGTCTTGGAAGATGGTGTCTCATATTTCAAAGAAGGTCCCATGATTTCCACTTCTCCTTATGGGATGACCAACCATAGAAACCCACAAACGTCCATGGTGGGTTTTCGGCCTCATGGATTGCCGCAGCCACATGGTGAAAAGAGAAGGATAATATCCTGACGTCAACATTGTACCTCTATAGGAGGAAGTGCCCCCCTACGTGGCCATGTCGGGATATTAGAAGGTAACCCTGGAAGCCCCATTTCTGAGCAAGAGCAGTAGTGTCCTTCTTTTCTATTATTGTTTCTGATAGGAAAACCATATCAGAGTGAATTTGCGTGCAATGGTGCTGGAACATGCGAACCGTTCGTGGGTTTCCAAGCCCACGGCAGTTCCAGCATAAGATGATCATTGTTCCAGGAGGGGCTGTGACATACCCGCCTTCACCTTTGAGTACTCCGGGATCCTTGTTTAACCTGTCGATTTCCATTTTTTGGGAAGTTTTCAGCTGAGTCAATTATTTCAATTCATCGTTTAAGTTCCCCAGGTTTTGGGTAAACTATTTTACCATATCTGTTAACACAGTGCGCCCTTTTCCAAGTTCGACGAGTAATTGGTCCTGATGATGTTATTCCTATCATCCTTGAGTCACCTTGTGGAGAGATGTCAAACGTGGCCATATTTGGATCAGGGTCAGGATCAAGTGGTTTGATGCATAATTTCTTTGGCTTTGGAAGTTGATCCGGTGGCTCCACCTCTTTTGGAACCGGCTCTCTTGATGGTAAGACAGTTTATTTCAGGAGGGTAATAGCTCTGTCTGATTTTATGAACAGCTTCTTCGTACTAATATCTTGTCTTTCCCTAGTATTGCTTGTGATGTTAATGTCCTGGGGAGACCCTCCAGCCGCCCTTAGGTCTACTGGACTATCTCCAGGGAACTCTGGTGGTCCAAGTATGATGACATTGTTATGTTCAGGTTCTGTTTGTTTAGTGTGAGCCATCGTGAGACGGTCTTGATCCCTTAGTTATTTCACCTCAAGGATAAAGACATATCTTGACGTTTTGGCTTGAATCCAATGACAATATTGTAGAATAATATTGCATGACTAATTCTTTTTCTTTTTTCAACACATTCTCTCTAGATGGCCGATACACCCATAGAAGAAGCAGAAAATTGGGAGTTTTTCAAACTCAAATGAGATCCAGGTGTTAGAGTCATCGATTTTCAAGAACATGCCCCTCATCAGAGGATTGGCTAATTCGATCTTGGATTTAATCCGCACCACGGGTCCCCATTGGATTGGGTCAGAGAAGTCCCATTCAAGGAAATGGCCAATGTGTTCTCCAATTTCTCTCATAACTCATTCTGTTCTCCCATGGAAGGGGATTCCTTTGATGCGTATCCAGAAGGGGGAACGGGTAAGGTTAATATGTTGTATATCCTCCCCACCTTTGAATTCTTCCATGACGAGGAGCTGATTGTCAAAGGACCACAGTCTACCTTTGAAGATTTTGTCTCTATCTTTTTCATTGAAGAATTCAAAAACTAGGAGTTTGTTCTATACTTCCCGAATAGCCACTCCAGCATCCAGTTTCGATAGATTCTGGAGGGTGTTTTTGAGGGGCCACTGATTGACTGAGGTTTTTTTCACAAACTTTCCAACAACCAGCAGTGCCATACGTTTTTCCAGAAGCATATCTTCATTCCTATGAGTCTCAACCAATGCTTTTTCTTTTTCTTTCAGAGACAACTTCTTCCATTTCTTCATTAATTCATCTTTCATGGTGTGGATCACTTTTTTATGATTATTTTTTCCTTTAAATTTGGTTCTTATTCCCTACACCTTGATTCTACGACCAGTAATGCCAACACACCACCCTTGAGTGGCCTGGTCATGGGAGGAAAATGTGTAGGCATGTGGAGGTGCCCGATCCTCAATGCCCCAACCAGGCCCAGCCCCAAAACCCCTTCCTTAAAAGCCCGGCCCACAAGGCCTCCGTCTGGGCCTGGTCCAATCCCACCGTGGGTTCCTTCAACTGTGCTCCACCCTTTGCAATCGCACTTCGTGAGCAGTCTTCATGGTCAGACTAAGCATCCCCTTCAACCACGACCCGCCCTTCATGATTAGCATCTCATGAGTAGTCTTCATGACAAGGTTATTGCATTCTGATCCTCACGACCATCACGACCCCATTCTTCATTCTTTACGAACCAGGGGGGATCACTCCTCATGATCAGTATTTTGTGAAATATAATCCAAGTCGAACAGGCACACAGCCAAAAGTGTCAAAAGCAGATCTATCAGAGAATCGTCTAAAACCCTCACACTAGATCTACACAACCCAGTTTCATCTTCGCTCAGGTGAGCGATGCAAACACGTCGCCGTAGATACCACAAGCCAACCGCCGATGTGCGCCGAATTAGATCCGCAGATGTTTTCCTCCACGACTCAGATTGACTCTAAGAGATCTCCGCTGATCGGGGAGAACCTCAATGGAATTTGTCGTCAAGAACCAAAACAATGCCTTTGTGAGTCGGATCGACATCAAAGCCTTCCCAGCGAATTATTTTTTAAATAAGAATTTATATAATTATATATAAATAATTATATATATTTAATAATTATAAAATTTTAATAAATTTATTTAAATAATTATAATTATAAATCATTTATAAGCACTATAATTTTAGCACTAATAAAATGAGTATTTATCAACATTTTCTTTAGCGCTCATAAATATGTTTTTTATCAGTGATTGTTTAGCGTTGAAAAAGATCGATATTTTTTAGCACTAAAAAAGTGTTGAGAAATATTCTTTTTATCATCACTTTTTTATTTAACATTGTTTAAAAGGATATTTATCAGCACTTTTATAAAAGCAATGTTGAAAGTGTCCCTGATCTATTTAAAAAACCCCTAACCTATACTCAGCCATTCACAATTCTCATCTCTCACAGAAATCCTCTACTGCCAGTGCAATTCCTCTACATTCCCTGAGACGAATAAAGGATATAATCTAAAGTCTGTTATTTTCTATATTTCCCCTATCGTTGTTTGGTTTTTTGGGTTCCACATTTTGTGTTTATGCATTGTTCTCAACCATGATGAACCTAAATCTAATCTCATTGCCACTGAAATATGATGAGTTGTTCTATTTCCTCTTTTTCTTCCACAAAAAAATGTTTTTGAAGATAATGGTTCTATTTTAAACACACACACAAATATATTTTATCCATATACTAATGCACACTCAAATATATTTCTTCTATAGACACTGGTTCTATTTCATATTTTTTCACCACATGCTACTGGAAAGGTAATGTTATCTATATCCATTAGACCATCTCTAACCCATGCTAAAATTTCTAAAATGCAGTAGCCAGGCATCTCCAATCCATCTCTAAAACCAGTGCTAAAATAGTGTTGTTTCACAGTCCAACACCATATTTAATGTTGTACTATCAAAACACTATCTACTATTTTGTTTTTTTCTACCTATTTGGATTCAAATATGTATTTATTTTCATAATTTAAAAATAATAGAATAAAATATAGTGTTCCTATTGAAGATGATTTCATGGTATATGCACTATTTTAGAGCAATGGTTACTCCATTTTAGCACTGTGGTTTGGAGATCCTCTTAGCATTGACACAAGACTTTAGTGATCATGAATTGTAACTGAGGTGATGTCTGGGTTTTTTTTTGTTTTTTTTTGTTAACCTATCTTCTTGAGTCTCATGCCTCTTATTTAGAAGATTATAGGTAAGAATTAGTAAGAATATATGAAATTTTATGTTCTTATGTGTCTTTGTTAAATTTGTTTTTCAAGAAACAATTATAAATTTATATTAATGAAAACATGAATAAGGAGTCTGACCTTTAGACCCATCCCTACCCTAAACCAAAACATTCTCACCATTATTCTCATGATTAGAGCAATGTTTTCCATACACTACAACAAGAAATTGGAATAAAGAGTATCACCAAGCTTATATATGTACTGAATAACTAGACCCCACCTTTACTAACTGCACATATATACTCATAATATCTTCCCCACATGATTAGATTACCATACCAAATAAAGGAGTTCCAACTTATAATATAATTATTAGTAGTGTACTAACATGAAAAGAAGTATTCCCCTTCACTTTATCCTTTCTTAATATGGTCCCATTGGTTGATTCATTCCTTAGGTTCATATCATCACCCATCACTTGATCAACTTCTCTATCCCTAACTTCAAACCATTTCTCCTTAGAAACATGTTCAAACATATTCTTATGAATGATATAATTCACACTCCCTTGAATCCCAACCACAATCTTACAAATAGTGGGGCCCACTACAGATTGAATCACCTACCATTTATTTTAATCCACAAAAATACTAATAAAAGATCCCAAAATTATTTAATACACAAGAGTATGAACACCTATAAATTCCAGTATAACAAAAATGATGCGAAACATTTTCCCCATTTGATGGCATAACAAGAATTGGAGATCATATTTGGATCTTGCAAATCCCTCTAAGTATTTGAATGAAAACTCTCCAATGATGAACGTTGGAGAATTAGAAAGATGTGATGATGCCCTTAGAGAGAGAATCGGAACTGGATATCGAAGTACAACGATGAACAATCATCCTCAAGAAATATCCTTTTCCATGTAGGGGTTTGATTCTTTTCTGTGTGAATTTTTTCTCCTTGTTCTCTCTTTTAAATGAATAATTCTAGTTAACTCACAAAAAAGTTAACATGTAGATCGATCATTCATGTGGGATGGTTAATGATGCTGGATAAAGGGGATATTTATTTTAGAGATTATTCTGCCCTCTTTGGTTCTTTGTGATCTTACTAACATGAACATATCTAGGTCTATATGAACAAAGACCAGAATCATTCTTTGGTTGTTTTATGTGTGACTCCTTTCCCAATCCTCTTCTTGAATTCTTCCCATTATTTGTGGTGCAACGGTTGGTGGCACATCGGCCCATGGCACCAGGTGAGAATGATCATGGCCAAGTGTGTCGCGGCATCAGTGAGAGGTCTCAGCATAAGGCTTTGGGGGCGGTAGGAGGTCACAGTGGTGGCACAAGGCCACAGCACCCAGGCCGTGGTAGTAGTTGGAGCTGCCAACACCAAGGCCAATGGTAGGTGGGAGGCGGCACTCCCCAGCGATGGTGGAGACAAGGAGTGCCAGTGACGTGTCGTGTCTGACCAGTCAACCCACGGATTGGTCTGCAGGTGATGCAACATGTGGTCTGCTGACTGCATGTAGGAGGTGACCAGTTCCAACAGGCCGCATGATGTGTAGTCAGATGTGGTTGTGCCTCCTATGGGTGAGGCTAAACTAGCCCAACAATGTGTCAAGATGAGGATGGGATTGGTCCACTGAGCAGCCTGGTTGGGTAATGTCGGCACACCGAAACGGGTTGGACTGGCATAATAAACTGGGCTGCTGGGCAGCCTGGGCTAGAGGAACACCAGCCTTCCATTGCAGGCTAGGCCGAATGAAAAATTGGGCCACTATGCGGCCTGGAAGGGAAGTACAGGTCCAATCAAGTTAGTACGGGCTAAAGAATGTGGCCCAGGTCGCTAGGTGACCCGGCGGGCTAGACCCACGACTAACCCGAGCAGGGTCTAGCAAGGCCCAATGGGCATAGCCATTAGCCCAAGCCAAACTAGTTCGGCCCATGCCTAACTGGTTCGGGTTGTTCAAAATGGGTCGGGCCATGAGGGACCCCCAGGCTGGGTGGGTCGGGCCAGTCCGACCAAGTCGGACCGGGTTTGGATACAACCAGCCCCTATTTACTAAAACACTAATATCATTTAGTCCGGACGTCGGATTGACGTGCCGTCTATGGCATTGGGACACTTGCGATAAGACGTTCCTTCTAGAATAATCTAAGTGATAATTTGTGGCAGAAAAGATATGATAGATGGATTAAGTGGTATATTTTTCCGGAATCAAGTGCACTAGAGACCGAGAGTCTAATGGCTCGTTGTGACATGAAGGATATGATGAGTGGTCAATGGTCTAATAGAAGAGCATAACTCAGTGGTTTATCAGACAATTGTACCTTATTTGTTCATTTGATGAGCGTACCTTAGTGGTTAAATAGGTGATCGTACCTTAGTGGTTCAGCCGACATGCATACCTGGGTGGTTCAGCAGATGAGTGTACCTAAGTGGTTCAGCCAACGAGCATACCTCAGTGGTTCAGTTGATGAGTGTACCTCAGTAGTTCAATAGAAGAGTGTACCATAGTTGTTCAGCAGGTGATCATAACTTACTGGTTAAGTAGACGAGCATACCTCAGTGGTTCATCATATGAGCCTACCTCATTGGTTCAGTAGACGAGCAAAACTCAGGGACCCAGTTGTCGAGCCGACCATTGAGGCTCAGCAAGGATGATTCCCTCAGTAGTACAAGTTAAATTATCTCTATGATTTATAATTTTACATTAAATACTTTGAGTTATAATTGGTGTGAGTTTTCTTTTCATTGTGGTCTTTCTTGTGACCTTGTTGTGTGGTCTTTCTTTGTGGTCTTTAATTTGTGGTTTGGGGTCCCTATTGAGTATTGTGTTACTCACCCTAGCATGTGCATCGCCCACACATGTCATGTCTCTTGCTGGTGATCGATGATTAGATGGAGACCTTGGTAGTATGGGATCGGGTAGAGCCCAGTAGGATGGGACAGATGAGACATACTTCTACAACTACAGAAAACTACCCTCCTCTTAACCTTCAGGTAGGTTTTGGGCATACGGACCTTGGAAGTTGTACATTTGTTTGTAGTTTTGGGCTTGTATTCTGGCCCCTTTTTACTTTTCAATTTGTATTTTACTCTCTGTAGTTATCATAGTGACAGTTGTGGTTTACTTTGTGTTTACTTTTCATATTTTGATCTTTGTGCATGTGTACAGGTTTAAAGGAAAATGTCTTCTCATTTTGGGATATGCCTATTTGGTGCTATTCAACATCCCATGGACTATGAAAGTTGGGTTTCAGTAGTCATAGCATGGGCCCTGGGGGACAAGTCATGAAAAAGTGGTATTAGAGGACTTTGGTTCTACCGGAAGAACTAAGTGTCTATAAATTTTGATTGGGAAATAGTGTTATGTGTTTCGAGTTCAGATTTCAGGCTAGAGAGTCGGGTGTTGGGGCGACAGGCAATGTATCCATACAAAAATACCCTAAATTTTATTTTATAACCTGGTACATGAAAACACTATTTTCATTCATCTTGGAATGTTTTTCCATGATCCTTTTGAGTCAGAGTCAGCTCACCATGTGTAATAAATTAATCGTGGTTCTTCTTGATACCCTTTAAAATGTATACACACAGACAGTCAGCTAGGATTCCAGTGCATGACCATGAGGATGGTCCATAGAGTGATGAGGCTTCGGTATAGGGACCATTTCCCAAGATGGTACCTTTGCTAAGTGTCACAGCGATACCATCACCCGTCGTTCAGCAGTTACTATCAGCGCTACTGGTAGAGGACACACATAGGCTCAGTGCCTTACACAAGTTCGAGAGATAGAGACCTCCTAGGTTCGGGGGAGAGACATATCCTTAGGTCATTGAGGATTGGTCGGAGGTATTGATGTGATTCATCTTCTTTTTAAGGATGCAACTTGACTAGATGGTGGTTCTAGCTGTGATCCTTCTGCAGGGTGGCAGATGTGGCAGAGGAGCTAGAAGAGCAGTAGGAGGTGGTATTCATTTCAACATGTTACGACCACCATCCCAATGTAGTCCACACTAGGATTATGGAGTTGGAGGATAGGAGAAGGGGGTCTCTAAAAGATTTCTTCCTTATCTATGTACCAGTAGGTGTTTTTATTTTTCAGTTCCGTATAGTGGTGGATGAGTACGAGGAAGTCTTTCCAGAGGATGTTCCAATACTACCTTTTCATAGAGAGGTAGAATTATGCATTGATCTGTACCCCGATACAGCATAAATATCTACACATGTATATCGTATGTCTCCCACAGAGATATGAGAGATAAGTATATAGTTTCGGGACTTACAGAGGAAGTGATTCATAAGACCCGTCATTTCACCATGGGCAGCCCTAGTGTTGTTTTCCTAGAAGCCAGACAGAGAGATGAGGTTATTCATTGACTTCCAGTGCCTGAACCAGGTGACCATGAAAAAAAAGAATCCTCTACAAAGGATTTATGACCTCTTCAATTAGCTAAAGGGAGTGAGATGGTTCTCGAAGAAAGACCCCAGATCAGGATATCACCGACTTCGAGTACGAGATGAGGACATCTCGAAGACAGATTTCATATGTCAATGGGTCCACTAAGAGTAATTACTAGTGTCGTTTGGCATGACGAACACCCCAACATTTTTCATGGGACACATGAACAGGATCTTCTAGCCGTACTTAGATCGGTCTGTAGTGGTCTTCATTGATGACATCTTTGTGTATTTAGCATCTGAGGAGGTGTACGCGATACACCTGAGGATGGTTCTGGATACACTCAAAGAGCATCAGCTTTACAGAAAGCTCTAAAAGTGTGAGTTATGGATAAAAAAGGTCCACTTCCTCATACATGTCATCTCAGAGGCTGTATTTACAGTGTATCTTTCAAAGATTGAGGTAGTTCTTACTTTTGAGCCACCCAAGAGTGTTACTGAGGTGCAGAGTTTCCTTGGGTTGGTTGGGTACTATCAGATGTTTGTACCCAACTTCTCCAAAGTGGAAGAACCCATGGAAGAATTGATGAAGTAGGAATACCCCTTCATGTGAAAAAAAGGATTCTATCAAAGCTTTTAGCAGCTGAGGTAGATCTTGATGAGTGCTCCTTTCTAAATGATGTCATAGGATGGAACTGACCACAAGGTGTAATTTCACACATCAGGAATCAGGCTTGGTTGTGTCATGATTCAAGGTGAAGCATTGATTGCTTATGGCTCACAATATTTGAGACCACATGGTCAGAACAATGTCACTCACGACTATGAGTTGGAAGTGGTAGTCTTCACACTGAAGATGTGGCAACACTACCTTATGGGGAATGATTCATCATCTACTCTGACCAAAAGAGTCTCAAGTATATATTTTCATGGAATGAGCTAAACCTGAGGCAGCAAAGTTGGGTAGTGTTCCTTTAGGACTATAACTTTGAGATAGTCTATACTCCTAGGAAGGGAAATGTGGTGGAAGATTCTCTTAGCAGAAGATTGGGTTCACAACTACTGAGCGAGTCCTCAGAGCAGTCTTCCTCGCTTAAAATATCCTTTGTGGATAGAGATGAGGCATATTACCTTCAGTTGATGGTAGTTTCCCCTCCAGTCTTATAGGGATTCAAGGAGGAGTAACTTAGAGATTCCATCTTCGAGACTACACATGCCCAGATGTTCACAGGGCATGCCCCTGATGGATATTCTAAAGGTGGAGAGCATGTCATCCTTTTAAGAGGTCACACCATAGTACTAGTAGAATTGTAGGATGAGGAGTTCATGGAGTTCCATAAATCCCCATTGGCAGTACATCTAGGTTTGGCGAAGATGTACTAGGACCTCCGAGGTCAATACTGGTGGTTGGGGATGATGATGGTAGTGGCATAGTTTGTCTCAAGATTCCCCACTTTTCAGCAAGTGAAGGCTAAGTACCAGGTTCTAATAGGTTTGAACCAGCCCATCAAGGTACCAGAGTGGAAGTGGGATGGGATATCAATGGACTTCATGACAGGATTACCATATAATTCCATGGGGCACGATACCATCTGGGTGATTATAGACTAACTCACCAAGTCTTAAAACTTCTTACCCAATCTAGAATAGGGTTCAGTAGAGAGCTTGTGACGCCTCTATGTGTAGGAGATAGTTCGACTTCATGGAGTCCCATCTATTAGAGTCTCATATCGTGATTCATTCTTTACATCTTGGTTGTGGAAGTGATTACAGGAGGTGTTTGGGACTCATTTGTGCTTCAGCATGGCCTTTCAACCATAGACAGATGGTTAGACAGAGCAGACCATACATACCTTGAAGATATGATTTGTGCTTGCATTCTTGATTTTGGTTGCATTTGGGGGGACCACCTACCACTGGTGGAGTTTTTGTACAACAAAAGTTAAAACTCCACCATCAGTGTGGCATCATTCGAGGCACTGTACAAACAACCATATAGGTCACTGTTATGCTAGATATGTAACGACCCAAAATTTTGAATAAATTTTGTTTCCTAACTTTGTGTGTTATTTTATTTTATACTCAACAAAACTATTTCATTTAATAAAATGAGTATAATTAAAATAAGACCTTTAGAAACTAAATGTTATGATTATATTCTATAAATACAAGTGATCTTGATTAGTTAATATAGAAAGAGGATTTGATGTCCCCGTCCAGTAGTCTCGGGCCGATCAAAGCCCGTCTAACAGAACTCGGAAAGGAGGTAGCACCTTTGGGCTTTGCTCTGGACCAAACCCAAGCCTAAATTCATCGTGTGAAGCTCGAACAAAATCGCCTTCGCGAGAAGTTCGAGCTGATAGAAATCACTACTCAGGCAATGTTGGCCGAGCCGCCCCAAGATTCTATCACCCTAGCACATCATACTCTTAGGTCCTATTCTAGTGTTATAAGGGGTTATGTAACGAGATCGTAATTGCCTTGTGTAATCCTTTAATTTAAATAAAAATTGTGATTTCTTCTTATGATGAAGTTTGTGAATTTTCAAATGTACAGATAAATATAGAATGTATATTATTGATGAATTTTAGAAAAATGATATTTTAAAAATATTTATGTAAACTTTAAATAATTAAAAATGTGTAATGATTTTTAAAAAATGGTCCTCTATAGTTGTGTTCAGTATGAAATTTAGAGTCTAATAAGATCAACATAATTTTTTATGAATAGTAAATTATGAATAGTGATTTTATGCTTAGGATTAGTAATGTGACCAAATGGATTAGTAATCTCACTTAAAGAAAGTATTAATATAATTTAGGCACCTTGATTAAGTAATGTGATTCAATAAAATAGGTAAATAACTGTTTCGGAAATTATTGGTTAAGTATTAGTTTTTTCAGATGAATAGTGTTTTTTTATTTAAAAATTAAATTAAAAATATTTAAAAAATTATTTTCATAAAATGGAGTTCATTTTTGAAATCAGAGGATCGATATTTGGTTAAGGTGAATTTTTGGGAATTTTCTGAAACAGTTGAATTTTCACTAAATAGTGTTTTTATTTAAAAATTAAATTAAAAATATTTAAATAATTGTTTTCATAAAATGGAGTTCATTTTTGAAATCAGCACATTGATATTTGGTTAAGGTAAAATTTTGGGATTTTTCTGAAAAAGTTGAATTTTCGGTGAATAGTGAATTTTCAGTTTTGAGTTTCGGGTGTTTAATGACATCATTAAAGATGTAATAATTATGTAATAATTCTTGTCGACTTATGAATAGTAAGATAAGGTATGAGGTGTCCCAAGAGGCCAATACCATGGTCAAATACCATGGGCAAGCCCATGGTTTTGCCAATACCACCAATGAGGTGTCCCATGGCCATTAATGCCTTGTCCCCTCAATTCCTCGATAAATACCAAGCCATTCTCTCATTCATTTAATTTTCTAAAACCTACCCAACAAATTTATGGTCTCTTTACCTCCCAAATATTCCTCCCAAGGTTCCCTCAAGCCTTCCAAGGTCCCGACCTTCAAGATTTCTAAGTTACTCTTCAAGGTAAGGGATCCTACCTCTCTCTTTCTTTTCAAGTACTCTTTTATATGTCATTTCATTTAAGACCCATTTTATTATGTTGGGGGATGTTATTTTATATTCCTCTTACATCCCTTTTAATTATCATATGATCATTGATCTCATCATACTCTCATCATTTCGTTTTATGAATGTTTAAGTGGCGCCATTAAGCTGCAGAATTTGTTTAAGGGATTCTTCCACCCTTCTCATTTTTTTCAAGTTCTATTTTCATGTCAATTCTTTCAAGATCCTTTTTTTATGTAGGGGTATGATCTTATATATATATAATATTGTCCTTTTTATGTTCATATGATTAGATACCCTATTTGATATCATCAATTCATTTTTTGATGTTTTAAGTAACACCGTTAGGCTACCAAATTTTCATAAGAGAAATCTTATTTTTGTCTTCCTTTCATGTTCTTTATTTCATATGGTATATCTTTAAAATTTCATTACCATGTTCTTATATACTTTATATTATTTCCCCCTACTGTTTTATGAATCATTTATGTGTGGGTGACCCATGTCCCCTCTCTTTTCAATGTTTTCTAAAACCCTGTAACATAGTCGTTATGCTACAGAATTTTAATCTCAGAATGTCTTTCTCTTTTTCTCAATTTATTTTATTTTATTAAGTGAATAATCAAAGATATTTCTTCTATAGGGTTATTCCCATATATATAAAAAATTTATATTTTAATTCTTGGATTTACATACATGAAACCCACTTTCCGTTTCTGTGGGTTTAAAGTGACATAAAGATCATGTCTTTAAAGTAGTTTTTAAAATGTTATGATTATGAAATGAAACCCATTTATTTTATGCTATATGGGTTATTTATGAAATTTTGATAATGATATATGTGGATCAATAGATAATAAATACAAATTAAGGGTGCGCCCTGATAGCGCTCCAATGCATTGGGTAATGATGTAATCTCTAGGGATTACAATGTTAACGATACATTGGTGAATAACCTTGGTAATTTTTTTTAATGACACATTAGGAATGCAACTTGGTGAAATGGAAATTATTGTCTAAGTTAAATGTTTTAGCCACATATTCAAGTTATGAAACACATTATTTTTATTATGATATGCCTCATGATCTCTTTCCCATGCCTTAAAGTTATTTATCATTACTTTATTGATGTATCTCAAGTTCACATGTAAAATGTTTCTCTTGTTTCCCTTACTGGGCATTCTACTCACCCATTCCTTTGATGTATGCTCCCAGGTTATGAGATGTTGTAATGAACTTAGGATGAACAATGAAAAAGCCTTTTAAGTGTTTAGAAGAATGTTTTTGTTGTTTTCATGTATTATGTTCCTGATTTCCAATACACTAGACTTTAAAGATCCTCTGTTTGTAAAATGTAATGAAAAGTTATGTATTAAAAAGGTGGGATGCTATAAGATAGACCCAAGGGAGTAAGCACTCTTTGGTTTGGAGATGGTACAAGCTACCACTAAGAAGGTGCAGGTCATCCGAGAGTAGATGAAGACTGCACATATCCAAAAGAAGTCCTATATTGATAGGTGACATAGGCCCTTGGAGTTTAAATATGGGGACCATATATTCCTATGGGTCTCTCCTTGATGAGGGATATAAAGATTTGGATAGGACGGCAATTTATCTCTGAGGTTCATCGAACCTTTCCTGATACTATGTAGAGTGGGAAAGTTGGAGTACCACTTGGCTCTACCAATGCAGTTAGAGATGGTGCACAATGTCTTCCACGTATCCCAGCTGGAGAGATACGTGCATAGCCCGTCTCACATCATCGACCACGATGAGCTGGAAATTGACGACAGGGTGACAATCGCAGAGTACCCAGTGGAGACAGAGGATCGACAAGAGAGGATCCTTCATGGATGGTTGATTCTTCTTGTGCATATTTGTTGGTAGCACGGGAATCATCAGAAGGGAACGTGGGAGCCGTAGTCTCAGATTCATGCTCAATACCCCCATTTGTTTGATGAGCCCTTGTTTTGGCTTATAAGGATGTAAATCCCTAAACAGGGGATTAATGTAATACCCCGAAATTCTATGAACTTTTTTAAAATTAAATATAATTATTTCAAGACCAAGTTCTAAGATGGTGTGCGATTCCGAGGCCCGGTGTGCCCGAAATGATCCATCAAAAAATGTTATGTTTTAAATAGTGGACATGATATATTTTCCTAAAAAAGTGAAATAACTCTTAAATTAATATCGGATGAGAAAATATGAGGTCACTGTTGTGTCTACGATGGCTTGTTTACCCTAGGTGCGACTTAAGTTTAGTCGGTGTGAGCCTCTCGTGAGAAAACCCGAAAATTTCATAACCGTAAATAAAATAATGAAATAAAATTATTTTATTTTTCAAATCCTTATAACTCACGAATAGTAACTCAGATTAAAAATTGGAGACCACGGTTGAGCTTTTGAGGGTATACTTTCCTTAGGCAGAGCCTAACATTGGCCGGCGTGGGGAAACAGGGGAAATTAATTTTTGGCCGTATATAAAATAATTCAATAAAATTATTTTATTTTCAAATCCTTATAACTCAAAAACATTAACTCAGATTGGCAATTTGAGAGTACCGTTGAACTCTTGAGGGTATGATTTCCTTAGCCATATCCTAACATTGGTCAGCGTGGGTCAACAGTGGAAAGTAGTTTTTTTAGTAAATAAAATAATTTAATAAATTTATTTTATTTTCAAATCCTTATAACTTATAAATGGTAACTCAGATATTTGATAGGACCATTGAGTTTTTGATGGTATACTTCCCTTAGGTAGAGCCTAACAACTGCCGGTGCGGGCTGGCTATGAAAGTTGGCTTTTGGGATGTAACTGTAAATAAAATAATTTAAATAAAAGTTATTTTATTTTCTAATCCTCATTACTCACAAATGGTAACTTGGATTAATAATCGGAGACCATCATTGAGTTCATAATGAGATATTCTTCTTAAGGAGGAGATAACCTCGAACAGTGCGGGTAGAGGGAAAATGATATTTTTCATATGTTTTGGGGAAAATATAAAATAAACTTAAAAAGTTTATTTTATTTGAAATTGTTTCGCTGCAATGCAGTGATGGGATGACTATTTTATTCCATAAATGGAACTACATAACGATGCTGCAATGCAAAGTAACAAAAATGTTGTTTCATAAATGAAACAGTGTAATGGTGGAAACACTGTGTATCAGAAACAATGTAATGTTTTTTCCCCATTTAATGGGATAACATTAATTGGAGATCATATTTGGATATTGGAAATCCCTCTAAGACATTGAAGTAAAACTCTCTAATGAAAAATTTCGGCGAATCGGAAAGTAGTGATGATGCCCTTAGAGAAAAAATCAGAAATGAAGATCGATGGAAAATAACGAATGATCTTCCTCGATAAATATCCTTTCTTAGGTAGGGGTTTGATGATTTTATGTGAGAATTTCTTTTCCTCATTCTCTCTTATAAATGAAGAACACAGGTTAACTCATGAACAAGTTAACCTGAAAATTGATCTTTTATATGAGATGGTTAATGATGTGGTATAAAGGGGATATTTATTTTAGTGATTATTCTACCCATTTTGGTTATTAGTGATCAACCTAACAAAAATGTATCAAGTTATATACGAACAAAGACCTGGATCATTCTTTGGGTGTTCTTATGTGCGACTCCTTTCCCTCTCCTCTTCTTTTGTTCTTCTCATTCTTCATGGAACAACAGTTAGTGGCACCTCAGATCGCGGCACCAGGCGAGAAGGGGTGCAGCCAGGCAGGCCACGGCATCGGCGAGAGGTCACAGCATAAGGTTTCGGTAGTGACAGAAGGTTTCGGTGGTGGTAAGAGGCTACGGCGGTGGAAGGAGGTTGCGATTGTGGCACAAGGCCCTGGCACCTAGGCTATAGTAGTAGGAAGAGCTGTCTTCACCAAGGCCGGTAGGAGGTGGTGAACCGACTCGGAGGTGGAGATGCATGGTGCCAGAGGGGTGTTGCATCTGACCAATCAATCCCAGGACCAATCTATATGTAATTTGGCACGTGGTCCACTAACCGCATTTGGGAGGTGTCCAGTTCCAATCGGTCGCATGACGGGGGGCCGGATGCGGCATGGTCGCGTCTGGGTGATGCTGAACTGGCCTGGAAATGATTCGGTTTGAGGATAGGGGCAGGCCACTGAGCGGCCCGGTTGGGAAAAGTCAGCCCACCAAAATAGGTCGGGTCAGCAGAATAAACTGGGCCACTAGGCAGCCCAAGCTGGAGGAAAACTGGCCCACTATTGTGGGTTGGGACGGATGGAAAATCAAGTTGTTGGGTGGCCCGGCGGGGTATTATTGTTCTAACCAAGTTAGTTCGGGTCAGGGAATGCAGACCGGGTCACTAATTAACCTAGAAGGCTGGACCCACGCATGAACTGGGCTAGGTCCAGCAAGGCCCAATGGGCCTTGCTACTAGGCCAGGTCAGACTGGGTCGGCCCAGACCCAACCGGGTCAATTCAGGTCAGCTAAAATAGGGTGGGCCATGCCGAACCCCCATGCCAAGTTGGTTGGGTTGGTCTGACCAAGTTAGACCAGGTCTGGATGCAACTATCACCTTTTCCTAAAACTCTAATATCTTTCAGAAAGAGTGTCTAATTGAATTCCTTTAGTGGCATTGGGACCCTTGTGATAAGACGGTTCATTGGGAATACTGTAAGGGAAAATTTGTTAAAGCCGATATATGAACTATAGCTTGAGGAATATATTATACCAGAATCAAGTGCACTAGAGAGTGGGAATCTCACGGCAGGCTGTGACATGAAGGATATGAAGAGTGGACCTTAGTGGTCCAGCAGACGATCGTACCTAAGTGGTTCAACAAAAAAAAAACATACCTGAGTGGTTTAGCCAATGATCATACCTCAATTGTTCATCAAATGAGCGTACCTTAGTGGTTAAGCCAAAGATCGTACCTCAGTGGTTCAACAGACGAGCATAATTAAGTGCTTTAGTCGACGAGCGTACCTCAGTGGTTCAGCCGATGAGCATACCATACTGGTTTAGTAGACGAGCGTAGCTAAGTGGTTCAACTGATGAGCATACATTAGTGGTTCAGCATAAGAACGTACCTTAGTGGTTCAGCTGACGAGCGTGCCTTAACGGTTTATCAGACGAGCATACCACAATGGCTTAGCACACAAGCGTACCTTAGTGGTTCAGCAGACAAGCGTACCTTAGTGGTTCAGCAGACAAGCATACCTTAGAGGTTCAATAGGAAAGCGTACCTCAGTGGTTGAGCATACCTCAGTGGCCCAATAGTCAGACCGACCTCAGTGACTCATCAAGGATGAGTCCCTCAGCAGTACAAGATGAATCATCTCTACTACTGATAATCTTACCTTTCATACTTTGAGTTATACCTAGTGTGAGTTTTCTTTGATTTGTGGTCTTGTTCTGTGACCTTTTTATGTGGTCTTGCTTTGTGGTCTTTCCTTTATGGTTTGGGGTCCCTACTAAGTATTGTGTTACTCAACCCTACACAGGCATCACCTACACGTGTCGTGTCTCATGAAGGTGATCAAAAATTCGATGGATACCTTGGTGGTATGGAACCAGGTGGTGCCTAGTGAGACAGGACGGATGAGAAGTACTTCTACGGCTACATATAACTACCCTCCCCCTACCCTTCATATAGGGTTTGAGTAGACATACCATCAAAGTTGTACTTTCCTATTTGGTTTTCGGCTTGTATTATGGCCCCTTTTTGCTTTTGAGTTTGTATTGTACTCTCTGTGGTTTTCTTAGTGATGGTTGTGGTTTACTTTGTGTTTACCTTCCACAGTTTGAGCTTTGTGAATATGTACAGGTTTAAAAGAAAATTCCTTCCCTTTTTGGGGTATTTCTATTTGGTTTTATTCATCATCCCCTGGCCTATAGATGGAGGGATAGGGGTAGTCACGGCATGGGCCCTAGGGGACGGGTCATGACATGTATTTTGGTAATTTTTGATGTTGTTTTTAGTGATGTAGATTTTCGTGATACAATATGTTGAGGGTGTTGTTTTTAGTGATGTTGTGTGTTAAGGGAACACTACATGTTTCCAGTGTCTGGACCATTATCAGTTCTACTAAATTCAATGATAAAGAGACCATTTATCAGCACTTTTTTAATTGAAAAAAATGGTATCCTAATCAGTGATTTTAGAATCACTGATAAAGACATCCTTTATCCACACTTTTTAAAGCATTGATAAAGGAATATTTTATCTTCGTTTATTAATGCACTGATAAAGGGATTCTTTATTGGCATTTTTATTTAGCACTGATAAATAATTTCTTTTATTAGAGCTTTTTAAAGCATGGGTAAAGTCCGTCTTTATTAGTGCTTTTATTTGTACTGATAAAGCTACCATTTATCAATGATTTTCTAAAACTTATAAAATCCATGACATTTTAACTGCACAAAAGTACTCATCACTATAAAAGTGCTGATAAAGGCTTATTCTAGCACTGTTAAAGGCATGTTTTTAGTAGTGGCTTCCAAGTCCTCTTATCCTATATATGTCGAATTGTTTTCAATCTGTCCAGCAAGTGTAAAATCTTTTGGAGGATCATGAAAAAAGATACCGTTTACTAGTTGGATATGTAGTGCCAAATCATATTTTAGTATATCAAGAAGTACCTACTATAGCCCCCATTCCTGATGAAACCTATTTTAGGAAATCCTTTGGTACTCTATGTGACCACCCAGGATAAGTCCCTTAGCACCCTTATGTCCTAGAAAAACAATAATGATAGGAAAAATACTTTATACTATCTTAGTCAAATTCACCTCAACATGGAGGAAATATATTCTTCCATTGAGAAGATATTCCTCACACTGGTTTTATTATTTTAAAATTTATGGAATTACATATAGAATAATGAGAAATAATTATTGTCATGAGTGGACCTGCTAAAGTATATCCTCTATTTCCCCATGCTAACAGGGTGATTTGTGTGTCATGTAGTGATCCTCTAGTAGTGTTTATCTAGGTTTGTCCTATGGTAGTCTGAAAAAGGCCATACATTAGCATATTTTCTGGCCACCCATCCAGCCCCTGAAGAAATACCCATTGATGTGGATTTTCTAGATGTATATATCCTCACAGTGGATCAGGTCATTCCATGTTGGTAGATTCTCATTGATGGTTCCCCATAGATCCTGATCGGTATAAGGCTCATTAATCCCAAACTTAATAGAGTATGACTGGGGATCAACTTCATCACTCTGTCACAAACCATCCTTCCATACTTGTTTGTGTTTTCATAAGGTTTCACCAAAAATGAGGCAGAGTATCAGAATCTAATTACTGGTCTCAAATTTTCCCTCAACATTTATTTCCTCCATTTGTAAGTAAAGGGATACTCTAAGTAAGTCATAAAAAAGATCAAATGTGAATACATAATCAGAAATAAAGAGTCCATGCCCATGTTGTAGCACACCCATCAACATATGTCCTAGTTCCCTGCATAGCCAGTGGTGAATCATATTCCCCTATCATAGATTGGTTGAGCTGATTCCATGGAATGTTTGGTCATTTCTCTTGTAGAGCCCAATAAAGATGACTTAGTCATTTATGTTGCACACTGGATGGTAATTTCCTCTTCAAATTCAAATGATAATCAATAGAAAAACCACTAGGAAGCTGGTGATTCTATTCCATGACCCTCAAGTCTCTTAATACTAGATGAAACATCCATTTAGACAACTCCCAAGATCGATTATCTTACGTGTGTCACTCACCCACCAGACTGATCCAAATGTGAGAAAATCCATATGTGTGTTGTTCCGTTTATCCTCTAATGTGGCCATAACATTGATCCAACCCTCTAGAGATTTGTTTTTGATGTAATTATATTCCATTTCGTCCAATCAAATGATATCCATGTGGTTATGTTGGAAGTCCATGTCAGGTACTCTGGTTCCCATCATATGGGATGGAAACTCTCTCACTAGATTCTTAAGATGGGAATCTTATGTCCCACCATGGTTTACAACTGCATAAATTTCTCCGAGAGGTTTTGTTCCTATCAGATGCATTTATAATTTGTGTATTGAACACTGGATCTTCTCCACACCACCAAGTGTTCTTGGCCCTTTTCATAATGGGTACTTGATGTTGTTGGGTCATGAACTCTAGTGATAGCTCACCAGTGCAGGTTCATTCTAACTTCCACAAACTTCTTTTCCAAGTGGGAAGTAGTACCTACCATAAAGGAAGTCAAATATTTATTTATGATCAAGTTCATGATCTCCCACATTATCAAGCGATTCTAAATTCCCCATGATATTTTCACTATGAACAGTACCAAATTCTGGGTTACTGATATAAAGAAATTACACGCCAAGTACAACATCCATTCCAACCATACTTACTGCAATCATGCATTGGAAAATGGGTAGATTGTTTCATTATACAAGACCCTATCTAAAATATTCTAGAAGTTTATAGGCCAGAATAAGAATATTTTCCTTGAAAATATCCCAAATTCTCTCTGTCCAGATTAGATGACGAATCTGAATTCCACCCAAGTGACCTCGTGTTCTATGTTATATGGAAAATAGAAATTATTTCCAATTGAGTTTTAGTTTTTTTCACTCTTAAAATATATATACAACTAGAATACACCAAAAATAAAATAGTATGTCTATCTAGATTAGTTGGAATCCCTTGAATAAAATAGCCTTTATTCCATTCTCAATCTAGAGAGGCAGCATAACAGGGTAGTGAGAGTGTTCAAAAAGATTATTCTCCTCTTCTCCTACCTCTAGGGTGACATGGTACTAGCTCTCAAAACACTGATGATACTTGGAAGAAATACAAAAAAGTTGGATCCCATGTAGAAAAGAACTTAACCCATTTATAAGGACTTTTCTATTAGAGCATACTCTTTAATCACCATGGATTGGGAACGTATCAAACCTCCTACCAATTTTAGATTTTTCTGTTAGTATTTTGTGCGAGGAGTACCAAAATATTAAAATTATAGCCTTAAAATAATTTAATATTGTTGAAGAAGTATAACCTTAAACATTTCTCAAATGATCAATAGACCATGCCTTTAAATCATTTGGAATAGCCCAAATATCTATGAACCTAAACAAACTACATCCACTTAGTCTAAGAATCATGGCTTTAAACTATTTTATGATATTCTATGAATCATGAATTTAAATTGTTTTCCTTGTTCTAGGTTGTATGACTTTAAACTATGTGCAATTAGATTTGGGATTGCTTCATATGTTGTATGGCCTCTTTGGATACTTTCACATCATGTTTTAAATCTTTTCACCACACAAAAATACTCAAAGAACCTCACCATGGTCAATGAAATATGAAGTTAGTCTATTTTCAATTGGTCCAAGATCTATAACCTCAAACTAGCATCCTTGTTCCAAGAATTGTGACTATAAACTATGTGTATTCATCCCTCATTCACAAGGTTTTCTTCATAACTTGTGTTTCATCAGGCCTATGCCTCTACCTCTATTCCAGAACTTCATGTGGCTTGATTTCCAACGTCATTAGATATATAGTGACACCTAAAACTTTTATCACCAAGCCCATCCATAGAGTCAACACAAACTAATCTTTTACATATGTTGTTTTCACCACAAAACAGTCATATCAAACTCTTTTTAGGTATAATCCCCATTCATTTTTCTTGACCCATCAGTTGACTAAGATTTCCGCATATCCTAATATGAGAATAAAATTAATAGGAAGCTCGATGTGTAATCCCCTCCAATGTCCTTTTCACACACCATTAAACTGTATCATTTCCCCACACAAATTTGGGATGCATCATAATGTGATATGAATTACCTCATATAAAATGAAGGATGCCCCATATGAAAAATATGGTATAAACAAACAGCAAAATCCTTAACACATGATCTTAAACTATAGAATTACCCTATATATATTTGATATTCCTCATATCCTAATATGGGAAGATTCAATTCCCCTGTTAGAGAGTATTCTCCCAACTTATAGTGTTGGTCTCCTACCATGTCATCTTCGTGAACTACGTCTATCTTGATTCCCATCCTCATGTGACACATAGAAATGCCCAAGCATGCTTCCTTTGGGAATAGATGCAAATTTATTAACCCTACAGAACCTTTTACTCATTTATAGTCCATAAATTATAAGATTAAACTTTTTATGGTTAGTCTCAATGTGTGCATGTGATAAATGATTCTCCTCGACTCCATTCATAGAAAGTATTTCCTATGCCAGGACACACATAAACCCTTGAAGACAAACTTGAACCTAGACCAAGCATCAATAAATTAAACTTTATGAAATATAAGTAACCTAAAAACTACCCTATGTCCAATCATTATGACATTAAATTATTTTCTGATAGTCTAAGCATCATGACTTGAAACAAGTTTTCATTGTCTAGGTTGTATGACATTAAACTATGGGTAATTGGCTTCAGGATTTCTTCATCTATTGCATTCCCCCCATGGCTCCTTTAATGTTGGGTTTTAACTCTTTTTCACTACATGAATATCATAAAATAACATACCCATGGTCCAAGAATTTTGACATTAAAATATTTTCAATTGGTCCAAACTTTATGAACTCTAACCTAGAGCCCCTCTCAAAACCTTATAAACATAATTTATGTGCATTTTCCCCTCATTATAATGGTTTGATTCATCACTAGTGTTCCAGGAAGCCTATGCCTCCACCTAAATCCAAGAAATACAATGACTCCCAGCTCCATGGGATATATATTGACTCCTAGAAAATATGACACTAAGACCGGGATTAGATTCACTAAAAACCCATCTTTTACCTGTGTTGTTATCACCCCAAGATGCTCTTATGGGCCTAAATTTTAGGAGTAATCCCCATTTATTTTCATTGACCATTAGTGGGTAGATATTCCCTCATATCCTGATATGTAGGGAAAAAAATGGGTAGCTCTATGTGTAATCTCTACCAACATCCTCATCACATGATGTTTAACTATAAACTCACCGCTCGAAAAATTGGGATGCCTCTTAATGTGAGATGATTTACCTCGTACAAATGGCATTATCCCCCATATGAAAAATATGGGATAAAAACACCAATTTCTTTGTAATATGACATTCAATAGTATCCTTACCCCATATAATTTTAGGATGCCTCATATACTAATATGGGATGATTTAATATCCTCATTCAATAGGGTTTCCCTTTCTAGTATTATTCCCCTACAATGTCACTTCCCAAAACTATATCCAACTTGATTCTCATCCTCATGGGATATGTAATGATTCCCAAAAATTTCATTTTGGGTCCATCCAACTCCTCGATTTAAAATAGGTTCCTCTCTTTCCGAGGAGTATGGGGTCGACCTGGGGTAATTTAATTCGCATTTTGTGTGATAAAGGGTCCCCTTTTCCCTCCTTCCATGTTATTCCATCACTCTTTTGTGCCACAGAATCCCCATTTTGACACCCTTTCCACATTTTGGTCAAATATATGTAAAATTAAACAAACTAGTATGCCTAAATTCTGAGAATTTTAAATTTAATCTAGTGGAAACCATAGTTTGAGTTGGATGAAATTAAACTACAATGCCCAAAATCCTTAGCATAAAATTTTAATCTATGATCTAATCCCGTATAAGACTAGGATTCCTCTTAATGTGAGATAATTTTACCCTATAAAAACCAAGATTTATAATATGATAAGTATGAGATGAACTAAAAATTACTCCATATAAAATTAGGATCCCTCCTAATGTAGGATGTCTTGATATAATCACTAGAGAGGATGTCACCCTAATGACATCAATATTCTATCAAACCATGTATCAGAACTCCCTATGTATTGATTCACATTCTCAAGTGATACATAGTGACTCCCAAATTTTCCATCCTAATCTTCGATTTTCCATCAACTCACTACAGAGTCCTTCGCCTATGTTCTATCATTGATTCTAACCTACCAGCATGTTCATCCAGTGCATTCAATCACATGGCTGAATATATCCCCATGGTGCCTAATTTTTCCTTAGTATCATCGTCCACTTCCATATATACACTTTGTGCTTCCTATGATTTATATAATCATAATACTACTAATCCAAATAGTCTCCCTAATGAAATTCTCTCATAGACTACTGCCTCGCCTACCATCTTAGACTCATGCCGCAAATAACCGTTGACAAAACATAGTAGCTCCCATATTTTGAACTTTGTCAACAATTGATCCTTTTATTTTTCTTCCCATCCTAAACAAAAAAGGGTATAAAATCTATGTTTTCAACATGTTAAATAGTTTTTTCTTATCCATAATTTATTCTTCATTAACTATATATATCTTTAATGTCAAGGTCACCCCTATCATATTTTTTCATCACTTTTTCCATTTATTGTTTCCTCCCCTATAAGAAATAGGAACTACATGCCACTCCTTACTTATTCCACTGAGCATGGATCAAATGAGATTTGGGTTTTGTGGAAATTGCCTAATTGAAAAATTGAAACATGAAAGATCCCCATGGTCCATGCTTTACAATTGTAAACTATAAGCTCGATTCAAAGAATCATTACTCTTAACTATCTTCATGTCATTCTTGGAATGTATTGTGTGTCATTGGGAAACCTTGGTCCTCAATTCACATTATGTTTCTCACTCTTCCACACTACACATATCCATTTGGGTTTCCCATCATTGTTCCATGAATCGCGACATTAATCGATGTTCATGTTTTCTCAGAGACATTTTTTGTAGCATCATGTGGTCACTTATGTAGATCCCTTCATGTCAAGTAACCTTAATTCGATGTTTCACATGTTCGTTTGATACATTCCACAATATGGTCCAAGATCTGTGACCATAAATTAAGAGTCTTGGTCTAAGAATAAAGACCCTAAACTACATGAATGTCATCTCGGGGATGTTTTTTATGACATTAGGTGGCCTGCCAGGACTCTCCTTTCAAGTTGTGTAACCTTTTTCAATGTCGAGCACATTCTATTTAGAAAACAAATCCCTCTAGTCTAAGCATTATGACCTCAAACTATTTTCCATGGTATTAACTCTATGAACTTAAAATAAGAACCCGGGTCCATATTTCATGACCTTAAAATGTTTATAGCCTTCTCCTTATGTTTTGTGTGGAACAGGGCCCCCCTTTGCCCCCATATACATTAGGTCGCTACTCTTTCATTCCGCGTAAAACAAAATTTATGGTTCACATGATCCAAACTCTATAACAACAAAATAATAGTCCATAGTCGAAATCTTATAATCACAAACTAGAATTACAACCCAAAGCATCATGAATTTAAATTATTTTTGGGCCCCCTCCAGGGAATTTTTTTCCAGTGTTATACCCTCAAAGCCTGTAATGCCATGAGTTTTTATGAAACTTTGTTTGAATAAATTATTTTTCTTTGATGTCTTTCATTTCATGATAAACCATATTAATCTTTCATTATACTCTATAATGAGTTACTCTTGCATGACATTCAACACCAGCTTGGCATGTGTTACATGATACACTATGTTTCTATGAAACAAAATTTTAATATTATAACTATTTAAATAAGATAGTTATAACATAGTCATTAAACATTGTATTATAATGGTTAGTGGAGGGGTAGAAATACAAGAAAATCACTACACTACCAATAGATAAGAACTCGGAAAGAGTCAAACCCAAGACCTCACTAATACCCCACTCGACCGCTGCCAATGGAGCTACACCCTAGGGAAAATAGCCATTAAGAATAGTAATATGAATAGTAATAGATAATCATAAATATTATTAATAATGATTTTATATAAATAAAACATTTTTATAATAAAACCTATAATTTATTTGGAAAAGTCCTTATATGTTTGAAAATACTATTTTTCTGAAATGAACTTCTTTTTATATCCTTCTTTGAACAATAAAAAACTTAATTTTAGACACTATTATAAATTTATTTTTATAAAATAAACATAATTTTTTAATTCATAGTGTCAATTTTATCTTATGGATAATTTTTGGGATTGTTTTGAAAAACAAAATTTTTGGCTGAATACTGAAAGGCACAGAATTTTAATTAAAAACTACTTTTAAATTTTATTAATATTATAAAATTATATTTTAATTTTTTTTTAAGTTTAATTAGATAAATTTTAAATAAATTTATAAAATTTAGGTCATTGGAACAAATTTCACATTCAAATTGGATATAAAAACATTTCAATCTTTTAAACATGTTCGCTTAAAACATAATTGTCGCAACACATTTGTGGGGTAAATTTTAAATTAATTTATGAAACTTATGTGATTTGGATTTGGAAAAATGGATTCCAAATTTGAAATAATAATAATTTATAATCTATAATATTGATAACATAGTTTCTAAACAATAAAATTACTGGAAGTGGTGAAATTTAATTACAATGATTTAGAGAAAAATTAACTTAAAAGGGGAAAAACCTAAAACTTAATGGAAAAAATGACATTGAAACTTATCTAAAATATATTTTCTAGATATATTTAGAGAAAATAATCCTTTTTGAGTAATTTTACCATTATTTTATTCACTTTACATGGGAAAAATATTGTTAGAATTCCCTTTTCAAAAATTTGAAAGAATGCCACTCCTCCTCCACTATAAAAAGGAAATCACCCCTCCCACTTATATATACCTCTCGATCCCTTTGTATAAGAAACCCTTTACTAAAATCTCCTCCAAAAATCCCTAAATTAATCATATAATCCTCACTTTAGTAAAATATTTAATCAAGATATATCATTGGTGAAAAATAAATGGAGTTTTCCAAATAAGAGGTAACATCCTTCAACAAGCCCTTTTGTTTTATTTTTATTTTCCACCCTCAAATATTATTATTCTAATAATAAAATTATTGTCCAAAATATACTGATATTTTTTTATTTAATTTTTTTACCTGAAATTATACTCACTTACATCTAATAATTAATAATATTTCCATTTGTGTGTATGTAGGACTATCGCCTCACGAAATGATGTGGTTCATTTTTCCTTTACCAACTCTCATGAGTGGGAATTATGATAGAAATACTTTTTTATAGGATATGAATTATATTTATGATTAATTTATGCTTATTTAATTATGAAATAAAACATACATTCATTCTTTCCTTTTTTTGTAAATATGAAAACTTCATTTGTGGACGTGTGGACTACCACCTCCTCAAAATGATATGATTCATTCACACATTACATGGAATGTATTATGGATGGGTTTAGTAAAAATATATGGTATATATGAAATAATAATTATAATTTAATTATAATATATATATATATATACATTTATATATGTCATTTACCTACTTTCTTTTAATACGACAAGAAAATGAAAATAGTGTTCATGTGTGTGTACGACCTACTATATCCATTAACGGTGTATTCCATTTCATATTTCTATCATTTTTATATTATTATAATTATTTATATAATGAATATATGTGATATTTATATAATTTTATAAATTATTTAAATAATTAAATCAAGTTCTATTTAATAATATGATGAATAACAAGTTGAAACATATATGGAAACTAAGCAGTTACTACCCGAAACGTAACCTTAACCTGGAATTATTAATAAATGGGAAATATAAAGATATAAGTAAAATAATATATGGTATTTTATATAAAGAAAATTATTCTTTTATTTATGTATAATAGACTTATATTTATTATATAGAAGTTTTTAATGAGTAAGAAGAGAGTGAAGACATAAGGTAGGGGGATTTCTCGTCTCACTTTTATTTATATGAGATTTATGTCTTATTCACGACTAGATTATTTTTGTGTGGTGTATGTACTTCACATGAATATTTTATATGATTATTTTTCTTATATATATTGGTATTTCCATATCCTTCTTATTTTCTCACTTTCATGGGGTTAATGTTTTAAAAGTTACCAAAGCGGTAATGTAATTTTATCTCAATTTTCCATCTTTTAGACACATGTCATATTTTGCACATATATTTTTCTATTAGGTGTATAAATTTACATTTTAAATATTATATTAAAAATATAATTCATTTCATGATATTTAAATCTTCAAGTAATGTCATTTTATTTGATGGGTAGTGTTATTCAAAGTTATTAAGTGGTAAGAGTTTATTGCAACAATCTCATCGGTTATTGGGATTGGTTATGATTATGCTTTCATTGAAGAAATATAATGATAGATCTTTCAATAACACTTATTAAATTAATTATCCCCCAATTATTCATGATATATTCATATATTAGTACCATTTTAATCTCTTTAGTACTAAATATAACTAATTATATGTTTTTAAGAAAAACCCAATGTCATTTTCTCTTTAGTCGGAAATCAGTTTTATTCAAAACACTTTGTTTTCGAAAATGTTGTTTGAATTTTTTTAAAGGATATTTTAAGATCATTTTCAATGAAAAGGTATTTTAAAAATGTTTTTTTTTAATATTTCTGTACAATTTTTCCATGCTATTTTAAAATATAAAGGTTTTTAAAAATTATTTATGTTTAAAACAATTTTTCAACGAATAAAAGGGTATTTTCATCATGAAATATTTTTAAAGGATAATTCAAAATTATTTTACATATAATATGATATCCATTGGTTATAATCATTCCATTTATGAGAAATGAACCATTTTTTCTTTCATATTCTTTCTATGAATGGTTTATGTTTTGAGGGAATGATGTTTATGAAACTCATTTATCCTTAACGGGATACATTCATATAAATCCTACTTCTTTTCATGTGTTATGATTTTATGAAATGATTATATAACCTGTCTATTTTCCATAGGTTAGGAAGTTATTACTTGTTTATGATACCAATTTTATTTAATGGGTTATGATATGATTGCTTATGATCTTTAGGCACATGTATGTATGATTTCATTATGAGATTGGTGGGACCTATATATCCCTCTGATGCATTGGATAAATATTTGTATCTCATGAGATTATAATGGGAATAAAGTTGATGGTCTTAATACACTATGGAATATGGGGAAACCCAATCTACAGAGGGAATATGGAGAAACCTGATCCAGTTTGGGAAGATGGGTAAACTTCATCCCTTATAAGGAAAGGATGGAAACTGGGGATATTGGTGTGTCCCGCCCAGTAGGTTTAGTCCTAATGAAGGGCCATGATATGTTTTGGAAATGGGCCTTGACTTATAGGGAATGATATTATTTGTTTATGTGTCTTCCATAATTACGTGAATTATTCCAATATTATGCTTTCATGTATTATTCTCTTTATTCCATTATGATTCATGTCTTACGAACTAACAATATTTCTTCTATGATTCAGGTTTATGATCTTTGATATGAATGGTATGATCTTATCATGTTATGATCATGTTATTATACCATTATTTATAAGTGTATTTCATGCATATATTTTAAGGTGTTTTAATAAATTAATTCTTGTATTTTATTGATAATCCTGCCAATTCGGGGAAAATTTTAATTGTTTTGTGTTCTATGGTAGGAAAAAATGGAAATTTGAAAAGGGAACAAAATGGGAGAAAAATAAGCATAGAGACACTTCGTACCATGAGGAAAGTGAAGTGGCATGACACAATATTTTTGAATATGAAGAAGAGATAGAAAATGAAGAAGAACCACTACATGTCGTAACATTTTTAAGGGGATTTTTTCATGAATAACAAGTCGTGAGTTGATTACAATCTGTGAAAGACAATTACACATCATGTAACCTTGTTACATTACGTGAAATTTTTTTGGGTCAAATTTTAGAGAATATTTTGTACAAGATTCATGTATATGTGGAGGAAAATTCTGATCTTAATTACACAACATATAACCTAGTTACACGTCGTGATTACGATGATGTGCTGAAAATTTAATACGATGCTGCACAATATTTGATGAAAAATCCTATAAAAGGAGGCCTCTTACCACACTTCCAAGACACTCTTGGACCAATGGAGGCCATATACCACCAAGGGATGACCTATAGATAATAGAGTGAGGATATGGGGTCCCGCTTCACTTCAATTATTCATCAGGTACCAATGACACTCATTCTCATCATACCTAGCATGATCAAGTAGTCTACTTTGTGTCAGGTGATTTGATTTTAGGGGGATGAATTCTTAGAAATTATTTTCTACTTTCTATTCATGTTTTGTATTTCTTCATATCATTTTATTAATTCTAATATTCTTCTTTTTGTAATTTCATGACCATTGCTTGTAATTTGAAGTTGTTTACTTAATTTCATCAATTAATCGCATTAGTTTGTGTATGACCATTATGAAATCTATGTTGGTTATGTTTAAACAAGGTTTTGGGTCACATATTTATATGTTTTAACCAAGTATATGACCATTCCAAAGGTGAAAT
This sequence comes from Viscum album, assembly GCA_963277665.1. Taxonomy (NCBI): domain Eukaryota; kingdom Viridiplantae; phylum Streptophyta; class Magnoliopsida; order Santalales; family Viscaceae; genus Viscum; species Viscum album. The sequence goes on from OY728143.1 coordinate 2,134,522,218, forward strand.
CACATTACTAGGGTAGGGTACCCATACCAAGGATCCCTACTGACCCAATTCTGACACCAAAACTGAATAAAATCATTATCCATGCAATCCCTAGCACACGAACCTAAAATCATTGAACCTGGAATACCTTTATCTTGATATTAAAAAACCAATACCTGGTTAAAATTGTTTCTTTCTATCTTTCAAACCAAATCATACAATTTAAATTTCAGATTCCTTTATTAATTTAGAACATATGATATGTCCATGTGGGTTCAACCCTCAGACTTACTAGATACTACATTTTTAGTTAATTTGATCTCATTATGTATAAATTACGAAATTTGGTTAGCCTCATACGATTTAATGACACCCCGAGGGTTATAAAATTTCTTGCATCATTTCTGGGGATTGTTACTAGGTTAAAATTATTTATAAATATAGATAACTATTTTTATATTAATTCATTATTTTATACTTGGTCTTGTCCTGTTGTAGTTTTAGGTACTAATAAATTGTATGACTACTCTAATCCAGGGAAAGATAAAATTGAAGATCATTCCTACAACCCATAACTAGAGAGGACCATATGTAATCAATGAAAAGGGAATAAGAAAAAACAAAACATCATGGCTAGAAGCAACCAATTTCAAGGAATGGAGCATGAGCTGGGTCAACTAGCGGGACCAAAAATTCAAGGAAGGAATCCAGAGGGTCGAGAACTGATACACTATAGAAGACCCTAGAATAGTGGATTCAATCTAAGAATTATCATATAACCAATTTCTTAGTAACATTTTGAGATAAATCTATTGGTCATTCAAATGATCGTGCATTCACTGCAATTCTTCAGGCTACCACATGAACACCCAGACTCAAACATCAGAAGTTTCCTAGAGATTTTTGGCACATTCCAATTTCAGAATGTCAAAAATGATGTTGTAAGATTGTGCCTATTTAGATTCTTGTTAAAATAAAAAACATGAGAGTGGATCCAAAGTCTGTCTCCACATTAAATTACAATGTGTAAGGATCTAGTAAGAAAGTATTTGACAAGTTTTTTCCTGACCTCAATGTTTGTGGATCTGCAGGTAAGTATTTTAAATTTTTAAAAATTAAATGAAGTGTCTATATAGCTCATGATAAATTTTTAATGGTATGATAATATGATTTTATCATCATGGCATCGAGATGTGGAAATTAACTCAAAAAATTTATAAAGGTTTATCACAGGGAAAATATTCTATTGTTAACACTGCTACATGAGGTTCACTTATGTGAAATTCACCAGAGGAGAGATATGAGCAACTTGATGAGATGTCCATAAATATATTTCAATGGAATCCAAAAGAAAGTAGAACACGAGGAGTGTACGTGGTGGAGAATAGATGGATGGTTGCTCAAATAAGACATATGAAAAAGAAGATGGATGTGATGATGGCCAGTCAAATTATTTAAGGTATGTACTATAAAGATGTAAATTATTTGGATTATAATAATAAAAATTATGAACAAGTATGGATTCCACAACCATCACAACAACATAATCAGAATCAAGGCCAAGTATATCAATTGAGGCAACAAGGCTTTCAACATCAACAACAAGGGCCAACATTGACTAGTAAAATTCATTAACTAGAGGATACCCTTTAATCATTTACAAAAACCATATTATCTACACATAAAGAGTTGACTTTATACTCAAGAGATGATGGAAATGGAATTAGAGAATTAAAAAATGACTCAAAAAACAAACAAGCTGTAATTAGGTACTTAGAACATCAAGTCGGTCAGATTTCAAAGACACTTAGGGAAAGACAAAGATAAGAGCTTCTAGGATTCCTAGAACAACATCCTTTTGAAGATGTGAAAGCCATATTACTTAGAATTTGAAATAATACACAAGGTAGTGGCACTAAATTTTATAGAAATAATGGACTGAAACCATTTGAAGCATGTAAAGAAAAATGCAGAGAAGATGAGGAGAACAATGAAGAAGAAACACCACCACCATGCCAAACACTACTATTATTTCTATACAGGGTGAATAAGGTGAAGATAAATGAGAAAAGGCAGATGTTTTTAGAGAAATTCAAGAAGATACACACCAAAATCCAATTTTCTAAAGAAATTTCAAACATGCCTGTGTATGAAAAGTTCATGAAGGATTTGGGGAAGAACAAGAAGAAGCATGAATAATTATCTACCATTCTACTCGAAAGATAAAGTTCATAAGTAGTCTTAAGCATCCTATTGATGAAAAAGAGGGATACATGTATTTTTTCCATTCCAGTAATGAGTTTGGTATAGATTTATTTGATTTAGCTGCTATTGTAAACGTAATGTCATATGAAACATTCAATATCCTGGGATTGAAGGAGATGCAACCAACTACAGTTATGATTTAACTAGATGATTCAATAGTGATATTTCCTCGAGGAATACCTAAAAATGTCATCATAGAAGTAGATGAGTTCTATTTTCTAGAATATTTTCTAGTGATGGACATGGATGAATAGAAGTTTACAAAAATATTGGGAATACCATTCCTATCTACTGGAAGGGAACTGATCAATATTCACAATGGAGAGATGAGTTTAAGAGTTCAAGGATTAGAAATAAATTTCAATTTGGACTGGGTGATTCTATAATCATAATGTAGTTGAATATTTTTCAGAAGATAATTTTATGAAGGAAGAGTACACTATTATTTATGGAAGAAGAGATGATGTAGCTGTTGTAGAAAGTGGAGAATAAATCATGAATAAAATGAATAAAAATAAGAAAATAATCGAAAAATCTGATGATAGTGGAGGATCATTCATTCTAAAATAATTCAAAGAAGAAGATAAAGTTTGGGCAGTAAGTGAATAACCATTTAAGTATTCAAGAAGGGACAAGAATTGCTATATAGGGCCTATGGAGATAGAAAATGTTTTCAACAAAGGAAGAGTAAAATTAGTTTCAGAGAGAGGGAGAGGACCAATCTTTACTATAGAATCAAGGATTCAAAAAAATTTAGATCCAGATCAAGTAACCTCTTTCCTATCATCAGTCACCTAAGCTGAATGTTGTAAGTTCGAGCCAAAGATAGTAAACAAAAGCACTTCTGGGAGGCAACCCATGTTTTTTTAGTATTTTTTATTATTTATTTTCTATTTTTAGGAAAATTAAGTAATCCCTAAATATTTTTAAATTTAAAATATATGTCATGTTATTTCAATTTTATATATTTATTTTTTATAGGACCCTCAAGGTAGGAAGAAGAAAGAAGTAGGAGAAGAACCTGAAGGGCATTTACAGATCATGAAATGGCTCAAGAAGAACCTATACAGCCTATTATTGAAGCATCAATTTCAATGGTAGTAAGAGTTTCAATTATTTAATTTTCTACTATACCCACACATTTAATTTGAAGTTTTTAACTACTAAATGCATGCCCCACATTTGATTCATTCTTTACTCAACTAGAATAGGAGACATAAACTACTAAGGCTAATTACCATTCCATGTATTTAAATTTCTTTTTCAATAAATTTGAATATAAAAAATGAATGAAATAATTAGTAGAGATAATCTTGTGGATTTGGATTTGAAAAATCATGATTTAAGGAGCATGTTGATCATTGAAAATGAAATTTTTATACGATTTGGTTATGTTTTGAATTTCTGATATTTTCATTCATTGATTTAATTATTCATATACATTCCCATGAGTAGTTGATCACACCACGATTCACTGTTTCATTTTTACCCTTACACCACTATGTTAAACTTGTTTTATATTGAAAATTATAAAAATAAGAACAAATTTCATTCCATTTTTGAATAATTTGTTTTGTTTTTATCACTGTTAAAATGTTAAATGTTACTTTTTTGATGATTCCATTGCAGGAGGAGGTGATTTGGAGGCCCTAGAGATGATCTAGACGGAAAATGGGTCAAAACTACATGGGTTCCATTAACACCTGTCCACTATTGGGTATAGTATAAAAACTCTATGCATTCAAATGAGCTAAGATATTTTGTTCTGGTCTAAAATTAAATTTTCTACAACTCTTATGTAGAAAACCAGTCCCCATTCGGCAATTAAGGGGACCAACCAAAGTGATATGTCCGGGCCACCGAATCTCCATAGATTCAAAAGTTGTGTATTGTGTATTGTTCATATCTAGAGTTGTATGTGTCCAAGAGAAGCCAAAAACTTGGTGGTGATAGACAATATGTGTGGAAACAACTTTCTAGTTTTGTTAAAAGTGATTGAAGACTCTGTGGAGGCCGAAAACAATGTAACAAGTGGTTTTAAAAAATCTGTGTTCCCAAAACCACTTCCCATTTTTTGTATAAAAGAGAACCATGAGTAACTCATTTAGAGAGTTCGAACCAGAAGCCAAGACCTTCCATTTTGGAGTCCTATGAAAGTCTCTTAATCATCCTAGAAGTTTTATAGGCCTCTATCCTCATAGGGGGATCAAGGATGAAGAAGGAGTTCCACCTGAGCCTCCTCCTCCTCTCGATGGTGAGCTAAACAGTGGATGATCATTTCGAGGGAGATACACAAACTTGGGAGGGAGTTACAGCACAGGTTCTTCTATTGGTTTTGTATAATTTGTGTGTTGAATATTTCACTTATTATTTATCTTGACATGATTCCCCTCTGATTACATTTAATTTGGTTTAATTAAGGGGATAACTTTTTATTTCAACACTGATTGGGTTGATATTTCAAGTGGGAATCTTGGGTTGTTCTGATTGGACAACACAATAATCCTTTTTATCTCACACATACATAATATTTAAGTATTATTTGGTAGAACTTTAATTCTATGATTGATAACCAAATATTGGCAACACGATTTTTGTTTCAAGGGGTGGTTCTTTAGGCATGATTTGAAGAGGCAAGAGGGGAGTCAAGATCTTGACACCTTCAACCAAAGAATCAAACAAAACCATGTTAAATTTTCAGAACAATAAACTATCCAAGATGTGTAGTGAACTTTAAATGATCTTCTTCTCTCATAATTATTAACACACCACCTTTATTTATCAACTATTTAACTCTTTAATTATGTAATCTACTTAAATCTGTTTTCAAAACCACCCCCCTCTTTTAGTACTTCTTATTAAAAATACATTCTCTAAAACTATCAACGCTCCTTGAGAGATGACATAGGTTTTTCCCTAGACAATAAATTTATCTTCAAATCATAAACAATTTGATGTGTCATGACAACATGGTCAAATTTTGGCATCATTGTCGGGTAGTTCTTTGGGTTTAGTGTGTGTTTTTGATAATTTTTTTTATAAATTTTGTGAATGTTTGTTTGTTTTGTCTTCTATCATTAAATTTATTTTTGTGTTCTAATTTATTTCTTGTGTAGGTTATGTGTATGATGTGTTCTACTCTGAAAGACTTACATCCTTTCAAACCCAAACCGGAGAGGATCCTACATCAGCGACCCCGAGAAACACAAGAGGAACCTGTGAAGGAGGACACAGAAAACATCAACACTCATCTTGATCCTTCTTCTTCCTCTTCTTCAGGAACCCACATTAAAACTGAAATTAACGTGAATAAAATGGATGAAAACAATGGAACACTAAATGAACTAACCTCACCTGATGTTGATATCCAACCCACCTATATTCAATTATAAGGTGAGGCACCCAATTTTGATCTAAAATATGGTTTAATTAATCTATTACCAAGATTCCATGGACTTCCTAGAGATGATCCACACAAGTATTTAAAATAATTTCATACTATGTGTTCTACATTAAAACCTGCAAATTTGGATGAATAATAAGTAAAACTTAGAGAATTTCCTTTTTCTTTAGAAGATACAACAAAAGATTAGTTATATTATGTAAATTCCCCAATAAGAGGATTGGCGGACATGAAATGCCTTTACTTTGAAAAATATTTCCCAGCCTCTCAAACTGCAATAATAAGGCAAGAAATTTGTGGGATAAGACAATCTCAAGGGAAAACATTACATGAATATTGGGAACACTTTAAAAGGTTATGTTCAAGTTTTCCACACCACCAAATAAGATATCAACTTTTAATTATATATTTTTATAGAGATTTAATCCATATTTATCGAAAATGATCGATGCTACTGTAAGTGGTGAACTAGTTGATAAGACCCCAATTGCTACAAGAACCCTGATTGAGAACATGGTGAAAAACACACAGCAATTTTTTTCAAGGTCTAATGTACTGATTCGAGGTTTCCATGAGGTGAAAAGTACTAAATTCGAGAAGAAGATGGACACAAAGTTCAAAGAGGTAAGAACCCTTATTCGAAAACATTCTCTTTCCCAAGGGAAATCCCAATATCCTCCTCCCATATATTTTGGTATATGTTCTTTCGACACCCACTACTCTGACCAATGTCTTCAATTGAGGGAAACATCTGAGAGTTGTGAGACAATATTTTCAGGCCTCCCCTATAACCAAACCCTTTAAGAAAGAGCCTTACTATCCATCTAACCACTACTAGAAAAGGGGGCATTGAAGCCCCCCAGACTCGGGTGACCGCCATTGGCGGTCGCTATAGCTAACCAATAGCGACCGCCAATGGCGGTCGCTAACCTACATAAAAAAAAACGGGGGGCTTCTGCGCCCCCCCCCCCCCCCCCGCGCCCCCTCGACCCCGATCCCCCCCGATCGCCGCCCTAACCCCCTCCCTCCCTCGCCGCCCTCCCTCGCTGCCCTCCCCTCCCCCGCCGCCCAGCCTCCCCCGCCGCCCGCCCTCCCCCGCCGCCCGCCCTCCCCCGCCGCCCGCCCTCCCCCGCCGCCCGCCCTCCCCGCCGCCCGCCCTCCCCCGCCGCCCTCAGGCCTCCGGCCGCCGCCCTCCGGCCACCGCCCTCCGGCCTCCGTCTGCCGCCCTCCGGCCTCTCGGCCCTCCCCCCCCCCCCACCCCGGACGGCACCCGCACCCCGGACAGCCCCCGCCGCGCACTTCCGGACCGCCCCCCGCACCCCGGACGCCTCCCCGCACCCCGGACAGCCCCCCCCCCCCCCCCCCCCGCGCACTCCGGACCGCCCCCCGCACCCCGGACGCCTCCCTGCACCCCGGACAGCCCCCCCCCCCCCCCCCCCCCCGCGCACTCCGGACCGCCCCCCGCACCCCGGACGCCTCCCCGCACCCCGGACAGCCCCCCCGCACCCCGGACAGGCCCCCCGCACCCCGGACACCCCACCCCGCACCCCCGACAGCCCCCCTGCACCCCCGACAGCCCCCCCCCCCCCCCCCCCCCGCACCCCGGACACCCCCGCACCCCGAACACCCCTGACCGCACCCCTGACAGGCCCCCGACACCCCGGACACCCCTCCCGCACCTCGGACAGCCCCCCCCCCCCCCCCGACCCCGGACACCCCCCCCCCTCGCTGCCCGTCCCCCGTCCCCTCACCGCCTCCTCTCCTCCAGCTCCCCGCCGCCGCCACCCGCCCGTCCCCTCCCTTGCCGCACCGCCTTTGGCTCCGGCTCCCCTTCGTTGTCTCCTCTCCCTCGCAGCACCGCCTTCGGCTCCCCTCCCTTTCAGGTTTGTAGCTCAATCAGGTAACATGAGCTTTCAGTTACATTATTATTTTATCAATGGTTCATAAACAAATGGTTAATATTTATTTTGAATATAGTTGATTTGAAAAATGTAAATGTAATAAGTATTGTGTAAATGTTTGTTATACAGATATTATTATGGATAAGAGTTGGATTGATCTTCCAAATCGAACATCTAGAGAATATTTCAATGGCATTATGCAGTTTATTGACTTCACGAGAGGATTTGAAAGTGACTATATTAGTTGTCCATGTAGAAAATGTGCTAACAGATATCAATTCACACGAGATACTGTGAGGGAGCACCTTTTCTTTAATGGATTTATGAAAAATTATAAGAGTTGGACTCGTCATGGAGAAGAATATGTTCGTTGTCAAAATACAGATGCAGCTCAGATGGATGTTGATGCAAGGATGACTGATCCAATGCATGAAATGCTTACTGAAATGGTATGTGGGTTTGATCCTGAAGGCATTGACATCCAGAATCTTGAGACCGGTGAGATAAATCTTCGCTCTGGTGCAGATCGTGATTCGAGGAGGTTTTATGAAGTACTTGATGATGCGAAAACAGAATTATATCCTGGATGTACTTCTTACAATAAACTGTCGTTTATCGTGGAGTTGTTGCATTTGAAGACTTTGAATAATTGGTCAGACACATCATTCGACATGCTTTTGGTTTTATTGAAAAAATTTCTTCCTGTCGACGCTAAGATTCCTGAGTCGTATTACTATGCTCGTAAGTTGACAAAGAACTTAGGTTTTACATATGAGACTATAGATGCATGTGAAAACAACTGTATGTCGTTTAGAAATGAAACTGCTCATTTGGATATTTGTACGGTTTGTGGCGCTTCCAGGTGGAAAGAGAACAGGGGAAATAAGACTCATCAAAGTCAGATTGCGATACAGGGGAAACCGATTGTCGTAAAGCAAATGCGTTACTTTCCCCTTAAACCGAGGTTGAAAAGATTTTTTATGTCATCTAAAGTTTCTAATTTAATGAGATGGCATGCAGAAAGAGTTCATGAAAGTGACATATTAACCCACCCGGCAGACTCTCATGCCTGGAAGGATTTTGATAAGAGACATCCCGACTTTGCTAAAGATGTTCGTAATGTCCGATTGGGATTGGCAGCAGATGGTTTCAATCCATTCAAGTCTATGGTTGGTGCAACTCATAGCCCATGGCCCGTGGTGTTGGTTCCATATAATCTTCCTCCGTGGCTTTGTATGAAGCAACAATTTATATTACTTTCCACTCTTATTGATGGACCTAAAAGTCCGGGGGATAAGATTGATGTTTACCTTCAGCCATTGATTGATGAGTTGAATGAATTTTGGGGCGATGGTGTGATGACTTATGACTGCGAAACGAATGAAATGTTCAAACTGCATGCTGCTTTATTGTGGACAATCAATGACTTCCCAGCTTATGCAAATTTATCAGGCTGGAGTACGAAAGGGGAATTTGCTTGCCCTTGTTGCAATAAAAGTAAAAAATCTGTATGGCTTAAACATTCCAAAAAATGGGCATACATGGGTCACAGGCGTTTTCTCCCTCCCCGGCACAGGTTCAGAAAGGACAGAGTGTCATTTGATGGTTCTAGAGAGTTCAGCCCAGCACCAAAGATCATGACAGGAGTCGAAATGTTATCGCAGATTGAGGAAGAAAATATCCGCACGGTATATGAAATTCATGATTTGGTGGCTCCTCCAGTACGTAATATTCGTGCTGCGGGTAGGCAGCGCAGTCACAATTGGAAAAAGAAAAGTATTTTTTATAGTCTTCCGTATTGGAAAACTAACATGTTGAGGCATAATTTGGATGTCATGCACATTGAAAAAAATGTTTGTGATAACATATTGTGGACCATTTTAGGTGTCAGTGGAAAGTCAAAGGACCATGTTAATGCACGCCGTGATTTGGAAGAAATGGGTTTTAGGAAACAGTTGCATTTAAAGTTAGCTGAGGGAAACAAGGCATATATGCCTGCTGCACAGTATTCGATGACTACAGAGGAGAAAGAGACATTTCTTTCCATTTTGAAGATGGTCAAGGTGCCTGATGGTTACTCTTCTAATATTTCAAAGTGTGTGAATCTGACGAGCAAGACATTGCAAGGGTTGAAAAGTCATGACAATCACATATTACTTCAGCGGTTGATTCCAATCACAATTTGTGATTGTTTATCCCCCAATGTTGTTCAGCCCTTGATTGAGATGAGTAATTTTTTTAGACAGCTTTGTTTAAGAAATCAACGAATGAGTGATTTAAAAAGTTTGCAGGACCGAATTGTACTTGCGCTTTGTCACTTTGAGAAACTTCCCCCCCCCCTCATTTTTCAATGTTATGGTCCACTTGACAGTGCACCTAACTGATGAAGTAATGGTTGCTGGTCCAGTGCAATTCAGGTGGATGTATCCTATTGAACGGTATTTGAGTACATTGAAAAGATTTGTACGCAACAGAGCTTGTCCAGAGGCATCAATAGCCAATGGTTATTTGATGGATGAGTGTACTACCTTTTGTGTAGAATATCTTACGGATGTTGAAACAAAATTAGATAAGCCCTCTCGGATTCATGATGGTTCAGTTGGAGAAGGAACCACATTTTATATGGACAACATCGAGTGGATACAAGCACATCGATATATCTTGTTCAATACTCCATCAGTTGCACCATTAATGCAATAAGTATCTTATCAATGTGCTTGTATAACTTTTACATGTTTTGTTTGCATAAGTTGATCTTTTAAACATCGCGTAATCATTTGCAGGAAACACATTAATGATATAAAATAAGAGATGCATCGTGCGACTGAGTTGCAAATTCAACAATTTCATTATGCGGCATTTCATGATTGGTTCAAGGATTATGTATGTATAAATTTATTTTCATTATGAGTGAAGTATTAAACTAATTCTTTCTGCATATATCAGTATTGATTTTTATAAATTATGTAGGTTCGTAAGATGAGGGAGTTAGGGGACCCCACGCTACCTGAAGTATTTATCCAACTGGCTGAGGGTCCATCTATAACGGCTCGTCGTTATAAAGCTATTGATGCTAATGGTTTTCGATTTCGCATTAAAGATGTTGACGACAAACGAGCAACACAAAACAGTGGAATCGGTTGTCCCTTTGTCGATTCTGGTTATTACTATGGTCAATTGATAGACATCATTGAAGTTGTATACACACACGGTTTGAAGTACATATTGTTAAAGTGTAATTGGGTTGATCCAGTGCGTGGATGTAAAGTCGATCAATATCAGTTTTCATTGGTGAATTTTAACTATATGTTATACAGAAATAATGAACAAGTTGAGAATGAACCTTTCATTTTGACATCACAAGCGGAACAAGTATTCTTCGTTACTTTGCCTTCGGATCCAAGTTGGCAAGTTGTTGTCAAAATGTCTCGGCGAGGAGTGTTTTTATTTGAAGAAGATGAACCCGAGACTGTTCCGTTTGTTTACCAACAACTTGATCAACATACCGTAGTTCAACATGAAGAAGATATTTATTGGGTCAGAGCGGCTGTTGAAGTAGAAACGGTCGATTTGCATGCTTAATGAAAGGTATAATTGTTTTCCCGCTATTCAGTAGAATGTCCTAGGATATCATAAATTATCTAATCATTTTATAAATCCTTATAAGTTTTAATCCTCACTTTTGTAAGTTAATTCAGTCATAAATATTTAGGTTGATTAACTTTCTGATTTTTTAAAATTCATTCACAACTAATTATTCAATCCATTTTTTGTTTGATTAACAGTTGTACAAGTTTGATTTATTAAGAACAATCCAATTTATCTTTTAAACACTTTGGACTCATTACTGATATTTTCTATGACTGCAGACATGTCAGGGGAAGAGGCAGAAGATCCACATCATCCATCTGAGGCATCTACGTCTCAGGGTCGAGGTATGTTTGAATGTCATTGTCTATATTTTTTATGTAATTAACATATATATATATATAACATTTATCAATTTATATATAAAATTGTTTTCAACAGGATCAGACTCGGCTGCTTCTTCCTCTCGCAGGAGAGGCCCTGGTCGTGGCATATTATCATGGAATTTCGACACGACGATAGATGTTTCATTTGATGAGGTATTTCATCCCGTGGGACTGAATTCCCCGGCATTTATTCGTCAGCTGGTTCATATCATACGTGACCCACATCGATTTCCATTGACCACGCGTGATTGGGCTTCTATCCCTCAGGACACATTAGATCGTCTATGGAGGGAGGTTGGAGGGAGGTTCAGGTAAGAAAATAATTTTACTTTATTTTCTATTTATAAAGAATACTAATATGTTTGATTATTTTCTTTATAGAAAAATTTGAAAGTATGCCCTGAAGAGTTTCGGCCCGTGTGTATGAGCAAATGCCGTAAGATGTGGAAAGATTATAAAGGCAAAGTGAAGAGGGACCACTGGGTACCAAATGTGGGTGCCCTTGACATTTTGGAAAAAGTCCCGAGAGGTGTCCACCCGGCTCAGTGGCGTGACTTGGTTGCATATTGGTCTACTGAGGGTGTTGCGGTTTGTATATTAATTATTTTGCTGTATATATATTTTCAAGAATATGTGATTTGTTTGAAATTTGAATGAATTGAATATAGGAGGTGTCAACACGCCATTCGGAGAATCGAGCGTTGCAGGGACCAGCTCACAGGCTCGGGACTCGTCACGTGTCTCAGATCCGACATGAGGTATATATTATTCATTTTTTAATTTATTAATTAATATGGTTTTGTGTTTATATTCTTTTAATATACAGTTGCGAGGGCAAGGTGCAGCAACTGATAAAATGTCGGTGTGGATAAGGACTCGTGATCGCAATGATCCAGAGGTTGCAGCATTGATAGTAAGTGTATGTACTTACCAATAATTACATAAATCTATATATTAACATATATATATATTTATATATATTTAAATATTTCATAGGCTCAATTTGAAGCTGAGTTAGAGCATCTGCCAGAGGACCAGCGACAGCTTCCCATGCAACGGGATGAGATCTTTCATCGCATTATTGGTCAGGACGGGCATGGCTATAGTTTGACCTATGGAGCAGGGATTCCTCGTTCTGTAGTGTCACGCGCTGCGGGTGTCGGTCCTGCTGTTGCTCATATGACACAGCAGATGTCAGATTTTGAGGCACGGCTGCGCGCTTCCGAGGAGACAAATGCGCAATTGACAGCTGAGGTTAGAGCACTGCGGGAATATGTGCGTCGAGCTGATGGTACAGGGGATCATACGACCCAGGTATATACTATATTTATTTATTTAATTTAAATTATTTTTGTTATTACAATATTTATAATGTTTATTTGTTGTAGGCACCTGGCCCACCAGAAGGAGGTAGCAGTGATGACAACGCGTGACGCACCATATATTCACGAGATATGTTTTTTGTTTTTACTGGTAGGGTTGACATTGATGTACTGTATTTATTCATTTAAGTAATGCATTATTACCATCCATGGTGGTCTTTTAAATATTTTATACACATATTGAGTTTTTGATCAGATAATCTTGAATGATTCTACATTTGAAAAAGTCGAACTAATTCCAACAGCCCCCCCCCCCCCCCCCGCACCCCCGTACAGCCCCCCGCACCCCCGTACAGCCCCCCCGTACAGCCCCCCGCACCCCCGTACAACCCCCCCCCCCCACCCCCGTACAACCCCACGCACCACCGTACAGCCCCCCCCCCCCCCCCCCGCACCCCCGTACAGCCCCCCCCCCCCCCCCCGCACCCCCGTACAGCCCCCCGCACCCCCGTACAGCCCCCCCGCACCCCCGTACAGCCCCCCTCACCCCCGTACAGCCCCCCCGCACCCCCGTACAGCCCCCCGCACCCCGGTACAACCCCCCCCCCCCCCCCCCACACCCCCGTACACCCCCCGAACCCCCGTAAAGCCCACCCGCACCCATGAAACCGTACGAAAACATCCGGGGCGTGAATTGTGAAATGGTCGGCCAGACGGCACCTCATTCGGAGGTGCCGTTTGACCGCGGCGGCCGGAAACGCGTTTCCGGCGCCATTAAACACCAAAACGGCGTGCGGCGGTCCAATTCAGAGAAAACGTGCTCCGAACGACCTTAAACCGCATGGGAACGATAGAAATATTATTCCTGAGATGCAGGAGGAGGTTGCACGTCCATCGGACGTGCGGTGCGCGCGGCACGTCCGATTGTGTCCTTTTCAGCAGCGCGGCGCGCGCTGAAATGGCACGTTGGGGTGTCAAAACCACCCGAACGACCTCCGAATGCCACGAAACCGTACGACAACATCCGGGGCGTGAATTTTGAAATGGTTGGCCAGACGGAACCTCATTCATAGGTGCCGTTTGACCGCGGCGGCCGGAAATGCGTTTCCGGCGCCATTAAACACCAAAACGGCGTGCGGCGGTCCAATTCGGAGCAAACGTGCTCCGAACGACCTGAAACCGCACGGGAACGATAGAAATATTATTCCTGAGATGCAGGAGGAGGACGCACGTTCATCAGACGTGCGGTGCGCGCGGCACGTCCGATTGTGTCCTTTTCAGCAGCGCGGCGCGCGCTGAAATGGCGCGTTGTGGGTCAAAACCACCCGAACGACCTCCGAATACCACGAAACCGTACGAAAACATCCGGGGCGTGAATTGTGAAATGGTCGGCCAGACGGCACCTCATTCGGAGGTGCCGTTTGACCGCGGCGGCCGGAAACGCGTTTCCGGCGCCATTAAACACCAAAACGGCGTGCGGCAGTCCCATTCAGAGCAAACGTGCTCCGAACGACCTGAAACCGCACGGGAACAATAGAAATATTATTCCTGAGATGCAGGAGGAGGCCGCACGTCCATCGGACGTGCGGTGCGCGCGGCACGTCCGATTGTGTCCTTTTCAGCAGCGCGCCGCGCGCTGAAATGGCGCGTTGGGGGGTCAAAACCACCCGAACGACCTCCGAATGTCACGAAACCGTACGACAACATCCGGGGCATGAATTGTGATATGTTCGGCCAGACGGCACCTCATTCGGAGGTGTCGTGTGACCGCGGCGGCCGAAAACGCGTTTCCAGCGCCATTAAACACCAAAACGGCGTGCGGCGGTCCAATTCGGAGAAAACGTGCTCCGAACGACCTGAAACCGCACGGGAACAATAGAAATATTATTCCTGAGATGCAGGAGGAGGCCACACGTCCATCGGACGTGCGGTGCGCGCGGCACGTCCGATTGTGTACTTTTCAGCAGCGCGGTGCGCGCTGAAATGGCGCGTTGGGGGGTCAAAACCACCCGAACGACCTCCGAATGCCACGAAACCGTACGACAACATCCGGGGTGTGAATTGTGAAATGGTCGGCCAGATGGCACCTCATTCGGAGGTTCCGTTTGACCGCGGCGGCCGGAAACGCGTTTCCGGCGCCCCTAAACACCAAAATGGCGTGCGGCGGTCCCATTCGGAGAAAACGTGCTCCGAACGACCTGAAACCGCACGAGATTGATAGAAATATTATTCCTGAGATGCAGGAGGAGGCCGCACATCCATCGGATGTGCGGTGCGCGTGGCACGTCCGATTGTGTCCTTTTCAGCAGCGCGGCGCGCGCTGAAATGGCGCGTTGGGGGGTCAAAACCACCCGAACGACCTCCGAATGCCACGAAACCGTACGACAACATCCGGGGCGTGAATTGTGAAATGGTCGGCTAGACGGCACCTCATTCGGAGGTGTCGTTTGACCGCGGCGGCCGGAAACGCGTTTCCCGCGCCATTAAACACCAAAACGGCGTGCGGCGGTCCCATTCGGAGAAAACGTGCTCCGAACGACCTGAAACCGCACGGGAATGATAGAAATATTATTCCTGAGATGCAGGAGGAGGCCGGACGTCCATCGGACAGTGCGGTGCGCGCGGCACGTCCGATTGTGTCCTTTTCAGCAGCGCGGCGCGCGCTGAAATGGCGCGTTGGGGGGTCAAAACCACCCGAACGACCTCCGAATGCCACGAAACCGTACGATAACATCTGGGGCGTGAATTGTGATATGGTCGGCCAGACGGCACCTCATTCGGAGGTTCCGTGTGACCGCGGCGGCCGGAAACGCGTTTCCGGCGCCATTAAACACCAAAACGGCGTGCGGCAGTCCAATTCGGAGCAAACGTGCTCCGAACGACCTGAAACCGCACGGGAACGATAGAAATATTATTCCTGAGATGCAGGAGGAGGCCGCATGTCCATCAGACGTGCGGTGCGCGCGGCACGTCCGATTGTGTCCTTTTCAGCAGCGCGGCGCGCGCTAAAATGGCGTGTTGGGGGGTCAAAACCACCCGAACGACCTCCGAATGCCACGAAACCGTACGAAAACATCCGGGGCGTGAATTTTGAAATGGTCGGCCAGACGGCACCTCATTCGGAGGTGCCGTTTGACCGCGGCGGCCGGAAACGCGTTTCCGGCGCCATTAAACACCAAAACGGCGTGCGGCGGTCCCATTCGGAGCAAACGTGCTCCGAACGACCTGAAACCACACGGGAACGATAGAAATATTATTCCTGAGATGGAGGAGGAGGCCGCACGTCCATCGGACGTGCGGTGCGCGCGGCACGTCCGATTGTGTTCTTTTCAGCAGCGCGGTGCGCGCTGAAATGGCGCGTTGGGAGGTCAAAACCACCCGAACGACCTCCGAATGCCACGAAACCGTACGACAACATCGGGGGAGTGAATTGTGAAATGGTCGGCCAGACGGCACCTCATTCGGAGGTGCCGTTTGACCGCGGCGGCCGGAAACGCGTTTCCGGCGCCATTAAACACCAAAACGGCGTGCGGCGGTCCAATTCGGAGCAAACGTGCTCCGAACGACCTGAAACCGCACGGGAACTATAGAAATATTATTTCTGAGATGCAGGAGGAGGCCGCACGTCCATCGGACGTGCGGTGCGCGCGGCACGTCCGATTGTGTCCTTTTCAGCAGCGCGGCGCGCGCTGAAATGGCGCGTTGGGGGGTCAAAACCACCCGAACGACCTCCGAATGCCACGAAACCGTACGACAACATCCGGGGCGTGAATTGTGATATGGTCGGCTAGACGGCACCTAATTCGGAGGTGCCGTGTGACCGCGGCGGCCGGAAACGCGTTTCCGGCGCCATTAAACACCAAAACAGCGTGCGGCGGTCCCATTCGGAGCAAACGTGCTCCGAAGGACCTGAAACCACACGAGAACGATAGAAATATTATTCCTGAGATGTAAGAGAAGGCCGCACGTCCATCGGACGTGCGGTGCGCGCGAAACGTCCGATTGTGTCCTTTTCAGCAGCGCGGCGTGCGCTGAAATGGCGCGTTGGGGGGTCAAAACCACTCGAACGACCTCTGAATGCCACGAAACTGTACGAAAACATCCGGGGCATGAATTTTGAAATGGTCGGCCAGACGGCACCTCATTCGGAGGTGTCGTTTGACCGCGGCGGCCGGAAACGCGTTTCCGGCGCCATTAAACACCAAAACGGCGTGCGGCGGTCCAATTCAGAGCAAACGTGCTCCGAACGACCTGAAACCGCACGGGAACGATAGAAATATTATTCCTGAGATGCAGGAGGAGGACACACGTCCATCGGACGTGCGGTGCGCGCGGCACGTCCGATTGTGTCCTTTTCAGCAGCGCGGCGCGCGCTGAAATGGCACGTTGGGGGTCAAAACCACCCGAACGACCTCTGAATGCCACGAAACCGTATGAAAACATCCGGGGCGTGAATTGTGATATGTTCGGTCAGACGGCACCTCATTCGGAGGTGCCGTGTGACCGCGGCGGCCAGAAACGCGTTTCCAGCGCCATTAAACACCAACACGGCGTGCGGCGGTCCCATTCGGAGCAAACGTGCTCCGAAGGACCTGAAACCGCACGGGAATGATACAAATATAATTCCTGAAATGCAAGAGGAGGCCGCACGTCCATCGGTCATGCGGTGCACGCGGCACATCCGATTGTGTCCTTTTCAGCAGCGCGGCGTGCGCTGAAATGGCGCGTTGGGGGGTCAAAACCACCCGAACGACCTCCGAATGCCACGAAACCGTACGACAACATCCGGGGCGCAAATTGTGAAATGGTCGGATAGACGGCACCTCATTCGGAGCTTCCGTTTGACCGCGGCGGCCGGAAACACGTTTCCGGCGCCATTAAACACCAAAACGGCGTGCGGTGGTCCCATTCGGAGCAAACGTGCTCCGAAAGACCTGAAATGAGATTATTTCTTGAATCGAAGTTTTTAAATTATTATAGGACAATGATTTGATATTATATATATATTAAAACATTTAAAATATATTATATATATATATATATATTTAAAATATTGTATTTAATAGTATATATATGAATATTTTATATATATATATATATATATATATATATATTTATTTATATATTCAATTAAATAAAAAAAAATTAAAAAAAAAAATTATACTAGCGACCGCTATAGGCGGTCGCTATAGGGTGCCCGGCAGAGGGCCTTCAGCGACCGCTTGGCGGTCGCTGAAGGCCGATCTGTCGGCCTTCTACAGCGACCGCCATTGGCGGTCGCTAAAAGCCTCTAGCGACGAGGCAATAGCGACCGCCAATGGCGGTCGCTGAGCGGCCGCTAAAGGCCTTTAGCGACCGCCAATGGCGGTCGCTAATGGCCCGATTTTCAGTAGTGAACCTTGGGTGGAAGGAGAACCAATCCTATAGGCAAGGGGGTATTCAAACCAACCTCAACAACAATGGAACCAACTAGGGTAGAGTAGTCATCCCCCTCCACCACCCATAAATCCTCAACCACCCCAAAGGCCTTTCCAACAAACCCCTCCAAAACCCGAGCCTAGCCTAGATGATATGATGAAACAAATGGCTTCCAATAATATCAAATTCCAAAAAACCACTCAAGAATCCATACAAGACCTCAAAACCTAATTAGGCCAACTGGAAAACTCAGTGTGTGAAATTCAAAGTCATGGGTCAGGTAAACTTCCCTCTAAACCATTAGTTAACCCTAGGGAAAAGGGAAATGTTAGTGAAATCACCCTTAGGAGTAGAATACAACTAGAAAGTAAAATTAATACTCTATTAGAGTCATCCCCTCATGAGGAAACCTCCATCCCAACCATTAAAAATGTTCCAAATATTGAAGAACCTTGTCCTGAGAGGATCCCTTCCAAAGGAAAGAGTGTGTATATTGATGAGTCACCTAGCCCAGCCATTCCTCTTCCATTCCCTCAAAGGGCCACCCAACCAAGAAAACAAAAGGAAACTGAACTTGATAAGGAAATATTGGAAATTTTCAAGAAAGTGCAGGTTAACATCCCATTGATTGATGTTGTAAAGAAAATTCCATAGTACGCCAAGTTTCTAAAGGAGATGTGTACACATAGAAGGCGACTTCGAGGAGATAAGAAAGTGAGCTTGGGGAGGAATGTTTCAGCATTGATAGATCCATCACTTCCCACCAAGTGCAATGATCCAGGAACATTCTCAATTTCAAGCACATTAGGGGAGTGTTCTTTTTCTAATGCTATACTTTATTTAGGTGCCTCTATAAATGTGATGCCTTACTCCATTTACTCTACATTTCTAGTCAGGGAACTGAAGCCCACTAGAATTGTTGTTCAACTGGCCAACCAGAGTATTGCACACCCCTCTGGTGTGTTAGAGGATGTTCTTATGAGGGTTCAAAATGTAATTTTTCCTACTAACTTTTATGTGCCTAAAATGGAGGATAATAGGATGAATAGACATGCCCCAATTATATTGGGGAGGCCCTTCTTTAAAACCACCAAAACCATAATTAATGTCCATACTGGTACATTATCTATAGAGTTTGGTGGTGACATTGTCCACTTCAACATCCTTAATGCCATGAAGCACCCCTTAGAAGAAAATTCCTCTCTCTCTGTTAATTCAATTGATGTACTTCCTTCCACTACAAAAACATTTCTTTCCCCTGATCTCATTTCTGTGTTTTCTTCATTGATTGAAATTTTAGGTAATGAATCATGCATTGATTGTTTTAGTGGTCTAGAAAAGTGTCATGCATGTTTATTAATTGATAATTTCTTGAACATCAGGGATCCAATGACCATCGATGATACTAAAAAGCTTGTGAAAGCTCATTTCTCATATGAGGATGATACCATTGAGCAGTTAGATGAGATCAGTGACCTCTCACTTTCACACACACTCCCATAATTCCAAAATCCACCTGAATTGGAACTGAAAAAATGCCTCAAGATTTAAAATATTTATATCTTGAGAATGGAAACAAGTTGTTCGTCATCATTGCTAGTTCACTCCCTCCTAAGCATGAATTGCAACTGCTTGAACTATTGAGGGAGTATAAACAAGCTTTGGGATGTACACTTACTAATATTCCTGGTATTATACCATCAATTTGAACACATCATATTTTGTTAAATGATGAGGCTAAACCAGTGAGGCAGGCACAACGTTGACTGAACCCAAACCTCTTAGAAGTTATGGAAAAGGATGTAACAAAATTATTGGCTGCTAGAATCATTTACCTCATCTCTAAAATCCAATGGGTCAGTCCCATTCAAAAAGTTCCTAATAAAACATTCCTTACAATAATTAAAAAAGAAAATAATGAATTGGTTCCAACTCATGTGAAGAATATTTGGTGTGTCTGTCTAGACTATCGCTGACTAAACAAACGCACTAGGAAGGACCATTTCTATTTTCCATTCATTGACCAAATGTTAGATAGGTTAGCGAGTAAGTCCCACTACTGTTTCCTTTATGGGTATTCTCGATACTTTCATATCCATATTTCCCCCAAGGAATAGGAAAAGACAACCTTCACTTGCCCCTTTGGCACATTTTCCTATAGAAGGATGCCATTTGGTATGTGCAATGCTCCGGGTACTTTCCAATGATGCATGGTTAGTATTTTTTGGATTACCTAGAAAATTTCATGGAAGTATTCATGTATTATTTCATTGTTTATGGATCCTCTTTTGATGAATGTTTGAGTAGTCTTGCTTTAGTCCTATGTCGCTGTATTGAAAAGAATCTCGTATTAAATTATGAGAAATGTCATTTCATGGTACAACAAGGTATAGTTTTGGGGCATGTCATTTCTGGGGATGGTATCCAAGTAGATAAATAAAATTTGGATGTCATTTTTTCCATATCATTCCCCAAAAATGTATGGGATGTGTGGTCTTTCCTAGGTCATGTTATATTTTACCGTCGATTCATTCATGGATTTAGTAAAATTGCACTCCCCATCTCCCGATTACTCCAAAAAGAAAAGGAATTTGTTTTTGATAAAGAATGTGAGGAAGATTTTAATAAGTTAAAATGGAGTCTCACGTCACCTCCGGTAATCCAACCACCTTGGTGGGATTTACCGTTTGAGATCATGTGTGATGCCTCTAACTATGCAGTTGGCGCAGTCTTGCCACAAATGGTTGATCAAGCTACACATGTCATTGCCTATGCCTCACGTACTTTGGACCCTACCCAAGAAAACTACACCACAATTGAAAATTAATTCCTTACCATTGTATTTGCCTTAGAAAAATTCAGGTCATACCTTTTGGGGTCCAAATTCATTGTGTTCTCAAAAAATACAGCCCTCTGTTATCTCCTTAAGAAACTGGAAGCAACGCCACATCTCATTTGTTGGATTCTCCTCCTTTAATAATTTAATCTAGAAATTAGAGATAAAAAGGGAGTAGAGAATATGGTGGTTGACAATATTAGTAGGATTCCACCATCCTCAGACATTGAATCATCCCCATGTATTCCTATAAATGATATGTTTCCTGATGAGCAATTGTACCGAGTGCAAGATGATATTCCTTGGTATGCTGAAATTGTAAATTATATGGTAGCATCTTGCATTCCTACTGATTTCAATAAAAACCAATCCAGTCATCTAAAATATGAGTCTCGTTGGTACATTTGGGATGACCCCTACCTCTAGCGCACATGTAGTGATGAAGTCCTTAGAAATCGTGTTCCCGGTTGCGGGTTTCAGTCAGTCCTTAGATTCTGTCACACTCTTTCTTGTGGGGGTAACTTTAGTCCCCAATGGACTGCTCACATGGTCCTTGATTCTGGATTTTTTTTGCCAACGCTTTTTCAGGATGCCCGTGATTTTTTCAAATCTTGTCCTCGTTGTCAATGAATGGGGAATGTCTCTAAAATAAATGAAATACCATAACTAACGTTGTTCTTTCATGAAATTTTTTATGTCTAGGGAATTGACTTTATGGGCCCATTTCTCAATTCCTTTGGAAAATTATACATTCTTTTGGCAGTTGATTACATGTCAAAATGGGTAGAGGCATGAGCTACAAGGACTGAGGATTCTAAGGTAGTTGTAGAATTTTTGAGAACCCAAATATTTTGTAGGTTTGGGTTACCTAGGTCTATCATTAGTGAACAGGGTTCTCAATTCTACAACCAAACAATGCAATCACTTTTGCATCGGTATGGGGTCGGTCATAGAGTGTCTACTTCATATCATACATAGAACAATAGTCAAGCCAAGGTGTAAAATAGAGAGGAAAAATAGATTCTTGAAAAAATGGTTCAACTCAATAGAAAAGATTGGAGTCTTTAACTTGATGATTCATTATGGGACTACTGTACTGATTTCAAAACTCCCATTAGAATGTCACCATATCATCTTATGTTTGGAAGGATTTGTTACCTGCCTATTGAGATTGAGCACTAGGCCTAATAACCCATCAAACAATGTAATTCTATCTTTATGGTGCATGTTCTCAAAGGAAGTTGTGGATTCGAGAGTTGGGAGAAATTAGAAGAGATGCATATGAAAATTCCAGGATTTATAAGAAGCAAACCAAGGCTTCCCACAATTGTCTTATAATTCATCTTCAGTTCCACATTGGGAAAAAGGTCCTCCTTTATAATGAATGGCTGAAGTTTAGTCCAAGTAAGCTTAGTTCCTACTGGTTTTTCCCATACATTGTTATTAATGTATCTCCATTTTGTGTTGTCCAGGTTCAAAATGAAGAAACTAAGAAACCCATCACTGTCAATGGGAAGTGGCTGAAGCACTTCCATGAAGCCCTTTTAGAGTTTCTGATGGAGGAACTCCATGTTCAAGAAGCAACATACCAGTGAAACACACCAGGTTTTATCCTTCCTTCTCAACTTTTCAATTATTATAGTGATGATACTGCACATTCTAGGTGTGGGGGTTGGGTACATTCCTAGGTTAGATAGGAATTTTCATCTTTTTTTAGTTCTTCTCTTTTTTTCTTCTTTATGGTATTTTTACTTTTCCCTATCTTGTTGACTTCATTAGGATTTACATTTTCTTTCTTCTTTCTTCTCTTTTTCTCCTTCTTTATGGTATTTTCATTTTTTCCCCATCAAAATTTTCAAAGTTCCATGATTTGGTGACCATAAGGGGGGAAAGTAAAAATACCATAAAGAAGACGAAAAAGAATATTTTTATGAATTTAACATCAAGGACTGATTTTTAGTGAATTGGTTTTCTTAATATGATATAAATGGTTGTATATATGTAAAACCTTTTAGATGATTGATTCCCCTTATATGAGTAGTTTTTAAAAAAACTGTGTAATTAATATCTCCGTACATTTTTACACCAAACCACAAAGTGTGAATATTTCTTACTTACTAGAAGGTAAATATAAGTTAGCTTAATATTTTTTAGATTAAAATGATATTTACATACGTTCATTCCTTATCAAATATGTTTCATTATAGTACTGGATTGACCTATGCGTGTGTACCTGATATCCGACTGTTGCACACCCTCAAAAAAAATTTGGATTGTGCCTTGGGTAGGTCAAAAACCACTCCTACTCGGCCTTTGATCTTGTTATAACTATTAAAATTAGTGTTGTTAGGAGATCAAACAAGGGTTGAGAGATGAGTATGAGATTATCTCCAGTGAAAATTCTGAAAAAAAAAACAAAAATAATAAATGAGGGGAGTGCTAAAATGTAAAACATATGGGGATATCTAGGTTGGAAGCTTATGTTTTTACTATTAGGAATTCTTAAGTTAGTGGGTCTTTAAATATGATTTCAAAGGATGTAGGGCAGGTTCGGTGAAAATTCATTTAAAGCTGAATAATTTTAAAATAACCTATATTTATTGGATAGAAAGTGGAACGAATAGAATGGAATGGTTTTCACTCGTACACATGGAGAGTTAGTGTAATGGTTGAAATTTGAATTCCATGATCAATTTGGTATCATTAATCTCTTTGAATTTCATTGTGATATGATATATGAGACATCTTTTTCCATTTTCACTATGAAACGAAGAACTCCTTGGTGTGGTTTGTGCATTGATCACATTAATTTAATGAATTAAAATTTGCTCAAATGTTAAATATTCATGATTTTTTTAATATATACATGCATCATTTTTTTATATGTGACTTTTCCCAGGAGTAAAAATGTTTAGGTGTGGGGGTGTGATCGCACCGCGATTCACTGTTTCATTTTCACCCTTACACCACTATGCTAAACATGTTTTATATTGAAAATTATAAAAATAATAACAAATGTCATTACATGTTTGAATCCTTTATTTTGTATTTATCACTATTAAAAGGTTCAATGTTACTTTTTTTATGATTCCATTGCAAGAGGAGGTGATTTGGAGGCCCCAGAGATGATCCCGAAAGAAAATGAGCCAAAACTGCATGGGTTCCTTAAACACCTTTCCAATTTTGGGTAGATTATGAAAACTATTTGCATCCAAATTGGCTTATATTTTGTGGTATGGTCTAAAATTCAATTGTATACAACTCTTATAAAGACAACCAAGCCCAATTAGGCCATTAAGGGGCCCTATCGAAGTGATTTTTCTAAGCCACCGAATCTGCACGGAGTCAAATGTTGTGTGTTGTGTGTTGTGTGCTGTCAATATCTAGAGTTTTACGTGTCCAAAAGAATCCAAACATTCATTGGAGATATCCATGATGTGTGGAAACAACTTTCTAGTTTTTTCAAAAGCGATTGAAGACTGTATGGAGGATGAAAGAAATGTAACAAGTGGTTCTACACAATCTGTGTGCCCAAAACCACTTCCCATTTTTTGCTATAAAAGAGCATCATGGGTACCTCATTTATATATTTCAAACTAGAAGCCAAGATCTTCCATTTTGGAGTCCTATAAGATTCTCTTCATCATCCTAGAAGTTCTAGAGTCCCCTACCCTCATAGGGTTATCAAGGATGAATAAGGAGTTCCACCGGAGCCTCCTCCTCCTCTCGATGGAGAGCTAAATGGTGGACAATAATTTCAAGGGATCTACAAAACTTGGGAGGGAGTTCCAGCACATGTTATTCTACTAGTTTTGTATTATTATTTTTTTGAATATTTCACTTATTTTTTATCTATACATGCTTCTCCCCTGATTACATTTCATTTGATATAATTAAGTGGAACACTTTTTATTTCAACACCTATTGGGTTGAGATTTCAAGATGGAATCTTGGGTTATTCTGATTGGACAACATAATAATCTTATTTATCTCACACATATATAATATTTAAGTATTCTTTGGTAGAAATTTTATTCTATGATTGATAACCAAATCTTAGAAACATGGTTATTATGTCAAGGGGTGGTTCCTTAAGCGTCATTTGAAGAGGCAAGAGGGAAGCCAATATCTTGACAACCTTCAACCAAAGAATTATACAAAACCATGTTAAATTTTCAGAACAATGAACTATCCAAGATGTTTAGTGAACTTGCAATGATATTCTTCTCTCATAACTATTAATACACCACCTTTATTTATCAACAATTTAACTCTTTAATTAAGTAATTTAGTTAAATCTGTTTTCA
Source organism: Viscum album (assembly GCA_963277665.1). Lineage (NCBI taxonomy): Eukaryota > Viridiplantae > Streptophyta > Magnoliopsida > Santalales > Viscaceae > Viscum > Viscum album. Next base: position 2,134,547,623 of record OY728143.1, read on the forward strand.
AAACCATCCCCCTCTTTTAGTACTTATTATTAAAAATACATTCTCTAAAACTATCAATGCTCCTTGAGAGATGACCTCGGTTCTTCCCTAGACTAAAAAGTTATGTTCAAATCATAACCAATTTGACGTGTCACGACAATGCGGTTAGTGGTTGACCCAAACATTAATCTCATTCCTGAGACATCTATTAATCTAATATTTCCTATTCATTTTAAAGTATGTTTATTGATAAATTATGCATTTATTCTTATAGAACTTCCATTGCATCTTATCGAAGCTATGGCTGCTAAGATTTATTTTTAAAATGAATGAGGCATTCCTTTTTATTAGACTTTATTATGGGACCCACCTTACATTAATCCTTTTTAAGTACATAGAATCCATGTACTTCTTTGTTAGGAAATTATCCACGTTACAAGATTATTTTATCCATTCATACCTTCCTCTAAATTTTTTTCTAGATATTAAAAAGAATAAGTGTGGGGGGAGTATTTTGTATGGACTAGGATATACTACATTTTGGATATTTTTTGTGTGATTTATATTATGATATGGGGGAAGGCCATGAAATATTTCATTATATTTTATTATTCACCTCTCTTTTTAAAAAAATACAAAATGAAAAAAATGAAAAAATTTGGTCATTTTTTAGGACGATAAAAAATTACCATTTTTCAAACTGATGATTTTTTTATTGTATGTGGTTAGGTGATGGATGTTAAAAAAAATTTAAGAATGACTTTCAAAAAAGAAGAAAAAAATATAGAAAGGGAAAAATAGAAAGATAGTTTGATTATATCTCTGCACTTACATGTATCATGACAACTCCAAGCTTTTAGGGGGGAACAGAGAGATGAAATCTGTAAAGGGAGAAAATCATTATGCTTATCTTTTTTATCATGAAAAATGATTTAGAGTTGAACCTAATTTTTGATCCTTACTTGATTTACATTATGTACCTACATACCTTGAATCCCCAGAGTCATTTGATCCTTAATATTGAAGCCCTCATGATTAATTTTGACCTTTGTCTTTACACAGTGGAGATGTTAGATGACTTGCAAGCCTATGGTAAGTTACATGTTTTTTAGGTATGTGCTAAATTCTATTCATTTTTACCCTGATGATGAGAAGAAAAATTCATGTGACGTAGATTGAAAATGGTATGCATATCAATAATGGATTGAAAAATGAAAATGGATGAATGAAAGGGCTTGGCTATTTCAAAAGTGGAAATTTAAAATACATGGTTGACTTGTTTCTTTAAAAAATGATGTGTTGATAAGTTTTATATATGTGATGCTTGAACAATAAATTATTCATTTTATCAATTGTTTTTATTGAAATTAAATATGAACCATTGTAAGGTGAATTTCCTTTTTATTATGTTTAGATTTCATCCTTGAGGAAAAGGATGAACTCAAGTGTGGGGGTATTTGATAAGTGTATTTTATGAATATATTTTAAGGTGTTTTAATAAATGAATTCTTATATTTTATTGATAATTTTCCCAATTTGGAAAACATTTGAATTATTTTTTGTTTTATAGTAGGATAGAATATAAATTTTAATAAAGAAATGAAAAGGAGAAAAATTAAAAAAAATGGCGTGACATCAGATTTTTAAAAATGAAGCTGAGATGGAAAATGAAGTAGAACCATTACATGTCATTACATTTTTAAAGGGATTTTTCCATGCAGAACAAGTTGTGAGTTCACTAGAAGTTGTTAAAGACAATTACACATTGTGTAACCTCATTACATGACATGACATTTTTTGGGTCAAATTTTGGAGAAGATTTTGTGCGATATTCATGAAAACATAGAGGAAAATTCAGATCTCGATTAGACATAATGTCACCTAGTTACACATCCTAATTATGGTGACATACTAAAAATTTATTATGATGCTATGAGAGACTTTATGGAAAATCCTATAAAAGGAGGCCTATGTACACCCTTCCAAGACACTATGGGAGTAGTGGAGGCCAATAAACACCAAGGGACAACCTCTGGACTATGGAGTGATGATCTAGGATCTCACTTATCTTCCATTCTTCCTCTGGTACTGATGACACTTGTTCTTGTCCTTCCTAGAATGAGTGAGTATTCTACTTAGTGATGAATGATATTATTTTAGGGGGTATGTTCTTAGGGATTATTTTCTACTTTCTATACATGTTTTGGATTGTTGTAACTGATTTTATGAACTCTAATCTTCTTCTTTTTGAAATTGCATGACTATTTCTTGTAATTTGAAGTTGTTTATTTAATTACATTAATTAATCGACTTATTTTATATATGACCATTATGAAATCTATGGTGGTTATGTTTAAACAATATTTTTGGTCACCTATTTCTGTGTTTTCACCAAGTAGATGATCATTCCAAAGGTGAAATCACATTTCTAGGGCAGGGAACCTAGAACAATGATCCCTACAAACCCAATTCTGACAAAAAACTAAATAAAATCACTATCCATGAAATCCCTATCACACAAACATGAAAATCACTGAACCTGTAATGCCTCTATCTTGACATTAAAAACCCAATCCTTGCTACACTTTGTTTCGTTATGTCTTTCAAACCAAACTAAGAAATTTCAATTTCAGATTCCTTAATTAATTTTTGACATATGATCGGTCCCTGTGGGTTCGATACTCAGACTTACTGGTTACTATATTTTTAGTTAGGTTGTCTAAGTTTGTATAAATTACTAAATTTGGTTAGCTTCGTAGGATTTAACGATGCCCCATAGTTTGTCAATTATGCTCATGTTGATACTAACATATCTCTATTTTTTACCCTTATTGAACATCTAATCTCACCTCTTTTAATGTTTCATTTCCCCATGTTATGAAGATATGTATTATGTATGATATGTATAAGAAGGTTTATAGTCCTGTATAACTTAGGGGTAGATAATGTATATCACTTATGTACAAGTGTTTATGTTTCTATGTTTCTTGAGGCACTAAACTAATATGGTATTTTGTAATCTTTTTGGGTAGTGTATTAAGTATTCCTCAAAAATGATGTAATGTGAATTTACGAAAAGGGAGGGTCACTATAGTGGGTATCAGAGAAAATTTTTAGTTCTCCTAAGGAAAATAGGATGAGAAAACCTTTGTGAAAACCTTAAGTACATGTTTAAGGATAATTCTAAGGATGAAGAAAAGTATAGGAAAATGTCATGTGATTTTGGTAAAGGATATAGTGTGTTTTTTCCTAGAAATAAATCCTTATACAGATACTAGAAGTGTATGTGACTCTGGAATAGATTTTCATAGGTGTAAAAACCCTAAAAATGTTATATTAAGCTAGATCCGAGTAGGAATAAGTTCACTTCAATAGTCCTTGTTACACACATGGTTTTACTTTCTTGGGGTATATGATTTAGTAATTCACAAACTCTTCATGAACAATCATAAAAGATTTAAATATATTCTTTCTTTGATTAACCAAGCATAAACCTATGGTGTCATAGATTAATGAAGGTGTCAATATTTAGAAATCTTATAAGTGGGTTTTCCTAATTATTTGGATCCTCACTATGACAACTATTTCTTACTATATGATTCTTTGTTTTAGATAATACATAGAACCTAGAGGAACCAAATTAATGCTAATTTCGACAAACAATGCAATGATTTTCCTCCTGATTAATTGAATTATATGGGAGCTGGAATGAAAAATCACATTGCTATGATAACCCAGATTTATCAATATATGAATCATTTTGGACTTAAAAATTATAAAATGATTGAATAATGTTCTATTGAGTACTTTATGAGGAAATTTACACCTTCTTTTAGTGGATCTTATGATCCACTTTCTCCTAAAAAATGCATCAGTACCACTGAAAATATATTCTATGTTCTCCATTGTTCGAAACATTAGAAATTCATTCTGGTTGTTCGTCATTTAGAAGATTAATTGGACCAATGGTGTACTCTAATAAATAATATAAGGAAGTAAGATGAAATTTAATCAATGGATTGGGATGCATTCAAGAATTTATTCTTCAATAAGTAATTTCCTCATGTTCTACATATGAAAATGGAAAAGGTTCTCCTTAAGTTGAAATAAATGGATAATAAAATCATCAATACCTACAAGATTAATTTCAAAAGACATGTGAGTTACACTTCTAGTATTATCATCTTACACAAAAGTAAATTTTATAGTTTCTTCAGTTGTTTCCAAGTCCCAAAAGGGTGTTTTCTATAAGATACATTAGTTTCTATGAATAGATTTTGTGTTGTGTAATCAAAGATTAGATGGAGGTTGGAGTTAAGTGTCAAATTCATTATTTTAACTATAAAAAGAAGATGGACTTCCACGGAAAATCTAAAAACCATGGAGTGAAGAATATGGGGATTACTTTATAATACAAGTTTGGAAAGAAACATGGGGGTAATTGTCTTATAGGGTATCATAAATTTTTTATTTGTGGAAGGGATGGCCATTTGACTATTGATTTGAAAAATGATGGAAAGAAGTTGTTCAATGATTAAAATATAGTAAAATCATCCCAAAATGAACCTTTCACACTTCAATGCTTCAAATTTAAACATAATGGTCATTATGATGACTAGTTCCAAAACCAGAGGGTTAGTGGTGATGATCATGTCTGAAACCTCTTAAAACGAGAGAAAATGGGAAAATTTTATGTGATCAATATTTTTGATGAGGTTTCTGATAATGACATGGTGGAAGTTATGCATTATATAAACTTTATAACTACTAATGTATTATTTTATTCTTTATATATTCACTCTTTCATGTATAAATAATTTTCTATGGGTAATAAGAACCCACCTAGTTGATTATATGTGGAATTGGCATTGAAAACCTCTAACGGTACGATGATTTCATCTCAAGTCTATGATTCCTCTCCGGCTGACCATTGTGGGAATATGCTTCTTAAAAATATTATCATTCTTCATTTGGTTTAATTTGACGTCATCATATGCATGGATTGGATTTCTCTTCAAAAATCCCACATCAATTATCGAGGAATGGAAGTTATGTTTAATATTTCAAACAAACTGATATTCATTTGTCAATGTGATGATAAGTATGAACTTACTATGGAGATTATATACAGTGTATGGGTCTTAATTCATATTAATAATGGTTGTTTATCTCAAATTCTTTGGGAGAAAATTGACATGTATGATATTCTTATTTTTTCGTAATTTGAGCATGTGTTCCTGGAAGAGTTTCCTATCCTTCGATCAAAACATGATGGTGAGTTCTCTATAGAACTCATACCTTGTTCCACACCAATTTCAAAGACACCCTATATAATATCCCCAATTAAGATGTAAGAATTTAAGAAGAAACTACCAGAAAACCTTGATACGGGATTCATTTGACCAAGTGTGTCATCTTAGGGTGCACCTATTCTCTTTGTGAAAAAATAAATATATATCAATGAAAATATACATTGATTATATGGATTTGAACAATATTGTGATCAAGAACAATTATACTCTTCCCCATATTGATGATTTGTTTCATAAACTACATGGAGCTCCATACTTTCCAAGATTTACCTTCATTAAAGATATCATCAACTAAGGGTCGTGAAAGAGAATATACCAAATAAGGAATTATGTACAAGGTATGTACACTAGTATTATATAGTGATTCCTTTTGGTCTTTCTAATTCACCAACTATCTTAATAGAATTGATGAATAGAGTATTCATAGATTTCCTTGATCAGTTCTTTGTAGTCTTTATTTACGATATTTTAATTTATTCAAAGAGAATGGAAGATCATGAAGACCACATTATAATTGTACTAAAGTCCCTAAGGAATTAAAAAGTGTATAAATAATTTACAAATTGAGAATTTTGGCAGAAAAAAGATTAATTTTTTGGGTCATATAATCTCAAGATATGGTATAATAGTAGATCCATCAATGAGAGAAGCTATTGAATGTTTTACAAATCTATCCATGGAGATAGAGATCCATGGTTTTATTTTTATTTTAGATAGATATTATCAATGATGTGTGTATAATTTATCACTACTATCTAATCCTTTGACCAAATTAACTCAAGGGGGTTTCATGATCTTCTAGATGGATTGATGCATGGAAAATTTTATGTAACTAAAGTGAAGGTCAGTCAGTGCACCTGTTCATACATTACCCTATAGTGGATAAGGATTTGAAATATATAGTGATACTTCCATGAAGGGATAATAATGTGTTATTATGTAGAATAACATGGTTATTTCTTATTCCTCATGATAATTGATGATCTATGATAAAAATCACCCAACTCATGATTTAGAGTTAGCAGTGGTAATCCTTGAATTTATGTAATGGAGGCATTATCATTATGAAGGAATTTGTGATATATTTACCGATCATAATATTCTAAAATATATATTCACATATAAAGAGTTGAACATGCACTAGAGAATATGGTTAGATTAGATAATGGATTATGAATTAGGAATACATTACCACCCAGGGAATGTGAACAAGGTGGCTGATTCTTTGCGTCGAAAAGATCATTCTATCTTATCCATGGTGTGGATTGAAAAAGATCTAATATTATTAGATTTGAAATGGATGGATCTATAAATCTTGAAGGAAGGAAAAATATTATCTTTCGTAAATAAATTTTTAACCCCCTAACCATGTAATGATTAAAGAGGCCCATAATGAAATTGTAAAGATGAAAAATAAGGTTAGATATGTCCCTTAGTTTAAACTCTGATAAAAAATAAATGATAAAGTTTAGGAAACATGTATGTGTCTTTTCCATACCAGATATGAAGAAGGATTTGTTAGAGAAATTTCATAGTTCTTCATTATCAATTCATCCTAGAAGTATGAAAATGTATAGATATTTTATGGAATGATTTTGGTGGGATGGAATGAAGAGGGATATCATAGAGTGTGTATCTTGTTACTTAGTATTATAGTATATTAAGGTTGAAATACAAATGTATAATGGGTTGTTGCATCTATTAACCATAATAAAATGGAAATGGGATAAAAACACTACGGATTTTTTCATTGGACACCCCAAAACCTCTAAAGGGGTTAATTTTATATGGGTTATAGTTTGATTGTTTTATTAAATCAGTACACTTAATATATATCAAAAAAGAATCTCTCATGATAATATTTCCAGGATATAAAATAAAGAAGTGTTAATGTTGCATAGAGTACCACATTCCATTATATCTGAACTGGATATGAGGTTTACCTCAATTTTCCGGGGAAGTATTTAGTAAGCACTTGATAAAAAACTATGTTTTAGCACTACTTATCATACTAAGATGGATAAACAGTCTAACGAAACAATTAAAAATAGAGTATGTGTTGAGATCTTATTCTTTAGATTTAAATATTGGTTGGGATATATACCTTCTTCTAGTTATGTTTTATTACAACAATAGCTTTCACTAAAACATTCATATGGTTCCTTATGAATCCCTATATGGAAAGAAATGTAGAGTTCCAATGTGTTGGGATAAAGTTGGAGAAAGAAATTTATTGGGACATGAGATCGCTAAGGGAGTGGTTGATAAGGTTTTAACTATACCACCATGATATTTTTGTGAAATATTTTTCTCAAATTAATATAATTTTTTGATATTTTTTATTTCACACAACATTGAATATATCATTTTTATATGAAGTCACTAACTATGGATTTCGTTACATGCAACACCAAGTCAATATTTCACTACATGGACCACTTAGATTAGGTTGTGGTATATGAGAATATATTTTGGCTTTATTACACACAATATTAATCCCCTTCTGCAGACTATGTTACATGCAAGGTCAGGTTTTACCAAACTACATTATAATATTAATTTTATTATAGCTACTATCGTTCCATTGGAATTGAATTTATTAATAATATTAACAAAATTGGGAAAATATTATTTTCACTAGCAAATAAAATTAATCGGTTTGGATAAAAATTTATAGAAGTGAATGTAATAACTATTTGAAAATAAATAAATTAGTTTTCTAAGAAAAATAGTTTTCTATGCACAAACATATTTTTATATCAATTAATTAAACAAACCACTTTTGTTTAATGAGTTCAATAAAATTTATACATTATCTATTAAAAAAAAAATTGATACTCACCCAACAGATTTGATAAATATAAGATAAGAATAAATCCATTTTTTTGAGTAAAAAAGATGTATTTTTCGAAAGGTACTTTTACAACCTTTTAATGGAGTACCCATTTTAAATATGATATTTGACACTTCTATATTTTTTATTTGAAAAAAACCAACTTTTTTGAAGAAGAATATCAATATTTTCCTTTTCGTGAATTTCTGGTATTTTTCTAAGAAGTTTTATTTTTTGATGAGTAGTTAAAAAAGAGAGAACATTGATTAAAAACTACTTTTTTATAATTTATTTATATAGATAAATTATATTTTTGTGTGGTTTTAAATTTTAATTAGATAAATTGTAAATTAATTAGTCCAATTTAGGTCATTCGAATCAATTTAATATTAAAATTTGATATAAAAACATTTCAATATTTTGAATATTTTTACTTTAAAAACTAGCTTTTTCATCCCGTCTATAGGGTTAAATTTAAATTAATTTCTTCCAATTATGTGATTATAATTTTTCAAAATGGATTCCAAATATGTAATCATCATAATTTATAATGTCTAATAAGTTCAATATATTTTTTGACCAAAAATTTTTGTGAGTGTGATTAAAATTAATTACATTAATTAAGAGAATAATTGGCTTAATAAATAACTAAACCTTAACCTTAAGGAATAAAATGTACTAGAATGTTTTTCAAGATCCTTTTAGAGGACATATTACATCCCTATAATCTCTTTTATTTAATTGGGACCATTATGGGAGCCGCTTGACATGGGAAAAATGTGGGTGCAATTTCATTTTTAAAAACATTCAAGAATACCACTCCTCCTCCACTATAAAATTTCACTCACCTTGTAATGTCCCAACCCTATCTGGTTCATTCCTTTGTGAAAATATTATGCTTCAGTTGTTCTGGTAGGTATTAGTGTCTCATTTGGGGAGTTTTCTGAAGGTACATATTTCTATCAGTGAGTCAGGGGGTTCATGAGTCATGGAATCGGTAGGTTAGGGTATCAGTGCATCAGGGCATCAGGGAGTAAGGGAATTGGTAGGTTAGGGCGTCTATAGGTCAGGGTACCGGTAGGTCAAGCATCGGTGACTTGTGTCGGTGACTCGCCGTCGGTGAGTTGTGTTGGTAGGTCATGGCATTAGTAGGTCATGGAGTTCGTAGTTCAGGCGTCAGTGGGTTGCATCGGTGGCTCAGCGTCAGTGGCTCAGCATCAATGACTCACCCATCAGTGATTTATTTCCAGTTTTTTCTAGTTTTTCCAATTTTTTTAATCCTGTATTTAATTGACATTAAATGAGTAACCTATAAATGTTAGACAATTATTGAATCCATTTCCATTGTCTCCAAGGAGAATAATTATATCATAAATATCCTAACGCCCCCTAGACTTTGAAACATCCAATCCATGTTGTCGAACCATGATCCAAATTTTAAGTACATTGAAACTGTCTCCCTTCCATTCATATAGGATTTTGATTTTCTAAAATCGATACCCTTTATTCCTTGTACTCTTCCCTTTACTCATACTACCGAGCATCCCTAGAACCTTTCTTCCTCGGGTAATCCTACATGTGTAGTGTGGCCTTTGGATTGCATTTACCTAGAGTTCTCCTGCTGCTTGTGAACCCCCTATTTTGGCACATGGAAGAGTTTTTGATCGTTTGTTGTTCCATGTATGTATTTCCTTCATATCTCTTTAATTTTTTTATCATGTGGTGTGGGTATACTGATGTTTTTTGATAATATAGTCTAATACCAATCTTAATCAACTTGATAATAATTATAATTAGGCATGTTACAATAACGGAATTTGTTAATTTAGTAATAAATGACTAGTTGGGAAGATGATAATGATGATCATTTATTTTATCTATTATCTTTGATCCATTTTTTGAATTGTCTGGGTTGTATCCTTCTAGAAAACATGACTGTTGGTGGTCTTTGTTTTCACACCCATGGTAGATTACAAATAATTGATACAAATATTAATCCATTAATCATGTATACTCGGTTAAATAAATGTATTCCCCAGGATAAAATTTCTTCTATGATCACCCCTTAATTATCAAAGTGTAAATTAAATAATGATAGTTGGATAAAATAGAATACAACTTTCTTATTGGTGCAGTTGTGTGTTGTGTGTGGTTCTGTTTGGCCTTATGCCTTTTTTAGGTCGTGTAGAGATGTGGTTGTGTGTATGGGTGGTTCATGAGCTGTAATGGAATATCAGGTTGACAGATTGTCTGATTTTGGAATTGATAAACGTTTTCTGAAGTGGGACTGCATCGGGGTTATGTTATGGTTGTTGGGCGTGGTATTCTTTGTGCAGTGGGGCTGCAACCAGGTTTGGTTTTGTTGTTTTATTAGATGTCTTTTTTGTGTAGTGGGGATACTGAGTATGGTTGTGACTTGATATTTTGATGGGTGTGGTAGGGATTTTGGTGTTTTTTCCTTGGGTTGAGTGGAATGACTTTTAATAATGATAGTGGTGGTTGTCTTGGATGCTAAGTGGGGAGGAAAGGTACAGTGGGTTGTTTTAGCTTGGTTCTCCTTTCTCTGTCTAGTGGTGACTGTATGGCTATTGTTGGTGTTGTGTTTGGTAGTTTCACAGGTAGGGATGAAATTAATATATGTTTTGATAAATAAATAATTTCATTTGGTTAAATGAATTGGATGGGGGTTATGGTTTGGGTTTTCGGCTGTTTGTGTGGTTATGCCTTTAGAGGTAGTAATAAAGGTGCTTTGTGTGGGCTGGTTGGTTATTTTGAAACCCATTGGTTGGGAAGAGTGTTTGGTACCTATATATTTACACTTGTAGTTTCTTTTGATTACTATATTCACCCCACCCATGTTGATCACTATGTGTTGAACACCCCTATTTCATGGGGGAGGGTGTCTTTCCCAACATACTAGCAGGATGATGGATGGTCTATTATTGGCTCTTCCATGCTCCCACTTCTAGGAATTTATCACCCAAGAATATTTGAGCAGGCTGTAATGGATTCAGGTATAATCTTATATGTATGATGGATTAGGTGTTTGTGGTAGAGGTATGTTTACCCAAGTGTCTTCAGAATGAGATTTGTTGTGATTTCCTAGGTGTCTTTGGGATGAGGTTGTGGTTGGATCCTAGGTGTCTGTGAGAAGGATGTGGTGTGGTTTTTGTCATAGGTGTTTGTGGGAAGGTTGTGGTTTTGTTTATGTCCCAGGTGTCTATGGGTAGGTTGTTACTATGGGGCTTTTGGAAGAGCGTGGTAGTGTCCGGATGTTCACCATTAGGGATGAGCAGTTAACAAGTGGGAAGTGGTGAGGGGTACCCAAAACATCGATGTGATTATTATATTACTTTACTTGACTTTAATTATTTTTTGAGCATTCCTTAGTGATTTTGGGATGGATAGTATGCCTTGTTAGGTTTTTTTTCTTCTACTGCTCTCTCATAGGACACTAGTATGCTCTCCCACTTGTGCATGAGAGGCTTTGTATTTTCTTACTGAGTATATGTGTATGCTCACCCTACATATGTAAAACTATTTTTAGGTTTCCAAGAGGATTATGTGGACTATTATGGGCCTTAATAATTCACACTTTTTGGAAAATTGTCATGTCGCTGCCTATCTTGTCTTTTTGGTACTTATGTTGTAGGTTTATTCTATTTATAATAGTTTTACTTTTGAACATGATGTGGGATGGATTTTTTTTGTTTTATATTTATTTCTTGGAGTTTTTTCGGTTCTACCATCTTATCTCTCAATATTGTTCATTTAAAAAGGGTAATTCCTTCCATTTTTGTAAAATCACATACCCTTGGTGATGGCCTCCATCCTTGGGCCTACTAAAGGCGGGACTCGGGGGAGACATTATCTCTCTCCCTTCATTGCCAGTCCAGGAGGGGTTTCTTTAGAGTGAGGGGGTTGTGATAGCATGGTATCAGAAGAGAGGTTGAGATATAGGATAGAGTTTAGAGTTAGTCATAGTGAGTATTTAATGGGTTGGTAGGGAAACTGTGTTAGGTGATCTTGGTGCATGACATTGGTCGGGGAAGACTGGCTAGGAAATAGGATTTTAAGGCCCCCCATGATCTGATTTAAGGACTCTGAGCCTACTGAACAACCTAGTGAGGATATACTGATTATAAGGTTGAGACCCTAGGAAAGGTACATGCAATATAATGACTTGTTTTCCTCTTTGAATTTGGGTGTTTTGCATAAATTGAGATAATTAATGGGTTAAAATGATTCTTAAATGAAAATTAAATACCACTTGAGCTTAGGAGTCCCTTGTTTTCTTATTCATAAATGGAAATTTTTAAAATACCTCGAAACGTGTGTTCTAGTTAAAAATCACTACTTCTGGTTGGTTTTCATTGGATTTATTTATGGAACCGAAAATATCCAATGGTTCTCTATCCAAAGGGAACTTCTTTCTAAATGCAGGAATTCATTAGTCTTGGGCCTATGATACTTGAGAACATACATTGGTCGAGAAGATGGGAGGTCAGACTCATCACACCCTTTTAGGGGGAATTATTACCTAAAATAGAACTCTCTTATAGATTTAAGATATTTTCATGAATCCTTATTAATTTACCAAGTATAACATAGGTTTCCCTTGAAAATTGCAATCAATTATTAGCATGTATGAAATTTTGAATCATCCATATGTATTCGAGGTTCTTCATTAATAGAGAGATCCATATGTATTCAAGGTTCTCCATTAATGGTATCCTCTCTATACTATTTAGAGAATATTTTAACCATTATTATGATAATACTGATTTTTAAGCCCCTCAATGGGCACTATATAATTTATTGTGTTTTAGGGAGGTGAAAGTTTGTTTTGATTTCGGGATCGTACCCATAAATGGGTTACCTATGTATCCTTGTAAAAGGAATCAGAACCCTCGTAGTTTAGTGCCTCTTAATGGGACACATCATAGCTTTTAAGGTCATGTGATAAGGACCTAGCCATACAGTTTAATGTCATGTGGTAAGGACATCTAAGAAAAAGGTTCTTAGTCAAAGTTTGGTGTGGTACTTATGTCTAAGCAGCCCAAGGAACTTGGAAAAGATATTAGTTTCCAAGTTTGATTAGACCCTGTTGGGAATATGGACTAGGAAAAAAAGGTTTATTTGAAGTGTTCGGTTTGAACCTCAGATAGGATTCCTACGTATTCCATTTGGATGGAAATTAAATCCTACATAGTTATATGATTCTCATAAGAGGTTTTAGTCCTTTTAGATCAATGATTTTGGGCTTACTTCCTAAAAAGTATGCCTTTTATGGATGAAATGAGATGGATCTTAGGCCTTAGGAAGGCTTCATACATATCCCAATTATGGTGGGAATCAAAGTTCATGTAGTTCATTCATATGAGGTGTTTGTAAAAATGTTGTGATCATCACAAATCTCTAATCCCCCATGATTAATGCTTTTTGTGAGAAACAAGATGATGTTAAAGATTTAACAAAGACGCACACACACTTTTTATTCTCTGTTGGTGGAATAGTGTGGGAATACGGTAGCGAGGGTGGATGAGTCTGAGGCGAAGAACCTTCCCTCTATTCACTTTACAATAGAAAATGGTATAATGTAAGTAAGGGTTGAAGGTGAGGAGAAATAATGCAACCTCCAAAATGAAAGGATAATGGATTACACTAGGATGGTTTCCCTAAAAGTGGTCCAGGTAGGGGAGGGAGAATTCTCATTTGTTCAAAAAGAAAAGTATGTGGGAACCATACATTACCTACCAAAGACTTGAGGTTACAGGTTTTAGAGATGATAAGGGGAGGTTATGAACCAAACCCTAATCCTCCAAACTGGGAACTCCCCAGCACTGTTCCTGTGATAAAGGTCCATGAGACTGCGGATATACAAACCCACAAAAACTCTATGAATATGAACCCCATTGAAAAACAAATGTAGGAAACCTCTGACTTCATATATAGAAACCAAAATAGGAGACACATTGATGTGACCTTCCCAAAGGTTTGATAAGTCGGGAGGTTTTGGTGGAGGTTTCAACAGAACCCCTTTTAGATAAGGGATCCAATAAAGAAGAATCCTTGCCATGAATGGTTTTGAATAAGGATTGATGAAAGGATTGTATATATTGAAGGGATTAGGTGAATCAAAGTATGGATTCCAAGTAAATATCTGGTACATAGGTATAGGCATGTAAGTAGTCTTGGGTGACCTTATTTTGACTCAAGTGACAAACAACTTGGATGTTAATACTTGGGTGAGAGTTGACTCAAGCCTTCATGAGTATTCATAGGTTTTCCTAAACGTGGTGCGCTCAAGTTCCTTTGAGAGGAATAGTTGGCGTACAAGTGTTTTTGATTTAGAGATGTTGGGAAATTTAGGCATGAAAGTGTTGTTGATTTCAAACACTTAAGGGACATAATTCCTATGATCCTCTTTCAATTCATCCGCTCTAGGTGTTAAAGAACTACCTTGAAGGTTTCCAAAGACTTGGGTGAAGCACTAGGTTGGCCAGTGCATCAATTGGGTTTAAGGGAAATTTTTCCATACAAATGAAGTCCCCAAGGGTATATTTATAGGAAAATAAGTTACCCTAGGTGAAAGTAGTTTGGTCACGCAAGTAGTCTTGTGTGCTATCTTGGGGGCGTGTATGTACTTGCGCACTGTCGGTACCTTGGGCGCCACTGTGGGGACTTATAAAAATTTATTCCTCTATACCACGAGGGCTTCACCCCCACACCCCTACTTGGGATCAGTGTCAGACTACAGTACCACCCCTTATGGTCGGTGCCTTCGCTACCATCATTTACCCCCATGAAAAATGTAGAGTCAAACCACAAACTTCTTGAGCACATTTGAGGAAATTTTGCAGAAAATTGCATGGAATATATTTCATGGTGTCTACAACCCCCCCCCCCCCTATAATTTGATTGGTTTTAAATGATAATAATTTTTTTCTAAGGTAAAAGTATGGATCTGTGATGTATTCCAACATCATTTGGTTAGATTTAGAGGTACGTCAAGTTTGGAATTGTGCTCTAATTCTTACTTAAGCCATGATTCCTTGTGAGCATAGTTGGATTTTTACTAGGGTCATATGTATAACCCTACAAACATTTTATATTTTGACTATTTATTTCTTAATATTTACTAAACAATACAAAATGTAGGTCTAGTGAGCTGAGACTTCAACTTTTGTCCAGAGTGCCCTTTGTAGGTTTTCAATATAGCGAGTACTATGTCTCTTTTCTATTGGCAGTTTAGAATCATTCCTGTCATACTAAAAAGGATGGTTTTTAAGGTTGAATAGATTTAACCGTAAATTTTTAAATTAGATCCAAAAAACTACTCAGTGGCTAGGAATTTCTCTCATATTCTTTAAATACTTCTAGGGGGAATTATAGGTCATGATTTTTATGGTCACTAAATCTAAAACTTGTATAAAGTAAAGGAGTTATTTTCTAATAACGAGGTTAACATTATTTGAAAAATCCTTTATGGGGGATGTATTATGTAGGGTCAACTATGGAATGTGTTGTATAGCCAAATAGTCACATATTTTTACCGACAGTCCCATTATGTAGGCAACTTATGCAAGGCCACCTAGGGGCACAAACTGCATAGTCAAGCAAAAGAGATCTCAGGAATTTAACAATTTGTTGTTCATAGACATAGGAAAAAAAGATTTGGCTGACTCAAGACCATAGTGTGTGGTTTTTTCAAGGAATGAGATTTTAAGAATAAAGGGATATATATGCCAACATAGGTCATGAATGGGGAAACCACTCTTATAAAAATTTGGTGTGTG
This sequence comes from Viscum album, assembly GCA_963277665.1. NCBI lineage: Eukaryota > Viridiplantae > Streptophyta > Magnoliopsida > Santalales > Viscaceae > Viscum > Viscum album. Next base: position 2,134,563,546 of record OY728143.1, read on the forward strand.
AGGAATGGTTGAAATTTTTCAGAAAGGGGGATTTTTTATATCATGTTGTGCAGTTTTAAGTTATGATGTGAGGAAATTGTACTGGTTTGTTTCAAGTCAGGCAGTGAGGACATGATACCGTGCAGTTTCAAGTCATGCGGTGAGGACACTGTACTGTGCAGTTTCAAGTCATACAGTGATGATATTATACTATGCAGTTTCAATTCATGTAGTGAGGCATTATACTATGCGGTTTCAAGTCATGAAATGTGGACATTATACTGTGTTGTTTTAAGTCATGTAGTGAGGACATTATATTGTGAAGTTTCAAGTTATGCAGTGAATACATTAAATTGTGCAGTTTCAAGTCAAGCAGTGAAGACATTGGGTGGATTTAATTTAAGGTCTTTAGATTTGACCAAAGGTTCATGAATTTCCAATTTCTTGATAATTTGTCTAGAAACATACTACCATATTCAATTATAAAATTTAAGAATTGTAAATTATGGATTGGGAATTTCTAGATCCGAATCATGATATGAGAAGAGGGATAAAGGAATTAGAGGAAGTATTTTCTAAGAACAAAGTTACCATTATTTGACAACCCCATTATGGGGGTTGTATTACAAAGGGACAATTAGGGCATATGCTGGATAGCCAAACAGTGGCATCTTTTGACTGATAGGCCTATTATGTTGGAAGATTTTATGCAAGGCCACTGGGGGCACATACTGCATAATCAGACACAAGAGATCTCAAAAAAATTTCATTTTATTGCTAATAGCTAAAGAAAGTTTATGGAGATTCAGATTTTCCATAACACAGAGTTTGGTTTATAAAGAAAGGTTCCTGAATATAGAAATAATATTTCCAATAATGATTTAAAAACAAAAGGAGGAATCTGTTTTCTATGAAGTTCTGGCCCAAATGTAGGAAGTGGTGCCTGTAGTTTTAGGTCATGTGATAAGGACCAAAATATAATAGAAATAATAGATGATATGTAGGTAATTGATCCAAGGTTATTTTAATATTCTTTGAACACATGGAGAGAGAAATGTGTAAACCATAGTCTTGAATACATTCATATCGAGAGAAAGGTAATGGAACAAATATACATGGATCACTGCATTAAGATACAGATTCTTGTATATAGTCATCAAAGTTTGAAGGGGATAAAAGACAATTTAACCAAGAATGAAGTTGCCATTATTTGACGAACCTGCTATGGGGGTTGTATTATGCAGGGCCAACTAGGACATATTCTACATTGCCAAACAGTGGAATCTTTTGACTAACAGGCCCATTATATAGGAAACTTATGCAAAGACACCAAGGGGAATATACTATATAGTCAGGTAAAAGAGTTCTCAGATATCATAAATTCTACCACCAAACCATAAGAAAGGTTATAAAGATATGAAAATATTTAAGATTAAGAGTGTGAAATATGAAAGGGGGAAATTCTCAATGAATATTAGAAATATTTGAATCAATATTGGCCATGAGTTTGGAGTTACATACATTGATTTGACTCATATGTAAAATGGGGACATTTCTTATTTCCTTGATGGGATATCTAAGGAGAGGACCCAAAATGAATAATCCCACAAATATTGTAAATTATATGTGAAAGAGAGATAAACATTATCCCATGGTTAGGACTAGGAACTAAGGCCAAGTTTTCACTATGAATTTTAATGGGATGATAATCAATCCATACATAGTTCTTCGGGTACATTTCATTTTAATGTCGTGCAGCAAGGATATTATGCTATGTAGTTTAGAGTCATGCAGCGAGGACATGAAGTGATTTAGATGTGAAAAAGAAATATTGTTGTTGAACTAGGGAATTAAACCTTGGTATCACTACATATCTCATATGGATGAGATTCAATCCACACACAGTTATTGAAACATCCCCTATGCAGGTTTGATTCATACACACAGGGAATAAAGGGGATTTTTTTATATCATGATTGGGCCCAAGATTAGAGATCCAAGAATCTCTACGTATCCCATTGAAATAAAAATCAAGCCAAACATAGTTATTGAAACAATCATTTCCCACATGAATTGAGTTTCATGTGAGAGACGGGGGATTTTAACACACTTTGGAATAATGGTTAAAATTAAGACACAAAATTGAAGAAATATCAAACCATGTATCCTAAAAGAGCACTCTGTATATATATGGTCTATATATAGGAGGGAAAATGGGAAATAATTCCTTTTTGTGGTTTTTGGTGGGCCCAAGATTGGAGATCTGGGCATCTCTACGTATCTCATTGGAATGAGAATCAAGACACATATAGTTCTTGAAATAAGGTCTCTACGCAGATCTGATTCAAACATAGGGTGAAATGGAACTCATGTTCCACTAAGGAGTAGCAATGATGTAAGTGATTATTGCGCATGGAAGCTCTTAATGTTAAATAAAGAAGAAGTTAACTATATAGTTTAATGCCGTGTAGCGAGGAAAAATGATGTCATGCAGTTTAACATCGTGTGATAAGGAAAAATATGCTACACATTTTAACGTTGTGTAGCATGGACACTTATGGTTGTTATGTAATTTAATTTATTTCAATTAGGACTTTGTACTATGCAGTTTAGAGCCATGCAGTGAGGACATATGATGTGAAATTACACAAAGTAATTTTTTAAGAATCTTTCATTTGTTAGAGTTGTAATAAGTTCTCCATCTATTGAGATTAAGGAATAAGCTCCATTAGAGTATACCTTATGTACATAGTAAGGTCCATACCACTTTGGATCAAGTTTTGGAGGCTTCTTTCCTAGTATCATTTGAGTCCTGAGGAGTAATACCAATTCTCCTTCAAGAAATGAGCGGAGGTGATCTTTCTTGTTGAAATCTCATTTTATTCTATTTTGATAGACTTCCAAATGATTAAAAGTATTAAATCTCTTTTTATCTACATTCTAGCTCATCAAATCACTTTTGAGACAGTTTATCTGTAGATAACTGATCACAGATTGAAACTCAGAGTAAAGGCAATTGAATTTTAATTGGAAAAACTACTTATGTTCTGTACACTAATTAATATAGAGTTACCTGAGTGGAATTATGGGTAGTAATTTGATAAGACCATAATTCATGAAAAATTTTACCAGGCCAAGATTTCTTATCTTTATCCACCATTTTATAGACTATATTTGTTAGGGTCTTATTTAAATCCTCTATCTATCCATTGGATTCCACATGATAGCGAGATTAATGGTTGGATTTTCTATTGTGCTCCTAATATAACTCCTTTACCTCAACATAATAGAAATTGGTGTTGTTATCCATCAATATTTTATGATGGAAACCAAATCTGGTAATGATATTAGCTTTGAAAAATCTAGCAATGCTTTTGTACCTCACTTCATTGAGTTGTATTACCTCATCCCATTTGTAGAATAAATTTTTAGCAATAGGAATATACTTGAACTGCTTAGCAGTATCTGGGGAATAAATTTCTACTACATCCATTCCCCATGTAGAAAATAGCCAGGAGTACTTAGCTATATTTAGAAACTCGGAAGGTTGATGAATGAAGTTAGAATGCACATGATTGGGGTAACAGTTCTTAGTGAAATCTATGAAATCCTGTTTCATTGAAGGCTAGATGTATCCAAGCCTTCAGATTTGATCAGAAATCCTATGCTTAGACTGGTGAGCACCACAATCTCTTGGATGTACTTCTTTCATGATAGTTGTAGTTTCTTCTCCATCAATACACCTGAAGAGGACCCCATTGAAACCTCATTTTTAGAGGAACTTCTGGTGGTCTGGACTATCATAAAGAGTGAAATTTTCCACTCATCATCAGATCTGTTCATTTCTAGCTCTATCTGGTGGAAGAACTCCATTTTTAAGGTATTTCATGATGGGTGTCATCTATCCCATAGTATGACCATACGGATCGGAAATATGGTTTATGTCATTAATTTCCACCATTCTAGTTTGAATGAAAGGTGAAACCACATGATGATGGTCAATACTGATGATTATCTCATCTCGATTTGGATTTTCCAAGGTAGTGGCCGTATTATCCAGTGCATCAGCTTGGGAATTTTGTGATCGTGGGACATAAGACAATGTTGGATCTAACGGAAATTCATCCATTAACCCTATGACATAATCACACAAAAATATTAAATCATATTTTCTGATAGAATAATCTTCATTGATATGTTTTATTACAAACTCTGAATCACCTTTCACATTCAGGTGATTCACTTGTGCCTTGAGTGACAATTCTATGCCTACAATGAGAGCTTGATATTCTGCCTCATTGTTGGTATATCCTTCTAATAATATAAAGAAAGATGGATATACTTCTTTTTTGGGGAAATAAGTACAATTACTAACCCAACTTTGTTGAATTTAGGATTTTCCATTCTCTTATATGTTGGACTTTTAGAAGCACCATTAAAGTACATTTCCCAGGTTTGGGGATTATGTTGAATAGAGAAGATTTCTTCATCAGGATGTGTAGTATTCAATGATGTATCTTATTTAGATGGATGTTCAGCAAGTAATTCTTCCAAGGCTTAGCCTTTTATTGCTTTTTGAGACACAAAATAGATATAGAACTATTGAAAAATAACTTCCCACCATGCCCAATGTCTTGTAATCATAGGATGACTGAGGATAAATTTGAGCGGGTTATTTTGAGATACCAAGTGAACCTCATGATGTTGTAGGTAGTGCCTCAACTTCTGAACTACAAAGATTAACACCATACAGCACTTCTCAATACTTGAATATCGGGTCTTTGTGTCAAGCATAGTTCAACTGAGATAATATAGGATATTTTCATTCCTAGTATCATTATTTTGTGAAATTAAGGCACTCAGTGATCTCTCTAAAGCTGTCATATAGAGAATAAGTGGCTTTACTTCAATAGGTGGCATTAATACTGGTGTAATCAAGAGATATTTTTTAAGGGTGTCGAATGCTTCTTGGAAATCTTTGTTCCATTGATATGTGACTCCCTTCTTCATTAATTTGGTGAAGGGTAAACCCTTGCCTTCCAAATTGGTGATAAAAGCACCGAATATAGGACAATTTTCCTTGAATTCCTATTAATTCTTTCAAATTTTGAAGAGGTGGCATGCCAAGGATTACTTTTGTATTCTCAAGATCAACTTTAATGCCACGATGGTGAACAATGAAGCCGATGAATTTTCTCGAGGTAACCCAAAAAGCACATTTCAAGGGATTCATCTTCAAATTATGTTGCTGAAGTTTTCCAAATATAGTTTTCAGATTAGTCAAGTGATTGGAACATTTTTTTCGATTTAACCACTATATCATCCACATAACATTCGACAAATTTTCCTAAGAAGGGTTTAAATATATGGTTAATGACATGTTGATACGTTGAACCAGTATTCTTTAAACCAAAGGGAATTACCCAATAAAAAAACACACCTTGAGGGGATTTGAAGGCTATAGACTCCTAATCCTATAAGGCTATTCAGATTTGATTGTACCCAGAGCAGATATCCATGAAGGAGAGAGCTTCATAGCCTTCTATTACATCAATAAAAAGTTCTGTGATTGGAACTAGAAATACATATTTGTGAAAATGCAAGATAAGTTCATTGAAATCTATGAAAAGTCTAATTTTCCCATTTTTATTTTTCACTAGGACAATATTGTACAGCTATTTGGGATACTGCACCTCCCTAGAAAAAGTTAGCTTTGATAAGATTATCGGATTCAGCTTTATTTCAAAGGCATGAGTTGGGTGTGTTCTTCTTACTACCTATTTAAATCCTTAATGATCTTCTAGAAAACCCAAATTATGAGTGTCCACATCAAGATTAAGGCCTGGAATTTATGTATAGTTCCAAGAAAATATAACTCAATGTTGCATTAGAAATGAAGTATACATATCATTCTATTCAGAAGTCATGGTTTCACTAATTAGAGTGGGGTGCGTATCTTCTTCGGTACCCATATTTATTTCTCTGAGATCATCCACGGTGGTGGAGATGCCTTCCTCAAATGTTGTAGGATCATCCTTATGATCTTCTTCTTCTTCTTCTTTACATGTCACTTCCTCTATTTTTTCATGTAGAGTAGGTTATAAAGAAAAACTTTCAGAACTAGGGGAGGAGTTAGTATTTGAACATCCTAAAGAAGAGGAAATCATTTATGAACCTACTGATGATGAAGGGTCTTCATAGAGTATTGAAGAGAGAAGGATTGGTTGGGAATCAAGATCATTATATTCCTTCATTACTACAACAACTTATCCTAGCCCGATTGATGAAGAAAATACTTTGTTGGGAAAAAATACCTCAAGGTTTTCTCTCGGAATATTTTGGGTGTGATTGTTTTTTTTTTTGACAAAGCCAGATGCCTGCAAATGATTATTGTTGGTGTTTACTGAAGATAGGTTTTTAAGGTGGCACAGTTTTCCAGTGTTTTCCAATTTTTTGGGCCACAAATTCGGGAGTTTGGTGTTGGAAAAAGATGGATTTATTCATAGGATTGAATGGTATGAATAACATTGAAGAAAATCAAAAAAAGGTGAGAACTACATACCATAATTCATGGGTTGCATACCATGTTCTAAGAACATTAAGCGGAGCGGCAGGAATGGTACGTGGATACAGTTCGCAAAACCAAAAACGATTTGTGGCAGAGTGGCGGTGCGGTACACAGATGGATTGATGTCGGTAGAGTAAATCGACCATGAAAGAGAAAATTAAGTACGTAGATGGTGTGGAAAAATGGTTCACGGGTAGCTTACAGTTCATGGTAGAAGAAGGATTGGTAAGTAGTAGAGGCTGAATCAAAGATTTGGTAAATCTTGGATTAATGGTTTTTGCAGAAATCTTTTCTTATATAATATTTTCTAATCCCACCAAATACTGTAGAGATTTAACATCATTATAAATCATATTTTTCTCTGGGAATTTGGAAAATTATGAAAGTGGTTTGTGTTGAAGGTGTTTGTGGGGATTCTTAATCCGCAAAGGAAGTCTGTTACGTGGAGGAGGTGGTCTGGTATGTGGAAGTAGTTGACTCAGTACGCGGAGGAGGAATCTATGGTATGCAAGAGGGAGATTTCTTCAAGTGGTATTTGGAGGGGGAGCTCCGGTGTGTGGAAGAGAAGACAGTTGAAAAACAAATAATAGTTTACGGATGGAGGGTGTTTCATAGAAGAGGTTCACGAAATCAGTATGCATAAGCGGTATGTGATAATGAAGGAAGAAATTGTTGGTGTATGAAGGGTGATTCGCAGTAGTGGAAGTGGTACACAAAGAAGGTGTCCTATGTAAAAAACAGAGTACTTATTATGTGGGAGAGGATAACAATTCGTGATTTTCACAAGGAAGCTTGTGAGGCCTTCAAATCAGTTTGTGAAAGTATTTTCTGGAACCTAGTAGTACCCAAGAAGGTGGAATTCATCTATGGGTGAAAACGGAACTTCAATAGAGAATCTACCTATAGATGAGGATGCAAGAATTCATTAAAATGAAGGGACCTACATGTCCATAAACTGTGTTTGACCTACACATCCATAAACTATGAGTGGATTCCATTCCAAAAGCAGTGAGCGAAGGAAAAGGAAGATGGTGACCCTTTCCACTGGAAGTGATCCAGATAAAGAGTAATAGGGAGTGACCCTTAAAAATACAGTGATTAGACCCTAAACCTTGTAAAGGTAGTGATCGTGGGCATAGAAGATCTAGCCCAAACATTGTACTCATTATTGGTCATGAGCCTTATTGAATTTGGTACATCGGCACATTGTCGTTGTATGATCCTTGGACGTAGCCCAATGAGGGTGAACCAAGTAAAAATTGTTGTGTCCTATGCATGATTTCATATCTATTTGTATATTTCTATGGGGGGAATAGAGAATTGAGTTTTTTCTAACAACAACACAAGATCTGAATGGGATAATGTTTTAATCTGTCATACCCTGATTCACCCACACCCCTACCCTCTTAGGGTATTCGACCTAGTGGACATGAAAATTGGTATCAAAGGGAAAGGTTTAAAGTCAGTGGTTCTCTCTCAGAAGAAGAAATGGAGGTGGTCAGTCATAAATGAATTCTGATGTTCAATGTAAATAATTTTCAACTTTGAAAGAATCAAATGCAGCACTACTTCCGATTAGTTGGCATGGATGTCTTCACAGTAGCTATGCATGGAATATCTGTTGTCATTAATGGTGGTGCTTTATCAGAAACTGAAAGAAAGGAATTGGATGTTGATGCTAAAGGGATAAATGCTTTAGGTGGATCCCTATCAAATTCAATTTACACAAAGTTTATGTCTTGAAAAACATCACATGCAATGTGGGAAAATTGTTAAACATTTATGAGGGTGACACAAAAGTTTGACAAGCAAATCTGCGGGTTCTATGGAACAAGTATGAGGATCTCAGAATGAATCCCATTGAGACTATTGATGCATTCTTTAACAGGATAAATATTATTGTGGAAGACATGTGAGGTCTTGTATAATTCATTGAAGATACAAATATTGTGAAATGAATCTTTAGAAAACTTACACCATGGTTCAATCCAAAAGTTTCAGTGTTGGAAGACAAAGACCCAAAAGAGATGACACAAGATAACCTACACAGTACCCTTGTAGATAATGAAATGAGAAATGATGATAATTATGTAGTGGAAAAAAGGGAATCCTAAAAAAGTGGCATTCAATGCCGTGAAGAATCTCTCTATTGAAGTTGGTCCTAAGGAGAACAATATGGATGATGTCATGTAATTTCTCTCCTCCAATATGCAAAGAGGGAAAATAAGGTTCGAAGGTAAACTTTCATTTACATGCTTTCGATGTGGAATGGTTGGGAATTTTTTTTAAAATTATCCTTAGAAGTTTGATGATGAAAATGAAAAAAATGATGAAATTATCCAAAATAAGTATTCGTCAAATGAGAAAGGGAGGAGAAGTTTTAGGAGAAAGTTATTCAAAAAGAAGAATCTACATTAAAGAGAGGATGAAAGTTCAGAAGAATCTAAGGTAGAAGAGTTGGAGGCTACATGGATCATAAAGTAGATGCTTTGGTGGTAGTTTTTAGAAATTCATTAACAAGAGAAGAAAGTGATAATGAAGAAGGAGAAAATGAAGGAAGAGTTGATCTTTAGGCTGAATTAGAAGCTTCTCTTGAAGAGGTAGATATTTTGAGAGCCAAAACGAATAAAGATAACAATGTTTTTCATGATACCAAACTCTTTATGCAGTTGTAGGAAGAAGATATTTTTGAGCTAAATAAAGAAATTAAAAAGTTGAGGTCTTCAATTCTAGAAATCTCTAAAAAGGTGTTTGAGTAGAAACTCAAAATTGAAGAACAAAAAATTAAAATTGATAGTTTGACTAAAATTAAAAAAGATCAAATCAAGAATATAGAACAACTAGAAGAAAAAATTTTCAGTCTACAATGAACAATCAAAGATCAGGAGAAACTGCTAGGAAAAAAGATAATACAGGCAACAGAGAAGATGAGATTTGAGAAGAGTGGTCCATCAGAACAAAAGTACAAATCCACTCTGAATGATAAGGTTGGTATGGGTCTTGATCTAAAACAGAAAGTAGTTATGGTCCAAGTCAGACCACAAGAACCCAGTCCAAGATTGAAGATTGATTTGGGAATTAAGAAGAATCAGAAGATTTATAGAACCCATTGCACGACTAGTGGTGCATCATTTCCATGTAAGAATGTACCTCATATAATATTTTATTATTGTGGTAAGATGGGACACTCTGAAAATGTATGTTCCATAGAAAAGAGGTACCAAAGGTAATAATACCAACATATGTGGTCATACAGAGCTCGAATTTATAGGTCATCATTTGATGGTCATTGTTTCAGGTGTAAAGGACTCAGATATATGGCAAGATATTTCACATCAACAATGTAGAGGAATGTGTTGAGGTAAACTGAATTTTTTCCTAAGAAGCATCCAAAAGTATCTTCAGGTGAGATGAAAATTCAAAATTGATTTTCATATCTATAGGTATAAGCTTAGCCATCATATACTGAGGAAGATCAAGATTATCATTCCATGTCAGGTATGAATTCAAAGGCATGGGTCAAAAAGAAAATGGTCGAGAAAGCTGTGGTTACAGAAATTGCATTCAAGGCATCAGATCACACAGGGATATCGATAATTTACAGTGGATGCACTTCTCATATGACGGTAAATATAAATCTAGTGACCATAATTAGGTATGATAAAGAAGGTAATGTAAGATTCGGTAATGATGAGGGCCTGAAAATTTTTGGTTCAGGAAAAGCCAAGTTTGGAGGAAAAGTCATGAGATGAGAAAATGTCTTGGTTGTTGAGGGGCTTAGTCACAACTTTCCCAGTGTTAGTCAATTGAAAGGAAAGCATACGAAAGGGAATCTTTACCTCATGAGTGGAGAAGAAGATATTTGCTTTATGTCCAAGGATGAAGAAAACAAGATATGGCATAAGCGGCTTGCCACATAAGCCAAGGTTCCTTGGAAGATCTTGTGAAATATGATGCATCTCAAAATATCCCTAGATTATCTTGTGATCATACTCATACGTTTGATTCATGCCAAAAGGGTAAGATCATTCGAAAGATATATAATAAGAAAGATAAAAAATTCTACGAGACTACTTCAGTTGGTGCATATTGATGTGTGTGGTCTGATTTCACCAAGGGATATTAATGGGATGAGATACTATGTCCTCTTCATTGATTATTACAGAAAAATGGCATGGGTTTCAATAATGACCCACAAATCTAATGTGTTCAGTTACATTACAAGGTATCAACGGGAATGTGAAAATTTTCTTGGTCAGAAAATCCAAACGATTCAAATAGATAATGGAATAGAGTTCACAAATAGCCAAGTAGAGGATTATCTTAAAAAACATGGGACAAGGCATCATGTTTCAGTAGTAAGAACTCCACAGTGGAATGGAGTAGTTGATAGAATAAATCAGATTGTCAAAAACATGGCTAGAACGATGATCATTGATAGATACCTTCGAGATAAATTTTGGAAAGAAGCAGTGATGACAGTAGTATACACTTTAAATCAAGCTTTACTTTGTCCAAAATAGAAGTAGACTCCATATGAGTTATGGTATGAAAAGAAGTCTTCATTAAAGTACTTTCAAATATTCAGAAGTAAATTTTTCATTATGAATAAGGAGAAACATAGGTATTTTGAATCTTGTGGGGATGAAGGGATATTTCTTGGCTACTCAAAGAAAATAATTCATATAAATGATTCAATAAGTGATTGGGAAAGATAGTTGAAAGTCATGATGTGACTATTTTAGAAAATAAACATAATAATCAGAAAATACATGACCAAACTGAAGAGGATAGTGATGAATAGATAAGAGGATCAAGAGATTCTCCAGCCTCAGAGATTGATTCAGAAGAAGACTCAGATGATGAGAATAAATCAGTGTCTTCTCAGAGACTAGAAAGAATAGCTAAAATTGATAGGAAGAAAATAATTGGTGATTAGACAGTACCAGTTCAGACAAGAAGGATGAAGTCTCTATAGCAATCATCATACTTATCACAAGTAGAGCCTAAATTCATTGATGAAGTAGCCAGAGATGAGAATTGCGTTCAGACAATGAATGAAGAGCTTGACCAAATTGAGAAGAATAAAACATGTGAAATTGTTTTGAGACTATAAGATAAGAATTGTATTGGTACAAAATGGGTCTTTCACAACAAAATGAATGAATATGGTGTTGTGATTCGAAACAAAGAAAAAATTGTGTGAAAAGGGTACTCTCAGATAGAGGGTATAGATGTCGATGAAACATTCACACATGTTGCATGGCTGGAGACAATTAGATTATTCTTGGTCATAACAATAAAAATAAAGTTTAATGTTTTCCAGATGGATGTTAAGTCATCATTTTTTAATGGACTTCTGGAAGAATAATTCTATATTGAGAAACCAGATGGTTTTGTTGTTCACGAATATGAGAATAGAGTTTGTTGGCTAAAGAAGACTTTACATGGTTTTAAGCAAGCACCAAGAGCATGGTATTCAAGGCTTGATCAGTTTCTAAAGAAGCTTGGTTTTTAGAGTGGTGGAGTTGATTACAATTTGTAATACAAAAAAGGAAACTATCAAAGGATGATGGTGCTAGTTTATGTTGATGACATAATCTTTGGTGGATCAGATGAAGCACAATGTAGATAATTTTCTGAATACATGAAAAGTGAGTTCAAATTTTCGATGATTGGAGAGCTGAATTTTTTCCTTGGATTATAGGTGACATAAGGAAGGAATGGAACTTTTATTTCTCAATCTAAATTTTACAAGGCGGTTCTGAGAAGGTTTGGAATGGATAATTCCAAAGAGATGAATACTCTGGTTTCTACCCGTTGAAATTGGCACGAGATGATGAAGGCAAGCCAGTTAATATCACAGAATGCAGGAAAATCATTGGATGTTTATTGTACCTGACAGCGATAAGGCCTGCTATTGTATTTTCCACATTCCAAGTAGTGTGGTATCAAAGCAATACTAAATAGAGCCAGTTGATTGTGGTAAAAATAATTCTTCTGTATATCGAGGACACATTGGATTTTGTCCTAAAATATAATGAAAAATCTTAGCCAGAGTTATTGGGATATACATATGCGGATTGGGCTGGTTCAGCAGATGATAGGAAATCAACATCAGGAGGTGCCTTTTATCTTAGAGGGTTGTGTATTTCTTGGTTAAGAAAGAAACAAGATTGAATTTCATTGAGCACAACATAATCTAAATACATTGAGGCTACTTAAGCTTACACGCATCTATTATAGATGAAGCAGCAACTTGAAGATATGGGAATTGAAGTAAAATCTACGATCGGAATCCATTGTGATAATTCAAGTGCTATAAATCTGAGAAAAAATCTATTCTATCACTCAAGGACAAAGAAAATTTAAATAAGATATCATTTTATCAAGGAGAAAGTGGAACATGGGCTTGTGAAGTTAGAGTATGTGCCTATAGAACAACAAGTTGCAGATATTCTTACAAAGGCTTTACCCAAAGAAGAGTTTGAAAGGCATCAAATGGCTTTAGAAGTCCAATCAACTTCCCATACTTTAAAAATTCTGGATGTTCCCCCTCCCCCTCCCTGAGGTATGATGTTTCATTCCCTAATGTTCTGATATGTGTTCTTTACCCTATTGTATACAACCTTGAAGTGCCCTTCAGGTTTGTTGACAAAGGGGGAGAAAGTGTGACTTTTAGGGGGTGAAAAGACATGGGGAGAAGCTGTTAAGTGGAGGAGAAAGATAGGGGGAGTTGAAGCTGAGCTGAATCTATTTGTAAGAGCTATAAGATAGTAGGATCATTAAATTTGACGATGCAAGAAGTGATCAATCAATGATTAGATATCACAACGGCTGAGATTTGTGATTAAAGCAGATCATTGGTATCAGTATGGTATCAACAATTGGTGATAAGAAATGAAGTGATTCATTGATGAACTTTTCATCATACTCTTGTTTATCATATCAAGCATGAATCATGTGGGCTTAGAGTATGCATTGAGTAAATCCTTGATCATTAACTTAATCACATGAAGCGAATGATGGTTGAAGATGGAAGGAGATTTATCGAGATATCAAAATACAAAGAATTGTTTTAAGAAGAGTTGTAAACAAACCCAAAGGGGCATATTGTTGGGAAAAATCCCTTAAAGTGTTATCTTAGAATTTTTTGGGTGTGATTGTTTTTTTTTTACAAATCTAGATGACAAAAAATGAGTATCGTTGGTGTTTGTAGAAGATAGGTTTTTAAGGTGGTGCAGTTTTCCAATGTTTTCCAAATTTTGGGGCCTCAAAATCGGAAGTTTGGTGTTGGAAAGATAAGTGTTTATTCATAGTATTGAACAGTGTGAAGAACATTGAAGAAAATCGGCAAAGGGTGAGAATGGAATACCATAATTCATGGGTCATATACTATGTTCTGAAAATGGTATGCAGAGCGGCAGGAACGGTATGCAGATACAGTTTTCAAAACCAAAAATGATTCGCAGTGGAGTGGTGGTGTGGTACGTGAATGTCTTGATGTTGGCGGAGGAAATTGACTGTGTGATATAAAAGGTAGTACATGGATGGCATGGAAAAATAGTTTGTGGGTGGCTTGTGGTTCGCAGCAACAGAAGGATTGGTAAGAGGTAGAGGCTGAATCAAAGATTTGTTAAATCTTGGATTAGCGGTTTTTTACAGATATCTTTACCTATATAAGATTTTCTAATCCCACCGAGTACTGTGGAGATTCAACATCATTAGAAATAATATTTTTCTTTGGGAATTCAGAAAAGTCTGAATATGGTTCACACTGAAGGTGTTTGCGAGAATTCTTAATCCGTAAAGGAAGTGTGGTATGCGGAGGAGGAGGTATGGTACGCAGAGGGAGTTGACTCGGTATGAAAAGGAGGAATCCTTGGTACACGATAGGGAGAGTTATGCAAGTGGTACGTAGAGGGGGAGCTTTGGTATACAGAATAGATGACAGTCTGTGAATAGAGAACAGTTCACGGATGGAGGGTGTTTTGCAAAAGAGGTTCGTGAAATCAGTACGCAGAAGCGGTATGCAATAGAAAAGGAAGAAACATTTGGTGAACAAAGGGAAGTTCACGGTAGCAGTAGTGGTACGCGAAGAAGGTTTCCCATATACCACTCCTGGTACTCAGTACGCGGGAGAGGATAACGGTTTGTGATTTTCACAAGGAATCATGTGAGAGCTTCAAATCAGTTTGTGAAAGTATTTTTTCGGTACCCAGTAGTACCCAAGAAGGTGGAATTCATCTAAGGGTGAAAATCAAACTTCAACAGATCATCTACATATAGTTGTGGATGCAGGAATTCATGAAAATGAAGGGACCTGCATGTCCATAAACTATGTTTGACTTACATGTCTATAAACTATGAGCGGATTATATTCCAAGAGCAGTGAGCGAAGGAAGAGGAAGACGATGACCCTTTCCACTGGCAGTGAGCCAGAGAAAGAGGTGTAGGGAGTGACCCTTATTAATGCAGTGAGAAGACCTTAAACCTTGTAAAGGAAGTGAGCCTGGGAATATAAGATCTATCTCAAACATTTTACTCATTATTGGTCATAATCCTTAGTGAATTCGGTACATTAGCACATTGTCATTATATGCTCCTTGGACATAGCCCAGTGTGGGTAAACCAAGTAAAAATCGTTGTATCTTGTGCTTGATTTCATATATATTGGTATATTTTTATGGGAGGAAGAGAGAATTGGGTTTTGTCTAACAGAAAAATAAGATTTTAATTAGAGAAAGTTTTTATCTATCATACACTGATTCACCCCCCCCCCCCCCCCCTCAGGGTATTCAAGCAAGTGGACCTGACATACTTGTTGAATTTTGGTGGATGAAATGAAGACATATATATTTAATCTTTCACCACTGCTTGGTAGATCAAAAATTTCTCCCATGCTGTCAGACTCTATTACCACAATTGACATTATGGAAGTCACTAGATGAGTGCTTGGATTTGGGTCTATCCTTTCAATTTGATTGATAGGCAACACATAATCTATACTCAAATGTTTTAATGGGTTAGCTGGTATCTTTTACATACCATTTGGAGCATTGATTCTTGTTACATATTTTTCCATGAACCTTGTTCCCTTTACATGATAGAATTCTACCTCAATATAATGAGATTCACACATTTTGAATAGATCCTTATCACCACACAATGCCCCAATTTTACCATTGAAGCAATACTTGATAAATTGGTTATATGATGAAGGAATATCTGCATGTTGATGTATCCAAGGCCTTCCAAGAAGAATGTTGAAGACTGAGTCCTAACAGACCACCATGAAATCTGAATTATACACAAGATCCCCAAACTGAGTTTTGTGTGTAATCTCACCTAGAGGTTTTTGTTCATTCTTTTCATAACCTTGAAACATCAAAGTGGAAGGAGATAAGTCAAATTCAGTGAGACCCAATCAAAAAAGTGTACAGATGAGAATGAGGTTTAATCTTGAGCCATTATCAATGAAGGCTCATCAGATGTCGGTATCATTAACCCTTCTAGATAGATACAAGTTCCAAATGTGTCCATATACAACATCATCCTCATCTTTATTCGTGAAAGATATAACCCCATAAAATTTTGTAGGATCATTCTCTATATAGTAAACCTCGGTAGTGGAATCCTCGGTTTCAAACTCTTGAGGACTTGACAAAGCCTCAATAAGTGCTTCTCAAAGATCTTTTGACATATTCAAGGCATCCCAGATTGAAAAATTGGATGGTACTTTGCATAGATGTTTCAAAACATCGTACTTTTGGTCCAGAGGTCAGAATTTTCCAACATGGAGATACAGTTTTGTAGGTGCCTTGGAATTTGATGCTCCTTACGTAGATGTAACATGTGTTTGGGTAGAAGTAGGAAATACTTCTCCTTTTAGTGTATTATACTGACTAGGTCTATCTACCTGCTGAGAGAGTGTTGGTGTGACCTCTAATCGGTCATCCAAGATAATCATGTTAGGACCAATCCTTTCATGTGTGGGAAAATTTCCTTGTTCTTACTAAGCCCACTGAAGGGATCTCCCATGAGTTTCTGCCGCATAAATGGTTCGAGTAGGGGTATAGTTAAAATAGTAGTTTCTAACATATCCACGTCTTCCTCTGTATCCTCAACCTTGGATTATTCCCTTAGTTCCCCAATTAGGTATAGGGATTTCAATATCATTATAACCAGAATCATAATTTTCATAGGGGTCTGTTAAGTGAATAATGTTAACAAAACTGAAGATCAACTCTTTATCTGATGAAGATTCTTCTTGATAGGTCAGTTCTTGTTATGCCATTTGGTGGGGTGGTGCTCGTGTTTTTGAGACAGATGACATGAAATCTTCCAAATTCAAGGAAAAATTTGGCCTTGACCTGATCTCATCTTCTTCTGACTACTCTTCATCTTTCTGATCATGCCTCTTCTTTAAGGATTGACCTTTGGAGGACTCATATTTTGATGAAGATGGATTTGATATAGAGGATGTGGTAGAAGACACAGTCGGTTGTTTCAACTGTGTTTATAGAATAGAATGGGTTCAGTTGATCATTTTCCTGATCATCAAATCATCATACTTATACACATTTTTTCTTTTGACTTCCTTCCATTCTCCTTCTTTATATGGATCGATAGCAGTAACACATGCTACTTGGGCTAATGAAATTTTCAGTTTTACTAGTTCAGGGTCTCCCATTGTTTTCAAGAGGTCTTTGAAAACAAGACACTCCTAAATGGGATTCCCCAACATTTTATGAAAGGTATAATAATTTGTAAGATCTTCATCTCCTTCTTT
This sequence comes from Viscum album, assembly GCA_963277665.1. Taxonomy (NCBI): domain Eukaryota; kingdom Viridiplantae; phylum Streptophyta; class Magnoliopsida; order Santalales; family Viscaceae; genus Viscum; species Viscum album. Next base: position 2,134,580,885 of record OY728143.1, read on the forward strand.
ATTTGGTTTCTTCATCCTTGGATACTAAACGAAATTTTTTTCTAAAGCTGAAATGAATTAACCAGGAAGTTGTTCATTCCGAAAAGAATAAAATTTGTTCATTAACTCCTAAAACTATGTCAACCTTTGATCTTTTTTATCATCTTGATGAGGCGGTCATTGCTGTTAATGGTTGAGAGTGGAGATCATTAGTATGGAAATGATTTTTAAGTATAATCATGTACATATGCATATTTAAGTGTGATCGTAGCATCCCCTTCTTTCCTTGTTCTCCTTTCAAATTTCGATGGGATTACATTAGATTTAGATTTAGTTTCCACAACATAATCATTTACTTGTTGGGAAATCTAAGCATGTTCTCGAAACCCTCCTTTGTATTTCATAGTAATTAGTGGTGTGCATAACTCATCAGACATATTTTCCACACAAATTGGCTGCAACTCTTCTTAAGAGAGTGCTATATTTAAGGAATATGTTAATCCTTTCCATCAAGAAATGAAATCTGAAAATCTTTCATTTTACTTTTTTTTAATTTTTAAGATCAAAAACTATTTTATTCGATAGCGTTGTCCTAAATTGGAGAAGGAATTTCTGACAGAGGCCTTCCCATCCAGTAATTGATCGTGACTGCAAACTTGTATTCCATACAAAGGTTGGACCCTATAATGAATGCACAAAACATCTGATCTTTACTGCTTATTATGGTTGAGGGGTCCCCATAATGGGATCACAACGGGAAAAAAATGCATTAATGTTTTCTTTGGATCTCCCGAACCATTAAAAATTGGAAATGTAGTATTTATAAGTTTGGCGGTGGAGGGATCGAATCCACCCAGTCTGGGTAAGCTTTCTTTTCTGGTTGTACTGGTGCATACCATTCTTACATAGCTTCCAATCGAGTTTTTAATTCCTAAATCATATTCATAAGAATTTGGGAAATATCTAATGATATGGGACTTATACAGGTACAACATCTGGAGCTTGAATTGGCACAGTGACCAGAAACACCACTGGTGGTGGTGTTATTGGTATTTGTCTTGGATAACTCATGAGGACAGGACTATAAGGATGTGTTTGATCCTTACCTAGCCATGTACCTAATTATCCACTGAATGTGGATAATATTCATTGTTAATATATATAATATTCATGTTATTTATTATTTATAAACACAATTTTAGTGTATTTTACACTTTGAACATTATTTCATATTATAATTGCAATTCCTTCTTAAAATTCACTATTACATGGTACATTTTTTAACATTATTTAAAGTACCCAATGATCTTTATTTTATTTTCATTTTTAATATTTATTTTTCTCATTAAGTTGGTAAAAATTCATACTTTTGTAGTACTTGAAGATTCATATTGGAAGACCACCAAAAGTTGACCTTGAACAAACAACATTCTAGGTAAATTGAACTGGAAAGCAGACCAATAAAACTAATGTAGAGGACAATATACAAGACCAATAATTCTGAAAACTCAACTGAAGGTATAATAAATTATGGGGAACATTTCATTAAATAGTGGAAAAGGATAATTATGAATTTTTAATATATTTCCAGGAGGCTCAAGTTGCAGATAAAATTATGGGCCAGATTCTGCGGCCTAGAAAAAAATTCCACTATTTCGACAATATCTTGCAAACAAAAACTCTATTTGGGCTGAAATGTTACATGATATTAGGAGAAATCTGGTGATAGATTTTCTTCTTCTATAGACCACTCTAATTCAGTTATCTAGAAGGTCATTTAGATTCTTCTGTTCGGTGGATGCAAGTTTCCTTCCACTTCAGGTCAAGGGTTGAAAAGTCTAAGTTACATAAGCTTTCCATGACACTAGGCCTACCATACTCAAGTGGGATTACTTTCACTATTTTATTATTTACCCAAGTCTATTTAAATGCATATTTAAGGTAGTGTTTTTGGAGGATTTATTCATATTTATTGATTTTTTTAATTTTAATGTTATGTTGTGATTTTGTAGCCTTGAGTGTGTCTTCCTCATGTAAGTTTTTCAATTCACCTTAGTTTCTTAATAAAATTTCAACTTATACTCTTATTTTTTTCTTCTTCATATCACATTTATACCATTGGTTCAAGGTGTGAATTTATTCACACAAAACCATGTGCAATTATCACACACCGGTGGAATGATCATTATTTCATTGTCTTTTTTTACTTCTCCAATTCTTCACTCATGAGTCTAATTCCGCTTCCATTGAAACCATAGAATCAATGGAGGGCTATCCCACTTATGGGTTGATTCAAAGAAGTATCAAGGGGTTTTATTAGATGTTATTTTTTACTCCATTAATGTCTAATCACTTCTTTTAATTGAGAAGTTTGTTTAAATATCTTTAAACTCCTTCGTCCTTATTGAATTTAAGGTTGCACACTTCAAGTGAAAATACGAACCTTTAACTTGGAGTGATAAAAACATTGATTCTTCAAGTGTATATGTGATTAGTATTAAGGTTTTGAGGTATTAAACCAGTAAGTGATGATTTTTATTGATCTTATTAAATGAACCCATCTAAAATATAAGAAATTGAATTAGTTGAAAAAGTAATGCATCCAATCCACCCCTTAGTAAAAACCTAGGATAAACTCATTCTTTTAAATTTAATTCACTTAGGACTCTTAGTGTTAACTTCAACCTATCTAAAATCAACCCAAATGTGGCTACATTATATCCAAGAACTATCCATTGAATGCGCATGTCTATAGTTTTCTTCTTAGGTATCTGAGGATTCGACAACCCAAGTTAAACTACAAGAGACCGCTTAAACCTAAAATCATGGGTAAATTTGGGCGAGACCAAATTTTGGTGTCGTTTCCAGGGACCTAAGTAAGTTATCTTAGACACTAGCTTTCTTTTCTCAATCAACTTCCCAATTATCATCCCCAATTTCATTCTTATCGAAAACCCTTTTGAACAAATCCAAAAATGGGGAACCTCTCTTTACTTTGATCACTCCACACCAAGTGTGATGTACAATTAACATCCTAGTTTCTACTGGTGGGATAATAAACAACCTATTGAGCCATAATTTTTTTAACTCCTATTCTCCAAAAAAAATTCTAACCTATTATGAGTTCCAATTCCAACAAGGCCAATAGGAATATCATCCTGTGGAATTCCAACAACTTAATTATCCTCTTGGAATAGACCATATATCTCAACCCCTTGTCTATCTTGATCCACATCCATTAATTGAGAAATTGTGTCAAAAAATGGATAGAATTACTCTTTATGTTTCATCCTTGAGAGTATAACTGCAAAGCATTGAAACAATTATGGAACCCATTCCCAGTCAGGTTGTCCATTCCTCATTATTCATAGAGGAATCTTGTTACATACAAACATCTCCTGAAAATGATAAAGAAACTTCCTTTGACCCTATTATACCTGAAGAACATGAATTAATAGTTTATGGGTGTTTAAATTAAGAGGAAACTGGTTTTTTGTATTCACAAGAGAGAAATTTGACATCATGGATTGAGTGTCCTGAATATTGCTCCATTAATGATTCTTCAGAACTAAAAATCACTGCACCATAGGGAGAAATAATGAACATTGAGTCTATACCCATTACTGAAACTAATATTTCCAATTTGGTGGTTGAATATTCCATTCAAAAGGAACCATTTTTGTTGAGAAATTTATAAAATGAAACTGATTTTGATTCAAAATCTCGACCTGTGTTTGAATTTCCTATCCAACCCAAGATCAAAATTATTTTCCTTCCTTCCCCAATCAATTATCACTTCATAAGGTATAATCATGAACTTTCAATCAAAATTAATTCTCCTCTTGAAACCAAAAAAGTTCTAATGATCATTGATGTCTTAAGCAAGACTATAGAGGAAACTGGATCAACCATTTCTGATATTCCTTGGATTTTCCCACTCATGGTAGAACTTAGGTTTATACATGACACAAATTCTAAACAAATAATCAATATCAATAAAGTAGAATTGTAGAAATATGGGGTCTTTAAAATGTTTGAAGTTGGTATTTGGTAAGTTATGGGGGTTCAAGTCGAGCTAACGACATTAAACAAAAGCATTGCACGGGAGGTAACCTGTGGTTTTCATGTTTCCTATCATTGTGAATCATCTTTATTTTTCATTTTGATATTTTTTTTTTAAAAAAATTACCTTATACTGTTGACCTATTCTTTTATGAGTATTGATGGGTATGAAAGGGGGGATCTATATTAATCTGTGTCACATGGTGTGATCCTTGAGTAAAACCTTACCCAAAAATTTAAAAAGAAGACAATGTACCATCAGTTCATTTTATTTTTATGTCTTTGTACGTTAAAATAAAAATAAAAAAAATAATTAAAAAAATTAAAAGGACACATCGTAGGTCATGGGTAAAACCCCATCACAACTGGCAAAGCCATGGGGACTCAAACCCAGGACCGAAGGGAGATAGGGGAGCGCGCTTACCACTGACCTACATCTTATAGTACTCCCTTATTATATAATTTTTATATATATAATTATATTTTACTTTTTTTATATGAATATATATATATATCTGTATATATTGTTTTTTTCCTTTTTCCACTAAGGAACTCTACAAGTGACATATATATCAAAGGACTATATTGCAGTAGCAAGAAATTCAACTTCAACCAACAGGTGACTTCATTCCATGATCCTCATATTGAAAATTCCTTTTATAATTATTATAATCTACCTCTACACCCTTCTCAATGTTATTTTTTTTAAACACCGGGGACAGTGTTATTCTAAGTTGGGGGGGTGAAAAAATGAAAAAAAAAATTAATTAATTTTGTGTACATAAAAAATTTGTGGAAGGAAAATTTTCTTTAACCTTGAACATGATAATACACATTGAACACTTTGAAACTGAATATCAAATAATTTAGCATGCCCTGATTCTAATTTTAATCCATGTATAATTTCATGAGCATAGATTTTGGAATGTGTGGATGTCTAATATGAAATTTCATCATTTATATTTTCATCAAAATAAAAACAAGATCACAACCCATGTCCTTTGGATAGTGGGGTATTATTTTGAGTTCATGGGGTCCCCCAAAAAAATAGCATAGGTTTTGTGATCATTTTAGTTTAATATGAGTATTAAATAAAATAATAAAAAAACAATAAATTTGCATGTGGAGAAATGAAATGACCTAATGTGTGGATTTTGGAACTTGGGGATCATGACTCCATAGTTTTATAGCCCAAATTTAGTAATTTTATCTCTATTTTTGGTCATTTGACTTTTTTTTTACTGAGTTAACTCGAGATGATGCCCGAGTATGTGGGCTTCACTTGGTGCCCTGAGGTCTTTGAGCCTGGGTGTCATCGGCAAAGTCTCGCTACATAGGTTGACTCTTTTGAGTGAAATTTCAATTAACATGGAAATATTGAAAAAAAAATTAATACTCATCTTAATATTGAAATGTGATTCCACCCAGCGCTTCTATCATTTCCCCCTTGAAGAAAGATGAACCCCCATGTCTATTGTGATACACAACACAACCTCGTACTTAATTGATATTGGATGAAATATGGTGATAATTTTGAATAGAGGAATTGTCTTGGGATTGGAATATTCTTATAAAAATATCTTGTATTAAAATATTTTTATGGGTTTCACAGTTATTTGATATAAGGGCTTTTTGTGATCATTGTTTATTAAAATGTTTTTGGAAAAGGGAATTCAAATTTCACATTTTTGAGATATATTTTACTCGGGACTATCAAAACTCAAGTTGGGGGTGTGATTATACACTTAATGAGGCTAATATTAATTTTTAATATATATAATATCCATGTGCTTTATTATTTATAAACACCATTTTAGTGAATTTTACACTTTGAACATTATTTCTTATTATAATTGTAATTTCTTCTTAAACTTCACTATTACATGGTACATTTTTTAACATAATTTAAAGTACCCAATGATCTTGATTTTATTTTAATATTTAATTATAAGTTTTCTCATTACATTTGTAATAATTCATACTTTTTGAGTACTTGAGTATTCATATTGGTAGACCACCAAAGTTGGCCTTTAACAAACAACATTTTGGGTGAAGTGAACTGGACAGCAGCCCAATAAAACTATTGTAGAAGGAAATATACAATCCCAATAATTATTAAAATCGAAAAAAGGTATAAGACATAATTTATAACATTTCATTAAAAAGTTTCCAAAAATAATTATGATGTTTTAATGGAGTTTCAGGTGGCTCAAGTTGGATATAAAATTCTGGGCCAGATTCTACGGCCCAGAAAAACAGTCCACCATTTCAACAATATCTCGCAAAATAAAATTCCATTTGGGATGAAATGTTACATGAGGTTAGAATACATCTATATATCCATTATATTATTCTATGGCTCACTCTAATTAATTCATCTAAAAGGTCATTTAGATGCATATGTTCGGTGGATGCATGTTGCCTTCCACTTCGGGTCAAGGGTGGAAAGGTCTAAGTTCCGCAAGCTTTCCACCACCCTAGGCCTACCATACTCAAGTGGGATGACTTTAACTATTGTAATATCAACCCAAGGCTCCTAAAATTCCTATTTAAGATAGTTTTGTTGGAGGATTTATTCCTCTTTGGTTCTTTGTTTAATTGTAATGTTATGCTGCGATTTTGTTGCCTTGATTTTGTCTTTCTCATGTAAGTTGTTCAATTCACCTTAGTTTCTTAATAAAATTTATTATTCTCCTATTATTTTGTTATTCTTCATATCAAGTTGATACCTTTGTTTCAAGGTGTGAATTTATTCACACCAAAACTTGTTAAATTATCACACAACGTTGGAGTGATCGTTATTTCATTGTCTGTTTTTACTTCTCGAATTCTTCCCTCATGAGTCTACTTTCCGCTTCCATTGAAACCATAGAATCAATGAAGAGATAGAAAACTTATGGGTTGATCCAAGGGAGTAGAATGGGGATGTATTGGATATTATTTCTCACTTCATTAATGTCTAATCACTTCTTTTAATTGATAATTTTGTTTGAAGATCTTTAAACTTCTCCGTCCATGTTTAATTTAAGGTTGCACACTTCAAGTGCTAATACAAACCTTTACCTTGGATTTATCAAAACATTGATCCTTAAAATTTATAGGTGATTAGTATGAAGGTGTGGAGGTATTAAACTAGTAAGTGATGATTTTTTTTTTGATCTTATTAAATGAACCCATCTCAAAAATAAGAAATTGAAAGAGTTGAAAAAGGAATGCTTCCAATCCACCCCATGTGAAAACCTAGGATCAACTCATTATTTTAAATTGAATTCACTTAAAACTCTTTGTGTTCTCTTAAACCAATCTAAAATCAACCCAAATATGGCCAATTAATAGACAAGAACTATCCATAGAATGTGCATGTCTATAGGTTTCTTCTTAGGTCTCTGAGGATTCTACAACCCAAGCTAAACTAGAAGAGACCACTTAAACCTAAAATCTCGGGTAAATTTGGGAAAGACCAGTACCCAATAGAGGGGATTATTTATCTTTATATTTATTTGAAACAAAATCTATTTGCTAAATAGTTCCTACAGGATGTGCAGGTTGAGTATCTGGTTGGGGAGCATGTCTGGTAGAAATGATACTTTGAAGTAACTCTACATTGAGTATTCCAAATTCTTAATCTTCTATTATTTATAGGAAAATATTTCTTCATGAGAAAGACATTGACCTTCTCTAGTGGAAAATTGAGACATAATCTAACTTTTATCTTTCCCCTTTTTAGATTCCTTTCAACGGGGTGGGATTTGGTTACATGAAGGAATACCTAGATTCTGGGTAAGCCACTAATTTTGGGTGTGAAAACCTCCTTCATTTGCTTCAGTGTGTACCATGTTATGGATAAGAAATTCATCTTCAGACTCCCATGAACTAGACCCATTCTTTGTAGGATCTTTCATAATGATATTAATGACATTCAATAATACATAATACATTAATGTAATTCTATTAGTATCTTTGTAAGATCATCTCCTTATGTATCCTCCATGAGACATTGTTATCCTATACGTTGAATTCTAGAGAACTATTTAATGAATAGTAACTTGAAGAGAATCCTTAGATAGTTCAGTTGTACATTCACTATGTGGCTTCATCCCTAATTGGGAGAAAACTGACTTTCGTTGAGGAGGGGATTGTAGATGTGAAAAAGCCCCCATACCTACAAGATGGAGTTGTTCTTGTTCTTCAACCCTTATGACTTTGTTTATTTAATTCAAAGGTTGAGTTAAACAAGCCCCCATCCCTGTAGGATGGTGTGTCTCTTGAACTACTATAGCTGATATTAACACAGTTTCTCTTTTGATTTTGTGAATTTTGGTCCGAACATTTGTTGGGTGTATTATCCGACAACCACTTAAATCGCATGTTTTGGAAGACCGCAGTGATATTTGAGACATTTGAGAAATCTGATGGTTTACATCCTCTAAGAGGGAGGCTTGCTTATTATTCTCAGATTCTTGATGTAATAGTATCTCAACGTCTTCCTCATTTTGGGCCTGAATTTTATGAGAGTTAGTGGAGGCTTGTTCTGGATCATATCAATGATTACACACTAAATCTATTGATTGTAGCTGACCATGGGCAATAATATTTCATGAGACCACTTTTGGTCGGATTTTTTTATTTTGGAGCATAGTGAAATGAAATGTTCTATGTGCACCCCATCATTTAAAATGAACACCATATGGGGTATCAATAATTAATTGATGTACCCTCCTTAGTTCATCGATTCATGCACGTTGAAGGGTTCTCTACTACTTTTCAACCTTTGGATATTAGAAAACTAAGATAGATGCCATGTTTATTTGGCATTGTAACCCTTATATTACCTTTACATGTCTTTGATATTCATCATATTGTAATAATTTTTCATTCATATGATAAATATTATTCTATAAGTTGAGGTAGATATAATGAATGCAATCTTCTATCATCAATTCTAGAATGTTGTATTGAGAGGCTTCCAAAGGCCAAAACTTGGCTGCTATTTCACCTTTAACTAGTAGTTTTCTCATATTCAAAATATCTTCATCATATTTTTCTAGATTTTTCTCCACTTTGTCTGAACAAAGTGGATGCTTCTCGATTGTTTTATTACAAATAGTGGAATCAATTTCTTTTTCCTCTGCTATATTAGAAGACAAGTGACCCAAGGGACGTTTGGAGAATTATCATCACCTTGGGATAACTTTTTATTGAGAAATTATTTCACCTATTAGTGGCAAGGAATAAGACATGACTGGAATTATGTTGGAAAGTGCCTCGAGATAATAGGGCTTTCTCATTACAACATTTCCAATTAGAGAATTTTCTTGACAATGCGAAAAACTACGACAGAGAGAACTTTCTCAGCAAATGCCATCATGGGGAGGACCACCATGGGGGATTGTAGAAAGGGATAAAATGTTCTTTCTCCTTGGTCTTCTGGACACACTGAGGGTTTTTGTGGCTCTCATCTAGAGATAGACTCTCTAGATTGACCGAATTTTCAAGAAGAAAGCCTTAATGACAAAGTTTTTTATGGGGAACTTCATAATTACTACTACTGCTCCCATAATTTGGTAATGGGAGGGTAGGATCTTGAGTTACAATAGATAAATGTTTGAGGGATTCAAGAACTCCAACATTAAGAGGATCCAGATCGTATATTGTCTCTTGATTTTCCAACTATGATTGGTAAGACTTCTTATTAGATGCTCTTTTACATGTAGTTGGGTCCACTTGATGGGAGAAGTGGTTATCAAGGGCGGGTGTATGTGCCTACCTTGGAGTGGTCACCAAAATGGGCAGATTATCTCCAATTGTAAAGGGTGTATATTCTCGATCGAGTTTTCCATATGATATGGGGGAGTTTTTCCCCATAACCCTCCTCGACGGGAACATAGGTTTGTATCTATTTTGGGATGGCATGCCGACAAGTCATCCCAAGTGTAGGGACAGAATTATGTGTCTTTTCCCCTGATAGTACTGAAGATTCCATTATGATATTCTAGCATGCTTCCAGAATATGGGAAGGAATTTTTGTCTTCCCTTTCACCATTTTTAAAATGTGTTTAGTGACTTCATCATCCAGAATGGGAATATACATCCATTCTATATTTGGAGTAGGTGTATGTTCCTGATCCTATCCTCCCATTCCGGTTAGTGGATATTGACAGTAATCATGTATAGGGGAAGAGAGTTAAGTCTGTCCCAAGTTTGTCATTTGAGCTTTCCGGCTAACTTCTTCTAGTGCTTCCAAACAAGACTGCCTTCAGTCTTGATGAATGTTGAGAGGTGTATGTGTTTGCTGGTTATTTTCTACCAAGCATGGTTGACGTAATTCTTTCAAATCTGATAGATGAGACTACTAGAATAATTGGTGAGTGTAGGCAGGTGTATATTCCTGCTTATTAGTTGTCACCATATTTGATTGGTGGGCATCCTTGAATGCAGTTAGACAAGCCTGCTGAATAGATAATAGTTTGTAAGAATATGTATCTATCTACTCATGGCACTCCACTAGATTTAAATGGCAGGATTAGTTGGGTTCCTCTAGAAGAATATTCTAGCTGGTGGAATTAGGGTGGAAAAGTTTATGAGATCATTCATTGTTTTCCATCAAGTTAGGTTAATGGAATTCTCTAAAGGTGTCAGAATTAATAATCTACTTCATGTTGGTCTAACATTTTCCTCATTGGTTTGTCTTTTTCGCTCTATTATGAGGGACCTTGGCCAAACAACTGAAGGAAACACCCCCATCAGGTTGGCGGTTCACTATCGCATGATTCTGCTGGCGGAGATTATTGGTGGGAGCCCTCGGGATGGACCCTTGCAGCTTTGAGTTGAGACCATAAGTGACATCTTGATCCACCTCCCTATAGTATGGGAGGTACTGGTTATTGTATTTTGGGGATAAGGACCTGAAATGGTTGAAGATGGTGGTTGGAATTGTCTGTTTCTTGACCATTGGTCATCGCTGACCGGACGATCGAGGATTGTTGTTAACTTTAAGAGCCTGTTGAGAATCCTCCAGGGTTGGGATAGTACCGTGTTGATAGTATTCCTATACCAATACATTTGAGATCCAGTGTTAAAGATTCTGAGTTAGTGATGATTTCCTTCAAGTAGATGAGGATCCATCTTGAGCAGCGGTCGGGGCACTCACGGGTGAAAACATGAAGGAATCCATTTAGAGTGAATTGAGTTCTGAGAAAACTTTAAAAAAATTAACTATATTAAAGAAACTTCTTTTAGATGGACACATGCATGATCGATTCCTTTTTCTAGCCTTCCTTTATCAATTTATAGGGTCTTGATAGATGGGTAACACCATTAACTTGGTTAAGGATTCACATTGGGTTCACCATTTTTGTTTTGTGTCCCTCAGAACGTGTGTTCTAGTTAGGAATCACTAATTCTAGGCAGTTTAAATTGAATTTATTTATGGAACTAGAAACATCCAATGATTCTCTATCCAAAAGGACCTTCTTTCCAAAGGCATGTGTTCATTTGGCTTGGGCCTACGATACTTGATAACATACATTAGTCTAGAGGATGGTAGGTTGGACTCATAACACCCTTTTAGTGGGAATTATTTCCTACTCTGGGACTCTCATATCGATTTAAGATATTTTCATGAATCATTATATATATACCATGTATAACATAGTTTTCCATTGAAATTTGAAGTCAATTATTAGCATGTATGAAATTTAGAATCATCTGTATGTATTTGAAGTTCTTCATTAATCGATACATCGTATGTATTTGAGGTTATCCATAAATGTTTTTCTCTAATATACTATTTAGAGATTCTTTTTAACTGTTGTTATGATAATACTAGTTTTTAAGACACTCAGTGGGGAACTATGGAATTTATTGTCGTCTAGGGAGACGGAATTTTGTTTTGATGTCGAGATCATACCCATAAATTGGATACCTATGTATCCTTGTGAAAGGAATTATAACCCTCATAGTTTGGTTCTACTTAATGGTACACATAATACCTTTTAAGGTCATGTGACAAGGACCTATCCATACAATTTAATGTCATGTGGTAAGGAAATATAAGAGAAAGGTGCTTAGTCAAAGTTTAGTGTGGGACTTATGCCTAAGAATCCCAAGGAACTTGGAAAAGATATGAGTTTCCAAGTTTGATTAGGCCATGTTGGGAATATAGAACATGAAAAACATGGTTGATTTGAAGTGTTGGGTTTGATCCTCAGAGAGACATCTTACGTATCACATTTGGATGGGAATTAATATATGGACATGCCCTTAAACATTACATAATCTTGAATTAAATGAATAATTCACATTTGGGATCTTTTCAGGTTTAGAGTTTTAGAGAATTAGGACATAACTATTACATAACAACTTGAGTATTACAAGTATAAACTTCTACATAGAATCCATTTTTTCATAAAATAAAAACTCTTAAAAAGACACATGTCTAGTTCCATGTTTTAGACAGCATGACTTTTCTTTGATCCCATCCTTGAACCTATTCATCTTTAAGTCCTGTGGAAAACATTTCAAAAACATGGGATGAGCATGAAAATCATAGTAAGGGTTATAAAATAAGGAAGGAAAACATTATCCCAAAAATAAATACAAATCCATGAAACCATAATTTTCTATCATAGCATACCTTATGAAATCATATGATTTATGAATAACACACACAAATCATAAATAATTAAGGTTACTTATGGCATCCATATCAAACTTACATTGTAGCTATCACAGCTATGTAGGGAGTCACACTTGGAATACCCATCACAGTATATTCCCTAAATATCTTAGGAGAAACATCACGTTTACCTCCGTCATGTTACCCAATGCATTGGAGAGCTATCTCGGGCTCACCTGCCCTAGGATTATCACGGAACCACCCATATACATAAACAATGCCCAATAACCATAACATAATCATAACATATAACACATGTATAAAGGAAAGATAACATTTCCACATTCCAATATATCAAATCAAGATATTGAAATAAACAATGTTTTATCAAATCATTTTGAAAACCTTTTTTAAAAAGAGATTTTTGAATCAAAGTGTCCCATACGACATTGAATCTTTTAAATGAATTATAATTTGAAAACATTAATTTTCATATAAATAAATCCTAAAACCCATTTTTAAGACATGTACATTAATGAGAAATATTTATATGAATAAATCTTTAAAACATTTAAAACGATATTTTAGTTAAAGAGTCTTTTAACAAAAAGAGAGACACTTGAATACAAATAATTTAGGAATAACATTTAATCAGAAATTTATAATATCATTAGAATAAAGGGATTCATGATATAATATGTCAAAGTACAGTATATACACCATATTAGAGTGAATTAGTGCATAACAACAATGAAGTCTCAATGGAAATGTAAATTGAGATGAAATCCCTTATAAAGATGGTATCCTTAAATTAAGGATAAATCAATCACATAATTATGTGTGAAAAATATAAATACACCCAATATAAGTGGATATTAAGTGTAAAAAAATCAGAGGTCATTCACACATATTCATTGGATGACATATTCAATAAGTACAAGTTGAACCCAAAGAATTGAAATTGGGTTAAGAGGTTCCCTTGTAAAAATTCGACAGCCTAACGACATCACATTAAAATTCAGAAAATGATTTGATGAGATAAAAAAGGGAATATCATCACTTGGATATATATATTACATAAATAAGGATATAGAAGAACATATCCCAACATAATAATATGTAAATTAAAAGACATAACACAAAGAAGTCTTTTATAAAGAGGAGGGTGAATAGTTCCCTTACCGATTTGGTAACTTACAAAATATACGCCACATGAAATAAGGATCATACAATGAAGATTTAAATACTCATAAATGAAATTATATTACATAAAGATTAAAATCATGGGCAGTACATACACCACACAAAATGAAATTTTGGAAAATATAGCATGAATCTCATGGGAATAAAAAGTGAGACGAAACCCTTTACCACGTTGTAATCAACTAAGTCGTATGACCAAAAGTTAATAACCACCAAATGAATCACATAATACCATGAATATAATGAGAATCATGATAATATATATCAAATGGTTGTACACAATACACCACATTCAATGAATAAGTGGCAAACAATGGAAATCTCACGGAATTAAAAGTGAGATAAGAAAATCCCTTACAAAAATTCGGCAGCCTAACGGCGCCACTTAAAAATTCTTAAAATGAATTTATGAGAGTAAGTGACGGTATCTCATCATATGAAATTAAAAATTATAGTATGGTGAATACAAAATAACATCCTCCAACATAATAACATGGAGCATGTATGAAATGACATAAAAGAGAGTACTTGAAATGAAAGAGAGAGGTCGGATCCCTTACCTCGTGTCCGACTTGACTCGATCATTCTTTAATATCCTAAATAATAAACTAATGTTAATTTATACTTGATTAATAACCTTTTTCAAGTTTATTATTCCTTTTATATCACTTATTACCATGTTATAAACATTATGTAATCATTTAAGTTAATAATGTTCGTTTTGTCGATATTTGGTACTTGAGTCAAAAATGGACTTCTTATAATTACATGTTTTTCATGTGGTAAAAGTTTACTTATATACAGAATGATATTAATGATTTAGATATCATATATATCATATATATCTATTATATACATGTATTTATTATAGTACATAAAATTTAGAGGTAAGAAATGAAATGCACCGTTCATGGAGACGGTAAGTCGTATGTACGCATGAACGCTACATTAATTTCTATTTCTTATTTTAATGGAATTAAAAAATAATGATATATAGGTATATTATAATTCCAGTATAATATCATATATAATATCATTAACTCTATCCTTTATACATCGCACATAAGGCATTAACGAGTCACATCACTTTGAGGGGGCGGTAGTCTGTGCTTCCTCAAATGAGATTATCATATTTACCCACTTTAGAAACCATAAAGGCATGCTATAAATGGAAAATACAGAAGCATAAAGAAAACAAAAACATAATATATATCATATATAAATACAGTTCCATCATAATTTCCACCATGAGAGCCGGTTGGAGATATTTGAACAATCATCGTTTCGTAAGGCGTTAGTTTTCCATCCAAAGAAACATTATGTTCTTCATCCATTAGATGGAGGTGTGCATAAGTCTAGTTGGAATACTTCTCATAAAAACATCCTGGTATATTGAGGATACTGGTGGTGTTACAAAATAAAGGAATTAAAATATTTTAGGGGATGGGGAAGTAAAATAAAAGAAAACAATTTAAGAGAAATTGTTACCTTTAATTTGGGTAAATCCCTTTGGTTTGAACCAAAGGACTTCTTGAAGTGTCTTCTGCCTAAGGTAAGGCTTCTAGGAGGAGGGAAGGGATGTATGTAGCTTAATTGGGTAGAGTTTGGACGAGCCAAATGGCTTTAGAGGTGTGAGTAATTGGTTAGAAGTGGTCTCCATTTATAAGGGAGAGGAGGGGATCTTTAGGAAAGTGTGAAAATATTATTTTATAATATAATGATAATCGGTTTCTAATTGTCCAAAAATCATTATAGTAGAAGATAAGATGAGACATGGTAGAAATAAAATCATCCAATCATAATTGGACATGTTTTGTATAATATTTTAATCATTATAATCTTATTTATTTAAATCATTTATTAATGAGGTAAATACTGCATCATTATTGTGTCATAAATAATTTAATTTATTTGATGTCTAAAAATTATAAAAAAAATACCATGATATATAAAATATTTTTATATTTCCAAATAACATTTATAGTTGAAAATAAGACTTATATAACACCATATAAAAATTAATTACAAAAAGATTTGTGTTAATGTCAATTTTGTCTTCACATTAAATTAATTTTTCTAAATTGTCATTATCACTCCCAAGTGGCTAAATGGGGTCCCAAAATCAACCCAAATATGCCCATGGTCGTAAATGACTCACGCAATAAGGTTTGTACAAGTGTTAAGATAATTTTGAATTATTATAATATTCTTTTAACCTTGAATTGCCTTATTTACCTTTAACCGCAGTAAATAAAAGTCAAAAGTTTCTATTCACCAAAAAAATTATTTTCATCTTAATTAACAACATTTTACTTCTTGTTAACAAACATTTATGTCGGATTTTTGAAATTCAATTCATAGAAGTGGTAAAATTTTATTTAAATGAAAAAGTCCGTTTTTTTAACTACCACTAAGTGGTTTCACTATTCATCAAAAATTGATGTTTTTCAGAAAAATACCAAAAATTAAGCCTAAGAATTATTTGATATTATGAATTAAAAATTGATGTATATTTTACCAAATTAAAAACATATAAGTGAAATTAATTAATTTAAAAATTTATTACCGTTATCAAAACAAATAGCGTGTTTTTATAAAACAATAACTATCAAAAGATTAATACTTGTTTTTGTCCAATTTCAAAGTGAAATTAATTCTAATGACTCACATTGGATTAAATGGTAAAAATATATTTTAATTTCACTTTAAAACCAATTAAAAAGATAATATAACCATATAAAAATATTATATTAAAAGTCACTTTTGAATTAAAATACAATATTTTTCACTATTCATTAAAAAATGAACTTTATCGGAAAAGTTCCGAAAATTTACAAAAATTAAATTTTGATGTCCCCATTCTAAAAAAGGATTTTATTTGGTCAATTTAAAATGTATTAAAGTGACCAAAATTATATTTAAAAAGGGTTCTCCATTAAAAGGCCATAAATCGGCCTTTTAATGTAAATTAAACTTAAAATTAGATTCATTCAAAATTTAAGCCTCTAACTTTTATTGGATAAATGTAAATACATTTAACAAACATGTATAATAATATTTTTTTTAGTTTTTTTCATTCCTTCCAATACAATGGCTAGGAGTTGACTACCATTTAAAATAATAATATTATATTATTAGTGTGTAACGTAAGATTTCAAAGAAACTCGTTGTTGCGTATCGGGTACGCTATCGAACATAGCAACACTTTTAAAGTAAAATGAATATTTAATTCAAAAATATTAATAAATATGAAATATGAAATATGTCTTATTCTTTATTTACCTAAGATGTTACATCCTGCCCCCCTTTTGGGAATTGCATCCTCGCAATTTAAAAAAAAGGGCTCGGAAACTTCATTGAAAGTCCCACATCGGAAAAAGAGTCAGTAAAACTATCACTTTAAAATAAAGAAAGAGAAGCACAAAGGTCACCCGAGTTAACCCATATTAATATTCCATGAAAACATAGACATGGAGGAGAAAAAAAGGGCCAAGTTCTAATGGAGAGGGTTAGGAAACCCGTTTAGGAGAAAGGTAACCACCAAAAAATCACAAACTTGTGATGGGTTAAACAGTCTTTGATTCCCCAGTAGGAAAAGTTAACGGAGAGGGGTTTTGTTTAAAGTTACTTTTTATTGAGGAATTTATTTATGAGATTAACCAAAAACATAATAAAATATACTTACTTGTCATGTAGACATTCATATTTTACTAGATTTCTAACACAAACTCATATTTTCTCCAAACGATGAATATCCAGTATGAATTTTTTTTCACTTTAAGAGTGCTATAATCATCTTAAAGAGAATCACATAATTCACAAAAGATGAACTATATATTTCCCATGTCTTCAGATATTAACTAAAACCAAAATATTTAGTATAAGATCAGATAATCACCAAAAGGATAATCCTTTATAAAAATAAATACCACTCTTAATCTCCAAAATTCAACAAAAAGAAACCAAGGTTCAAGAAAGACCATTAAATAAAAATTTGTCCTTAAAATTATTCAAAGTAATCCAAACTAAGATTGAAACACAAATCTCTGAAGTATTTAATCACATAGTCCTCCAAGGTAAATCTTAACATTTATCTCCAAATAACATCAGTTACTATTAAAGTATCATACTAAAAATTAATTAACCTAATCACATATCCTCCATGATAGGTTAATAATTTCCATAGATAACCCAAACTCAACTTATTCCTGATTCATAATATCATATAACTAAAAATAATTAGTCATACTAACCAGGGACTTCACGTAGTCCAGTGGTAGGCGATAAATACCAGTCGCACTTTGGTTGTGGGTTCGATTCCCACAACTTCGTCTGACGCGACAGGTTGTCACATGGTTTGCGTGTTATCCCTTTTCAAAAACTACATAATTTTATTACATTCCCAAAAGAGATAAATTCATCAAAAATAACCATAACATATTTTAACCACAAAGGTTATCTAATAACTTTTGTTTTCCATCCCAAAATGTATTAACCGGTAATTGCCTCAAATTCAAAGATCATATAAACCCAAATGGTTATTTTATAACTATATCCACAAAAGAGAAGATAATTATTCCTTGAATAAAATTTTCATATATCAACCATCAGGGTTACACATACTATAAAAAGTCCTCTAATGTAATTAATCATCAAAAGATCCTTAATACTTTTGAGCATTTCACCATCCTGAAATCTACCATAACTCTTGAATCCCTTGTATATTGACCTCTTACTCATTAAATGTTATTCATGATCCATTAACCATTCTTTACCAACTTATTCTGGAATACTTATTTCCTGCAAACAAAATCATGAATCATATCCTAAGATTTAAATAATAGGAAAACATATGTTAAGAAATAATCCATACATTTCATTGGTCATTGTCAATTTCTTCATCCTCAATCGGAATGGCATTAGGTATTGGTAAATGAATATTTGTATGATCCTGGGGATCCCATTCCCGAAACTTCTTTATAGGACATGTGTTTGCATAATGACCATGCTCACCACATTTAAAACATTCAATTGATCCTTCAGAAAGAACTTTTTTCCGTTTCCTAGAGTCAATTAGATGCTTCCTTTTTCCATGGAAGGTTCTTGCTTTATGACCATTATTTCCACATCTAAAGCATCTTTCTATCCCTTTGAAACATTTTCCTATGTGTTTCTTTCCACATCTTTGACACATAGGGTTTTGAACATACTTACCTTTATGATTATTACATGAACAACCGTAGGGATTTTTTTCTCGCGTATATGATGTCTTATAAAAATCACTAAGGTTCGGTTGTTCAATCATGAATTCAGATAGTTGGTTGAGAATAACCACAAGAGTTCTCATTGCAACTCCCATATCATTCAGCTGCTCATTCAGAAAATTGTCATAGTTTTCTTCACATCCACTATTACTTCGGTGCCTGCTAGATCCAGTCATTTACTATAACCAAAAAGGTCAGTGTGAGTATATCATTAAAATCATCATATAATATCTTATGAGGAGGGTAAACACTAAGATATACTTATTCATGTTATCTTAAACTCATTCACTTTATAAAAATAACTATGACTCTTTCTAAAATCCTAACCATTATGGTAATGTTACTTATGCTTAAATTGTATCCTAACCTCTAAAGTTGTCTAAACCGACCTCTGATACCAACTATAAGGACTCGGCCGTAAACAATACATAATCTTGAATTAAATGAATCATTCACATTGGGGATCTTTTCAGGTTTAGAGTTTTAGATAATTAGTCCATAACTATTACATAAAAACTTGAATATTACAAGTAGACACTTCTACTCAGTATCTATTTTTTTCATAAAATAAAAACTCTTAAAAAGACACATGTCTAGTTCCATGTTTTAGATAGCATGACTTTTCCTTGATCCCATCCTTAAACCTATTCATCTTTAAGTCATGTGGAAAACATTTCAAAAACTTGGTATGATCCTAAAAATCTCAGTAAGGGTTATAAAATAAGGAAGGAAAACATTATCCCAACAATAAATACAAATCCATGAAACCATATTTTTCTATCATAACATACCTTATGAAATCATAAGATTTATGAATAACACACACAAAACATAAATCATTAAGGTTACTTATGGCATCCATATAAAACTTAAATTTTATCTATCACAACTATGTAGGAAGTTACACTTGGAATACCCATCACAGTATATTCCCTAAATCTCTTAGGAGAAACATCACGTTTACCTCTGCCACATTACCCAAAGCATTGGAGAGCTATCTCAGGCTCCCCCGCCCAAGGTTTATCACGGAACCACCCGTATACGTAAACAATGCCCAATAACCATAACATAATCATAACATATAACACATGTATAAAGTAAAGATAACATTTTCACATTCCAATATATCAAATCAAGATATTGAAATAAACAATGTTTTAACAAATCATTTTCAAAACCTTTTTTAAAAAGAAATTTTTGAATCAAAGTGTCCCATACCACTTTGAATCTTTTAAATGAATAATCATTTGAAAAAATTAATGTCCATATAAATAAATCCTAAAACCCATTATGAAAACATGGACATTAATGTGAAATATTTAGAAGAATAAATATTTAAAACATTTAAAACTATATTTTAGTTAAAGAGTTTTTTAACAAAAAGAGAGAGACTTGAATACAAATAATTGAGGAATAACATTTAATCATAACTTTATAATATCATGAGAATAAAGGGATTCATGATATAATATGTCAAAGTACAGTATATACACCATATTAGAGTTAATTGGTGCATAACAACAATGAAGTCTCAATGGAAATGTAAATTGAGATGAAATCCCTTATAAAGATGGTATCCTTAAATTATGGATAAATCAATCACATAATTATGTGTGAAAAATAAAAATACACCAAATATAAGTAGATATTAAGTGTAAAACAATCAGATTTTATTCACACATTTTCATTTTATGACATATTTAATAAGTATAAGTTGAACACAAAGAATTGAAATTGGGTTAAGAGATTCCCTTGTAAAAATTTGACAGCCAAACAGCGTCACATTAAAATTCAGAAAATGAGTTGATGAGATAAAAAATGGAATCTCATAACTTGGATATAAATTTTACATCAATAAGGATATATAATAACATATCACAACATAATAAGATGTAAATTAAATGACATAACAAAAAGAAGTCTTTTATAAAGAGGAGGGTGAATAGTTCCCTTACCGATTTGGTAACTTACAAAACATACGCCACAAGAAATAAGGATCATACAATGATGATGTAAATAATTATAAATGAAATTATATAACATAAATAGTACAATCATGGGAAGTACATACACCACAAAAAAGGAAATAGTGGCAAATATAGCTTGAATCTCATGGGAATAAAAAGTGCGACGAAACCCTTTACCACGTTGTAATCAACTGAGTCGTATGAC
Source organism: Viscum album (assembly GCA_963277665.1). NCBI lineage: Eukaryota > Viridiplantae > Streptophyta > Magnoliopsida > Santalales > Viscaceae > Viscum > Viscum album. The sequence continues at coordinate 2,134,602,182 of OY728143.1, forward strand.
CAAAAGTTAATAACCACCAAATTAATCATAGAATAATTTGAATATAATTATAATAATGATAATATATATCAAATGGAAGTACAAAATACACCACATGCAATGAATAAGTGGAGAACAATGTAAATATCACAGAATTAAAAGTGAGATAAGAAAATCCCTTACAAAAATTTGGCAGCCTAACGGCGCCACTTAAAAATTCTTAAAATGAATTGATGAGAGTAAGTGAGGGTATATCATCATATGAAAATACAAATTACAGTATGGTGAATAAAAAATAAAATCCTCCAACATAAGAACATGGAGCATAAATGAAATGACATAAAAGAGAGTACTTGAAAAGAAAGAGAGAGGTTGAATCCCTTACCTCGTGTCCGAATTGACTCGATCGTTATTTAATCTCCTGAATAATAAACTAAACATAATTTATAATTTCTTAAGAACCTTTTTCAAGTTTATTATTCCTTTTATATCACTTAGTACAATGTTATAAACATTATGTAGTCATTTAAGTTAATAATGTTCGTTTTGTCAATATTTGGTACTTGAGTCAAAAATGGACTTCTTATAATTACATGTTGTTCATGTGATCAAAGTTTCATTATATACAGAATTATATTCATGATTTAGATATCATATATATCATATATATCCAGTATATACATGTATTTATAATAGTACATAACATTTAGAGGTAAGAAATGAAATGCACCTTTCATGGAGACGGTAAGTTGTACGTACGCATGAACGCTACTTTCATTTCTATTTCTTCTTTTAATGGAATTAAAACATAATGATACATAGGTATATTATAATTACATTATAATATCATATATAATATCATTAACTCTATCCTTTATACATCGCACATAAGGCATTAACGAGTCACATTACTTTGAGGGGGCGGTAGTCCGCGCTTCCTCAAATGAGATTATCATATTTACCCACTATGGAAACCATAAAGGCGTGCTATAAATGGAAAATACAGAAGCATAAGAAAAACATAAACATAATATATATCATATATAAATACATTTTCATCATAATGGCCACCATGATAGGCGGTTGGAGATATTTGAACAATCGTTGTTTCGTGAGGTGTTAGTTTTCCATCCACAGAAACATTATGTTCTTCATCCATTATATGGAGGTGTGTCTAAGTGTAGTATAAATAATTCTCATAACAAAATCCTAGTATATTTAGGATACTGGTTTTGTTACAAAATAAAGTAATAAAAATATTTTAGGGGATGGAGAAGTAAAATAAAAGAAAACAATTTAAGAGAAAATGTTACCTTTAATTTGGGTAACTCCCTTTGGTTTGAACCAAAGGACTTCTTGAAGTGCTTTATGACTAAGGTAAGGATTCTAGGAGGAGGGGAGGGATGTAGGGAGCTTAATTGTGCAGATTTTGGACAAGCCAAATGGCTTGAGAGGTGTGAGTAATTGGTTAGAAGTGGTCTCCTTTTATGAGGGAGAGGAGGGGCTCTTTAGGAAAGTGTGAAACTATTATTTTATAATATAATTATATTCAGTTTATAATGGTCCAAAAATAATTATAGTAGAATATAAGATGAGTCATGGTCGAAATAAAATCATCCAATCATAATTGTACATGTTTTGGATAATATTTTAATCATTGTAATCTTATTTATTTAAATCATTTATTAATGAGGTAAATACTGCATCATTATTGTGTCATAAATAATTTAATTTATTTGATGTCTAAAATTTATAAAACAAATACCATGATATAGGAAATATTTTTAGCTTTCCAAATAATATTTATAGTCGAAAACAGGACTTATATAACCCCATATAAAAATTAATTACTAAAAGATTGTTGTTAATGTCAATTTTGTCTTCACATTAAATTAATTAATCTAAATTGTCATTATCACTCCCAAGTGGATCAATTGGGTCCCAAAATCGACCCAAAGATGCCCATGGTCGTAAATGACTCAACCAATAATGTTTTTATAAGTGTCAATGTAATTTTGAATTATTATAATATTTTTTTAACCTTGAATTACCTTATTTACCTTTAACCGCGGTAAATAAAAGTCAAAAGTTACTATTCAACAAAAAATTATTTTCATCTTAATGAACCACATTTTACTTCTTGTTAAAAACCATGTATGTCAGATTTTTGAAATTCAATTCACAGAAGTGGTAAATTTTTATTTAAATGAAAAAGTCGGTTTTTTTAACCACCACTAAGTGGTTTCACTATTCATCAAAAATTAAAGTTTTTCAAAAAAATACCAAAAATTCAGCCTAAGCATTATTTTATATTCCGAATTCAAAATTGATGTATATTTTACCAAATTAAAAAGATATAAGTGGAGTTAATTAATTTAAAAATTGATTCCCGTTATCCAAACAAATAGTGTGTTTTTAAGAAACAATAACTATCAAAAGATTAATACTTGTTTATTTCCAATTTCAAAGTGAAATTAATTCTAATGACCCAAATTGGATTAAATGGTAAAAATATATTTTAATTTCACTTTAAAACCAATTAAAAAGATAATCTAACCATATAAATAAATTAGATTAAAAGGTACTTTTGAATTAAAATACAATATTTTTCACTATTCAATAAAAATGAACTTTATCGGAAAAATTCAAAAAATTTACACAAAGTAAATTTAATGTCCCAATTATAAAGAAGGATTTTATTTGGTCATTTTATAATTTATTAAAGTGACCAAAACTATATTTAAAGAGGGTTCGCCATTAAAAGGTAATAAATCGGCCTTTTAATGTAAATTATGCTTAAAATTAGATTCATTCACAATTTAAGCCTCTAACTTTTATTGGATAAATGTAAATACATATAAAAAACATGTATAATCATATTTTATTTAGTTTTGTTCATTCCTGCAAATTCAACGGCTAGGAGTTGACTACCATTTAAAATAATAATATTATATTATTAGTGTGTAATGTAAGATTTCAAAAACTTGTTGTTGCGTATCGGGTACGCTATCGAACATAGCAACCCTTTTAAAGTAAAATTAATATTTAATTCAAAAATATTAAAAAATATGAAATATGACTTTTTCTTTATTTACCCGGGATGTTACATCCTTCCCCCCTTTTGGGAATTGTGTCCTCGGAATTTAAAAAAAGGGCTTGGAAACTTCATTGAAAGTCCCACATCAGAAAAAGAGTTAGTAAAACTATCACTTTAAAAGAAAGAAAGAGAAGAACAGAGGTCACTCGAGTTAACCCATATTAAGATTCCATGAAAACATGGATATGGAGGAGAAAACAAAGGGTCAAGTTCTGATGGAGAGTGTTAGGAAACATGTTTAGGAGAAATTTAACCACCAGAAAATCACAAACTTGTGATGGGTTAAACAGTCTTTGATTCCACAGTAGGAAAAGTTAACAGATAGGGTTTTTGTTTAAAGTTAATTTTTTTTTAGGAATTTTTTTATGAGCTTAACCAAAAACATAAGGAAATATACTTACTTGTCATGTATACATTCATCATTTACTATATTTCTAACACAAACTCATATTTTCTCCAAACGATGAATATTCAGGATGACTTTTTTTTACATTAAGAGCGCTATAATCAACTTCGAGAGAATCACATAATCCACAAAAGATGAACTATATATTTCCCATGTCTTTAGATGTTAACTAAAACCAAAATATTTAGTATAAGATCAGATAATCACAAAAAAGATAATCCTTTATAAAAAGAAATACTACTCTTAATCTCCAAAATTCAACAAAAAGAACCCAAGCTTTAAGAAAGACCATTAAATAAACAGTTATCCTTAAAATTCTTCAAAGTAATCCAAACTAAGATTGAAACCCAAATCTCTGAAGGATTTGATCACATAGTCTTCCAAGGTAAATCTTAACATTTATATCCAAATAACATCAGTTACTCTTAAAGTCTCATACTGAAAAGTAATTAACCTAATCACATATCCTCCATGATAGGTTAATCACTTCCATAGATAACCCAAAATCAACTTATTCTTGATTCATAAGATCATCTAACTAAAAAGAATTAGTCATACTAACCAGGGACTTCATGTAGTCCAGTGGTAGGCAATAAATACCAGTCGCACATTGGTTGTGGGTTCGATTCCCACAACTTCATCTGACGCGACGAGTTGTCACGCGGTTTGCATGTTGTCCCTTTTCAAAAACTACATAATTTTATAACATTCCCAAAATAGATAAATTCATCAAAAATAACCATAACATATTTTAACCACAAAGGTTATCTAATAACTTTTTTTTCATCCCAAAATGTATTAATCGGTAATTGCCTCAAATTCAAAGATCATATAAACCCAAATGGTTCTTTATATCTATATCCATAAAAGAGAAGATAATTATTCCTTGAATAAAATTTTCATATATCAAACATCAGGGTTACACATACTATAAAAATTCTTCTAATGTAATCCCATCATCAAAAGAGCCTTAATACTTTTAAGCATTTCACCATCCTGAAATCTACCATAACTCTTGAATCCCTTATATGTTGACCTCTTACTCATTCAACGTTCTTCCTAATCCATTAACTATTCCTTACCAACTTATTCAGAAATAATTATTTCCTACAATCAAAATCTTGAATCATGTCCAAATATTTCAATAATAGGAAAACATATGTTAAGAAATAATACATACCTTTTATTGGTCATTGTCAGTTTCTTCATCCTCAATCAGAATGGCATTAGGTATTGGTAAACGAATATTTGTACGATCCTGGTGATCCCATTCCCGAAACATCTTCATAGGACATGTGTTTTCATAATGACCATGCTCACCACATTTGAAACATTCAATTTATCCTTCAGAAAGAAATTATTTCCCTTTCCTAGAGTCAATTAGATGCTTCCTTTTTCCATGGAAGGTTCTTTCTTTAAGACCTTCATTTCCACATCTAAAGCATCTTTCTGTCCCTTTGAAACATTTTCCTATGTGTTTCTTTCCACATATTTGACACATAGGTTTTTGAACATACTTACCTTTATGATTATTACCTAAACAACCTTAGGGATTTTTTTCTCGCATATATGATGTCTTATAAAAATCACTAAGGTTCAGGTGGTCAATCATGACTCTAGATATTTGGTTGAGAATAACCTCAAGAGTTCTCATTGCAGCTCTCATATCATTCAGCTGCTCATTCAAAAAACTGCCATAGTTTTCTTCACATCCACTGTTACTTTGGTGCCTGCTAGATCCAGCCATTTACTGTAACCAAAAAGGCCAGTGTGAGTATATCAGTAAAATCATCATATAATATCTTATGAGGATGGTAAAAAATAATATATACTAATTCATGTTATCTTAAACTCTTTCACTTTATAAAAATAACTATGACTCTTTCTAAAATCTTAACCATTATGGTAATGTCACTTATGCTTAAATTGTATCCTAACCTATAAAGTCATCTAAACTGACCTATGATACCAACTATAAGGACCCGAACGTAAACATTACATAATCTTGAATTAAATGAATAATTCACATTGGGGATATTTTCAGGTTTAGAGTTTTAGATGATTAGTCCATAACTATTACATAACAACTTGAATATTACAAGTGGATACTTCTACTCAGTATCCATTTTTTTAATAAAATAAAAACTCTTAATAAGACACATGTCTAGTTCCATGTTTTAGATAACATTGCTTTTCCTTGATCCCATCCTTGAACCTATTCATCTTTAAGTCATGTGGAAAAATTTTCAAAAACTTGGGATGAGCCTAAAAATCTCAGTAAGGGTTATAAAATAAGGAAGGAAAAAATTATCCCATCAATAAATACAAATCCATGAAGCCACACTTTTCTATCATAACATACCTTATGAAATCATAATATTTATGAATAACACACACAAATCCTAAATCATTAAGGTTACTTATGGCATTCATATCAAACTTAAATTTTAGCTATCACAGCTACGTAGGGAGTGACACTTGGAATACCCATCACAGTATATTCCCTAAATCTCTTAGGAGAAATGTCACGTTTACCTCTGTCACGTTACCCAAAGCATTGGAGAGTTATCTCAGGCTCACCTGCCCTAGGTTTATCAGGGAACCACCCGTATACGTAAACAATTTCCAATAAACATAACATAATCATAACATATAACACATGTATAAAGGAAATATAACATTTCCACATTCCAATATATCAAATCAATATATTTAAATAAATAAAAATTTATCAAATCATTTTCAAAACCTTTTTTAAAAATATATTTTTGAATCAAAGTGTCCCATACCACTTTGAATATTTTAAATGAATTATCATTTGAAAACATTAATGTCCATATAAATAAATCCTAAAACCCATTTTGAAAACATGGACATTAATGAGAAATATTTAGAATAATAAATCTTTAAAACATTTAAAATGATATTTTAGTTAAAGAGTTTTTTAACAAAAAGAGAGACACTTGAATACAAATAATTGAAGAATAACATTTAATCATAAATTTATAATATCATGAGAATAAAGGGATTCATGATATAATATGTCAAAGTACAGTATATACACCATATTAGAGTGAATTTATGCATAACAACAATGAAGTCTCAATGGAAATGTAAATTGAGATGAAATCCCTTATAAAGATGGTATCCTTAAATTAAGGATAAATAAATCACATAATTATGTGTGAAAAATATAAATAAACCCAATATAAGTGGATATTAAGTTTAAAACAATCATAGGTAATTCAAACATATTCATTGGTTGACATATTCAATAAGTACAAGTTGAAACCAAAGAATTGAAATTGGGTTAAGAGGTTCCCTTGTAAAAATTTGACAGCCTAACGGCGTCACATTAAAATTCAGAAATTGATTTGATGAGATAAAAAAGGGAATATCATAACATGGATATAAATTTTACATCAATAAGGATATATAAGAACATATCCCAACATAATAAGATGTAAATTAAAAGACATAACAAAAAGAAGTCTTTTATAAAGAGGAGGGTGAATAGTTCCCTTACCGATTTGGTAACTTACAAAACATATGCCACATGAAATAAGGATCATACAATGAAGATGTAAATAATCATAAATGAAAGTATATTACATAAATAGTACAATAATGGGTAGTACATACACCACACAAAAGGAAATAGTGGCAAATATAGCATGAATCTCACGGGAATAAAAAGTGAGACGAAACCCTTTACCACGTTGCAATCAACTGAGTCATATGACCAAAAGTTAATAACCACCAAATGAATCATAGAATACCATGAATATAATTAGAATCATGATAATATATATCAAATGGCAGTACAAAATACACCACATGCAATGAATAAGTGGCGATCAATGGAAATCTCATGGAATTAAAAGTGAGATAAGAAAATCTCTTACAAAAATTTGGCAGCCTAACGGTGCCACTTAAAAATTATTAAAATGAATTGATGACAGTAAGAGAGGGTATCTCATCATATGAAAATAAAAATTACAGTATTTTTAATATAAAATAACATCCTCCAAAATAAGAACATGGAGCATAAATGAAATGACATAAAAGAGACTACTTGAAAAGAAAGAGAGAGGTCGGATCCCTTACATTGTGTCTGACTTGACTCGATCATTCTTTAATCTCCTGAATAATAAACAAAAATTAATTTATACTTTCTTAGGAACCTTTTTAAAGTTTATTATTCATTTTATATCACTTATTAACATGTTATAAACATTATGTAATCATTTAAGTTAATAATGTTCGTTTTGTCGATATTTGTTACTTGAGTAAAAAATGGACTTATTCTAATTACATGTTGTTAATGTGGTCAAAGGTTAATTATATCCATAATTATATTCATGATTTAGATATCATATATATCATATATATTCATTATATACATGTATTTATAATATTACATAACATTTAGAGGTAAGAAATGAAATGCATCGTTCATGGAGACGGTAAGCCGTACGTACGCATGAACGCTACTTTCATTTATATTTCTTCTTTTAATGGAATTAAAACATAATGATACATAGTTATTTTATAATTCAATTATAATATCATATATTATATCATTAACTCTATCCTTTATACATCACACGTAAGGCATTAACGAGTCACGTCACTTTGAGGGGGTTGTAGTCCGCGCTTCCTCAAATGAGATTATCGTATTTACCCACTATGGAAACCATAAAGGCGTGATATAAATGGAAAATACGTAATAATGAAGAAAAAATAAACATAATATATATCATATATAAATACAGTTCCATCATAATGGCCACCATGAGATGCGGTTGGAGATATTTGTACAATCATCGTTTCTTGAGGCGTTAGTTTTCCATCTACTGAAACATTATGTTCTTCATCCATTAGATGGTGGTGTGTGTAAGTTTAGTTAGAATACTTCTCATAAAAACATCATAGTATATTTAGGATACTGTTTTTGTTACAAAAGAAAGGAATAAAAAGATTTTAGGGGATGGAGAAGTAAAATAAAAGAAAACAATTTAAGAGAAACTGTTAGCTCTAATTTGGGTAACTCCCTTTGGTTTGAACCAAAGGACTTATTGAAGTGGCTTCTGCCTAAGGTAAGGCTTCTAGGATGAGGGGAGGGATGTAGGGAGATTAATTGGGAAGATTTTGGACGAGCTAAATGTATTTAGAGTTGTGAGGAATTTTTTATAAGTGGTATTCTTTTATAAGGGAGAGGAGGGGCTCTTTAGGAAAGTTTGAAAATATTATTTTCTAATATAATGATATTCGGTTTCTAATGGTCCAAAAATATTTATAGTCGAATATAAGATAATTCATGGTCGAAATAAAATCATCCAATTAGAATTGGACATGTTTTGGATAATATTTTAATCATTATAATCTCATTTCTTTAAATCATTTATTAATGAGGTAAATACTGAATCATTATTTTGTCATAAATAATTTAACTTATTTGATGTCTAAAAATTATAATAAAATACCATGATATAGGAAATATTTTTATCCTTCCAAATAATATTTATACTCTAAAATAGGACTTATATAACACTATATAAAAATTAATTACTAAAATATTTTTGTGAATGTCAATTTTGTCTTCACATTAAATTAATTAATCTAAATTATCATTATCACTCCCAAGTGGATCAATGGGGTCCCGAAATCGACCCAAAGATGCCCATGGTCGTAAATGACTCAACCAATAAGGTTTGGACAAGTTTTAAGGTAATTTGGAATTATTATAATATTCTTTTAACCTTGAATTACCTTATTTACCTTTAACCATGGTAAATAAAAGTCAAAAGTTACTATTCACCAAAAAATTATTTTCATCTTAATGAACAACATTTTACTTATTTTTAACAACCATGTATATCATATTTTTTAAATTCAATTCATAGAAGTGGAAAATTTTTATTTAAATGAAAAAGTCAGTTTTTTTAACTAGCACTAAGTGGTTTCACTATTCATCAAAAATTGAAGTTTTTCAGAAAAATACCAAATATTAAGCCTAAGAATTATTTGATATTACAAATTCAAAATTGATGTCTATTGTTACAAATTCAAAACATAGAAGTGGAATTAATTAATTTAAAAATTGATTCCCGATATCAAAACAAATAGCATGTTTTTAAAAAACAATAACTATCAAAAGATTAATACTTGTTTTTGTCAAATTTCAAAGTGAAATTAATTCTAATGACCCACATTGGATTAAATGGTAAAAATATATTTTAATTTCACTTTAAAACCAATTAAAAAGATAATATAACCATATAAATAAATTATATTAAAAGTCACTTTTGAATTAAAATACATTATTTTTCACTATTCATTAAAAAATGAACTTTATCAGAAAAATTCAAAAAATTCACACAAAGTAAATTTTGATGTCCCCATTATAAAGAAGGATTTTATTTGGTCAATTTAGAATGTGTTAAAGTGACCGAAACTATATTTAAAGAGTGTTCTCCATTAAAAGGTGATAAATCGGCCTTTTAATGTAAATTATGCTTAAAATTAGATTCATTCACAATTTAAGCCTCTAACTTTTATTGGATAAATGTAAATACATTTAAAAAAAAATGTATAATCATATTGTATTTAGTTTTTTTAATTCCTACCAATAAAATGGCTAGGAGTTGACTACCATTTAAAATAATAATATTATATTATTAGTGTGTAACGTAAGATTTCAAAGAAACTTGTTGTTGTGTATCGAGTACACTATCGAACATAGCAACCCTTTTAAAGTAAAATTAATATTTAATTCAAAAAATTTAATAAATATAAAATATTTCTTTTTCTTTATTTACTTGGGATGTTATAATTAAAGCCCACATATTTCTATGAGTCTCATAGGATAGTATATTTTTTTGAGAGAAATGATTTTGGGATTAATTCCTAAAAAGGATGTCTTTTATGGATCAAATGATATGGAGCTCAGGCCTTAGGAAGGCTTCCTATATATCCCAATTATGGTGGGAATCAGATTTATCGTTTTTCATTCATATGAGGTGTTTGTGGAAATGTTGTGATCATCACAAATCTCTAATCTCACTTGATTCATGCTCGGTGTGATAAACAAGTGGATTTAAAAGATTTAACAAAGACACACACACACTTTTCCCCCTTCGTTGGTGGAAGAGGACGAGCCTACGGCAGTGAGGGTGGATGAGGCCGATGCGATGAACCTTCCCTCTATTCATTTTACATTAGACAAGGGTCCAATGTAAGGAAAGAGTGAAGGTGAAGGAAGTAGAAAGGATCAAGACTAAAACCTCCTACATGAAAGGCTAGGGGCTTACACGAGGATGGTTTCCCTAAAATTGGTCCTGGTAGGGGAGGGAGACTTCTCATTTGTTCAAAAGGAAAAGTAGGTGTGAACTGTACCTTCCTTACCAAAGACCTTAGGTTCAAGGTTTTAAATATGTGAAGGGGAGGCCATTACCTAAATCCTAATCCTCTAAATCGGGAACTCTATAACACTATTCCTATGAGAAAGGTCCATGTGACTGTGGATATACAAACCCACATACACTCCATGAATCCTCACCCTATTAAACAAATGTGGGAAACCTCTGACTACGGATATAAAAACCCAAATAAGAGACATAATGATGTTCCCTTCCCAAATATTTGATAATTCAAGAGGTTTTAGTGTAGGTTTAAACATATCCCCTTTCAGATAAGAGATCCAATGAATAAAAATCCTTACCTTGAATGTTTTTGAAGAGGGCTTGATGAAAGGCTTGTATAGACTGAAGGGATTAGGTGAATCAAAGAAGGGTGCCCAAGTAAGTATCTGGCATGTAGGTATGGGTATGAAAGTAGGATTGGATGACCTGATGTTGACTAAAGTGATGAAAAACCTGGATGTTAAAACTTGGGAGAGACAAGACTCAATCCTTCAAGAGTATTCACAGGTTTTCTGAAGTGGGGCGCTCAAGTTCCTTTGAGAGGAAAAGGTTTCATGAAATTGTTTCTGATTTAGAGTGGTTGGGCCCTTTAGGCATGCAAGTGTTATGGATTTAAAACATTAAAGGTACTTAAGTCCTATTCTCCTCCTTCAATTCTTCCACTCTATGTTTTAAAGAACTACCTTGAAGGTTTCTGAAGACTTGGGTGAAGCACTAGGGTGACCTGAGCATCAATTGTGCTTCATGGAAATTATTCCATACAAATTAAGGGACCAAGGGTCTATTTGTAGGAAAATAAGTGACCCTGGGTGAAATGATTTTGGTCACACAAGTAGGCTTGTGAACCATCTTTGGGGTGCACAAGTACTTGCATGTCACTGGTACCTTGGGCGCCACTTTGGGGACTTAGCCAAATTTATTGCTCCATACCATGGGGACTGAACCTCTACACCCCTGCCTGGGATTAGTGTCGGGATGTGGTCCCTACCCTTTGAGCTAGTGGCTTCACTACCGTCACTGACCCCCATGAAAAATTCAGAGTTGCACCGCGAGCTTCTCAAGCCCAATTGAGGAAATTTTATAGAAAATTGAATGTAATGCATTTTATGGTGCCTACATGCACCTAAACGACATCCACGTGTGGCTTAGGTGGTTGAGGATTAATATGCCAATATGGTTGATTGAAGGAGGTTTTATCGAGGGGAGGAGTATAACTAGTGGCATTGGACGATACATGATTTCCAAAGGCAGACTCTAGGAAAGTATTATGGAAGCGTTTCAGTCATAGATATGGGGAATTTGATTGAGGATTTTGTGATCACCTTCACCTTGAACCAGGCTACGAAGGAATACTTGGTTCCTCTGGTGATGATCCAGATGTGGGGATATGTGTGTCACTACTTCATTCTTTACCTTATGGATATGAAGGAGACCGATGTTCTCTAGGTTGATTTTGAGAAGCAGCTCTGGGTGGAATTCTTTTCTTCCACGATCAAGGTAGAAAAGAGGCAGGAGTTACTCTCCATCCCATAGGGGAGTATGTTGGTATAGGAGGTGAGGATCAAGTTCAAGGATCTCCTCTTCTTTTCTCATGATCTATTTCTAGATGATGAGTCTTAGACGAGACTCTTAGAGGAGGCACTTTGTCATTCTCTTCAGTACGCAGTTACTCCCTTCACCTTGCTGACATAACTAAAGGTCCAGAAGAAGGCTGAGGTAGTTGATAGGATGCACTTGAGAGGAGGTTTACTGTGTGAGGATAGTCATCCTATCTCTTTTAAGTTGAAGGATTCTACCAGCAGGTCTAAGGTTCTCAGGACTTCCAGGTTTCGTTCTGTGGGGATTCGACCTCAGTATTTTCAGTTTTGGACCTCTGGTCCTTATGCTTTTTGCATGGGCTTGGGGCCGAGGTGTTTTTCTTTTGGATTCCATGGGAACATTTATATCAAATTCCCAGTTTAAACCCGGTATAGTGGAGGTGGGAAGGTTCAGAACCTACTTCAGTAGTAGTTGTTGTCCAGACTGTTTTAGGAGTAGGGAGAGTAGTCTCCTACTCCATTGATGGGATATGGAGAAGGTGGAGGCCAACCATAGGGTGTTCCTCAGGGACCTTGACCTAGGCATGGTTGGGGGGATACCATCATCCAATGGGAAGGGGAGCTGGGTGTGGGAAGTTTCACATTTTAGAGGTAGCTGTTCCAACTAGACTAGAGATTATTCATGTCACGATAATCTTGTTCAGTACTCTTTCTTGTGATTTGTTTGATTTGGGAGCTTCACACTCCCTCATTTTACCAGATCTAGCCCGTTCCTTGGAACTAGGAATAGGGAGGTTTTATATTCCCCTGGTGTTGATTACACCAGTCAGAGGTCAGACCCGCTTGTTTGATGTTTTATGGGGAGGTAGACTGATGATGGGGCCACATCAGTCTTTTGGGTATCTATTTCTGCTACAGATGTATCCATACAATGTTATCCTTAGCATTGACTGGTTGTTTTCTATGCATGTTGTCATCGACTGCTTCTGAAGGAGGGTCGTGTTTTCATATGTGGATGGATAGCGTGTGGCTTTCGTTGGCAAGCACAGTTATCAGGTGGGTAGTCAGCATGTGGATCCTTTCCTTTAATTATAATCCTAGATGTCAGTGGTATTGTCAGATGCTGAAATGTTAGAGGATCCCATGGTTTTTTGTGAGTTCTTGAATGTGTTCCCTAAGAAGGTTGTGACTCTACCCCCTTGTTATGACGTTGAGTTTGAGATAGACTTGGATCTCGGTGCCAGTCCAGTTTTGATGGATCCCTATCGGATGGAACCTTTTAAGCTACATGAGATGTAGAATCAGATTGAAACTTGAATGAAAAAGGGCTTCATCTGGCCTAGTGTGTCATCGTGGGGTGCTCTTGTCTTGTTTTGGAAGAATCCAAATAGTGTTTTGAGGTTGTGCATAGACTACTAGAGGTTGAATCGAGTAATGGCCAAGAACTATTACTCTCTCCTAAGGATATACTATCTTTTCGACCAGATAAGGGGTGCAAGTTGGTTCTCTAAGATCAATCATTGGTCTGGGTATCACCAGTTGATGTTGAAAGAGGGTGACATTCCAAAGTCTGCCTTTAGGTGTAGGTATGGACATTTAGAGTTTCTGGTTATGCTATTTGGTGTTATAAACGCACAATATGTGTTCATGGGACTCATGAACTTCATTTTCCATGAGTTCCTAGAATATTTCATCATCATATTCTTTGATGACATCCTGATTTACTTTAATTTAGAAGAAGAGCATATAGAGCATCTTAGGACTATCCTGGAGGTTCTTCGACACCACCAGCTCCATGGGAAGTTGTCCAAGTGCATGTTTTGGACAAGGGAGGTTCACTTATCTGTGCATGTGGTGTCTCAACAAGGTTTAAAAGTGGAATTTTCAATGGTTGAGGTGGTTGTTTCTTGGACAGCACCCAAGAATGTGGCAGAGGTTTGAAGCTATCTTGGTCTGGAAGGATATTACTGGAGATTTTTTCTTGATTTCCCTCAAGTTACAACTTTATTAATGTATTTGACCAGGAAAGACCAAGATTTTGTGTGGAGAGACCAGTGTTAGATAGTTTTCATCTATCTGAATAGAGGGTTAGTCAGTGCTCCAGTTCTCCAATTTCCAGAAGGAGTAATGTTCGAGGTGTTTTTTGATGCATCTGGTCTTCTCTTGTGATGTGTGATGATGCTTTAATGAGGAATGGTCTTTTATGGGTCTAATAAGTAACATCCCCATGAACTTAACTATGCCACCCATGATTTTGATATTTTAGAATTCGTGTTTGTGCTGAATTTGCGGCGGCGTTACCTCATTGGGGAGCACTTGGTGGTCTTCACGGATCACAAGAGCTTGAAGTATATCTTTTTCTTGTGAGCTCTGAACTTGCAATAGCATAGGTTTATGGAGTTTATCAAATATTAATACTTTGATATATCTTACACCTTAGTAAAAGGTAACGTCGTGGCCGATTCCTTAAGTAGGAAGTTGCAGAATGAGGTAGTTCTAGAATCTATGAATTTTTTGATGGTGATGGAGGAGTTGGTCACCTTTCACCTAGATGTAGGATTGGATGGTGGTAGAGGTTTTCTATTCTAGATGATAGTAAATTTTTATCTGATTTGGAAGGTGGAGGAATCTTAGTGGGGATATTCAGAGTAAAAATTGATGTGTGGTCGCATTGACTAGGGTGATTCTCCGGAGGGATGGTTGGAGGATGGTCAAAATCAGATGTTGTTTTGTGGAAAGCTATTTGTCCTGATGGTGATGTGCGAAGAAGTTCTCTATGAGTTTTAAAACTCACCCTTAGTGGTACACCTAATAGTTTCCAAGATGTACTGTGGATTGAGGGAACAGTTTTGGTTTTTCGTGGTAAATCATGAGGTGGAGTATTTTGTGCAAGGTGCCTGGTGTGACAGCAGGTGAAGGTTGATCACCATGTTTCTAGTGGTTTTTTGTAGCCCTTAGATTTCCATGAGTGGAAGTGGGATGAAATATCAATGTATTTTTTTCATAGGACTACCCAGGGCACAGGGAGGAAATGATGTTATCTGGGTAGTGGTGGATTGACTGAAGAAATTATCTCACTTCTTAGCAGTCAAGGAGTTGAGC
Source organism: Viscum album (assembly GCA_963277665.1). NCBI lineage: Eukaryota > Viridiplantae > Streptophyta > Magnoliopsida > Santalales > Viscaceae > Viscum > Viscum album. Next base: position 2,134,617,728 of record OY728143.1, read on the forward strand.
ATGATATATTCCTTGGAAAAGAAATATGTGGATGAGGTGGTGCGGATGCATGGGATTCTGAGATCCATCATCTCTAATCAGGATGAAATGTTTACCTCTCAATATTAGAGGGGATTATATCATGATTTTGGCACTAAGTTATGTCTTATCACAACTTTCTAACCTCAGATGGATGGGCAGACAAAGCAGACTATCTAGATACAAGAGGCTATGTTGTGGGCATTTGTTCTCGACATTGGAGGATTGTGGGTATGACACTTTACCTTGCTATATTTTTCATACAACAAAATATACCGCTCTACCATTTTCATGTATCTATTTTAAAACTTGTATAGAAGACTTTTTCGTTCACCCTTGTGCTCGATAGAGGTTGGGAAGACAGTTGTTCTTGGTCCCGAGGTGGTATAGAGCATAACCAAGAAGTTTCATCTAGTGTGTGAGAGGATGAAGGTATACCAAGACTAGAATATTTCATATTCCAATCATGAAAATATGCCTTTGGAGTTTGAGGTTGGAGACCACAAGTTCTTAAAGGTTTCCCCTCGATGTGGGAAGCAGAGGTTCGACAGTGGGAGTAAGCTTTCTCCTAGGTTCATCGGACCTTTCGAGGTGTTGAGGTGAGTTGGTGAGGTGGCGTATTAGCTGGAATTTCCACCAAAATTGTAGAGGATCCATGATGTCTTTCACGTATCTTATCTTCATCGGTATCTTCACAGTGACTCCCATGTCATTGACTGGAAAGATTTGGATATCGGGGATGACGTGACGTTTGTGGAGTGGCCGGTGGAGATCCAGGATGGCCAAGATAAGGTGTTTTGTGGACATACCATTCCCTAGTTTCATGTGTTGTGTAGGAATTGTGGACTTGAGAATATTTCTTGGAAAAGGTAGACATAGATGTTGGCCTAGTACCCAGAGATATTTAGAGCTTTTCTTGTTATGTATTTCTTGTAATGAAATATTTAATCCTCTTTTCCTATGAAATTATTTGTCTCCTTTTCTATAATGTGTGATTAAGACAAGACATGTGAAGAGGGGAGGGATTAATCCCTAATCAGTATGTATTAATGTCGATGTGATTAAACCTAGGAGGGTGAGTCAGTGCCTCCCAAAGTGGACAATATCTTGACATGGAGGAAGTAATTTTCCATGATTCATGTGTTCGGGAAGTGTGGCCTTCGGTGTTTGTGTGGTTGTTTTGAGAAGTAGATATCGAAGGAGGTGTTCTTGGATGTCGAGGTTTCTCTTCATCTTTCAAACAAAATAGTTTATATTATCATTGAATGTTGATGTGTTTGGTTGTTAGTGGTGCTCTAAAAGCAGCAGGGTTCCTAAGTGGTATCTCACAGGGTGGTTGTTTGGACCCCTCTCTTTATTGTAGGTTTGGTTTTGAATTATTAATGGTAAAAATAGTTTGATAGGTATATGATGTAATGGACTAGACCTCTTTGGTCCATTCCATTGTGATAATCATGTGATTGAGATGTTCTAGGAGGCATCGATGGATCATTTAATGAGTTTTCCAAAAATACAATTTCCTATCAGTGATTCTGGGCATCGGTGAGTCAGGGTGTTGGTAGTTCAAGGCATTGTTGATTCAGGGCATTAGTAGGTTAGTTCATTGGTGGGTTAGGGTTTCAGTAGGTTAGGCATTAGTGACTCACATCGGTGACTCACTGTCGGTGACTCGCATCAGTGACTCATTATCGGTGAGTCGCATCAATAGTTCATGGCATCGGTAGGTTGTGGAGTCGGTAGGTAAGTCATCAGTGGGTCGCTTCAGTGGCTCAACATCAGTGAATCACCCATCAATGAGTCATTTCCATTTTTCCCTAGTTTTTCTCGATTTTCTGGCTTTTCCCCTCTTTATTTTAATTGATGTTAAATGGGGAACCTATCAATGTTTTACCATTTTTTGAAATTATTTACACTCTCTCCTAAGAGAATAATTATATCCTAACACCCCCTAGACTTTGAAATGGCCAATCCAAATGGTCAAACCAAAATCCAAATTTTAATTACTTTGAAACTGTCTCTCTTATGTTCATATAGTATCTAGATTTTCTAATGTCATGACCCATTATTCCTTGTATGCTTCCCTTTACCCTTACTTACAAGAATTCCAAACACCTTTCTTCCCCGATTTATCCTACATGTGTGGTGTGGAATTTTTATTGCATTTCCCTAGAGTTATCATGCTTTCTGTGCACCCCCTGTTTTCTCGTAAGGAGGAGTCATTGATCGTCTGTTGTTCCAAGTAGGGATTTCCTTGATCTCTATTTAATTTGGGTATCATTTGAGGTGGGTATACTGATGTATACTTGAAAATATGGTAAAATCTCACTCTTAATCAACTTGATAACAAATATAATTAGGCTTCTTACAATAATGATATTTGTTACTTTAGTAATAAATGACTGGCTGTTAAGATGATGATGATGATCATTTGTTTTATCTGTTATCTTTTATTCATGTTGTGAATTGTGTGGGTTGTATCCTTATAAAAATCATGACCATTTGTGGTCCTTATTTGTATTCCCATGATAGATTGGGAATAAATACTATAAATATCAATCCATTAATCACATATACTCGGATAAATAAATGGATGACCCAAGATCAAACTTCTTTTGTGATCACCCCTGAATTATCAAAGTGGAAGTTAAAGAATGATTTTTGGATAAAACTTAATACACCTTGCTTATTGGTGAGATTGTGTGTTGTGTGTGGTTATGTTTGGACTTGTTCCTTGGGTTGGTTATGTGGAGTTGTGGATGTCTGTATGAGGTGGTGCAGGAGGTGTAATGGAATATTAGGTTGAGTGATTGGCTAGTTTTGGAATGGATTAACTTCTTATTCAGTAGGACTACATTAGGGTTATGTTACGGTTGTTAGGTTTGGTATGCTTGTGGAGTGGGACTACGATTGGGTTGAGTTATTTTTACTGGATGTGGTGTTTTGTGCAGCAGGGCTACTAGGTATGGTTATGACTTGAGATGTTAATGGGTGTGGAAGTGATTTTTCGGTTGTTTACTTGGTTGGGGTGGAATCAATTTGAAGAATGATATTGAAGGTGGTTGGATTGGATGCTAAGTGGGGAGGAAAGGTACAGTGGGTTGTTTTAGCTTGGTTCTCCTTTATTTTTCTAGTTCTGAATGTATGGCTATTTCTTGTGCTGTGTTTGGTAGTTTCCTAGGTAGGTATGGAATAAATATATGGTATAAAAAATAAATAACATATTTTGGTTAAAGGAATTGGATAGGGTTTATGGTTTGGGTTTTTGGATGTTTGTGTGGTTATGCATTTAGAGGTAGCATCAAAGGTGGTTTTGTGTCGGCTGGTTGGTGATTTTGAAACCCATAGGTTGGGCAGAGTGTTTCTACATATATATATATACTTGTAGTTTCTTTTTATTTAGATACGCACCCCAACTGTGTTGAGAACTATGTGTGGAACACCCCCATTTCATGGGGGAGGGTTTCTTTCCCAACATCTGAGTGGAAGGACGGATGGATGGTTATTGTCTCTATTAATCCCCCTCTTCTAGGCATTGATCGCCCGAGAGTCTTTAGGGATGATGTAATGTCTTGAGGTATAATCTCTGATTAATTATTGACTAGGTGTTTTTAGGTGAGTTTTATTTTCCCATGTGTCTTTAGGATGATATTTTTTGTGCTTTCCCAAGTGTCTTTGGGTTGACATTTTGGTTGCAGCCCCGGTGTCTACGGGCAGGATTTGGTGTCATTTGTGGCCCAGATCTCTGTAGGCAGGTTGTGGTGTGGTTTGTGGCCTAGGTGTGTGTGGGAAGGTTGTGATGTTGGGTCTTGTGGAAGATTATTGTAGCATCGTGACATTCTCTATTAGGGATGATTATTTAACTAGTGGTAAGTGGTTTGGGGTACCCAAAACTTTTATGTGCTTATTATATTACATTACTTTATTTGAATTATTTGGTGATTATACCTTAGTGAGGTTAGGATGGATAGTATTCCTTGTTATGTGTTTTTGGATTATACTAATTTCTCATAATACATTAGTATGCTCCCCCACATGTGCATGAGAGACTTTGTCTTTTCTTACTGACTATACCTGTATGCTAACCCTACGTATGTAAAACTATTTTCAGGTTTCCAAGAGGATTATGTGGAGAATTCTGGACTATACTAGCTCAAACATTTGGGATTGTTTCTATGTCACTTTTAGCTTGTCTTTTTGGTACTTACTATGGAGTCTTATTGTATTAGTAACAGTTTTACTTTTGAACATGGATGTGGGATAGATTTTGGTTTCATTTTCTATTTAGTGCTTGGAGTTTTTTGGGGTTTACCATCTTATCTCCCGATATTGTTCCTATAAAAAGGGTAATTCCTTCCATTTTAGTAAAATACCATACCCTTGGTGATGGTCACCACCCTAGGGCCTACTAAATGCGGGACTCGGGGGTCATTATCTCTCTCCCTTCATTGCCATCCCATGAGGCATATCTTTGGAGGGAGGGGGTCATGACACACCCCAACCATTTATTCATAGATTTTAAGTCTTTTGGATAACAAAAGAATTCTTCAAATAATCTCCAAATATCCATAACTTAATCTTATAATCCTCCCTTTGGTCATAAATCAATCCATGTAAGCTCTTTGGTGAAAACCAAAAGGAGTTCCCCAAAGAAGAGGTAACATCCCTCCTCGAGATATTTTGTTTTATTTCCATTATCCACCACCTCAAATCTTCTTATTCCATAATTATATAATAACATAAGTATATAGAAGATACTGATATTATTTTATTCTAAGGGTTCTACCTAAACTTACACACACTTTTATCTAATAGGTAATGAACTTACCGTTCTTGTGTACGGTGAACTACCGCCTCACAAAACAATATTGTTCATTTTTCCTTTACCACCTCTCATGGTTAGGAATTATGATGAAAACTATATTTTTATATGATTTTTAGGATTTTTAGGATTTTTTTATACTTCTTTAATTATTATACAAATCATACCTTCATGTTTTCCATTTTATGTAAATAGGATAATATCGTTTTTAGGCGTGTGGACTACCTCCTCCTCAAAGTGATATGATTACTTCACACATTAAATAGAATGTATTTTGGATGGATTTAGTTAACATATAAGATATATAAGAAATAATAATGAATCTATAATTATATATAAATATATATGTGTCTTTTACTTTCTTTCATTCAATTCAAAAATAAAACGGAAACAACGTTCATGCACACATACGGCCTACCATTTCTATGAATGGTGTATTCGATTTCATATTTCTGTATTTGATAGATTATTATAAATATATATATAATGAATATATATTATATTTATATAATTTTTTACATTATTTAAATAATTAAATCATGATATATGAGGATCAAGAAAATAAGTCAAAACATATAGAGAAAATAAATCAGATATTACCTGAAACATAATATTAACATGGAGTTATTAATTAATAGTTAATATAAAGTTATAAAAATAATATATGATATTAGATATAAAAATATTTTTATGTGGAATATTTATAAAAAAAATTATTATACTGGAGGTCTGAACCTATACAAATAAAGTCAATACTTAAGTTAACAGAATTTCATCTCACATTCTATTTCAGTGTGATAGAGGTCGTATTCACCACTTTATTCATATGTGTCGTGTATTTACTCCATTTTAAAATGTTATATAATTAATTTAATTTATTTAATGATATTAACTTTTTTAATTAATGTTATTAATCATGGGTAGTATGATTATAAAGTTACTCGAGTAGTAATGGTTATCTTGTCTCACTTTTATTTTTGTGACACTTATGAATTATTTACCACTCATTTTGTTAGTGTGGTGTATGCACAACCCATAATTTTGTTATATTATTATTACAATTAAATTTATGTGAATTTATAAATCCATTTTATGATCTCTCTTTCATGGGCTTTATGGTTCAAATTTTACAAAATCGGTAGAGTAATTTTGACTCAATACTCATTCTTTGAGACCCATGTTTTATTAGGCACATATATTTTTTTACAATGTGTATATACAGCCATTTGAAATGTTATATCATGAATCTACTTATTTTAATTATATTTAAACCTTCATGTTAATTTATTCTTTCATGGGGATTATGGTTCAACGTTACTAAATTTTCAAATGTTTATTGTTATATGCCCATCATTTATAAAAATTGTTTATGATTATTCTTCCATTGCTTAAATCATATGATCCATATTTCAAGAACATTCATGAATTTTATTATCCTCTATTTATCGATGATATATTCATGTATTGGTACCAATTCTCTACTATTTTTAACATGAGATAATAAAGAATTTGTTTTATGACAATCTGATTGTATTTATCCTTTTATTCAGAAATCCATGTTCTTTCAAAACTGTGTTACTAAAAAAGTTTTCCAAAATGTTCTACTATTATCCAATAATGTTTATAGGATATTTGTACCTATTTTTTACCTTTTTAAAAACATTTTTAAATGTAATATTCTTATAATATTTTGATTAATCCACTTTTCTAAACTTTTTAAGGCATAAAAGGAATGTTTAGCAAGTATGGACATTCACCCCTTCATCAACATAATTTTCTTGAAGCATCCTTTTTATGTATAAAATTTTATTTTTTAAAAATATGTTATTTTAATATACTATAAATATTTTGAATCTTAAGGGGTTATCAAATAAAATTATTTTAAAAATTTATTTTTAAAAAGTGTTTTAAATGATTTATAAATATTCCATTATATGTTTTCAAAAATATATTTTCAAAGAAATTGATTTAAATGATTTTATGATTTATTTATAAGTTTTCAAATCCATTTTCTAGAAAAGTGTTTTCAAAATAATTTTGAACCATATCTGATTTCATCAAAGTATTTTAAATGAAAAAAATTTTCAAAATGATTTATGTTTTAAAAAGAAGTTTTCATAGTAGAAAATATATTTTTCTCAAGAAATTTTTGAAATAAAATGGTAAAGAATTAATTAGTAAAGAGGGGATTTGGAAATTATTTTATAAAAAATATTTTAAATGAAAGGATATTTTACTTAAGAAATGATTCATTGGATTTTTAAAATACTTCTCTATCTGAGATGACATAATTTGTGATGGTTTGTGATTTATAGGGGAAATGATCGAAAAATACTATTTATGTTTTTTCTCGAATGGTTTATTTTTTTATGGAATTATTTTTATTACACATGTTTCTATTCCATGGGTTATATTATCTTGAAACCCACTTATTTTAACTGATTGTTATTTGATTAAATTATTATGAGACCTATCTCTTTCCTTAGGTATTTATATGATGAAATTTTTATGATACCCAGTTCATTTAATAGGCTTTGATATGATGTTTATGAACCCCATCTCATTTAATGGGTCATGATATGATGCATGTTTTATTATCTTGTGGAACATGTAAGCATAATTTTATTTTGTGATGGGTGGGACCTATATATCCCTCCAATTAATTATTTAAAGACTTATATCTCATGAGATAATGATGGGAAACTAGTTGATAGGTTTGATCAAAAATGGGAAACATGTCCATCCTGATCAAAAATAGGATACATGTGTGTCATGATCCACTATGGGAAGATGGGGAAACTAGATACACTATGGGAAAATGGGATAAAATTATCCCTTATATAGATATAATTGTGACTGATTATGGTAGTGTGTCCCACCCAATAGTTATAGTTCCCAGGAAGTGACCTGATACATTTTCTGAAATGAGCCTTGACTTATAGGAAATGATGTTAAATGATCATTTTTATACCAAAAAATTTATGTCTTATGTCTTTTATATGCTCACATGGTTCATGTTCTTCATTAAATTATGAATAATGTATTATGAACTGGAAATATTAATTAAATGTATCGTTATTATAATATTTTTATGAAGGTTATGAACTTAAAATGTTATTCTTTTGTTCTCATACTCTTATATTCATGTTATGCTTATGTATTTCCATTATTTACCCTTTCTAATAATTTGTGCTCACCCCTTTCTTATGTTTCCTTTCTACAGGTTATGAAGAATAATTTTAAGTAGGAGTAATAAAGGGGGATATATTTAAGCAAGATGTTGAAGATATTTCACCAAACATGAATAATGTGTTCTAAGATTAAAAAGACACAAAAAAATTATGGTCCTCATGCATTTATTTTAGTACTGTGTTGAATATTCATCTAAAATGATGTAATGTATTTATATTCTAAGCCTTGTTCATTATAGTTGGTATCAAAGGAAAGGTTTAGTCAACCTTTGTAAACTAAGATGAAAAATATTTAGTGAGATCCCTAGGGATATTTCTAAGTATATGTCTTGGGATGTATCTAAGGATAAGTATAAAGTTGAGTTATTTCATAGGAAAGTGTCCTGAAATTTTTGAAAATGATATGGTGACTTTTTTTCTTAGAAATACATCTCTATATATATTCAATAATTGGATATTTCTTTGGCATAGATGTACATAGGGGTAACCTAAAAACACCGTATTGATATAGAATTGATCAGGAACTAGTGGGTGAGAAACGTCCTTGCTGCACAGCTGGTTTAACACTCTTGATGGATATTATTTGGTAATTCACAACCACTTTACAAAACATCATGAAAGTTTTAAATAGAATAATATGAACAAACTAGGATAAACATAAGGTTTTATCAATTAAAAAGAATGTTTCAAGATTTATACATCCTATAAATACTTCTTCACGATTATATTGTTTTACATTATGAGAAGTGTTTCACATAGAAAGATTTCATATTTTATCCAATAGAGGGAACTAGAAGGAACTTAGTTAACATTTAATATTTAATATGTGGAATTTATGGGAATTATGAAAAATTATTTCCTAAGTGGAAATCTCATGAAGATAATCTAGAAGGTGTTATGATTATTTTTTATACCATTGAAGATAAAGAGACCACAAACAATGTGTGAATTGTATGATTTTTTCTTCTAGTATTATTTACATTAAATGTAAATATTGTTGTTGAGGAACCCTAATACATGATTCATATTTCATATTCAAGTAAATAGGTATTAAGGAATAAGTTGACGAAGCCTAAGTAATGTCTTAAGAATAGATTTTGATGACAGAGGTGTATATGTTTTGGAATTAAAAGATTATGTTATACAAATCATGAAATATCTTAGTATGTTCAATATATGTTTTTCAGTTAGGATTGAAATGGATATGATGAATGGTTTTGAATAAATATAGAAGTGATTTAATGGAAAGTATGTGTTCATTGGAAAAATGTGATTAAGGGAAAGATAACCCTTAATCTATTACTTATGTTAATATAATGATGTTAAGATAAAGTTAAGTTGGATATGAATATGAAAATTGGATGGTGTTGAATCCCTTGAAACTGATTAAATATTTGATTAAAAAAGTGGTTTATGTTATCATATATTGAGTTTACATCATTTTTTGATCTAATTATTAGATCCAATAAGCTTTAGAATTAAGAAACCTACATGTTTTTTATAAGGATTTGTGGCAATTCATGTTATTAACATATTTTGAGAGAATACATGATGAAGGTATTCACATGCTTAGTATGTATAAAATAAGATCAACTTTATGATATATATATATAGGGGTTAAATGTCAAGCACGTTTTGAGAAATTTAGTAACCTTCTTTATAATGTTTTTAATTTTAAGATTTCGGAGGGGTTATATGGTTAACCATTTATGGAATGTTTAAGTTAACTTAGGATGATGTTTGTGAGATTAAAGTATTATCTCACCATATGAGAATTTATGCGTGTTGAATAACCTATGCTATCTATGATTTCTGTGATGCTAACTAAAGATAGATTAATTGACATACCACTTTACCTTATGATCTATTTGCACTTCAGGAATGAAAAATTCACCTTCATTTCTTTGAGTAAGAGATGATGTGGAAATCGATCAATACAAAAAAAATGGGTGATATTGTGCATATAAAAATTAATAAAATCAAGTAATTATGTTTCATTATGTTATTATATAGTAAAAAAATTCCTAAACTATTGTAAAAGTATATTAAAAAATATTTATCCTAATACCTTCATTTATGTTGAACTGATGGTCTTATAAATTTTCATAGATTTATAGTTATAAAGCCCATAATTTTCCCTTTATCATTCAATTTCTAGTGATCAATGATCATTATCTATATCTATAATTATTTATTATTTTCTTCCATGTCAAATATTCCATTCCAACATATGTTTTTTATGTGGAATCCTAGTTATGAGTTACTTTGGGTAATAGTTCTGTTTCCAACATTCCCTTTTTAAAATAAGTTTTAGTATTCATTTTTACGATGTTGGTTTCTATAAAAGGAACTTTAAAGTATCAATAAATTAATAACCCATGTGAATTTTGAGGGTGAAATTCATTTTACTAATGGTAGAATGTAACATAATTTGATTTTTGAAATTATTATTTTTTGAGTTAATTTATACTTTTTGATATTTTTCATTTCACCAAACCCTGAATATAACTTGTGTTATATGAAATCACTAGGTGTGGCTTGAAATATATGAAAAAACAATTAAATATTACACTACATGAAAACACATATATTATCTTGTGATATATGCAACAATATTTTTTTTCTTGTATTACACACAATATCAAGTACCTTCAATAGTTTTTGTTACACGCAAGTTCGAGTTTTACCAAACTACAAGATACTATTAATATTATTATTAAAATATTATTATAGCTACCACCTAGACATTGGAGTGGAATTTATGAATAAGAATGCCTAAATTGTGATAATATTACTTACACATTTATATAAAATTAATCATTTGGTTATCAATTAGTATAAGTTAATTTGAGAATAATTATAAAATAAATAAATTATATTTCTAAGAAAACAAATTTTCTATGTACAAACACAATTTCATCTAAATAAATTAAATTAACCAATTTTGAATATTTTTTTCAATAAAATTTATATGTTATATATTCAATCAATATTTTTTGTACTCATATAATATATTTTAAAGGTATAATAAATGAATTGATCTTATCTTATGAATAAAAAAGATGTATTTTTTGTAAAAGTTAATTTTCCCACCTTTTAATGGTGAAGAAAATTTAAATTTAAATTTTTACCCTTTAATAATTTTTATATGACAATATGAACCTCATTTTTGGATTTTTAATGTCAAATTTAATTTGGGTGAAATTTTAGTATTCTTCAAAGATGCTTCATTTTATAATGAATACTGAAAACACTAAATTTTAATTCAAAACTACTTTTATGTCTAATTTATTTATATCCTTAAATTATATTTTAGTTTGGTTTAAAAGTTTATCTATATAAATTTTACATTAATTAATACACTTTAGTTTTTTTTAATTAATTTTATATTGAAATTTGACATAAAATCCTTACTAACTTTTGTGCATTTTAACTTCAAATACCTGATTTGTCTTCTTGTATGCGAGATTAAATTTAAATTAATTTTTGTCACATATATGGTTATAATATGAAAAAATGGATTCCATATTTAGTATCTAAAAAAAATTTAATTTCAAATAGGTTCAAATTATTTTGTTACCAAAAATATTAGTGAAAGTGATTAAAATTAATTTCAGTGGTCAAAAGAAATATTATCTTAAAAATGATTAAACTTAAAACATAGGGTCTAGAATGACTAAGAATATTCTCCAAAATCCATTGGATAGCCATAATTAGACTATATACTCCCTTTTATATAATTTGGACCATTATTTTAGCCACATGACATTAGAAAATGTGGGTGGAATTCCCTTTTCAAAAATGTATATGAATGCCACTCCACCTCCAATATAAAAAGGTACTCACCCCTCTTACTTATTCACACCTCTCAATAAATTTTTATTACCCCAATTTAACACCAATAATCTCCCAACATCCATCCTTTCATCTTAGAATCCTCACTTTGGTATTAAATCCATCTAAGGAATCCCTTTGGTGAAAACCAAAAGGAGTTACCCAATGAAGAGTTAAAATCCTTCCCCAAGATCTTTTATTTTATTATCATTTTTCATCACATAAAATATTATTATTCAATTATTATATATTAAAATAAGTTTAATAAATATATTTATATTCTTTTATTCTTATATTTATACCTAATTTCACACACGCTTCTATCTAATGGGTAACAAACTTATCGTTCTCATGTACGGTGAACTACCTCATCACGAATCGAGGTTGTTCATTTTTACTTTACCACCTCTCATTGTTTGGAATTATGATGAAAACACTATATTTATATGATATATATTATATTTATTAGTTCTTTATAATTATATAATTATTTTTTAAAACATACCTTTATGCATTCTGTTTTTTTTAATACGATAACTTCATTTGTGGATATGTGGACTACCTCCTCCTCAAAGCGATTTGATTCATTCACACATTACATAGGATGCATTAAATATTTGTTTAGTGAAATTATAAAATATATATAACATAAAAATTTAACTTGAATATATATATGTGTGTGTGTGTGTCTTTTAAATTCTTTCTTTCAGTATGATAATAAAACAGAAACATTGTTCTTGCATATGTACAGTCTACCATCTCCATGAACGGTGTATTCCATTTCATATTTCATTGTTTTATATATTATTTAAAATACATATATCATAAAAATATATGGTATTTATATATTTTTTTACATTATATAAATAATTAAATCGTTATTTATCTAATAGGATCAAAAACAACAAGTCAAAACATATACAAAAAACAAAGATGATATTACTTGAAACGTAACATGAACATGGATTGGTTAATAAACGCATAATATAAAGCCATAAAAAGTAATATATTGTAATATATATAATAATATGGTTATATGTTATATATATTATTTACTTTTTTTTATTATACATGAGTTTTGAATGTGTACAATGAAAGTTAATATTTAAAGTAAGGGAATTACATCTCACTTCTTATTTTCGTGAGATACATTCCATATCCACAACTCGCTTATTTTCTGTGGTGTATATACTTACCAAGGACATGTATTATAATTAATTACCTTTATTTAATGATATTAAAATCTTAAATTTAAGTCATTATTTCATGGGGATCATTATTATAATTTTACTCATGTAGTAAGGGTTTTCTCGTCTCACTTTTATTTCGGTGAGACCTATGCAATATTCACCACTCATTTAATTTGTGAATTTTATATAATTCTCATGAATTTATGATATGAATATTATAATTAAATTTATTAGTATTTACATATCCATTTTATGATCCTTCTTTCTTTGGGTTTAAGGTTCAAAACTTACCAAATCGGTAGAGTAATTTTGTCTCAATTTTTCTTTCTTTGAGACCCAAGATTTGTTATGAACCTATATTATTTTTACAAGGTTTATATACTACCATTTGGCATGTTGTATCATGAATATACTACATTTAATGATATTTTAAGATTTATGTAATTTTATTCTTTCATTTTAATTATGATTCAATGTTACCAAAGTGATAACAGATTATTCCTAAAAACTGATCGTTTATTGGGTTTGTTTATGATTATGCTTCCATTGATGAAATATTATGATCCATCTCTCAAGAACAATCAATAATTATATTATCCTCTGGTTATCCATGATATCGTTAGTTATTATTACTATTATCCCACTCTTGGGTACTTATTATAATTAAGAAAATGCTTTTATGAAAATATGATATTATTTCTCCTTTCGGTTGGAAATCGGTGCTCATTCAAAACATTTTTGTCTAAAAATGTTTTCAAAAATATTTTAAAAAATATTTTACTATTATACTATAATGTTAAAAGGACATTTTTATATATGTTTAATGTTTAAAAAAAATTGAAATGTAATCTTATTTTCATTTTCTGATCAAGTCATTTTTCTAAATGTTTAATGGCACTAAAGGAATGTTCTGTATGTACGGGTTTACCTGCCATCATGAACATAATTTACATTAATATTCCATTGTATGTTTACAAATTTATTCTTGGAGAAATTTTTTTACTAATATACTAAACTTTTTTAATCTAAAGTGGTTATCATATAAAATATTTTTTTAAAAATCATGTTTAAATATTTAATTAAATTATTTTGAAATCTTTATTTATATGTTTTCAAAAGGTTATTTTCAAATAAAATTATATAAATGATTTAAATATTTATTTATAAGTTTTTAAATCCATTTTCTAGAAAAGGGTTTTTAAAATGATTTCAAACCTTATTTTCAGGTTTTCAATGTATTTTCAAAGAAAAAGGTTTTCATAGTGGTTTAAGTTTAAAATTATTTTTCATATAGAAAAAGGTATTTTCCACATGAAATAGTTTAAATGAAATTGCAAAGATTTATTTTTAAGAAAATAATTTTGAAATTGTCTTATAAAAAGGATTTTCAAATAAAGGATATTTTCTTTAAGAAATGATTCATGTGATCTTTCAAAATCGTTCTCCATCTTTGATTACATACTTTTTTATAGTTTAGGCTTTACTAGGGATATGATCCATGAATACCATTCATATTATTTCAGGAATGGTTTATGTTTTGATGGAATGATGTTTCTGATAGTTTTTTATCTTCCATGAGTTATATTATCTTGAAACCCACTTCTTTTCATGGGTTATTCTTTGATGAAATGATAATGAGATTTATCTCTTTCCATAAATAATGATATTATGAAATTTTTATGATACCCATTTTATTTCATGGGTTATGATATGATATTTATAAAAGTCGTCTCTTTTTATGGGTCATGATATGATGCATGTTTAATTATCTTATGTCACATGTATGCCTAATTATATTATATGATGTGTGGGACCTATATATCCATCCAATTAATTTGGTAATTATTTATATATCATGAGATAATGATGGGAAAAAATTTGATGGGCATGATCCAAAATAAAAAACAGGTGCTCCCTAATCCAAAATTGGAAACAATTGTATCCTGATTTACTATGTGATGATAGGGAAACTAAATCCACTTTGGGAATATGGGGAAACCTAATCCACTATGGGAACATGTGGAAACCCAATAAACTATGTGAATATATGGAAACTTGATCCCTTATAAGGAAAGGATTACAACTGGGGATAGTGGTGTGTCCCAGCTAGTACGTATAGTCCCCGTGAAGTGTCATGATAATATTTTTTAAATGAGTCTTACCTTATATAGAATGATGTTACATTTTTATGTGACTAACACAAATTCAATTTCTTATGCCTTTGATATGCTCAAATGGTTCATGTTCTTGATTATCTTATGATTCATGTCTTATGAACTGCCAGTATTTATGCCTTGTCCCATGGTTATAAACTTTTTATTCATGGTGTGATCTTAAAATATTACTCTCATGTTCTCATACCATTATGTTCATGTTATTCATACATATTTCTTTTATTTACCCTTACTAATAATTCAATCTCACCCATTTCTTATGTTTCATTTCCCCATGTTATGAAGAAATGTTTTATGTAGGAGTATTAAAGGGGTTGATCATTAATTGATATGTTGAATATCATTCATAAAACTAGAATAATGTGTTCCAATATTCCAAAGACACTAAACAATTATGGTTCTCAGACATTTATTTTTTAAATGTACTGAATACTCATCTAAAATGATTTAATATCCATGTATGTTAAGCTTGGGTCGTTATAAGAACCAGTCAGCATCATATCAAGGTAGCTCAAATTTATAGAAAAATTTATGCTGATAATAATTGACATGATCTAGAATTTTAAGTTAAAGAGAAGGGGTTTATATTAATTTCTCCACATAAGAAGGTTATGATGTTTGAGAAGAAAGGGAAACTATGCCACAGGTATGTTAGTCCCTTTTAGATTCTTGATCATATAGGGATGTTATCCCATAACATGGAACTTCCTTCAAATCTCTCTCAATTCCATGATTTGTTCAATTTATCTCTCCTGAGGAAGTATATATCTAACCATTCACATGTATTAAACATATAGGTCATATTGTTATAAAATTATCTTTCATATTGGGAACAATAAGTTGAAATTATGGATCGTACATAGAAAGTTCTACAAAATAAGACCACTCACCTGGTAAAAGTTTTGTAGAGAAACCACTAGTTATAGGAATCTACATGGGAACTTTAGGATATGTTGAGAAAGAAGTATCCTAATTTTTTTGTATCAGGATAATGAACTTATAGGGATAAATTCATTTTAATGGGGGTTGTGTGTAACTCCCCAAGTTTTTATTATCATTTTTTTTAATAAATTAATCTTCTTTTATGTATTTAATTTCATTCTTAACCAAGTTAATCATTCTATATATGCTAAAATGATTTAAGCTAGTGCGGCACACAATACCAACTTGTCTTGTGTTACACACAACACTGAGTTTCTATGAAATAGTATATTATTATCATAATAATTCAAATAAGGTAGTTATAACATGGTCATTAAACATAGTAATATAAATATTAAAAACTAATTTTAAATACTATTTATAATGGTTTTATATTATTAAAACATATTTATAATATAGCATATAATTTTATTATTAGATACATTATATGTCTGAATATACTATTTTCTCAAATGAACTGGGTTTTTATGTCCTTCTATATAAAATATTAAATTTAAATTTAGACACTTTTAGAAATATAATTTGATAAAATAGTCATATTTTCTAAAAATATAATTTCAAAATTATCTTATGGTGAATTTTTTGGATTTTTCTGAAAAATATAATTTTTTTATGATTAGTGAAAAATAACAAATTTTAATTCAAAAATAATTTTTCATCTAATTTATTTATATTGTAAAAATATATTTTAATTTTGTTTTAAAGTTTAATTAGCTCAATTTTACATAAATTAATCTAATTTATTTCATTGGAACCAATTTCACATTATAATTGGATATAAAAATATTTCAAACTTTTAAACATTTTTGTTTAAAACCTAATGTCACAACACGTCCATGGGATTAATTTTAAAATAATTATTTCCACTTATGTTATTGTAATTTGGAAAAATTATTTCAATATTTGGAATGGGAATAATTTGTAATTTATAATAACTTCAATATAGTTTTTCACTAAAAATATTAGTTAATGTGATTAAAATTGATTACAATGATTGATAGAAAAATTAGCTTAACAAGAGACTAAACCTTAAACATAAACTGGAAAAATGTGGTTATAATTTCCATTGGATGGCCATATTTAGACAATAACATCCATTTTCTCAGATTTGTACCACTATATGAGTCACATGACATGGGGAAAATGTGGTTGAAATTACCATTTAAAAACATTATGAGAAAACCACTCCTCTTAGACTATAAAAAGGAACTCACCCATCCCACTTATACACACCTATAAATCCCTTGTTCTTAGAAACCCATTGACCATATCTCCTCTCAACATCCCTAAATTCATCTTATAATCCTCCCTTTATGCATAAAAATAGTCAAGTAATCCCCTTGGTGGAAACTAGAAGGACTTACCCAAAGAAGAGGTAACATCCTTCCTCAATCTCTTTTGTTTTATTTTCATTCTACACCACCTCAAAACCTCTTATTCCATTCCTATATAATAACCTTAGTATCCTAAATATACTGAGATTTTTTTTTATTTTATGATTTTTATCTACAATTACATGCACTTCTATCTAATGGGTAATGAAATTATTGTTTGTGTGTATGACGAACTACTGCCTCGCGAAATGATGTTGTTCGTTTTTCCTTTAACACCTCTCGTGAGTGAGAATTGTGATGGAAATAATATTTTTATATGATTTTTATAATATTAATGATGTATTTATTCATATGGAATTATTAAATAAAACATAACTTTATTATTTCCATTTCATGTAAATACGATAACATGGTTTGTGGATGTGTAGACTACCGGCTCCTCAAAGCGATGTGATTTTTTCACGATCTACATGTAATGTATAAAGTATGGGTTTATTAAACATATAAAATATATGTGAAATAATAATTAAAATTTATTAATAATATTTATATATACATATATTTCATTTACTTACTTACATTCAATACAACAACAAAACAAAAACAATGTTCATTCGTACGTACAGTATACCGTCTCCATGAACAGTGTATTCCATTACATATTTCTATCATTTATATATTATTATAAATATTTATATACTGAATATATATGATATTAATATCATGTTCTAAAATAGTTAAATAATTAAATCATGATCTAAGTAAGAGTATCAAGAATAATAAGTCAAAACATATACAAAAAACAAAGCAGTTTTTACAGTAAGGTAAAATTAACATAGAATTTTTAAAAAGGGGGTAATAAAGAGTCATATGTAAAATAATATATGTTATTATATATAAGAATATATATCTATTATATATTTATAATAGAATTATATATTTTATACATAATGATTTAATGAGTACCTAGAGATTCAAGACATAAGATGAGGGGATTTCTCATCTCACATTTATTTCTATGAGATTTATGCCTTATTCACTACTCATTTATTTTCCGTGGTGTATGTATTGTGCGTGAATATATTATCTAATTATTATACTTAAATTAATGGGTATTTACATATCCATTGTATTATATCACTTTCATGGGTTTAATTATTCAAAACTTACTAAATCAGTAAAGTAATTTTGTCTCAATTTGCCTTCTTTGAGACACATGCCATGTTATGCACCTATATTATTCTTTGAGGTGTATACACTACCCTATGACATGTTATATCATGAATATAATTATTTTCATGATAATTTAACCTTTATTTAATGAAATTTTCATGCATGGTGTGTATGATTCTAAGTAACCAAGTTGTGAGAGTTTATTGCGACAATCGCATCCATTATGCGGATTTATTATGATTATGCTTTCATTGAACAAATATTATGACCAATAATTCATGAAAAATAATGAAATTGATTCTCCAATTATTATTCATTATAACTTTATGTACTAGTAAAATTTTCTACTCTTTGGTACAAAATATAATTAGGTAAATTTTTTATCAAAACCTAACCTTATTTCTCTCTTCGGTCGAAAACCTATTTTATTCAAAACACCATGTTTTGAAAAATGTTTTTATAAAATGTATTTAAAATGATATATTAATCTCATTTTCATGGAAAAATTATTTTAAAACATTTTTTTTCAAATCTTCTTTTATAAGTTTTCAAATCTATATTCAATAAGAATGGTTTTAAAAAATGCTTTATATTTTAAAAATAATTTTTTAAAGAAAAACGACTATTTTCCCCAAGAAATGTTTTTAAGGGATATTTCCAAATTATTTTAAATATAATATGGTATCTATGGGTGTTAATAATTCCTTCCTTGGAATTTTATCCTAAGGTTTCATTCATATTCTTTCTTTGAATGGATTATTTTTGATTCCATGATGTTTATGATGTTTGTTTCTCTTTCATGGGTATATGCTTATGAAACCCTATTCTTTTCATGGGTTATGCTTTGATGAAATGATTTTAAATCCTATATATTTTCCATAGGTTATGATATGATTACATGTTTATGATATCCATTTCATTTCATGAGTTATGATATGATTTTTTATGATATTTTGGCATGTATATGTATGATTTCATTATGAGATAGGTGGGACATATATCTTACTCCAATTGATTAGGTAAAGATTTATATATCATCAGATAATAGTGGGAATAAATTTGATGGGATTGATTACCTATGGATGATGGAAAAACCCCATTGACTATGGGGAGGTGGGAAAACCTAATCCAATATAGGAATATGGAGTAACTCAATCCACTATGGGAGGATGGGGAAACCTAATCCCTTACAAGGAAAGTGCTATGACTGGGGATGGTGGTGTGTCCATCCCAATAGGTGTAGTCACCATGAAGTTCCTTGATAAGTTTTTGAAATGTGTCATGAATTATAGGGAATGATATTTCATGTTTTAGTGTCTTCCATGATTCCATGTCTTATTCCTATGTTATGATTTCATTGCTTATTCTCCTGATTCCCTTATGATTGATGTCTTATGAACTACTAATCATTATGACATGATTTATGTTTATGATATTTCATATGAATGGTTTTATCTTATCAAGTTATTATCGTATTCTCATACCCTTATGCTCATGGTTATACTTACATATCTCCCTTGTTTTCTCTTACTGATCATCTGATATCACCCATATTTATGTTTCCTTTTCCCAGGTTGTCAAGATATGTATTATGTTTGATATTTATAAGTAGGGTGATGGTCAAGGAAAACTGATTGGGAGACAATTTATCTCTCTTGTGTACCAGTGTTTATATTTCCATGTTTCTAAAGGCACTAAACTAATACTTCCTTTGTGTACCTGTTTGTGTAATGTATTAAGTATTCCGTAAAAAATGATGTAATTTTAATGTATGAAAAGCAAGGGTTTATATATTTAACTTAATTCATGTCATATTTCTTCTTCCCTTTTTCTTTTAGGCCTCTCTATGTAGTTCCCCCATAGTGAAACCATCCAATGCCCCTGCCACGGTGGCTAGATGAGTGTTATTCAAGTCGGTTCACACACCATAGTCACAATACATTAAATTGTATGTCTCGATGTACCAAACCCACAATGTTAAGCTGTGTGGTGCACCATCCTCACCGTATGACATTAAACTACATGTATAACATCCTAATAATAGAACATTAAAACTCTATGATTTTTCTTCTTCGCTTTAAGATATTAAATTATGTTTCTATCATCCTTATTGTATGACGTTAAACTTCATATCTATCATCCTCATTAGATGAATTAAAACTACATATAATCTAAAGACCTTGCCTGAGAACCCATTTCAGTTCCGATCACATACCACATCATTCATGTTCTTTGATTGTCACTCAGAATTCGAGACAATGATCCCCAGGAAGATGGTTTTGACCTTTTTTAAGACCAATACACCTACACAATTTATTCAAAGCTATGGTGGGATGATTCCAAGGGGGGTGAAATCAATTATAAATATACATCACTTAATCTCCACTCTTCATGTGTATATTTATATGGATCCTTATCCTCCTAAAAATTTGAATGGACTCCCGTAGATGGAATTGTCTCATGACACACTGGCTCCCCTACCGTCCAGGGCACACACCCTAGAAGACATTGGACAACAATTTGAGATATATACTTTGTTTCAAAAATAGTCAGTGGATGACCATCATTTTTTTCCCCATCCTCATCCAAATGAGAATGTATATTTTGTTTTAAACATGATCAATAGTTATCCAACATAATCTCACCACACCCCCTGTGTTCCATATCATGGGTGTTACGATTCACACTCTTTATTTCCTTTTTTTTTAGTAGAATTCAATTTCCTAGGTGTTATCGCATTGGTAAAATAATGTATGTTTGAAAATTAAGTTGGCTATTTAGAGATCCATGATCTCTAGATATATTCCCCCTCAGTTCAAAAACTCTCAGAGGTTGGTCAACAAATATAGACCTATCAGGTTCATTTATTGTCTATCACTCTCATATAAATTAGAAATCACATGGTCTTCCCTTGTTTCTCTCCTTGATCATGAATCCCATGATCATATAGATTGGTTTTTCATTGCTTCAAGAGTATGGTTAATGTGTGATAGTAAAATGTGAGGAGAAAAATAATTCCATGCATGTGAGGAGTTTAAAACAAAGAAACATCAATAGTTAGCAAGGGTCATCCACACAATCGTGCCTCTCTTATGACCCATAAAAATTACCCTACACCCCGGCCCCATTTTTTCAGGCTCTCTAACCCATATGGCCTATGGTGTGTGACCTCAAGGACATACTAAATCATATTGAAATTTTTTTCCTCATCCTTATCTATAAGAAAAATATCATCATCCCTGATCCACACCCTGTCCTGATTAACCTTATACTCAATTATCTCAGATAGCTCCTCCTTCATTTGATCCTCAACCACTTCTATCTGGTCCATCAACTAGATAATGACATCTTATTAAGAATTTAGGGGGGATGATAACTCGCTCTTCTACTTTTCTATACATTTAATATCTTTATTTCCTTCATAGAGGTTTTAGGTGCTATCAAATTTTTCCTTATTCCTAAAAACATCAAAATATTGTCTCTCTATTTTCACCGACTCAGTGAGTTTGTCACAGACCAATACATGTAAAGAATGAGTGTCCACCCCTCTGGTGACCATGTTTTATAGCCAGTGGCAATGGGACCCCATATTTCCCATGAGGTATGGCTCCCTAGTGTGAGTGATTTAATATCACACAACCCTCCACACCATTCATCAGAGGATGTGGTTCTCTTCAGAAATTTCAAACCTAAAGTATTATAGCTCCTTGAGTTGTGTGGGATCATAGTTGGGGAATACAACAAGGAAAACAATGTCCAGGTCCTCCTTCAGTTTTCTCCTCATTGGTTTAATCTCCATGAATGAGTTCTAATACTTTTTTCTGACCCTTCATCGGAAAAATGACCTCCTATAAACTTGAGCTTTTCCCCTCCAATGGATTAACCCATGACCGTATAAGGTTACCCTACCAGGACCAATATTGGGTCACCTTGTATGGATGGATTCTCGAAATTAGGAACATCCATCAAAGTTGGTGACCTGAATTCCCCAATTATAGCTGCATTGTGGGATCCCACCCTCTCAAGCACTACTTGAGAATGGAGCATATTATTCAGTTTGAGCAATGATAATGGGTTAGACAAACATCTCTCAAATAAGATAGAAATACATAAACATGTAGAGAATTTGGTCATGGACTTGTTTTGGATTCTCAACATGGATTTCCACTATATTTTACCCCTATATGATAGTTTGTTCTTTAATGGATGGCACCAGACACCCCCTAACACTAGTTGAGTAGGTGAAGCATAAGAACAAGTAAACACATTGACACAAAAGCACTATAAATGTTTGAAAAGAGTCCTTGTGGATTGAGATTAAGTATTAGATTTAGGGAGAGATATCTTGATAATGATACACCCTGAGAGACTTACTTCACCAGCAGTAGACCCTGCCTTTAGGTTGATAGGAAGAAATCCCATGTAGATGACTAGGAGGACTGGAGGCTCTGAAGCCACCTCTCCATCCTCCTCGATGGGCCCCAAAGAATACTCTACAGCACCAATGGTTCACCCTCTCCCCTGCAACATGTAAACCTTGTCCATATTCATCTTGATCCTAATTAATAAAAATACCAGTTAGATCCACTAAATAAAAATTGGGGAATGTTAGGAAGGGAATAGTTAGTTAATAGGCTTAACTCGAGAAGTTCTACTAATTCAATATAAAACTAAGGGTGGCATCTCTACTATACTAGGGCCTTTCCTGTTCATAAAATGACCAATATGACTCTCCATCACTAGATCCTTGTATTTCTTCACTATAAGATACATCCTTAGTGGATTCCCCAACAGATGGTGTCTCCTCATGGTCAAGATATCCACCAAACATCACCTACCCTAAGAAGAGGGAATGATCAGGTGTCCCACACTATTGGGTAAAATCATACATAACCTCCATGCATGATAACTTATTGAGGAAGTGATCCTAGATTTCCCCACCATTGGTAACTTGATCCCTTCTTGGGTCAGCATCTACCACAGTTTCTCTGCTGTTAGGTTAATCCTAGGCATTCCCTATGACACTGAATGAATACAGAAAACATCATAATTAGTTGGCTCAATAATATTTCATATTTTATTTCTAGGAGCCTCCTTGGCTATTATAATTTTGGAATGATATCCCCTTACATTATCCCATGACCACTTCCAGTTAAGGACCTCCCCTCAAGGATGTGGGGGTACAATTGCACCTTGTACTTCCCATGTTGAAAATCTATCTTGAGTAACCCCCAATACTTGGCTCATCCCATAGAGAGAAGCTCATCATCCACACTGTTTCTATTACACCATACTTTACTACATTATCATTCTTATGTGTTGACACAAGATTTGACTTGAAAACATTACTACCTAGTTTCCTGCATAATCCTAGGAGAGGTTGCCATTAATATTGGTTGGAAGAAACATGATGGTCTCCACTGTTTCCCACACATATGAACATCCACCAAATGTGAAAAAGGATATAGGGATTCCACTCCCCATGGAACCCCATGTATAATTTATTCATTATCTGGTGGATGCAATTGAATTTCTAATAAACCTGAGATGATGTGTATCACTCACAACAAATGTTGTCCTCGATTCTAGCTACCAGCAGCCCACCCTGAAAGGTCTGTAGGTATTGCCTCTGTTCTATTTATCTTTTTGGTTGTCCACCATCTCACCAATTGGGTTTGGAAATGGTTGGATGTTGATTTTCTCATAATTTTCAATTCCACTAGGATCTTGTCTTCAATGAGCACCACTGGGAAAACCCCAATAATATGGAGTAGTGCAGTTCATAAGATAGTATTCAGAGGGGAAAGAGCATTCATAAATTCATATATTCCAAAGTGTGATATAATACAACCATGTAGGAACTAGAATGAGCCATATATCATCTTCATCATATCACCCATCACCAAATGGCCCAACTAGATATAGAGCTAGGTGAGCACCAGTACCCCCAGATTCACCCTGTTGCTAGCCTCCATAATCATCGCCATCATAAGAAACCCTAAGGGAAGACCCATGCTTGTATATCTGACTGTGATTAGTCATCCATTGATGAAGGTGTCCAAGAATGTGGTGTTGTAGTCAGATTACATCCATTGCCCCCTAATTTTTTATCCCCACCACTCATATTTCTATTCCTCCAAGATCATCAAGAATGATCCTGGTATCAACCTTTATAGCACCACCAGACAATCCTTATGTTGCCCCAACATTTTCATGGATGGTACCTTCTTCTATAACATATCAATCCCTATCTTGAACAAGATAATATTATGGAATGGGGTAGCGTGATCCAACTTTCTTGTTAATGCCTCCAGAAGGTGATGTGCTTGGAGGGGGTATTCTATAGTTTCTCTAGGTGTTTATGTAACACCCCAAGGTCTTCAAACTAAATTGAAATGCATGAAACTTTTTTTGAATTGGATAGTTATAACTAGACTTGAAACATAATTTTTCCACTTCTATGTTTTGAATTTCAAAAAATGGCCATCTGTAATTGTGATCAATAATTTTTTTGGAGTCTGATGAAACCAACTTGATTTTTGGTGAATAGTAACATACCCTTATGAATAGTAATATGATCCTAATGAATAGTAAATTATATTGTTATTTAATTTTATTAAGGGTTAAATATAATTATGTCTTGATTAATTTTTCAATGTGATATAAATAGAGTTGTAGTTTTAAAATTGTTAATTTTTAAATAAAGTATGATTTTATATAAAAAATAAATTAATAATATTTAGAAAATTATTTTTCAAAAAATGGAGTTCATTTTTGAATTCTACATGTCAAAAAATGGTTAGGGTAAATTTTTTGGATTTTTCTGATATTCTTGAATTTTTTAGGAATAGTGAAATACGGTAAAATACCGTATATTCAAATTATCAGTTAAATACACTATTTATGACATCATAAGTGATGTAAGACCACTTGTTTCAAACTCACATGTTCTATTTACAATTTTTATCATAATAATTAAGACTATTCGTAGTCTTGGATAAAAATATTAAAATAATGATTAAAATAATGTAAAATCCCTCCTCTCATCCACTATAAATACCACCCTCATTTTCCTCTTCCTCTCACACCTCTCAATCCTTGATCATTGTCTAAGTTATACCAAATTCCATCCCCAAGGATCTTACCCATGTCCTAGAGTTTTTTTGTCTCACCAAAATGCCAAAACCAAAGGCCTTAAGGAGGATCTCCAGAAGAATAGATCAAGAGGTAATAATCCTCTTCCTTTTTCATGTGTTTTCTTTTCAATTCCTTTATTTTCTTATACTCTTTTTTCTTCAACTTATCTAGGAGGTATGAAATTACTAGAATAATATATATTCTGTATGTTACTATGTTCATTTAAAAGATTAGTCATCTTCCTTCCCCTCCTGTCCCCGTTGTTCTAAAAATAAAAACACCGTCCGCGATGTGTCGATTTACCAAAATAGTGGACAATGTGTTTCCAATTTACATCACCCCCTTAAATATAATCATAAAACCCTTTTAATGGTTGAATATTAATGTAAATTTTATTTTTTAACCTACTTTATGTTCTAGAATTAACTTTTATACATAACATTAAATTATATAATGAAACAAGTTCATGATTATCGAAGAACCGCCAAAAATGATATAAACAAATATCTGTAATGTTTTATCTAAAGATTCATCATCATATATGATAAAAATTATTTATAGTATAATTATATATTCTGGAAACATATTAATACCATTTCATTCTACTTATGGATTTTCTTTTCCTTACTGTAAGAAAATCAAACACAAATCGTCCTTGGAAATCATGTAAAGAACGCACCTGAAACAATGGAAGGAACAAAATACTAATAATTAAAGGGTAAAATGATGGTATCAAATGATCATATAAGATGTTATAAACATGAATATGTTTTTTTAAAATACTAATAACACTATTTTAACCATTATAAATAATTTTAAACAATTTTTAAGTAATACAAACCTGAGTTAAGGGAATTCATAACCTGATTCCCATTATTTGGGGTAACCTTCTATTTCATTGTTTATGTGGTATTAAAATTTTTTTTTTGATGAAATTTGTTTATATTATGATTAATTATGTGTATTTATAGTTTATATACATATTCAATCCACTCTATTAAGTCTCTCTTCAATTATATCATATTTATAAGGGACTTTTCTTTTAAAAACCTCTTTTAAAAATATGTTTTACAAAATTCCAAAGCATTGTTTTTATGAAATTTTTCATGTTGTATGATTGTTTTCTAGTTATTAGAAATTTTTTATGATGAATGGTGGGACCTATATCTCCTTCCAATTAATTGTTTTTGTGTAAGTTGGAGGTCGGTCATATGGTTACTCCAAGTGTAACTACGATGGTTCAATAAATTGTAAGGTAGTCATGAGGGTTACAACTTATAAGGTAGACAAGAGGGTTAAAATATTATGTAAGTAATTCCCCAAGATACCTTTATGGTTATATTTATGTTCTATATTTTTTGTGTAAATATTATTTAAATCACAAGTTTCATAAGTTAGTTTATATGGGTAACAAGTTTATATTTTTTTGAAAATGATTTCATATGTTATAAGTATTCATGGACATAGGTTTTATTTCCTTATTCTTATATCCCTTAATAAGATTTTTGTGCTCATTTCATGTTTTAAAATGATTTTCACAAGTCATAAGGATGTGTAAGACAAAGAAGGAATCCATGTTAAATTTCATGAATATTTGTCAAAGAAAACATGTTTTATTTGAAAATTTTTATATTTTGAAAGAAAGGGATATTGTTTTTATTATATCTGCTCTATATGAATTTGGAATTTAATGTATGTATTATATCCCAATTCTCTAAAACTCTAAACCTGAAAAGATCCTCAATGTGAAAGAAAGTGAGTTTTTGACTAAAATTCAGGATTATGTAATGTAATAAGGTCAGGTCCTTATAGTTGGTATTAGAGGATGGTTTAGATAACTTTAGGGGTTAGCGTGATGTTAAAAGAATACCATAAATGATTTTTACTCTATGGTTAATTTGAAATGATATATCATTTAAATATTAGAATGTTTATTTAACTAAGATATGTTTGTTCAAAATGGTTTTCCATAGAAGAAACATGGAAGTTGAAGAGGAAAGGCACCAACAAAATGATATCCTTTCAAATCTACAAACTGAAATGGTAGGGATTGGAACCAAGTAGTTTGTGAAAATAATGGATTAGCTAATACAGGAAATAAATGGTACTATCATCCATGCAAGAGAAAAACTAGAGGTACCACAATGGAACATGATGATAGTGGAATATTTTATGAGACAACACCCTCCTACATTCAATGGATCTTCTGACCTAGTAGCAGCTGAAGGATGGACTAAAGACCTTGAAAAGATATTCAACATTATGGGATGTTCAAATAATTAAAAGTTAAGTCTTTCCATTTATCATTTTAAAGGTGGATTTTATCAGTGGTGGTCAACGGTCAAATATATCAGGGATAGAGAGGATTTTTATGCCTTAGAGTGGGATGGATTTAAAAGTATTTTCCTTGAAAAATATTTTCCTAAGGTGGTGCGACTTAGGATGGAGAAGAAATTCCTTAAATTGAAGCAGGAGGAGGAAGATTCAGTAGATGTGTATGAAGTGAACTTCACCCAACTGATGAGGTATGCTCCAAATCTTATTCTGGATCATGATATCCAAATAAAATTCTTTTACTCATGATTAAATCCAAGGTATCAAAGGGAATTATCCTCCCATGAATGCAAAAGTTATGAGAAACTTTTTTGATGTGTTGAGAGGGTAGAGATGGAGTTTTTTGATGATCACATGCACTTTGAAAACTAGGATAAGAAGAGGTCTAGATGGAAAACGATGAGTAATAATTAACCAAATAAATATAATGGTAAGAAATTTCAGTTTCTAGTTTGTGAAAAGTGTGGAAAAATGAACCTTGGGGAATGTATTACCAAAATTGGGAAGTGTTTTCGATGTGGTAAGTTTGGACATATGGCCCAAGATTGTAATAAAAATGATCCTAAGACTAATCTTGATAAGAAAACTATTAAGTGTTTTAAATGTTGAGAGATGGGTAATTATGAAAATGTCGGTCCAAAGAGAGATATGAATGATGCAAAGTAGACAGACTATAAGTAGAAAGGTTTAATGATATCCTTTGCAACTACGTCAGTAGACATCGATCCATCCAATGAAGTTGTATCACGTAATTTTTTTGTTTACTCGGATTTTTCTAAATTTTTGTTCGATACGGGGTCTACACATTCCTTTATTTTTGAGAAATTTTTTCGTAAATTTAAAATATCACCTCAAAAAATGATATCGGAACTTATTGTTAAAACACTTGGGGGAAATATGATGGAAAAGAGGAATTATAAGAATATTTCTATTGTGGTATGTGGAAATACTTTACCTACAAACCTTGTTGTTTTTCCTTAATAGAGTTTCATTTCATTCTAGGAATAGATCATCTTTCTATTTATCATGCTAACAGTGACTGTAGAGATAAAGAAGAAGTTTTTCAGAAAGAGTTTTCAGTTTTTATACAAGAACGAACCCATACAATTGATAACATATGAGGAAGCTGTGAAACTATTGAAATATGTAAATTAAATTTATCTTTCTCATATTGTTGACAATAAGGTAACTATTCAGATTAATGATGTTCCAGTGGTAAATGAATACCTTGATGTTTTTCCTAATGAGTTACCTGGTGTCATACCTGATCGGGAAGTCAAATTCACAATTGATATAGTCCATGATGCTAAGCTAATTTCAAAACCCCCATCTCTAATGGACCAAATGGAACTTATTGAATTGAAAAATTAGTTGCAAAAGTTACTTGATAAATGCTTCATTAATCCTAGAACTTCACCATGGGGTTCCACTGTTTTGTTTGTTAAAAAGAAATATGGTTCCATGAGGCTTTGAATTGATTATAGAGCCTTGAATAACATCACTGTTAAAAACAAGTATAATTTTCCTCATATTTATGACTTGTTTGGTCAGCTCCAGGGATCTCAGTACTTTTCCAAGATATACTTGAGATCCGAATACAATTAGCTGAAGGAAAAGAATAATGACATCTCAAAAATAGCTTTTCATACTAGATATGGGCATTATGAATTTGTTTTTATGTCGTTTGGGTTAACTAATGCACCTACTGTATTCATGGATCTTATGAATATAATATTTCATGAGTTCTTGAATAAATTTATGGTTTGTTTATTTATGACATTCTAGTTTTTTCTAATAGTAAATAATAGCATGAAAAACATCTAAGAGTTGTTTTTCAAACCTTAAAGGAAAATAAAGTGTATGGAAAATATAGAAAGTGTGATTTTTGGTTGCAAAAGATTTATTTTCTTGGGAACATTATAAATAAGGATGGAATAACAGTTTATCCTGACAAAACAAAAGTGGTTTATGAATGTCCAATACCTAAAAATGTTATAGAGATTCGTAGTTTTATTGGATTAGTAGGTTATTACCATAACTTTGTTAAAAAATTTGCACAGTTATCTAGCTCGCTTAATAAGTTAATTCAAAAAGGGGTTAAATTTATTTGGACAGAATAATGTGATGTTTGTTTTCAGGAACTGAAGAAGAGATTGGTGAATGCTCTAGTTTTGGCCTTGCCTTCCTGAAATGGTGAGTTTTTCATCTATAATGATGCTTCATTGAAGGGACATGGTTTTGTTTTGATGCATAATGATCATGTGATTAATTATGCTTTAAGACAACTAAAACCTCATGAGTTAAATTATCCCACACATGATTTGGAATTAGCGGCTATGGGTTTTTCTTTGAAAATTTGGAGGCATCATTTATACAGAGCCAAATGTCAAATATATACTAACCATAAAATTCTAAAGTATACATTAACTCAAAATGAATTAAACATGAGGTAGAGAAGATGGATTGAACTGATAAAGGGTTATGATTTCATAATCAATTACCATCCAAGAAAAGAAAACAAAGTGGTGGATTCATTGAGTTGAAAATATCATGCATTATTAACTATGTTACATTTGGAACATGATCCCTTGATTAAGGATTTGATGAATTTTGGCATAGAAGTTATTGTTACAATAAATACAACTTTTTTGTTTTAGGTTTCAGTACATTCATCATTATTAGATAGAATTAAGCAAGTGAAAAAGGAAGACTGTGAGCTATATAAAAAAGGTAGAATTAGTTTAAATGGGTAAGTTTCCATAATTTAACCTTAATAAATATTGTGTTTTAAGATTTGGAAAAAGGTTGTGTGTGCCTTTTTATTTCTATTTGAAAAAATATTTGTTTTGTGAAGCTTATATTTCTCCATTTTCAGTTCATCCTGGAAGTACTAAGATGTACAAAGACTTTAGGGAATATTATTAGTGGGATAGAATGAAAAGAGATATTGTTGATTCTACCATGAAATTTTTGACATGTAAACAGGTTAAAGAAAATTGGTTGTTACCAAAGGGGATGCCTCAGCCTTTTCAAGTGCTAGAGTGGAAATGGGAGAATATATCCATGGACTTTGTGGTGGGATTACGTAAGACTTATCGAGGTAACAATGAGATTTGGTTTGTTATTGATCAGCTAACTAAATCAACATATTTTCTTTCTATCTAAGATTAAATGTATTTAGATCATCTTTCTCGACTATACCCCAAAAATATTTCCAAGTTACATGGATTTCATCTTTCCATTTTATCTGATTGGGATCACATATTCACTTTTAACTTTTTTAAAGGACTTTAGAAGTCATTGGGAACATAATTAAATTTAAGTACAGCTTCTCATTCTCAATCAAACAGGTAGTCAGAAAAAATGATTCAGACTTTGGAGGATATGCTTCAAGCATGTTCAATGGACTACTAGGGAAGTTGGGATCAGCATATTTCTTTAGTTGAGTTCTTTTATAATATCAGTTTTCATTCTAGTATACAGATGGAACCTTTTGAGGAATTTTATGGAAATTGGTGTTGAACTCTAGATTTTGGGGATGAAGTTAGTGAAAGAAGTTTATGGGACCAGAATTAGTAGAGGAATTTTCTGAGAAAGTGAAGATGAACTCACAACACACGAGGACAGCTCATAGTAGGCAGAAAAGTTATGAAGACAATAGGAGGAAAGACTTTTATTTTGAGATAGATGATCATGTTTTTCTTAGAATCTCATCTTGGAAATGTGTTATGCATTTTGGTAAGAAAGGAATGTTAAGTCCAAGGTACATTGAACTTTATGAAATCTTTGAGAAAGTTGGACCAGTCCCCTACCAAGTAACTTTGCCTCCAATTTTATCTCAGGTACATAATGGTTTTCATGTTTCGATGTTGAGAAAGTATGTGCTAGATTCATTTCATGTTTTGAGCCCAGAAGTATTTCAACTGGAAGAGAGCCTATATTATAAAGAGAAACCAGTTCAGATTCTTGATTGAAGGAAACATTTTTTAGGGAATAAGTTAATCCACCAGATAAAGGTTTTGTAGAGAAACCACATGGTTGAAGAAGCAACATGGGAATCTAAAAATTATATGAGGGAAAGGTACCCTCAGTTGTTTAATAAGTAAATAAAATCGTGAGGACG
The DNA here is from genome assembly GCA_963277665.1 of Viscum album. Classification (NCBI taxonomy): domain Eukaryota; kingdom Viridiplantae; phylum Streptophyta; class Magnoliopsida; order Santalales; family Viscaceae; genus Viscum; species Viscum album. The sequence continues at coordinate 2,134,649,997 of OY728143.1, forward strand.
TAATTTTCAGAAGGTGGGGATAATGTAACACTCCAAGGTTTTCAAACTAAATTGAAATGAATTAAACTTTTTTTGAATTATATGGTTATAACTATCCTTTAAACATAATTTTTCTGCTTCTATGTTTTGAATTTCAAAAAATGACCATCTAAAATTATGATCAGTAAGTTATTTAGAGTCTGATGGAACTAACTTGATTTTTGGTGAATAGTAACATACCCTTATGAATAGTAATATAACCCAAATGAATATTAAATTATATTATTATTTTATTTTCTTAAGGCTTTAAGATAATGGAATCTTGATTACTTTTTCAAGGTGATATAAATTGAGTTATAGTTTTAAAATTGATAATTTTTTAATAAAGTTTGATTTTATTGAAAATTTAAATGAATAATATTTAGAAAATTGTTTTTAAAAAATGGAGTTCATTTTTGAATTCTACACACCGAAAAATGGTTTGGTTGAATTTTTTATATTTTTCTGAAATTCATGATTTTTTTATGAATAGGGAAATACGGTAATATATTCAAATTATCAGTTAAATACACTACTTATGACATAATAAGTGATGTAATCCCACCTGTTTTGAACTCACATGCTCTGTTTACTATTTTCATCACAATAATTAAGACTATTCATAGTCTTGGACAAAAATATTAAAATAATGATTAAAATAATGTAAAATCCCTCCTCTCATCCACTATAAATACCACCTTCATTCCCCTCTTCCTATCACACCTCTTAAGCCTTGAGAATGTCTAAGTTATACCAAATCTCATACCCAAGGCTCTTCCCCATGTCCTATAGTTTCTGGTCTCAACCAAAAGTCCAAAACCAAAGGCTTTAAGGAGGATCTCAATGAGAAGAGATCAAGAGGTAAGAATCCTCTTCCTTTTTCATGTGTTTATTTTCAATTCCTTTCTTTTATTATACTCTTTTTACATCCACTTATCTAGGAGGTATGAAATCTATAGATTCATATATATTCTTTATGTTATTGTGTTCATGTAAAATATTCATCATCTTTCTTCCCCTCCTCTCCCTCTTGTTCTAAAAATAAAAACATCGTCCACGATGTACCGATTTACCAAAATCATGGACGATGTGTTTCCAATTTCTATTAATCCCTTCAAGATGATCATAAAACCCTTTTAATGTTTTAATTGGAATTTAAATTTTATTTTTTAACCTATTTTATGTTCTGTAATGAACTTCTATACATAACATTAAATTATATAATGAAACAAGTTCATGATTATCGAGGAACCGCCAAAAATGATCTAAACAAATATCTGTAATGTTTTATCTTAATATTCATCATCATATATGATAAAAAAATGATTTATAGTATCATTATATATTATGGAAACATATAAATATCATTTTATTCCACTTCTAGAATTTCATTTCCATACGGCAAGAAAATCAACCACAAACCGGCCATTGAAATCATGTAAAGAACGCACCCGAAACAATGGAAGGAACAAAATACTAACAATTAAAGGGTAAAATTATGTTATATAATGATCATATAAGATGTTATAAATATAAAAACGTTTCTTTAAAATACTAATAACACTCTTTTAACCATTATACATGAGTTTTAAATAATTTTTAAGTAAGACGAACCCAATGTAAGGGAATTCATAACCTAGTTTCCATTCTTTGGGTTAATGATTAGCCACTAAAGGAGGATAATATTCATTGTTAATATATATAATATTCATGTGATTTATTATTCATAAACACAATTTTAGTGCATTTTACACTTTGAACATCATTTCACACTATGATTGTAATTCCTTCTTAAAATGCACTATTATGTGGTATAATTTTTAACATCATTTAAAATACCCAATGATATTGTTTTTATTTTCATATTTAATTTTCAGGTTTCTAATTATATTGAGAAAAATTCATACTTTTTGAGTGTTGGAAGATTCACATTGGAAGACCACTAAAATGGGATTTCATGTAAACAATTCTGGAGAAGGTAGATTGGACACTAGCCCACGGATGAGAATGTGGGGCCCAAAATGCAGGCCCAATGAATCCCTAATTTAGTGGGATGCTATAAGACATATATAGGAACAAATAATTATTCACAATACTGTGCTAATTCGTACTCCGTGGTAGTTATTATGGCGGTCCAATTTAGAGAAAAAATTCTGGGCCAGATTCTACGGCCCAGAAAAACATCCCACCAATTTAATCATATCTCGGAAAAACAATGTCCATTTTGGATGAAATTTTACATATATCTAGGATACATCTTTATATTCAATTTTATATGATATTGTCTACTTCAATTTTGCCATCTAGAAGGCTATTCATACGCATCTGTTCGGTGGATGAAAGCTGGCTGTCACCGCAGGTCAAGGGTGGAAAAATCAACTCTCTCTCAACTTTCCACCCACCTATGGACTACCAAAATTAATTGAGGATACATGGAATATTGTATTATTTACCCAAGGCTTCAAAAATTTCTATTTAAGGTAGTGGTGGTGTAGGAGTTGATGATCTTTTGATATTTCTTTCATTGTAATGTTATGCTGTGATTTTGTTGTCTCGAGTTTGTCTTCAACATGTAAGTTGTTTTAATTCATCCTTGTTTCTTAATAAAAGTTCTTCTTATCTTATTATTCTATTATTCTACATCTCAATTTGATACTGTTTCCTCAAGGTGTGAATTTATTCACACCAAACCTTATGAAATTATTCACACAACGGTGGAGTGATCATTTTCTTTTTATTGTTTTATTCACTTCTTCAATTCCTCCCTCATGAGTCTACTTCCCGCTTCCATTGAAATCATAGTATCAATGGAGGGATAACCCACTTATGGGTTGATACAAGGGAGTATAAATGGGATGTATTGGATGTTATTTATCACCCCATTAATGTCTAATCACTTCTTTAATTGATATTTTTATTTGATGATTTTTAAACTCCATCTTCCTTGTTGAATTTATGGTCACACACTTCAAGTGCTAATACGAACCTTTACCTTGAAGTGATAAAAACATTTATAATTCAAGTGTATAGGTTATTAGTATTAAATGGTGTAGGTATTAAACCAGTAAGTGATGATGTTGTTTTATCTTCTTAAATGAACCCATCTCAAATATAAGAAATTGAAATCATTTAAAAAGGAATTCATCGAATCCACCCCAAGTGATGACCTAAGATCAACTCATTATCTTAATTTGAATTAACTAATATATGTTAGTGATACCTTAAACCCATATAAAATCAACCCAATTTTTCCACTTCATAGCCAAAAAAATCCATAGAATGTATGTTTCTGTAGGTTACTTCTTAGGCCTCTGAGGATTCGATAACCCAAGCTAAACTACAAGGACCGCTCTACCTTCATCTCTTGGGTAAATTTGAGCATGAATCAAATTTTGGTGCATTTTCGGGGATCCAAGTAAGTCATATCAACACCCATTATATTCTCCCCAGTTTCTTATATTCTCACCCAAGATCTCTTATCTTGTCCCATTCTCATTTTTTTTTCTTTTGGCGCATGTCTGCCTACACCTGTGATCAATCAAACCATCTAGTTAGGGTGGAAAGTGCTAGGGTTGGGGAGTCAAGTGAACCTAGGGGATTGTTTTCATTATATCTTAATCCTATTGATATTCCAAAGTCCAAAATTTATCCCATTTCAATGGAAGGTCTTCAAAGAAACTAATTCATAAACCCGGGTGGAAACCAAAATGGAAATCCAAATGAGGTAGCCCCAAACTTGGGAAATGCGGTCAATAAAGCCATGAATGACTACCTCAAACCTGCCTGGACCAATGCCCCATCATGCATTACACATAATTACCTAGGATATTCCAACTACATCTTTAAACCCCATGTCCTAAACCACCTTCCCACATTCCATGGAATGGAGTCCGAGATTCCCTACCTTCACGTTAAGGAGTTCAATGACATTGTAGAAACCATGTGTCCCCCACATCAACTAGAATCAGGTAAGATGAGGATATTTCCTTTTTTTAAGGATTGAGCTAAAAATTGGCTAAAAAATTTGATACCATCATTCATAAACTCTTGGGACCAACTACAAAGAGAATTCTACAAAAAATACTTTCCCCACCACAAAACAATTACACTTAAAAAAGTATCCAAAACCTTTTTGAAAAAGAGGAAGAGTTATTCTATGAAACATGGGAGAGGTTAAAAGACACTCTAAACATGGTTCCACGCCATGGTTTTTATATTCCTGAACAAGTGAGAATTTTTTATGAAGGTTTGGGTATGGGGAACAAACAATTCATTGACATGATGTGTAATGAAACCTTTAAAAACAAAGCCCCAAATGATGATTATGAGTATCTAGAAAGCCTTGCTGAACAAAACCAAACATGGGGAACTTCACCTTATTCTGAAAAGCCACAAAGAAATACTGGAATTCACACACTTAGAGAAGAGGAAAGCCTTAGGGCTAAACTCGTAGCACTCTCTAGGAAGGTTGAAGAGATAGGCCTTAAGAAAGTCCATGAAATCCAAACTGTTGACCCTATTTGCCCAATTTGTGACAAACATTACCATAAGACAGACAACTGCCCAACCATTCCATCCATCAAGGATGTTATTTTAGGAGCACCCCTAGAGGATGTAAATTCATTGAACTTTCAAAAGCCTCAATACAAAACAACTTCAACCCAAGGTATAATGACCACCCAGACTTCCGCTAGAAAGATAACCAGCAACCTAGCCAACCACAGGGACAAAATCCTTACCCCCATCAGAACTACCAAACCCATAACCAATTCCAAACCCAACCTATCCAATACCAATAGCCATCGGTACATTTTCAACAAACCATCCCACCTCCAAAATACCCCCCTGGGATAAACCAATCTTCTCAAGCACCAACCCAAACTGTTCCACAAAGCCTACTAGAACAACTATGCAAAAAATGGAAAGGATGAACTCAGAAGTCTCTTCCCTAAAACAAGAACTTCAAACCATCAAAACTGGAAAGGCACCCATGCCTAATCAGGCGGTACCATCCTCAACATCAAGGGGAGAGTCACATTTTACTCAAACAACTCATGAATAACTAAAGGTTATGACTATTTTAAGAAGTGGGAAATCAATTGAGAAACCTAAACAAATAAGTCAAAAACCATATGAAGCTTAAAAATCTATTGAAAATTCAAATGAACTACAAGATAAAACCGAGGAAACTAATAACAATGTGAAAGAAACAACTTTTCAACAAAAAACCCCACAACCTGCACCATTACCTCAATGCATGAGGGGGAAAACCAATCCTGAATTGAGTGAAACATTGAGGAAAATATTCTCACAAGTCAAGTTGATCATCCCCCTTATTGATGCCATAAAAACCATACCTCCCTAATCAAATTACCTTAAGGACTTATGCACTTTTAAAAGGAAATTTTCACATAGAAACCAAGTCCTTTTGGCGGATAATGTGAGTACCACCATTCAAGGGACCATTCCTCCTAAGATTAAAGACCCAGGTTGCCCTTACATCAATGTTGAACTAGGATAGAGCAAAGTTTTCAAGGATTTGTGTGACCTATGTGCTAGTGTAAATCTCATCCCCTATGCTGTGTACTACTAGTTAGGCCTAGAAGAGCTCCAAACCACATCTGTCACACTTCGAATTGTTGATCGTAGCATTAGGGTTCCAAAGGGGATTTTAAAGGAAGTTCTGGTAAAGTTTGAAAACTTCATCTACCCTGTTGACTTCATTGTCCTTGAAAACCATCCAAACTTATGAAATAAGGAACAAACCCCAATCATCCTTGGTTATCCTTTCCTTACAACAATCAACTTTGTTATCCGAGTTCGAAATGGGAACATGATCATCACCTTAGGAAACATGAGTCTACACTTGAACAACTATAATGAAAGCTCACAAATAGGTGATGATGAGGACATTCATGAAGAAAACATGATAGGAAGAATTGATAATGAATCCATAAAACGTCAAGGAATATTTGATGAATGTTTAAGTCAGGATGAGATTGATTTCCTTTGTTCACATGAAGGAATTTTATCTCCTTGGATTGAATCATTTTCAATTTTCTATTATGATGAAGTCTTAGGTCCAACAATCAGTGAAACCTTTCAAGAAACCACTTTCATGGAGACAAATCCAACTTCCTACCCTAAATCTAACCAATCCAATCTAGTAGTTGAACCTTCTACATGTGGGGAATCAATCCTATCTAAAACTCTAAGAAACAAAATTGATCTTGATCTAATGTCCCAATATTCTGCTGAAATTCTGAACCAACCTGATCTTGAATTGAAGAAACTTCCTGCTGTCCTCAAGTATTCCTTCCTAGGGGACAATCAAACACATCATATTGTCATTTCTTCTTCTCTTAAAGCCAATCATGATAGGATGATTCTAAATGTCCTTAGGAAACATAAGAAATCCATTGGTTGGACCCTGTCTGATATTCTTGGGATTAGCCCACTTATCAGGACTCATAGGATTGTTCTTGAATCTGATTCAAAACCATGTCATAAACCTCAATGGAGACTCAATACAAATCTCATGGAGGTAGTAAACAAGGAACTTCTGAAATTTTTAAAAGCTGGTATCATATATTCCATAGCTGAGAGTGAGTAGGTAAGCCCAATCCAAGTGGTTCCCAAGAAGGTATAAATCACAGTGATAACCAATATGGATGGATAGATTCTTCCAACTAGGGTGATTAGTGGCTGGAGAATCTGCATTGACTATAGGAAGCTAAGATCATTCACCAAGAAGAACCAGTTCCCCTTACCATTCATTTACCAATTCCTTGAGAGAGTGGCAGTTCATTCCTTCTATTGTTTCTTAGATGGGTACTCGGGGTATAATAAAATTTAGATCTCCCTAGAGGATCAAGGGAATACTGCATTCACATGTCCATTCAGCACCTTTGCTTTCAAACGCATGCCCTTCGGGTTATGAAATACCCTTGGAACCTTCTAGCGGTGCATGATGAGAATATTCTCAGACATGGTAGGGGATTTTCTTGTGGTCTTCATGGATGACTTATCTATATTTGGGGATAAATTTGAGGGATGTATGAGGAATGTGGATAGATTCTTGTCAAGATGTGAAGAAAAGAATCTAGTCCTAAACTGGGGAAAATGTCATTTCATGGTTAAAGAGGGACTAGTTCTAGGACATCTAGTCTTAGGTAGGGGGATTGAAGTTGATAAATCCAAGGTTGACATAATTTGTTACCTTACATCACCCAAAACTGTCAAGGGAGTGAGGTATTTATTAGGACATGCTAGTTTCTATAGAATATTCATCATGGACTTTAGTTCAATCTCTCGTCCCTTTGTTCTCTCCTAGTAAAGGATGCTCCATTTGTTTGGACATAAAGATGTGAGGGTTCATTCTCAACCCTAAAATCCTCCCTCACCTCTCCTCCCGTTTTGAAATCTCTAAATTGGAACCTTCCTTTCGAAATTATGTCTGATGCCAGTGAATTTTCTGTAGGAGATGTGTTAGGATAACCTTGTGATAAAACTCATTATGTCATTGCTTATGCAAGAAAATACTTAAATGATGCCCAAATCAACTACACCACTACTGAAAATGAGTTACTTTCTATTGTGTTTTCCTTAGATAAGTTTATGTCCTACCTCTTAGGATCCCCCATCATAGTGTTCACTGGCCATTCTGCACTAAAATACCTCTTCCAAAAACAAGATTCTAAGGCTAGACTGATTAGGTGGGTCCTTGTCTTACAAGAATTTGACCTCACAATCAAGGATAAATAGGGTGTTGAAAATTTTGTATCTGATCACCACTCTAGGATGGAATTCAAAGACAACTCAAATCACCTTTCTATGTCTGATTCATTTCCTGATGAACACCTATACTCTGTGAGTGACTTCCCTTGGTATACCGAAATAGCCAACTTCTTAGTTATAGGAGTAATTCCAAAATTCTTAGGGACTCAAGCTTGAAAGAAATTCCTTTATGATGTTAGGAACTATGTGTTTGATAATCCATACCTCTATAATTTATACCCTGACCGGGTCATTAAGAGGTGTGTCCCAAAATTTGAACAAGATTCCATCCTTAAATTCTGTTATAGTGAGGCATGTGGAGGTCACTTTTCCTCTAAGAAAACATCTGCTAAGATTCTTCAGTGTGGTCTCTTCTGGCCCACCCTCTCAAGGGACTCATACACATTTTTTCAATGTTGTCCTAAGTGTCAACATGTAGGGTCGATCACAAAAAGTAATCAAATGCCACTCACTCCCATCATAGTGATTGAAATCTTTGACTAATGGGGAATCGATTTCATGGGTCCTTTCCCAAACTCTAGGGGATACCTCTACATCCTCTTAGCTATTGATTATGTCTCAAAATGGGTTGAATCCATTCCCACCAAGTCTAATGACCATCATGTTGTGATCTGATTTCTGAAAGAGCGCATATTTTCTTGATTTGGAATTCCTAGGGCTATAATCAGTGACCGAGGAACAAATTTCTACAACCGTCCATTCTCTTCACTCATGTCTAAGTATGGGATTTCTCATAAAGTTTCCACTACATACCATCCTCAAACCAATGGTCAAGCTGAGTTATAAAATTGGGAGATTAATAATATTCTTGAAAAAAATGTCAATCCTTCTTGGAAATGCTGGTTTGAGAAACTCTCAGATGCTCTTTGGGCATATCGTATAGCATACAAAATCATCCTAAGAATGTCACCATATAGGTTGGTTTATGGAAAAGCATTCCATTTACCTATGGAAATTGATCAAAAGGATTTTTGGGAAATTAAGAAAATAAATTATGACCACTCATTGGCTGGAACAAAAAGGAAATTAGATCTCAATGAACTTGAGGAACTAAGGATGGAGGATTATGAAAATTCAAGGATCAATAAAGCTAGAGTTAAATCCTACCAATCATGGAATATCAAAGTCAAACACTTTGAACTAGGAAAATTCATGCTCTTGTATAGTTCAAAACTTCATTTACACCTAAGAAAGTTAAGGTCTAGATGGTCAGGTCCTTTCATAGTGCATCATGTGTACCCCCATGGGGTAGTAGAGATTCAAGATCCCACTAGTGGTCACATTTTCAAGGTCAATGGTCATAGGTTAAAACCATTCATTGAATCATTCAATAAACATGAAATAGAGGTTGAGTTAACTGAGCCAACCTATGAACCAAAAAAAATTGAGAGATTTAAGATCCATGTCGGGCTAACGACATTAAACAAAAGTGTTTCATGGGAGGCAACCCATGGTTTTCATGTTTCTAATCTTTTTGGAATCATCTTTATTTTTAAAATAGGATTAATTAATCATTTTGATATTTAAAAAATAAAATAATAGATTGTTGAATTCTTCTTCTCACTACTAAAAAACGGGGCAATAGTGATCGCCATTGGCGGTCGCTATAGGCCTCTAGAGACCGCCCAGCGACCACCATTGGCGATTGCTTTAGCTTCATCGCAGTAGGCCAATAGCGACCGCCAATGGAGGTCGCTATAGGTGGCCGAAATTCCAGCCTTAAGCGACCGCTTGGCAGTCGCTAAAGGCGGACTACCTGGTCACCATTAGCAACCGCCAATGGCGGTCGCTGTAGGTGACCAAATTTTCGGCCTACAGCGACCGCCTTTGGCGGTCGCTACTGGTGCCCGGCAGGCAGCCTATAGCGACCACCAAAGGTGGTCGCCAGCCTGGGAAAAAAAATTTTTAAAAATTTCCTAGTGAAAGAAATATATATTTATTTATTTATTAAACAAAAAATATATATATATATATATATTAAAGAAAATATTTATATATATAATATTAAATAAAATATTTTAAATATATATATAGATAATATATTTTAAATATTTTAATATATATAATATTAAATATATATTAAAGAAATATATTTATATAATATTAAATAAAATATTTTTCTTATTCATCCATTAGGTTTGTTAAGAATATGGTAATAATAAATCAAATTTTATGCTTAAAATTTGTATTTCTCTAAAAAGGTAATTTTACTACCTCTTAATGGAGAGCCTATTTTAAATATATATTCTAGCACATTTATAAATTTTTTATTTCAATATAAACTTATCTTTTGGAAAACTTAACATAAAAAATGTTTTAGGGTTAATTTGTGGTATTTTTTGTGGATTTTTATTTTTTTAATGAAATGTACGAATTGTGTTTTTTTCTTCACGGTGCAAAATCAGAGATAAAACAAGGTAAAAATCAAAAAAAATGGAAAACAATTTCAAACAGCATAAACATCAAGATCTTCATAAATAATAAATGATAAATGTGCATCAACGAACCGAGCAGGTCTATCCATTTCAATCTTCTGCTTCAATAAACCTACAATAAGAAAAAAAACAACAACAAAAAACAAACGTAAATTAGGCATAATTATTCAATTATTATATACATATAATAAAATTAAATCTGACATCAAATCATGGTGCTATAATAATTTAAAACCCCCAATTTAAGAAATGCTATCATTTTAGGTCATTTGGAGCACATTTTCTCCGAATTCGACCGTCTCACGTCGTTCTGGTGTTTTATGACACCGGAAACGTGTTTACGGTCACCGTGGTCCAACGACACCTCCGATTGACATTCCGTCTACCTGACCATTTCACAATTTACACAACGGCTGTTGTCGTATGGTTTCATGGCATTCCGAGGTCGTTCGGGTGGTTTTGACCCCCCAACGCGCCATTTTAGCGCGCGCCGAGCTGCTGCAAACGACATAATCGGCTGTACCGCGTGCACCGCACGTCCGATGGGCGTTTTGTCTCCTCCTAAACGTCACAAATAATATTCCTAATGTTTTCTTGTGGTTTTAGGTCATTCAGAGCATGTTTTCTCTGAATTCGACCATCTCATTCCATTCTGGTGTTTTATGACACCGGAAACGTATTTCTAGTCACTGTGGTCAAACGACACCTCTGATTGATGTTTCATCTACATAACCATTTCAAAATTCACACAAAGGCTATTTTCGTACGGTTTCATGTCATTACGAGGTCGTTCGGGTGGTTTTGACCCCCCAACGCGCCATTTTAGTGTGCGCCGAGTTGCTGAAAACGACACAATCGGTTGTACCGCGCACACTGCACGTCTGATGGGCGTTTCTTCTCCTCCTAAACATCACGAATAATATTCCTAATATTTTCGTGTGGTTTTAGGTCATTCGGAGCACGTTTTCTTCCGAATTCGACCGTCTCACGCCGTTTCTAGTGTTTTATGACACTGGAAACGCGTTTCCGGTCACCACGGTCAAAAGACACCTCCGATTGACATTCCGTCTACACGACCATTTCACAATTCACATAACGGCTGTTTTCGTACGGTTTCATGGCATTCTGAGGTCATTCGGGAGGTTTTGACCCCCCAACGTGCCATTTTAGCACACGCCGAGCTGCTGAAAACGACATAATCGGTTGTACCGCGCGCACCTCATGTCTGATGGACATGTCGTCTCCTCCTACACATCACGAATAATGTTCCTAATGTTTTCGTGTGGTTTTAGGTCATTCGGAGCATGTTTTCTCCGAATTCGACCGTCTCACGCCGTTTCTGGTGTTTTATGACACCAGAAACACGCTTCTAGTCATTGCGGTCGAACGACACCTCTGATTGACGTGTCGTCTGCACAACCATTTCAAAATTCACACAACAGCTGTTTTCGTACGATTTCATGGCATTCAGAGGCCGTTCTAGTGGTTTTGACCCCCAAATCGCCATTTTAGCGCCCGCTGAGCTGCTTAAAACGACACAATCGGTTGTACCGCGTTCCCCGCACGTCTGATGGGTGTTTCGTCTCCTCTTACACGTCACAAATAATATTCTTAATGTTTTTGTGTGGTTTCAGGTCATTCGGAGCATGTTTGCTCTGAATTCGACCGTCTCACGCCGTTTCTGGTGTTTTTTGACACTGGAAACGCGTTTCCGGTCACCGCGGTCAAACGACACTTCCGATTGACGTGTCATCTACCTGACCATTTCACAACTCATACAATGGTTGTTTTTTACGGTTTCATGGCATTCTGAGGTCGTTCGGGTGGTTTTGACCCCCCAACGCGTCATTTTAGCGCCCGTCGAGCTGCTGAAAACGACACAATCGGCCGTACCGTACGCGCCGCACGTCTGATGGGGATGTCGTGTCCTCCTACACATCAAGAATAATATTCCTAATGTTTTTGTGTGGTTTCAGGTCATTCGGAGCACATTTTCTCCGAATTTGACCATCTCACGCAGTTCTGGTGTTTTATGACACCGGAAACGCGTTTCCGGTCACTGCGGTCAAACGAAACCTCCGATTGATGTGTCGTCTGCATGAACATTTCACAATTCACACAACGGCTGTTGTCGTATGGTTTCATTGCATTCCGAGGTCGTTCGGGTGGTTTTGACCCCCCAACGCGCCATTTTAGCACGCGTCGAGCTGCTGAAAACGACACAATCGGTTGTATCGCGCGCACCGCATGACCGATGGGCGTGTAGCCTCCTCTTACACGTCACGAATAATATTACTAATGTTTTCTTGTGGTTTCAGGTCATTCAGAGCACGTTTTCTCTGAATTCAACCGTCTCACACCGTTTCTGGTGTTTTATGACACCGGAAACGCGTTTCCGGTCACCGCGGTCAAACGACACCTCCAATTGAGGTTCCATCTGCACGACCATTTCACAATTCACACAAATGCTATTTTTGTACGGTTTCATGGCATTCTGAGGTCGTTTGAGTGGTTTTGACCCCCCAACGCGCCATTTTAGCGCGCGTCGAGCTGCTGAAAATGACACAATCGGACGTACCGCGCGCACCGCACGTCCGATGGGTGTGTCGTCTCCTCCCACATGCCAAGAATAATATTCCTAATGTTTTAACGTGGTTCCAGGTCATTCAGAGCACGTTTTCTCCAAATTCGACCGTCTCACGCCGTTCTGGTGTTTTGTGACACAGGAAACGCGTTTCCAGTCACCGCGGTCAAACGACACCTCTGATTGACGTTCCGTCTGCACGATCATTTCAAAATTCACACAAAGGCTGGTGTCGTACGTTTTCATGGCATTCTGAGGTCTTTCGGGTGGTTTTGACCCCCCCAACGTGCCATTTTAGCGCGCGCCGAGCTACTGAAAATGACACAATCTGTCGTACCGCGCGCACCGCACGTCCGATGGGCGTGTCGTCTCCTCCTACGTGTCACGAATAATATTTCTAATGTTTTCATGTGGTTTCAGGTCATTTGGAACACGTTTTCTCAGAATTCGACCGTCTCACGTCGTTTATGATGTTTTATGACACCAGAAACGTGTTTCCGGTCAACGTGGTCAAACGACACCTCCGATTGATGTGCTTTAGGCCTGACCATTTCACAATTTACACAACGGCTGTTGTCGTACTGTTTCATGGAAGTCTGAGGTCGTTTGGGTGGCTTTGACCCCCCAACGCGCCATTTTAGCGCGCGCCGAGCTGCTGAAAACAACACAATCGGACATACCACACGCACCGCACGTCTGATGGGCGTTCCGTCTTCTCCTACACGTCACGAATAATATTCCTAATGTTTTCGTGGTGTTTCAGGTCATTCAGAGAACGTTTTCTCTGAATTCGACCGTCTCACGCCGTTCTGGTATTTTATGACACCAGAAACACGTTTCCGGTCACCGCGGTCAAACGACACCTCTAATTAATGGGTTGTCTACCCGACCATTTTACAATTCACACAACGGCTATTGTCGTACGGTTTCATGGCATTCTGAGGTCTTTCGGGTGGTTTTGACCCCCCAATGCGCCATTTTAGCGCGCGCCAAGCTGCTAAAAACGACACAATCGGCCGTACCGTGCGCACCGCATGTCTGATGGGAGTAACATCTCATCCTACATGTCACGAATAATATTAATAATGTTTTCGTGTGTTTTCAGGTCATTCGGAGTACGTTTTCTCTGAATTCGACCATCTCATGCCGTTCGGGTGTTTTATGACACCAGAAACGCATTTCTGGTCACCGCGGTCAAACGAAACCTCCGGTAGACGTTCCGTCTACAAGACCATTTCAAAATTCACACAAAGGCTCTTTTAGTACGGTTTCATGGCATTCTAAGGCCGTTCGGGTGGTTTTGATCCCCCAATGCTCCATTTTAGCCTGCGTCGAGCTGCTGAAAACGACACAATCGGTTGTACCGCAAGCACCGCACATCTGATGGGCGTGTCGTCTCCTCCTACACATCACGAATAATATTCCTAATGTTTTCGTGTGGTTTCAGGTCATTCGAAACACGTTTTCTTCAAATTTGACCGTCTCATGCCATTTCGGGTGTTTTATGACACCAGAAACACCTTTCCGGTCACCGGGGTCAAACGACACCTCCGATTGATGTGTCTTCTACACGAACATTTTGAAATTCACACAAAGGATATTTTCGTACAGTTTCATGGCATTCTGAGGTCGTTCGGGTGGGTTTGACCCCCCAACGTGCCATTTTAGCGCGCGCTGAGCTGCTAAAAACGACACAATCGGTTGTACCATGTGCACCAAACGTTCGATGGGTGTACCGTCTCCTCGTACACGTCACGAATAATATTCCTAATGTTTTCATGTGATTTCAGGTCATTCGGAGCACGTTTGCTCCGAATTCGACCGTCTCACGCCGTTCTGGTGTTTTATGACACTAGAAACGCGTTTTCGGTCACCGCGGTAAAACGACACCTATGATTGATGTTTCGTCTACCCGACCATTTTACAATTCACACAACGGCTATTTTCGTATGGTTTCATGGTATTCTGAGGTCGTTCGGGTGGTTTTGACCTCCCCCAACGCGCCATTTTAGCGCGCGCCGAGCTGCTGAAAACGACACAATCGGTCGTACCGAATGCATCGCACGTCCGATGGGCATGTCTTCTCCTCCTACATGTCACAAATAATATTCCTAATTTTTTCGTGTGGTTTCAGGTCATTCGGAGCACATTTTTTCTGAATTCGACCATCTCATGCCGTTTATGGTGTTTTATGACACCGGAAACGCGTTTCCGGTCACCGTGGTCAAACGACACCTCCGATTGACGTGCCGTCTGCACGAACATTTCACAATTCACAAAAAGACTGTTTTCGTACGGTTTCAGGGAATTCTGAGGTCGTTCGGGTGGTTTTGACCCCCCAACGCGCCATTTTAGCGTGCGCCGGGCTGCTGAAAACAACACAATCGGCCGTACCGCGCGCACCACACGTCTGATGGGCGTTCTGTCTCCTCCTCCATGTCACGAATAATATTCCTAATGTTTTCTTGTGGTTTCAGGTCATTCGGAGCACGTTTGCTCTGAATTCGACCCTCTCACGCCGTTTTGGTGTTTTTCTGACACCGGAAACGCGTTTCCGGTCACCGCGGTCAAACGACACCTCCGATTGACATGTCGTCTGCCCGACCATTTCACAATTCACACAACGGATATTGTCGTATGGTTTAATGGTATTCGGATGTCGTTCGGGTAGTTTTGACCCCCCAACTCGCCATTTTAGCGCTCGCCGAGCTGCTGAAAACGACACAATCAGTTGTACCGCGCGCACCGCATGTCTGATGGGAGTGTCGTCTCCTCCTACACATCACGAATAATATTACTAATATTTTCGTGTGGTTTCAGGTAATTCGGAGCATGTTTGCTCCAAATTCGACCATATCACACCGTTTCTGGTGTTTTATGACACCAGAAATGAGTTTCCGGTCACCGTAGTCAAACGACACCTCCGATTGACGTGTCGTCTTCACGACCATTTCACAATTCACACAACGGCTGTTTTCGTATGGTTTCATGGCATTCCGGGGTGTGGGGAGAGTTGTCCGAGGTGCAGGGGGTTGTCCGAGGTGCGGGGAGGGTTGTCCGGGAGTGCGGGGAGGGTTGTCCGGGGTGCGGGGAGGGGCTGTCCAGGGTGCGGGGGGGGGGGCTGTCCGGGGTGGCTGTCCGGAGTGCTGGGGGCCTATCCGGGGTGTGGGGAGGGCTATCCGGGGTGCGGGGGGACTATCCGGGGTGCGGGGAGGGCTGTCCGGAGTGCGGGGAGGGCTGTTCGGAGTGCGGGGAGGGCTGTCCGGGGTGCGGGGGGGCTGTCCGGGGTGCGGGGAGGGCTGTCTGTGTTCGGGAAGGGCTGTCCGGGGTATGGGGAGGAGCTGTCCGGGGTGCGGGGGGGGGGGGGCTATTCGGGGTGTGGGGTGGGGGGGGGATGTCCGGGGTGTGGGGAGGGCTGTCCGGAGTGCGGGGCGGGCTGTCCGGAGTGTGGGGAGGGCTGTCTGGGGTGCAGGGAGGGCTGTCCAAGGTGCGGGGGGATGTCCGGGGTGCGTGGAGGGCTGTCCGGAGTGCGGGGAGGGCTGTCCGAGGTGTGGGGAGGGTCTGTCCGGGGTGCGGGGGGGGGATGTTCGGGGTGCGGGGGGCTTATCCGGGGTGCGGGGAGGGCTGTCCGAGGTGCGGGGGGGCTCTCCGGGGTGCGGGGAGGGTTGTCCGGGGTGCGGGGGGGGGGGGGGGGTTGTTCGGGGTGCGGGGAGGGTTGTTCGGGGTGCGGGGAGGGCTGTCCGGGGTGCAGGGAGGGGCTGTCCGGGGTGCGGCGGGCCTATCCGGGGTGCGGGGAGGGTTTTTTCGGGGTGCGGGGGGGTGTCCGTGGTGAGGGGAGGGCTGTCTGGAGTGCGGGGATGGCTGTCTGGGGTGCGGGGAGGGTTGTCCGGGGTGCGGGGAGGGGTGTCCGGGGTGCGGGGAGGGTTGTCCGGGGTGCGGGGGGGGGGGGGGGGTTGTCCAGGGTGCGGGGAGGGCTGTCCGGAGTGCGGGGAGGGCTGTCCGGGGTGCGGGGAGGGGCTGTACAGGGTGTGGGAGGGCTATCTGGGGTGCGGAGGTCCTGTCCGGGGTGCGGGGAGGGCGGTCCATGGTGCGGGGGGGGGGGGACTGTCCGGGGTGCGGGGGGCCTGTCCGGGGTACAGGGAGGGTTGTCCAGAGTGCGGGGAGGGCTTTCCGGGGTGCGGGGGGGCTGTCCGGGGTGCGGGGAGGGATGTCTGGAGTGCGGGGAGGGCTGCCCGGGGTGGGATGGGGACTACAAATAGTGAACTCAGCTCATTCATCAAAAATAATTTTAATGGTTTATATTAGGAATCACATGTTTTTTTCAAAAATATTACAGAATATGCAATTCTAAACATTGAAGAATTAAATGAAAAAAAAATATCCAAATGATTAATCAGTTTCATGGTTACTTCTCAATTCGTGCACACAAACATTGCATCAGGCCAAAACATACATGATACCCCCAAATCACAAAAAAATCTCACTAGAAACCCAACATAAATATCAATAACAACCCCACCATTACAAACAGAAACACACCTCGTGAATATGATGCGTCATGCGTGGTCATGACTACTACCTCCATCAGGTGGGTCAGGGGCCTACAACAAAAAAACATTATGAATATTTTTATAAAAAAAATAATATAAATTAAATAAATAAATACAGTATAAACCTGCATCGTCTGATCCCCTGCACCATCACCTGGACGCACATATTGTTGCAGTGCTCTAACCTCAGCGATCAATTGGGCATTTACCTCCTCGGAAGCGCGCAGCCGTGCCTCGAAATCTGACAACCGCTGTGTCATATGAGCAATAGCATGACCAACAACCGCATTGCGTGACACTATAGAACGAGGAATCCCTGTTCCATAGGTAAAACTATATCCATGCCCGTCCCGACCAATAATGCGATGAAAGATCTCATCCCTTCGCATGGGAAGTTGTCGTTGGTCCTCTGGAAGATGTTCTTATTCAGCTTCAAATTGAGCCTGTGAAATATTTAAATATATATACATATATTAATATTCAGATTTTATGTAAGTATTGGTAATGATTACAAGCACTTACTATCAATGTTGCTGCCTCTGGATCATTGCGATCACAAGTCCTCATCCACACCGACATTTTATTAGTCAGTGCACCTTGCTCCTACAACTGTTTATGAATAGAATATAAACACAAAACCGTATTAATTAAAAAATTAAAAAATGAATAATAAATACCTCATGTCGGATCTGAGACACGTGATGAGTCCCGAGCCTGTGAGGTGGTCCCTGCAACGTTCGATTCTCAGAATGGCGTGTTGACACCTCATACATTCAATTCATTCAAATTTCAAACAAATAAGACATTCTTGAAAATATGTATACCAAAATAAATATACAAACTGCAACACCCTCAGTAGACCAATATGCAACTAAATCACGCCACTGATCCGGGAGGACACCTCTCGGGACTTTTTCCAGAATGTCAGGGGCACCCACATTTGGTACCCAGTTGTCCCTCTTGACTTTGCCTTTATAGTCTTTCCACATCTTACGGCATTTTCTCATACACACTGGCCGAAACTCATCAGGACATACTTTCAAATTTTTCTATTAAAGAAAAAAATCACATATGTTATTATTGTTTATATATAGGGAATAAAGTAAAATGGTCTTCTTACCTGAACCTCCCTCTAAAGATGATCTAATGTGTCGTGAGGGATAGAAGCCCAGTCACGTGTGGTCAATGGAAATCGATGTGGATCACGTATGATATGACACAGCTGATGAATAAATTCAGGGGCATTTCATCCCATAGGATGAAATACCTCATCAAATGAAACATCAAAATTCGTGTCGAAATTCCATGATAATATGCCACGATCAGGGCCTCTCCTGCGAGAGGAAGAAGCAGTCGAGTCTGATCATGTTGAAAAAAATTTATATATAAATTGACAGATGTTATAAATATATATATGTTTACCAATTACATAAAAAATAGAGACAATGACAATCCAACATACCTCGACCCTGAGACGTAGATGCCTTAGATGGATGATGTGGATCTTCTGCCTCTTCCCCTGACATGCCTGCAGTCATGGAAAACATTAGTAAGGGGACTATCCAAAGTGTCCAAATCATAAATTGGATTGTTTTTAAAAAAAATAAAACTTGTACAGTTGTTAATCAAACAAAAATGGATTGAATAATTAGTTGTGAATGAATTTTAAAAAATCAGAAAGTTAACAAAACAGATATACAAATTATGTACAAAACCAATCAATGCATAGCCAAATTTCAAATTGAATTAATAAAAATTCAAGCAGTACATGAACCAAATGAAGAATACCTCAATGGGAAGACACACCGACAATAACATCAATATAACATGAGTTAAATCGCCATAAATATTTATAACTGAATAAACTTCCAAAAGTGAGGATTAAAACTTACAAGGATTTATAAAATGGTTAGATAATTTATGATATCCTAGGCTGAATAGCGGGAAAACAATTATACCTTTCATTAAGCATGAAAATCGACCGTTTCTCCTTCAATAGCTGCTCTAACCCAATAAATATCTTCTTCACGTTGAACTATGGTATGTTGATCAAGCTGTTGGGAAACAAAAGGAACAGTCTCGGGTTCATCTTGTTCAAATACAAACACTCATCGCTGAGACATTTTGACAACAACTTTCCAACTTGGATTCGAAGGCAAAGTAACGAAGAATACTTGTTCCGCTTGTGATGTCAAAATGAAAGGTTCATTATCAACTCGTTCATTTCTGTATAACATATAGTTAAAATTCACCAATGAAAACTGATATTGATCGACTTTAAATCCACGCACTGGATCAACCCAATTACACTTTAACAATATGTACTTCAACCCGTGTGTATATACAACTTCAATGATGTCTATCAATTGACCATAGTAATAACCAGAATCAATAAATGGACAACCGATGCCACTGTTTTGTGTTTCTCATTTGTCGTCAACATCTTTAATGTGAAATCGAAAACCATTAGCATCTATAGATTTATAACGACGAGCCATTATAGATGGACCCTCAGCCAGTTGGATAAATTCTTCAGTCAGTGTGGGGTCCCCTAACTCCCTCAGCTTATGAACCTACATAATTCAAATAATTCAATAATGATATATATAGAAATAAATTAGTATAATACTTCATTTATAATGAAAATCAATTTATATTTACATAATCCTTGAACCAATCATGAAATGAAGCATAATGAGACTGTTGAATTTGTAACTCATCTGCACGATACATCTCTTATTTTATCTCATTAATGTGTTTCCTGAAAATGATAATGCGATGTTTAAATGATCAACTTATGCAAACAAAACATGTAAAAGTTAAACAATAAAAGTGGTAAGATACTTACTACATTAATGGTGCAACTGATGGAGTATTGAACAAGATATATCGATGCGCTTGTATCCACTCGATGTTGTCCATATCATATGTGGTTCCTTCTCCAACTGGACCATCATGAATCTGAGAGGGCTTATCTAATTTTGTTTCAACATCCGTAAGATATTTTGCACAAAAAGTATTACACTCATCCATCAAATAACCATTGGCTATTGATGCCTCCGGACAAGCTCTGTTGCGTACAAATCGTTTCAATGTACTCAAATACCGCTCAATAGGATACATCCACCTGAATTGTACTGGACCAGCAGCCATTACTTCATCAGTTAGGTGCAATATCAAGTGGACCATAAGATAGAAAAATGAGGGGGGAAATAGTTTCTCAATTTGAAAAAGCGTAAGTACAATTCGGTCCTGTAAACTTTTTAAATCAATCATTCGTTGATTTCTTAAACAAAGATGTCTAAAAAAATTACCCATCTCAATAAACAGCTGAACAACATTGGGGGATAAACAATTACAAATTGCGATTGGAATCAACTGCTGAAGTAGTATGTGATTGTCATGACTTTTCAACCCTTACAATGTCTTGCTTGTCAGATTCACATACTTTGAAATATTAGAAGAGTAACCATCAGGCACCTTTAGCATCTTCAAAATGGAAAGAAATGTATCTTTCTCTTTTGTAGTCATCGTATACTATGCAGTAGGCATATATGCCTTGTTTCCCTCAGCTAACTGTAAATGAAACTGTTTCCTTAAACCCATTTCTTCCAAATCACGACGTGCATTAACATGGTCCTTTTATTTTCCACTGACACCTAAAATGGTCCACAATATGTTATCACAGACATTTTTTTCAATGTGCATGACATCCAAATTATGCCTCAGCATGTTAGTTTTCCAATACGGAAGACTATAAAAAATACTTTTCTTTTTCCAAATGTGACTGTGCTTCCTACCCGCAGCTTGAATATTACGTACCGGAGGAGCCACCAAATCCTAAATTTCATATACCATGCGGATTTTTTCTTCCTCAATCTGCGATAACATTTCAACTCCTGTCATGATCTTTGGTGCTGGGATGAACTCTCTAGAACCATCAAATTCCACTCTGTCCTTTATGAACCTATGCTGAGGGGGGAGAAAACGTCTGTGACCCATGTATGCCCATTTTTTGGAATGATTAAGCCATACAGATTTTTTACTTTTGTTGCAACAAGGGCAAGAAAATTCCCCTTTCGTACTCCAGCCTGATAAATTTGCATAAGCTGGGAAGTCATTGATTTTCCACAATAAAGTGGCCTGTTGTTTGAACATTTCATTCATTTCACAGTCATAAGTCATCACACCATCGCCCTAAAATTCATTCAACTCATCAATCAATGGCTGAAGGTAAACATCAATCTTATCCCCCGGAATTTTAGGTCCATCAATAAGAGTGTAAATTAATATAAATTATTGCTTCATACAAAGCCATGGAGGAAGATTATATGGAACCAACACCATGGTCCATTTGCTATGAGTTGCACCAACCATAGATTTGAATGGATTGAAACCATATGTTGCCAATACCAATCGGACATTACGAACATCTTTGGAAAAGTCGGGATGTCACTTATCAAAATCCTTCCATGCATGAGAGTCTACCAGGTGGGTTAACATATCACTTTCATGAACTCTTTCTGCATGCCATATCATTAAATTAGAAACATTAGATGGCATAAAAAATCTTTTCAACCTCGGTTTAAGGGGAAAGTAACGCATTTGCTTTACGGCAACCACTTTCCCCTGTATCACAATCCGACTTTGATGAGTCTGATTTCCCCTGTACTCTTTCCACCTGGAAGCACCACAAATCGTACAAATATCCAAATGGGCAGTTTCCTTTCTAAACAACATAGATTTGTTTGCACATGCATATATGGTATCATATGTAAAACCTAAGTTCTCTGTCAGCTTACGAGCATGGTAATACGACTCGGGAATCTTAGCGTCGACAGGAAGAACCTTTTTCAATAACACCAACAACATGTTGAATGATGTGTCTGACCAATGATTCAAAGTCTTCAAATGCAACAACTCCATGATAAACGACAATTTATTGTAAGAAGTACATCCAGGATATAGTTCTATTTTTGCATCATCAATTGCTTCATAAAACCTCCTCGAATCACGATCTGCACCAGAGCGAAGATTTATCTCACCAGTATCAAGATTCTGGATGTCAATGCCTTCAGGATCCAACCCACGTACCATTTCAGTAAGCATTTCATGCATTGGATCATTCATCCTTGCATAAACATCCATCTTAACTGCATCCGTATTTTGACAATGAACATATTCTTCTCCATGACGAGTCCAACTCTTATAATTTTTCAGAAATCCATTAAAGAATAGGTGATCCCTCATAGTATCTCATGTGAATTGATATCTGTTAGCACATTTTCTACATGGACAACTAATATAGTCACTTTCAAATCCTCTGGTGAAGTCAATAAACTGCATAATGCCATTGAAATATTCTCTAGACGTTCTATTTGGAAGATCAATCCAACTCTTATCCATAATAAGATCCCTATAACGAACATTTACACAAGACTTATTACATTTGCATTTTTCATATCAAATATATTTAAAATAAATACTAATTAATTGTTTGTGAACCATTTATAAAATAATAATGTAAGTGAAAGCCCATGTCATACCTGATTGCGCTACAAACCTGGAAGGGAGGAGAGCCGAAGGCGGTGATATGAGGGAGAGGAGAGGCAGCGGAGGGGATCCAGAGCCGGATCTGGTGCGACGAGGGAGGGGACGAGTGGCAGCGGTGACGGGGAGCCGGAGGAGAGGAGGTGGTGAGGTGGCGACGGTGCAGTGAGGGTGGGACGATGAGGGAGGGGACCGAGTACAGGGGGAGATGGAGTGGACGAGCGATAGCGGTGAGGGGATGAGTAGCGGTTGTGCGGGGAGGGAGGGGACCGGGCGGCAGCGGTGCGGCAAGGGAGAGGATGGTGAAGGAGGGGATGGGTGGCGGTGGTGTGGCGAGGGAGGGGACGAAGACGGAGGGGACGGGGGTTGGTGGGGTGCGGGGGGGGGGTGTTCGGGGTGCGGGGGGGGGGGGGTTGAGGGGAGGAGGGACAAGGGCGGAGGTCGGAGGCCGGAGGGGCTGGAGGCCGAAGGCCAGAGGGTGGACGGAGGGCGGCCGGAGGGCGGCCGGAGGGTAGCCGGAGGGCTACCGGAGGGCTTCCGGAGGCGGGAGGCCCGAGGGCAGAGGGAGGCCGCAGGGCGGCCGCAGGGCGGAGGGTGGCCGGAGCTGGAGGAAGCCTGGAGGAAATGGAGGGCAGGGCGGAGGGCGGCCGGAGGGCGGCCAGTAGAGGGCGGAGGGCAGATGGCGGAGGGTGGAGGGTGGTCGGCGGAGGGCGGAAGGGAAATGGGGGATGACAGCGAGGGAGGGTGCGCGGTGGCGGGGTAGGGCACGTGGTGACTGGGGTGCGGGGAGGGAGGGAGCGCGGCGATGGGGAGGGCGCGCGGTGAGGTTGGGCAGAGGAGGGTTCGGGGGGGCGCTTCGCGAGAGGAGGGGGAGGGTTCAGGGGGGTCGGGGGGGCGCCGAAGCCCAGTTTTTTTTAGGGAAACCTAGCGACCGCCATTGAAGGTCGTTATAGGTAAAGGGGGCTCAAAATCCTAGATTTCTAGTAGTGTCTATTATGAGTATGGATGGGTATGAAAGGGGATCACCATATTCATCTGTGTCATGTGGTGTGATCCTTGAGTAATACCTTACCCAGACATTTAAAAAGAAGATAATGTACCATCAGTTCATTTTATTTTTAAAATAAAAATAAAAAAATATATATATATTGATAAATAAAAAAAGGACACATCATAGGTTGTGGGTCAAACCCCGTCACAACCGGCGAAGCCGTGGGGAATCGAACCTGGGACCGAAGGGATACAGGGGCACGCACTTACCCATGACCTATGACTTTTTGTGCTTTTTTATTCTATAATTTATATATATATACTTATAATTTACTTTATTTATTATATAAATATATATATATAGTTTTTTTGATTGTTTTTATTTTTTTTCCACTACGGAATTCTCAGAGTGACATCGATATCAAGGGATTAAAAGGGAGCAACAAAAATTTCAACTTCAACCACTAGGTGACTTCATTCCATGATCCTTATTTTCAATTTCCTTTTTGATCTCCCATTCTCTGTCTCTTCCCCCTTCTAAATTTTCTTTTCTTTAAACACTGGGGATAGTGTTATTTTAAGTTGGGGGAGATAAAATAAAAAATGCTTTTGTGTCAAAAAAATGAATGATTTGAAAAAAAAATGTTTGTAAATGGAAGGAAAAATTCCTTTAACTTTGAACATGGTAATACACATTGCACACTTTGAAACTAAATATCAAATAATTTAGCATGCCCCAATTCTGATTTTAATCCTTGTATAATTTCATGAGCATAGATTTTGGAAAGTGTGGATGTCCAATGTGATATTTCATCGTTTATATTTTCATCTAAATAAAAAAATCACAATACATGTCCTTTGGATAGTGGGGCATTAGTTTGAGTTCATGGGGTCTCCCAAATAAATAGCATAGGTTTGGTGATTATTTTAGTTTTAATATGAGTATTCAATAACAAAAAAATTAAAAAAAACAATAAATTTTCACGTAGAGAAATGAAATAACCTAATTTGTGGCTTTCGGCACTTGGGGATCATGACTCCATAGTTGTTTGGCCCAGAGTTAGTAATTTTATCTCTATTTTTTCATAATTTGAATTTTTTTTGACTGAGTTAACTCGAGATGATGATCGAGTATGTGGGATTAACTTGGTTCCCTATGGTCTTTGATCTTAGAAGTCATCGGCAAAGTCTCGCTACAGGGGTTGATTCTTTTGAGTGCAATTTCAATTACCATGGAAAAATTGAAAAAAAATACAATAAAAAAAATTTAATACTCATGTTAATATTGAAATGTGATTCCACCTAGTGCTTCCATTATTTCCCTCTTGAATAAAGATGAACCCCTGTGTCTAATGCGATGCACAACACATCATCACTCTTAATTGATATTGGATGAAATATGACGATTAATTTGAACAAAGGAATGGTCTTGGGAATGGGATCTGCTTATGAAACTATCATGTATTAAAATATTTTTATGGGTTTCATGATTTTTTTTTATAATGGTTTTTGGTGATCATTCTGTATTAAAATTTTTTTGGAAAAGGGAATTTGAATTTCATATTGTTGAGATATATTTTGCTCGGGACTATCAAAACTAAATTTGGGGGGTGTGATTAGCCACTAAATTATGATAAAATTCATTGTTAGTATATATAATATTCATGTTCTTTGTTATTCATAAACACCATTTTAGTGCATTTTACACTTTGAACATCATTTCACATTATGATTGTAATTCCTTCTTAAAATGCACTATTATGTGGTAAATTTTTTAACTTCATTTAAAATACCCAATAATCATGATTTTATTTTCATATTTAATTTTCTGGTTTCCAATCATATTGGGAACAATTCATACTTGTGGATTGTTGGAAGATTCAAATTGGAAGACCACCAAAATGGGATTTCATGCAAACAATTCTGGAGAAGGCAGATTGGACACCAGCCCACTGGTGAGAATATGGGTCCCAACATACAAACCCAATGAATCCCAAATTTCGTGGGATGCTAGAATACATATATAGGAACAAATAATTCTTCATAATATAGTGATAATTCGGCCTCCATGGTGGTTATTAAGGCTTCCAAATTTAGAGATAAAATTCTGGTACAGATTCTGCGGCCCATAAAAACAGACCACCAATTTAATCATATCTCGGCAACCACATATCCATTTAAGATGAAACTTTACAGAGAGATAGGAGAAATCTGTAGATTCACTTCTTTCTTCTATGGAAAACTCTAATTTGGCCATCTATAAGGCCATTCAGATGCATTTGTTCAGTGGATGAAATCTGGATGCCACCTCAGTTCAAGGGTGGAAAAATCAACTCTCCCTCAACATTCCACCCACCTATGGCCTACCACAATTAATTTAGGAGACTTGGACTATTGTATGATCAACCCAAGGCTTAAAAAATTACTATTTAAGGTAGTGGTGGTGGAGGATTTGATGATATTTTGAGCTTTTTTTCATTGTAATGTTATGTTGTGATTTTGTTGTCTCAAGTTTGTCTTCCACATGTAAGTTGTTTTAATTCATCCTTGTTTCTTAATAAAATTTCTTCTTCTCTTATTATTTGGTTCTTCTCCACCTCACTTTGATACTGTTACCTCAATGTTTGAATTTATTCACACCAAACTTTATGAAATTATTCACACAACGGTGGAGTGATCATTTTCTTTTCATTTTTTTCTTTACTTCTTCAATTCCTCCCTCATGAGTCTACTTCCCGCTTCCATTGAAACCATAGCATAAATGGAGGGATAACCCACTTATGTTTTGATCTAAGGGAGTAGAAATGGGATGGATCGGATGTTATTTATCACCCCATTAATGTCTAATCACTTCTTTAATTGAGATTTTTATTTGATGATTTTTAAAATCCATCGTCCTTGTTGAATTTAAGGTCACACAATTCAAGTGCTAATACGAACCTTTACCTTGAAGTGCTCAAAAATTTGATCCTTCAAGTGTATAGGTGATTAATATTAAAGGGTGTAGGTATTAAACCAGTAAGTGATGATGTTGTTTTATCTTCTTAAATGAACCCATCTCAAATATAAGAAATTGAAATCATTAAAAACTAATTCATCCAATCCACCCCAAGCGATGACTTAGGATCAACTCATTATCTTAATTTGAATTAAATTAAATCTGTTAGTGATACCTTAAACCCATATAAAATCAACCCAATTTGGAAAATTCATATCCAAAAACAATCCATAGAATGTAAATTTTTGTAGGTTACTTCTTAGGTCTCTGAGGATTCGATAACCCAAGCTAAACTACAAGGACCATTCTACCTTCATCTCTTGGGTAAATTTGAGTGTGAATAAGTTAACCTTATACTTCATTGTTTACGTGGTATTAAATTTGTTTGTTTGATGAAATTTTTTTATATTATGATTAATTATGTGTATTTATAGTGTATATATGTATTCCATTCACACTATTAAGTATCTCTTCAATTATATCATATTTATAAGGGACTTTTCTTTTAAAACCCGCTTAAAATTATGTTTTACGAAATTCCAAAGCATTGTTTTTATGTAATTATTCATGTTGTATGATTGTGTTCTGGTTCTTGGAAATTTTTTATGATGAAGGGTGAGACCTATATCACCCTCCAATTCAGTGGGTATGTGTAAGTTGGAGTTCGGCCATATAGTTACTCCAAGTGTAACTGTGATGGTTACATAAATTGTAAGGTAGTTGTGAGGGTTACAAATTATAAGGTAACTGAGAGGGTTTCAAGATTATGTAATTAATGACCCTGATACCTTTTTGGTTCTATTTATGTTTTATATGTTTTGATGAAATCTCATGGTAATCTCAAGTTTCACAAGTTAGTTTATATGGGTAATAAGTATGTATTTTTTTAAAATGATTTCATATGTTACAAGTATTCATGGGCATATGTTTTCTTTCCTTATTCTTATATAATTTACTAATATTTTTTTGCTCATCCCAAGTTTTTAAATTATTTTCATAGTTTATAAGGATGTTTTAGACAAAGAAGGAATCCAAGTTAACTGTCATAAATATTTTTCAAAGAAGACATGTTTTATTTGAAATGTTTTATATTTTGAAAGAAATGGATATTGTTTTTTTGGTATCTGATCTATATAAATGTTGAATGTAATGTATGTGTTATTTACCAATTATCTAAAACTCTAATCCTTAAATGATCCTCAATGTGAAAGGATGTGAGTTTTTTACTAAAATTCGCAATTGTGTAATGTAATAAGGTCGGTCCTTATAGTTTTCCACCAGGAGAAACCCATGACACTAGAACCCATTAAGTAGGATGCCAACAATGTAGTGAACATCCAACGGTCTGATTCCCACCTCCTCATGGTGAAGGAGGAAAGTGTTGGTATCCAAATACCAAAAGATGGGGATCTCTAGAAATAGATCATATTTATGGTATTATGTAAATGGTATGTCCAAACTACCTTAAACAATCTGATATGGTGTAGCTCATCCCTATACTATAGAAAAATAAAACATACCCAGTACGCATAGGCCAACTCGTCATTAAAGTTTTCTCTAGCCTGTAGATCCTAGTGTTTTTATGAGCCCTTGATGTTTTCCTAGATACTACTCTAGAGAATGATGGAATAGTGAGCATGAAACTCTTCAACCTCTGGTTCCCCACTAAAATGTTTCTCGCTCATCCAATCCTCATGTAAATGACCATTTCCTCTTACTCCTAAGTAGGATGACCTGGAATAGTGATGTTCCAGTGGGATATCTCATCGTGGAGATTGAACCAAGAGTGTGACGTTTGACTTCAATTACTAGAATGGTCACCTCATCCATTAATCCAAAATTGTACAATGATAGGTGATTACTCAATAGATAGTTACTCTATGCATCAATCATCAATACCAAGACCACATGGTTTCCTACAACGACCCACCCGACTCATAGAATCTCTAATTTTCCCACTATTTTAACCATCTAGTTTGTGACAGGAGTGTTGATCTCTTTCTGATTCATTTGGTTATCCATTTTGGGAGAATCTATGAGTTCTAAGTTAGATGTGTGTTAAAAAGGGGTTTGAGTGCATGAAGTTCATAGGGGCACACAAATTTGGATGAGTGTGCACAAAATTACCCCTTGGTCACAGAAGTAGGTTCTTGAAAGATAGATTAATTGAAATGTTAAGGATAAGGCTCATTATTTTTCCCCAATGCTGATTTCTACACATGAGAGAAGGCTTGTGGTGTGAGGGAGTCAAATAACTATACAAGGGGGCCCTCTAATTATTTATAGACTCTGCCTACCCATTTTCTTGTAGTGTGTAACACGATTTCATTTAGAAAGGGAAGAGTTGTGAAACCTCATGAAAATGAGATACTTTTTCATCATTTCCCTCAAAACCCGACCTTTCAGTTACCTATCAAATCCAATTCCAGGGGTCATTTTCTGGAACTGAAATCTCATCTCAGACCCCAAAAAAAATTTTTTGGATTACCAAACACGCAACGTACCCTAAAACAACATTTTAGGGTGGAACAGTAGGATGCGTGAAAGATTCAATGCATGCACGCAATGGTGAGGTTCTGTATTCAGAAAAGATATGAACTCCAAAGGTTGAGAGGTGTTATGTGGAGGGTCCTTTGTATAAACTTTTTTCCAAGGACTATGCACACATGAAACAAGGTTTGTGCGCAAAAAATGAGAGTTTCATGAAACCCCATCATACAACCATGCAGTTTCATGATAAAGGAAACATAAAACCAAACTTTCTACACAACCAAGACCTAGTGGAAAAGGATGAAAAATTGAATGACCCAGTTCAATGCCCAAGTAGTTGTATGTCAATAGTTAAGGATTTCAACTATAAATAGATGCTCTCCCCACCACCTTGGATAATCTATTTAGAAGATGAAGTGACACTCTACTACATGAAATACTAGAGATAATGGAACCTCAATGGTAGAGAACTTGTGCAATAGAACTCATGTGGTCCCAATAATGATTTGTGTTTTGGTTGAGTGATCCTAACACAACTAATCCTAATACTGGTTGGTTTCATGAATATATAAGAATCAATCATTCAGCCCTAATCTATGTGTAACCCCAGCTCATGCAAGAAAGTATGCCTCCTGAGTCTATAAGTTTCCATTGGATTGTACACACCTCTTGTGCACAACATCATAATGTTGTACACAACAACATCCTAGTCCCCTACCCAACATTCCCTATTCTAGTAGTGCATCCATTACCCTACTTATGGATCATAAGTATAGGTACTCTAATTCCAATTAATTTGAATCAGAGGGAACCTAATGTCGAGCCTCCTGATTACCACTCCTCTAATTCAGTTATAATTCCATGTACTACCCATAAGTGTATGATAGGTGGTCAAATAATCCCAATGGGTGGCATTATTGAAGGAAACCATGTACTCGTCATGGTGGGAGGTCCTTATGCCAGATCTTTCACTCACCTCAAAGAATACCCCCTTAAGCAATGACCACAACAACGTCCAATTTTCACAACATAAAACTGCATAGCTACATGTCCTAGTAGGATGATGTTAAAATGCACGACAACATCCTCAGTGCATGAATTATCAACCAAAACAAAAACATAGAATCATCCATCCAAACATGATAATCTTGATTATCCAAATCAATCCATGTGGACAAGTTATAGTGGTTTAGTTATATAAACCTTGTTAATATATTTAAAATATTAATTTTGAAGCTTTCCTATTTTGCATTCATCACAAAATCTATTATGATCACATTTAAGAGGGGGAAGATCATAAACAAAATATTTCTTAGAAAAAAAATATAGGAAAATATATTGTAATGTAAATTCTCTCATGAAATATCTAGGATTCATTGGTTCCAATAATTAAAAAATTGACTTCTATTCACACCAAGAGCTAAGGTCCTATGTAAATATATTTTCAGTTCTAGGTGCTCTAAATTTAAGAAACTTATCTTTAATAATAGAGCATGAATTTAAAAAAATAAAACTAAAAAACTATCATAACAGATTTGAAAAATTCTTAATAGATTTTTCATTGGCCCTTGAACATAGAGAACATTATTGACTAGAATTTTTTTTGGATTTCCCACTGATCCAACTCAAAATATATTTCCTTTATCATTATCTCTAAAGTTATCCAAGCCTCCATATACTTTTTATAATGAATGAAATTGTGAAAATCCTCCAATTATGTGACTTGAGATGCCAAATTCCATATACAATATATCAATTCTTTCCCTAGGGGTTTATATCTACAAAAATATTTAAAAAAAAATTCTTTGGTACCCAAATGCTCTTTGGTCCAGGCGTGTTAGCAATTAATGATCTAGGAATCCCAGCCAGTTTAATTTTTATAGAAATTATAGAATCAAATTTAAATAAGATTATAGTAATATATGATATAATTAAACTTCTAATTTGGTGATTCCTTATACAATAATTATTATCATAATGACCATTAATGCCACAATAAAAGCTGGTAACATTAGACATGTTATTATTCCTTGAACTGGAGAAAAAATAATTTCTCTACAACTTTGGATTTTCACCATTACTTCCAATAACATATTTTTTTAATTTAATATTCTTCACAATATTTATATTTATAGATTATACAACCTTAGTAAATATACTGGCATAACTTTTACGAATTCAAAATTAGCCTGCGACTCTTTAAATATAGATTCATATATAGTGTAGTTTGAAGTAGATTTATATAGTTTTTTTTAATTCAAGGGGATATTTTAACATGATTTTTTTCAATTAAACCTCAATTATAAATATTATTTAATGTTTTATAAAATTATACAAGGGATTTATATTTATCCTCAATCATAGATCATTATGAATTTAAATTACACTTTGAGAAACATTCAACATTAGAAGAAGATAAATAATAGGATTGTACAACTCCTTTATTAACCATAATGCACATGTTTTGTTTAATATTTGATTGCACCTAACCTGAAACAGAACTTTAATATCATATTGAGTCTTCAAAAACACTCCACATAGCCTTTACAACATTCATTCTTTTACCCTCATAATTAGCCTTCATTTGTTACTTCATTTATTTATTTTCTATGATTATTTTATCCTACATCATCTATGGTAAATGAGGTATGATGTGACTTATATGGTTTCATTCATAAAAATGGACCTATTTTACTTTATGATCAATCTTCTTGGAATAACTGAAAAAATTCTTGAATCCTTTCTATTTATAAAATATATTGAATCTTCTAGTTAGGTGAGTGGGTTATTATATAGAATTTAAATAGAATGAATCAAATGAATATTTAATATCCTCCCTGATATTCTCTTGAATTTTTTGAGTAGTAACATTAAGGGAATTATTCTACCTTTTTATCATTCAATTATCTTATAATTTAGCTTTCATTTCAATTTATACATCATTAGAATTACAATAAATTCCTTCATTGATAGTTTTTGATATGATTGGATTGTCTGATAGTAGTAAAATTTCAATTCCATATAGTGGATAAAATTCTAAGAAGTTTTAATGCATAACTTGGTTCAAGAATTGGAGTTTCCAAGGAAGAAGCAGCATTGGCTACTTTAGTCCATGTTTCATTAATTTGAGTGATTCTTTCACCATCAAACAACTTGAATTTATCAATCATTAATTTTTACATGTTGTACCTTAATTGCATGACATTATAATTTCCTTAATAGGAAAATAAAATTTTTCACTACATCTCATAGATAGTAGAAAATTTGATAAATGATTGAATTAATCAGGACTAAGTCCAAAAATTATTTCATTCCAAGCATTTGATATTACACTACATTCATCTTCATTCACAACATCCCACTTTTATGTATCTGCAATAATTTCAAAAGGTTTAAAAATATTTTTAAAAACATTGAATCTAAGATTTTTCATATAGATGATCAATCATTCTTTTTAGCATCCAAAATTTTCTCAATTGAAATGCGGTACTCTAATAAATAAAATAATTTCTTCAAGTTTATCAATAGACATATTTTCTTCAAATATACCATTAAATAAAGTTTTCAATAACTTAAATGGATTCTACAAAAACATCTCATTTGATTCCAATTGTTTTTTGGAATATACTTGGAGATATAAGTGGTGGGGGGATTGTGTCTTTTAAACACACATTGATAAATTAAAATTATTATCCATTTTTGGTTCTGATGGAAATAAAATTTTCATTTCTTAAAAATGATTGAGTATTAGAAAATAAAGGATACAAGAACATATAAATTTTTATAGCAGTTTGACACATAATGGCTCCCTAGTCAACCCCACCAATTCTCTCTCTATAAGATTTGTTCTTTTTAATTATCAGATCCTTTTACTAGGGATCTCTACAAATAAATATAGTTGGTTAACGCCACACAACATAGAAGTTTATTTTATAGAGAACTTGATATTCATAGATTAATATGAGAATATGAAACTCAAAAAAAGTGTTGTTTGATTGTTGAAATCAAATTCAGCGCACACTTTCCTCTACAAATGACAGATGTATAGATCTTTATATAAAAGTAAGGATCATCAAAGAACACTCTTTTTAAGGAATATTCATTCTTATAGTTGAGAAAATATTAAAAAACACACAATAGAAAAAATAAGATGTATTTTAAAATTTGTGTCAAGAACACTTATTAGATTATAAACATGTAGTTCTCCAAAGTGCAACCCTAAAAAATCACTTTAGAAAACAATTGTAGATAGAATATTAATAGATAGATAAAACAACTGATCAAAACAAACGACAATGGATCAAAACATGCATGTATCCAAAGTGAGTACCTTTAGAGAATTAGATACTTCTTTGTATCTGATATGGTAAAAATATTGATAATAAATAAGAATCACAGTTGATCCTAGTCAACCATATCTAGAAATATCACCAGAAAAAACATGATCATTAACATACTCAACACATTTAAAATTTGAATTAAAACACCCACTGAAAATCATAACTTCTCTTATAAATATGAACAATTTAATCTGATGTTAAATAGAATTTAAATAGGTCGTTGAACAGATTTTAATGAGATATTTCTTCAAGGGAAACTATTTCTAAAAATATGGAATATATTTAAAATTCTAATTTTGTAGACGAATGATTCAACCTAATGTTTCTCTACATAGGCATAACATCAGAATTATGGCTCACAAAAATAGTTGGTTCTAAATTTTGGGTTGAAAAACCATACATTAGATCCTCAAATGTAAGGTTTATGACAAAATTTGGGTTCCTAATCCTTATATTCAATTCAAACGTAGTTTTAAAAAGTAGTGATCCTTATGAAAAGTTAGGTACTCAAACCTAACATTCTGCTTAAAACATAGGGTTTTGAAAATTGATTCCATAAAACTTTAAAACATGTAAAATACTTAGGAAAATGGAACTTCAAATGATATACAATCAATGAGAATCCAAATTCCATATAATATAAATAAACAATCCAATGAATATATTCCTAAACTTTACTAAAAGTAACATCATTAGTAACACAAATATGGGGTTTTTTTAGAATCAAAATTAATGATAAATTAAAGATTATTGTTTGATCAATATATTCTCAATGTTTATTTCATAAAATATAGTAAGTAGTATTCCTATTTCACAATAGTTTAATGAAATTCATCATATCATCCGTCATTTAAAATAAAATGATGATTATGAATGATTCCATCATAATCACATCCATCATAGATAAACTGCTAACTTCTTCAAAAAAATGTTATAAATTCTCTAAAGCATAAAAAAGAAATATATTTCCCTAAATTATTTAATAATTTAGATTCAAATTTAGGAGGAATATAAAAAATGAGTCTATAAATGATTGAAATGAGAACAAATCCATGCTCATAATTTCATTGGGATTTTTCCCATACAAGTTCACAAAGGGGTACAATACAAAAATTACACTTCAAAGGGGAAGGAAAAACTCTAGAATAAGAACGGGGTATGTCAGTTTTATGGGAATATATGACAATTAAAATGGGAAAACCGTTTCTATAAGAATAAATATAGAAATAAAACTCATGATGTGAACTTTGTTGCCATGATATTTGATGTTGATTTACATGAGGATATTCTTTCTTGGTGGATTGATTTTTGTTTGACATGATATGTGGAAAAAAAATATCACTATTTAGTAGGATGGTATCAATTATTGATGGGACATCACTTTACATTGGGAATTCCACATATATAATCACATAAGAGATGGGTGTGGTTGTCTTCCAGTTTACCTCTTAAAAGAATGTTAATCTAAATATTGTCTTGTTTATACTATAAGGTTATAAGAATAGATTTTCTAGAAACTTATTAAATAAACATGGATTTAATATTATATTTGAGACTAATAAATTTATTTTTGCAAAGGGAGTGGTCAGTGTTGGAAAGGAACATATATGTGATGGTTTATTCAGAATGATAGAAAATGATTTTTCTAATTATTTATTGGATTCTTTTTTATTTATGGAATAAAAATTTGTGATATATAAATTATAACAAAATTAAAGGAATTGAAAATGTATAATTATTACCAAATAATAATTATTATTATTATACTTGTATTACATGTGTGAATATTAATATAATAAGGAAACCATTTCCTATTATAGAAAGGAGATATAATCTATATCTATTCTAAAGATGGGTTGTTTCTTGCTTAGGTGTCACCCATTTAGGGTTCCACGTCACCCCCTAAATGAATTCCTCGCTCCAAATTCACCCAAAAATGAAGCTCTTTGTATCCAACCAATAAGCTAGCTCGCGTTTTCCCTCCCCGCCTCCTAGGGTTTCCACCACCCATTCTACTTCCTCTCCATTGATAACCCTCTCCACCTATGGATCCTCCGCTTATGTTTCTCCACCTCTAGGTCCTCTGCCTCCACCTCCTTTGCCTCAACCTGCTTCGCCTCTGTCATCTATGCCTTCTGCATTTGCTCTGCCTCCACCTATGATTCCTTCATGTTCATTAGCCACCAGCTTCTGCTCGCACTATTTCCTGTCTGGTTCTCTCTAAATTTTGATTCCTACGACCTAGTCTACCACTAAAGCTTCATATTCTCCCACCTTGGCCTGCTATGTCGAACATCGTTGTTGGGTTCCAGGTGATATTTGACTATTGTATCATCTCTTTGGGAAGCTGATAAATATTTGGCCTCCATCTTCATATATTTATACCATGAGTCTTCGGTTTTATGTGAGGTTCCACTTCTACCTACAATCATTCTCAGTGAAGGTTGATATCTCCTACTTGCAGTTATTCTCTATAACAATCAGAACTCCAAAAAACTCGACATTACGGTCTTCTTCTCCTTTGGTTTCCCTAGCTGAATCGGTTCCATTTTCTGCATCACCATCCACTATTATGGTCGAAGCCCACCAAGTTCAGCATGAAGACCTTACCATCTATAACATGTTATTCACATATCCTATAGATCAAAAGTACCTCATCAGGTATATTCTCCTAATGTCGATGAAATTAACTCCCTTTAGTCCATCATGCTTTATTTGAAGTTAATCCCTATTTAATGAGACAATATTACTATAGTTTTGACACTCTAATACTCCACCCCTACCATTAATCTTTTGGGACATTGTTTCTTCAAAAATCCTTCTTAGGAGAGTTTTTATTGATTTCTTCGTCACATCAATGTCTGATGCATAGTCTGGTATTTTTAACCAATTCCTTTTAATAGAGATTTCTTCCACTGTCATTGGTGTAATTAAATATAGATTTCATTAAGACCTCTATAACTTTCATTGATTGCATGAACTATATAATAATTACAATTTTTTATAAGATATATTATATGTAACGTATTTTAGTACATTATTATGTTCAATTTCATGACAATTACATAAAAAGATACACAATACAAACATGCAATCGCCATCGACATGTAGATAGGCAAGGTTTCAAAGAAGACTACCGAGGAAACAATGACAAACAAGTTGTCTTAATTGAATTATGAACACCTTAAACTATTCCATTATTTATCATTCAACTTGCTTACATATTTACAATTATTACACTATCGCAGTTTCTAGATATCTTGAAGATGTTCCTGCAACTAAACGTCTAACACCCACAAGACGCTCATAGAGAGGATCATGCACACATTGTCACCTATACCCAGTGATGGTAAATTCATATGATAGACCATTGAATTTCATTTGATTTGATTATGAAAACCAATTTATTTAAAATTGGTAAAACTAACCTCTCTTTGTCTAACAATATATTTTTTTACTAGAATATCGTTATTACATGACCAATAATGGATGAATGTTATTCTACAGCTGAACCGATCACACCAACTAACAACACCCAAAGACAAACACACATTCCATTTTCACCATTGTCCATAAATTATTAGTTCCTTTTAAGGATTATTTTCATTCGATAGTGCAAAACAAATAACCATATATTGGAATAATTTATCATCTATCGATTTTACAGTTTATCAACAATGGTCAACTCTGTAGGAAACCATATTGCTCTCATCCAACATCCAGCTGTGTTAGTCCATTGAAGAAACAGATCAAGCCATTATTGGGAGGATATAACCAACATAGTATGATGAAGACAGTTTGACTCCAAAGGGGACACCGATTGCTGTTAAAAACTTTAGTTAATGTTAGATTTTAAACCCACCTCTTTTCAGATGTAACCATATATGAAAACATACAGTTATGTTTTGTTGTTTCAAAAACATAAACTCCTTTGTCAGAATGGGTTTTTCAATTTGTATGTTTCATTGATTTTGATGCCTTTTCTTATTTGAAATGTATGTTACTTCATGTTTACTATTTAAATTTGTTGAGAATAAATGTTCATTTCTGTTCAAATATAATTTATGCTTTCTACTATTGTGTTGAAGTTTGAGAACAACAGCTTGACATGTTTCATTCCATCATTTTCAATATCCATCACTAATAGCCTTCACTCCATTTCCTTCCGTCAAATGTGTAGCTCTGATTATGGATTCTAAGTTTTTGGTGATCTGGTTCTCCACTCTGGTGGCTCTGCAATGTTCCTGGTGTTCTTCACTGCAAGTTTTTCTGTGTTTTTCTATAGTGGTTATGATCAATGAGTGTCATCAACACAATGCATGATCCTGTGGTTTGAGAGTTCTGATATGCGTATCCCTTGGAGATTGGACATGCTTATCTCATCAGACGCCCTATTATCCCAGCATTGGGTCATTATGGCTTCAAGTTTCCCTTAAGTAGAGCATAGTTATCAATTGATTTATATTCTACCAAGATGCAGTTTCATCCGAATTGTTTCTAATTTTTTATTTTTCTATGACAACACTTGTATCATTATATGTTGTTTTTAGTTTTATATCACTAATATTATATTTATTTAATTACAGCATCCCTCTAACAATAATTTCTACTTTAAAATCTTCTATTTTATAACAGTTATTTTTTAATAATAGATTCTTAACTGTGAATATTTTTATTACTAAATATCTTATCATATGATTATAGAGATGGCATACACACCTTCCAACAATATAGCAAGCTTCATGCACTGTATGTTGCAAAGAGTATTATTCCTATCCAGAGGTATGTAGATTATTTTTTTAATTTTATTTCATGTTATTGTCTGTGAGATATATTTTCTGTTTAATTAATCACCCACATTATAGGTTTATGTATTACCTTAACTACTTTACCTTCTTATTCTCAAAAAAAACTTTCACTTCAAATATGTGACAAGACTGCCCTATATTTATAGAAATGAAGAAATTTCGGACCTCTATCCTTTAACAAGGTTGTTTTCTTACTTTACTTCTTTATTTTAATGCTAAACTAAAACAATTCTTCTATAATATTATTTCAGTATCCATTGTAGAGCCAAAAACTACACATTCCTTTACTTTTATCTTAATTTATTTTGTAATTAGATATATGTTCTCTTAGATGTTCGATAAGGGTGTTCAAAATGGATGTTTCCTTTTTAAAACATCACATTTTTTTATCATTTTTTCTACAGAATTTATATTTCATTACATATATAACGACTAAAATATTGTATTAGATAAAGATTTTATAATTATTCCATCAGAAATTTCAGCACCTATTTACATATAACATGATTATATTAGTTTAGTGTATATTAGAATGGAATCATTTGTACAGGTCTAATCGATGGAGTCTGATGTGTTGTCATACTCTGAGCACATGATAGTTAGGAAAAACATTAACATTTAAGCCCTTATTTCACGATATTCATTTTATTGTTATTTGTGTTTGTCACTGCGAGTCAGCTGGCTTTATTGAAAATGACAAGCAGGTATGGTGTTTTTGTAAACATTTGTAATCATTATTTTATTCCCCATAGATTCATTCATGATTTTTTGTTGAGCGTCAAAGAAATGTTTCCTCTCATTACATAACCATGCTCGACTAGCCTTTTCATTGGGTTCTTCACATGTTTGGGCTCAGCACTGCATATCACCCATTAGACAAAAGCAGTGATGATGCCAATGTTAGTAGCACCAATATAGGAAGGCAACTTTTGGTTTTTGGAATCTATATGAACGTATGTGTTTGCATATTCTAT
Source organism: Viscum album (assembly GCA_963277665.1). Taxonomy (NCBI): domain Eukaryota; kingdom Viridiplantae; phylum Streptophyta; class Magnoliopsida; order Santalales; family Viscaceae; genus Viscum; species Viscum album. The sequence goes on from OY728143.1 coordinate 2,134,689,531, forward strand.
ATGCACTTAGTCTTTATATAACTTCAAATTTATATAGAATGGTGATATTGATTCTCATGTTATGTCAAGATTCAATCTGACTACATCTATTTTTTTATTCAATTTTATGTTGTCAGTTCTTCTGAAGTGGTTGAAGGCTCTGCTTACCCTTGATTGGTCTATGTTCATGCAAGCTTTAAAACCCACATCCCAACTCTCTTGACATTGACTGAACAAGGTTGGAATTCGGACGATGGGGAAATGTCACTGTTGTTTGATTCAATGGAGCAGACTCAGGGTGCTATAGCTTTTGAAGGAAATGACACTCCTTCATTGATGTAACTCATGTTTCCATTTTAAATTTCTCAACATTTGTTTTCATATGTAAACTTTAAATCTTCTATGTAATTGCCTTCATGAGTTCATGTGAAGGTGATTGGAAAGAAAATGGAATATATATATGTGGTTTGAATGAACATACCAAGGTAGCTTCATTCACGAAGATTGAAGGTCTTTTAATATAAGTATTGTAGTATTGTGGACTCCTCTATGCCTACCAATATGATTTTGGTGACCGATACCTCAATTGTTATCAAGGGGAAGAAAAATAACTTCCAGATAGATGAATCCTCCAATCCATTTTCCTCATCACATACCGATTATCTTTCAATGACACCACATTAAATGCGATCAGGTTCCCTACTAATCCTCAGCCATACATTGTTGCAAGCCCATAGACTAAATTCAAAATCCAGAAACCTTGAAAATCTCTCTAGCTTGCATTCCATCATTTATCTCAATCTCGCCTCTTACCTCCATCTCTGCCTCCACCTCTAGCTTCTGTTTCCTATCTGTCTCTGATCTCCACCTCTCTAATTCCATCATGTTCTATCTTCGTCAACATTAGTCTCTACTCCATTTTTACACGTCACAAGGAGCCCACTCACTTCATTATCATCATTTTATTAAAAATATTATATTGACTACAGTGACATTACATTTTTTTTGAATGATGTGGATTCAGATGATTTGAAAGAAAATTTAATAGTCTCGTGCATTTGCATGGGTGGAGTACTAAATTATTAGAAATAATGATGGATTTGAATTTTTAAGTGAAGAACGGGACTCATGCGCCCCTTTGATTCTCTCTTTTGAACTGTTGCAGCGGACCCGTGTTCCTCAGAGATGCCGACACTGACAGATCGCCCCCGTGGATTCGTCGGAGGTTGGACCTAAGGGTGTTCAACAGGAAAACCCTCTCCTAGAGCGGCCAAATCTTTAGTTGGGGCTGTCTTGGAAGGAGATTCTTCTCCGCTCCCCTACGCGGCAGTTCAGATCGACCTTCTTGTTTCCTCCGATCCAGCTGGGTTCTTGCTCTATTTTGAATGAAGGGGGTTTGGTGCTTTCCTTCCCGATTGGAGCTTTTTGTTGGGAAAGACGGGAAAGCGACGAACGCACAAACAACTGAAAAGACAAATGTGCAGCGGAAATAAAATTTTTCCTTCCAAACACTACGGGAAAAATGGGTATTTGCGACGGGTTATTTGCGACGGGGGTATTTGCCCGTCGCAAATAAGTAGCCTTTTGCGACGGGATAGCTTTCCCCGTCGCAAAAGGACTGGCGCGCTTTGCGCGCCAAATCGCGGGAAACATATTTGCGACGGGGAAATATTCTCGTCGCAAATAACCGGCGGCGGTAAAAGGTATTTGCGACGGAAATATTCCCCTGTCGCAAATAGTATGTCGGCAGGTGGTTATTTGCGACGGGTCCCGTCGCAAATAACTATTTAACCGTTGACCGTAATAAATGATGGCTAAGGTATTTGCGACGGTACCCGTCGCAAATAATCTAACCTATAAATACCTCCATCCGTTTTTTTCAAATCATTCTCAAACTCCATCTTCTTCTTCTCTCAAAATTTTATTTCTAAAGTTCAGTTTTTCTCAAGTTTAATTTTTTTCTCCGGAGTCGATATTGAAGTTTTAAAGAACGATCAGAGATCAACCTCTGATCAATTTTCAAGGTATTTATGTGCATTTTAATTTAATATTTATTTTTAATTTTTTAGTAGTTTCAATTATTCTTAATTAGTTGTAATTTAATTATGTTTACATTGTTTTGTTACTTAATAAATTTAAATTATTAGTATTGTTCATAGTTAATGGTAATTAGGAATAATTAGTAATAATTTTTAATAATTAAGAATAAATATTAATAATTAGTAATAAATAACAATAATTAGGAATAATAACATTATTACATTATTAGTATATTTTATTATTAATATTAAAATAATATAATTTTTTATATATATACAATTCTCTTTTCATCTGTATGTTTGCTGTCTCCACATGTATTATTTGTATGTGGAGATAAAAAACACACAGATGAAAGAAGAATTGTATATAAATTAGAAAATTATATTATTTTAATATTAATAATAAAATATACTAATAATGTTATTATTCCTAATTATTGGTAATTATTCCTAATTATTGGTAATTATTCATTTAATTACTAATAATTAGGAACAATTATCAATAATTATCAATAATTAGGAATAATTAGTAATAATTAGTAATAATTACCAATAATTAGTAATAATTACCAATAATTAGTAATAATTACCAATAATTAGTAATAATTACCAATAATTAGTAATACTTACCAATAATTAGTAATACTTACCAATAATTAGTAATAATTATTAATAATTATCAATAATTAGTAATAATTAGTAATAATTACTAATAATTACCACTAATTAGTAATAATTAGGAATAATTACCAATAATTACCCATAATTAGTAATAATTAGTAATAATTAGTACTAATTAGTAATAATTAGTAATAATTAGGAATAATTCGTAATAATTAGTAATAATTAGGAATAATTAGTAATAATTACCAATAATTATCAATAATTACCGATAATTACCAATAATTACCGATAATTACCAATAATTAGGAATAATTACCAATAATTAGGAATAATTACCAATAATTAGGAATAATTACCAATAATTAAGAATAATTACCAATAATTATCAATAATTAGTAATAATTACCAATAATTAGTAATAATTACCAATAATTAGTAATAATTACCAATAATTAGTAATAATTATCGATAAATAGTAATAATTACCGATAATTAGTAATAATTACCGATAATTAGGAATAATTACTGATAATTAGTAATAATTAGTAATAATTATCAATAATTAGTAATAATTAGTAATAATTAGTAATAATTAGTAATAATTAGTAATAATTACCGATAATTACCAATAATTACCGATAATTACCCATAATTACCGATAATTAGTAATAATTACCGATAATTAGTAATAATTACCGATAATTAGTAATAATTACCGATAATTAGTAATAATTATCGATAATTAGTAATAATTACCAATAATTAGTAATAATTACCAATAAGTACCGATAATTACCAATAATTACCGATAATTACCAATAATTAGGAATAATTACCAATAATTAGTAGTAATTAGTAATAATTACCAATAATTAGGAATAATTACCAATAATTACCAATAATTACCGGTAAATAGTAATAATTAGTAATAATTAGAAATAATTACCAATAATTAGTAATAATTAGTAATAATGACTAATAATTAGTAATAATTAGTAATAATTAGTAATAATTAGTAATAATTACTAATAATTACTAATAATTAGTAATAATTATCAATAATTAGTAATAATTAGTAATAATTAGTAATAATTAGTAATAATTACCAATAATTAGTAATAATTACCAATAATTCGTAATAATAACAGTAATTAGTAATAATTAGTAATAATTACCCATAATTACCAATAATTACCAATAATTAGTAATAATTACCAATAATTAGTAATAATTACCGATAATTACCCATAATTACCGATAATTACCAATAATTAGGAATAATTACCAATAATTAGTAGTAATTAGTAATAATTAGTAATAATTACCAATAATTAGTAATAATTAGTAATAATTAGTAATAATTAGTAATAATTACCAATAATTAGTAATACTTAACAATAATTAGTAATAATTACCAATAATTACCAATAATTACCGGTAAATAGTAATAATTAGTAATAATTAGAAATAATTACCAATAATTAGTAATAATTAGTAATAATGACTAATAATTAGTAATAATTAGTAATAATTAGTAATAATTAGTAATAATTAGTAATAATTAGTAATAATTACCAATAATTAGTAATAATTAGTAATAATTAGTAATAATTACCAATAATTAGTAATAATTACCAATAATTAGTAATAATTACCAATAATTAGTAATAATTACCAATAATTAGTAATAATTAGTAAGAATTAGTAATAATTACCAATAATTAGTAATTATTACCGATAATTACCAATAATTACTAATAATTACCAATAATTAGTAATAATTACCAATAATTAGTATTAATGAGTAATAATTACCAATAATTGGTAATCATTAGTAATAATTACCAATAATTAGTAATAATTAGTAATAATTAGTAATAATTAACAATAATTAGGAATAATTAACAATAATTAGTAATAATTAGTAATAATTGTCAGTGGATTGCAGATTTGAGACTTCCAGATGGTTGTGCTTCCAATTTGGATAGATGTGTAAAGAATGGTCATATTACTGGATTAAAAAGTCATGATTGTCATGTTATAATGAAAAGACTGCTACCCATTGGATTAAGAGGTCTGTTGAATTCTGTGATTTGGGATTCCATAACAGACATGTCTCATTTTTTTCGGGAAATTTGTGCGGCTGCAGCAGATTATGATGCTCTAGGAAAACCTGAAAAAGATGTTGTTGTAATTATATGTAAACTGGAAAAAATATTTCTGCCATCTTTCTTCGACTCAATGGAACATTTGATGTTACATTTTCCATATGAAGCCAAATGTGGAGGTCCAGTACAGTTTCGATGGATGTACCCATTTGAAAGATGCATGCAAAAATTGAAAAGAAAAGTACGTAACAAAGCATCTGTTGAAGGATCTATTGCATAAGCTTATTTGCAAGAGGAAATATCTTTTTCTGCTCCCATTATTTTGAATCTGAGTATCCTTCAAAACACAACTGAATGGGATGGAACGAGAGGAATATTGATGAAATCGACAATCAATTATCTGTTTTCAACCAGTCAGAGCTTGGTTTTGGTGGAGTTTATGAACGCTGGCTTTCAGATGATGAACATCATAGAGCTCATACATATGTTCTGCTCAACTGTGAAGAGATGACATCAGTTGTACTGTAAGTGCTTATATCACTTATTCTATCATTTATGTTATAGTAAATAACTTTTGTTTTTATAGGTTGTATGATAATCATATCAAGAAACAAATTCCACAAATTACAGCAGCTGCTCTCGAAGAACGTCGACTGAAAAATTTCTCTCAGTGGTTTCAAAAACTGGTAACATAAATTCTTTATCTTTTAGCGACTCATTCAATGTATAGTTTACTATATTGATAATTATTTCACAAATTTTCAGGTGTCTCGACATACTGATAAAATTGACAAACGGCTGTGTGTATTGAGTAACCCACCTTCCAAAATTGTTAAAACTTATAATGCATATGTGGTGAATGGATTTCGATTCCACACACATCCATATGGGGAATCGAAAAAAACAATGAACAGTGGAGTTAGGTTGAGAGGATCTCATCATCGAGAAAATGAAGTTGACTTTTATGGCATACTTGATGAAATCATTGAACTCTGTTATCTTGGACAACATTACATAACCATGTTCAAATGTCGGTGGTTGGATACAGAGAGAGGCGTGCGTGTTCATCCGACTCATGGAATCATCGATATTAAATGTAAAAGTGTTCTCGCAGTAAATGAACCATTCTTATTGGCTCAACAGGCATATCAAGTTTATTACGCAAAGTACTGTGCTACATCAAGAGACTTGACTGATTGGTGGAGTGTAATAAAAATCAAAATTCGAGACAATCAGTTTAGTCAAAGTGAATGTGCTTTCACTGATGTGCAAAGAATTGAAGTTTTTCAAGAGAGTACTCAAAATCAATCTTTTTTACAAAGAGACATGAGTATCGATGACGACACCCCACATTTAAGAGTCGGTGATGACGATGATGTTAATGATGTCACATATGAATTTGAAATGGTAAGAGATGAAGCAACTGTAACTCGAATGGATATCGATGATGTTGAGGAGGAATATGAAGATGACATTGACATATATGAAGATGATGATGAAGATGAACACTGATAGAATTCCATGGTATTTATATCCAATCATAATATGTATATATGTATATATAATAGTAATTATCAATTATTTGCTAACAATATTAACATTTTCTGTTTCAGATGGACGACGCCACATTTCGTGAGTTGGTGGATGCTGACCTGACTTTCGATGCGGATGAGTTGCTGACAGATGACCCTCAGCCTACAGGCGCTCCAGGGAGTACGCGGAGGGGGCGCGGTCTTGCACGATTGATGATTCCTGACCCCGTCCCCGAGCGACGTCCACGTCTTGGGTTTGATCCACGCACACGAAGGTGTGATAACCTGTGTGATAACCTGTGGATTTGACTAAGATTTCATTAATCTATTCACATAATAAATGTTTATTATTTTTACAGTTTTCCGCATATAGCAGTCGGACAGGGCAGCACTATTTTGCGCAACTATTTCTCTCAGTCGTGGACTACATGGGAGCAGATTCCCATTGATGTGCAGCAGGCCATGTTTGGCCATTGGTTGGTACGTACGTAAATAAATAATTTTTATTTTGAAAATTATTTCATTTCTAACTTGATATTTTGATTTATTTGTAGGGTTTATGGTATCCGATCGAGGATACCATGCGTGACGTCATCCACGAGGCATGGGAGGTGACCATGCGTGATCGCCTTCGTCAGTTTTTGCACAATTTAAGAAAAGCTGCGATGAAAAAAGCAGGAGTGCCAGATTTTGACGAGTCATGTAGAGCACACCGACCAGAGTACATTTCATCCCATGTATGAGATGGATTATGTGCGCACTGGTTGAGTGATGCCTTTCAGAGGAGATCATCGGTGGGGAGGCAGAATTGGGGGAGACAAGAGGTGACTCATCGAGCTGGGAGTCGTTCTTTCAGTACTCATAGACAGCATCTGGTACGTACATTATTTATAAATATTTTATATAACTATGAATATTAACAGTTTATTTTTTATTCTTATAGGCTGTCGAGCACCCCGATATTACGGAGTACGACGTATATCGGAGGATGTATAGTGATCCTGCTACTGGGGAGCTCAGAGGTGATCGTCAGCATCACATCGTGGTCAGTATTATTTGTTTTCAAGTTTAAAAATTAATTGCATATAATGTATTCACAATTTTAATTTTAAATTGCAACTACAGGAGTCATATGAGGCCGCAGCGTCACAGGCCCGGCCTGAGAGTCAGGCCGAGTCATCAGATCAGACCACTGGCTGTCAGTTTGATGAGGCGGCATGGATGCAGGCAACCCAGTATGCCTTCGAGAAGGGCCGGGTAGTTGGTATCGGCTCTCGACTGACTCCCGGAGATTATTATGGCAGTGCTGTGATGTCGGCGTCCAGCTCGAGAGGAGCTCGTGCATCTTCTTCTGCTACACAGTATGAGGATCAGTTGCGATCTCATACTGCACTGATAGAGAGTCTCCGACAGGAGCAGGAGCAGATGCGTCAGCAGCATGAGGAGGAGCGTCGATGCCAGCAGCAGCTGTACGAGGAGCAGACGAGTCGGTGGCAGCAGCAGCATCAGGAGCAGATGGAGTACATGCGCCGACTCACTCATGCTTTAGGGATGGAGTTTCCTCCACCACCATCTGCAGATCCCCCCCTCCTCCCTCCTTCAGATTAGAGTTTGTATTTATGTTATAAAATTTGTGAAATCAAAATATGATTTTTTTTTCTATTCGTGTAGTTTCTGTCTCATTATAAAATATTAATAATATTATATTTTTAAATAACAATATTAATATGAATAATAATATTATTTATATTTTATAATATTAAATTTTATATATATATTAAAATTTTATAATATTATAATTTATATATATATTAAAATTTTATAATATTATAATTTAATTATATTTTTTTGTAATACTTGAATTATTTTAATATTTGAATGTAAAATAATTCTATTATTTTTATATTAATTAAAATAACTTATTAATATTTTTTTTATTTATGAATTATAATTCTAATATTATTATATTAATTAAATCATTTATTAATATTCTATTATTTTTTATTTTTGAATTATAATTCTATTATTATTATATTAATTAAAATAATTTATTATTTTTATTTGTGAATTATAATTCTATTATTATATTAATTAAAATCATTTATTAATATTTTATTATTTTTTATTTTTGATTTATAATTGGATTATTATTATATTAATTAAAATAATTTATTAATAATTAATTTTTTTTATTTTTTTATAGTATTTTCGACGGGATACTATGCCCGTCGCAAATAGTATTATTATTATATGCATTAAAATAATTTATTAATAGTTTTTTTATTTTTTTTTAAAATAGTTTTTGCGACGGGTCCCGTCACAACAGGTATTTGCGACGGGCCCCCGTCGCAACACGCCGTTTGCGACGGGATCCCGTCGCAAATACCTGTTTTTCTAGTAGTGAAATAAAAGCTTGCAGAACTAAAGTGGATGTGCAATGACTAAAAGTAAATGTGCAGAATGTAAAAGATTGACACCGGAAATTTTTACGTGGAAAACCCAAAAGGGAAAAACCACGGGACCTAGTTCAAAAAGATGAATCCACTAAAATGAAGAAGTACACGGTAGAGACTCCCCCAAAATAGAAGGGATCTCAAAAGTAATACTCTCCAATGCAGAGGAAAAATGATCGTCGATGAAAAGCGATCACCTAATTGGCTCTTCTCTTGACATTGTGGATGTCATGTAAAAGCCTTCTCGCTGGCTCCTTTTATAGCAAAACAATCAGCTTGAAGATGTGTCGCCACGTCAAAAACGCGTCTCCGCGTGAATTAATTCATGTGGTCTTGACCCGCATTAAAAACTCATCATTAATAGAGAAACCGCGTGATGCTCCAATTGAGGAGGCATTACGCAGTGCGCCAACCAGGAAGGCGCCCAACAAACTCTTCTTCTAACTCAAGTGGGGATCACCGCCAACCCTGCAATCAGTTTCCCTGTAAAAAGAAATCCAAAATCGAACTCTAACTGTTATCAACAACGGAACACGCCTTATGACTCCTAGTCAATCAGACTTTTGATATCCCAGAAACACCTTTGGTACCGCTACTGTCTTCCGATAACGTTCGTCGAGTCCTTGAAAAAACTGCTCCATCAAATGTTTGTCACCGCGTTCTGCAACTGAGGACTTCAACCAATCCCTCTGATACCAGATGTTGGGAAAGATGGGAAATCGACGAACGCACAAACAACTGAAAAAACGAACGTGCAGCGAAAATAAAATTTTTCCCTCCAAATAAAAACCTGCAGAACTAAAGTGGATGCACAATGACCAAAAGTAAAGGTGCATAATGTATAAGATTGACATTTGAAATTTTTACGTGGAAAACCCAAAAGGGAAAAACCACGAGACCTGGTCCAAAAATAGGAATCCACTAAAATGAAGAAGTACATGGTAGAGACTCCCCAAAAATAAAAGGAGTCTCAAAAGTAATACTCTCCAATGCAGAGGAAAAATGATCGTCGATGAAAAGCAATCACCAAATTGGCTCTGCTCTTGACATTGTGGATGTCCTGTAAAAGCCTTCTCACTGGCTCCTTTTATAGCAAAACAATCAGCGTGAAGATGTATCGCCTGGTTAAAAACGTGTCTCCGCGTAAATTAATTCACCTGGTGTTGACCCGCATTAAAAACTCATCATTAATAGAGAAACCGAATTATGCTCCAATTAAGAAGGCGTTGCGTAGTGCATCAACCTCGAAGTCGCCCAACACTTTAACGATGCCAACGCGCTTCTTGGTTGGTCCTTAGTTGATCGCTTTGGTGACGATAAACCTTAGGTCGGTTTGTTTCAAAACATCATTCGATCTTGAAACCTAAAGTCTTCGGCCAGAACCTCTGAATAGGAAGGCGTACTAATTGTGCGGGATTCCAAAAAAGGCCTCCTCCATGCTTGAGCTCGTTGTCCTCGTCTGGTCAACACGTGGCATTTCCACCTCTCCCGATGGTCCATGGACGATCACCTGGGTAGGGATTCCCCTGCGGAGGCGGTATGAGTTAATCTCCAGAACTCCGCATTCGAGGAAATGATTGGACAGTCTCTGGGCAAGTTCTTGTGTGTTGATGACCACAACCTCTCCCTCCAAGAGACAGCGGCAGCCCGGATCTGCGTTGCGATGGAATCTCCGGCTTTTTGCCGGCTTAGATCCTTCTCCAGGCCGAAGGGGATTTCGAATGGAGACAATCCCCCTTTATCCGACAGCTCCTCTCTTCTGTAGCAGCTATCGCATCCTTGGCCATTTCTTGTCAGAGTGCAGGAGTCGCTGCTCCCGCCATGCATCAACCAGTAAATCTGTTTCCGCCTGACCTGATGTACCTTCTACATTTCCTGGCTGCGACCAATGGGCAACTCCCCTGAGCAGGTGTCGATCGGTGTTCAGGATCCCCTTCATCCCTCTCCCCAGCCTTCTCTTCCCCAGGGGGAGTTGCCGATTGGTCGCAGCTCCGGAGGGTCTCCCCGATTTGGGTTTTATTGGTGATCGGTTTACCTAGTGAAAAAACCAGAGAGGACAGAGGGGACCTGGTCGAGGTTGGACCACTTCTTTGGAAACCTTCAAGCTATCTCTGTTTTCCAGGATACTGATGTTCATCACCTGGTTCGGGCCCTCTCCCACGGCTCACCCCTTCTTGTCCACCTTAAGTCGGGTGCCTCTAGAGAGAGACGTTTCCCCTTCTCATACAGATGGATGCTTCTCCCAGATTTCCTTTCCATGGTGCGATCTGGAGAGGAGGCCCTGGGTTCTGGGGGCACTGGACTCGCTTCCATAGCAAGCTGCGCAGACTGAGATAGACTCTTCTGGATCGGTCCACTTCTATTCCATCGGTTCAGCCTAGCCAGGATGAAATTATGAGGGATATTGAAGGTGCAGAAGCAAGACTGGAGGAGTCCCGGGATGAGGATACTCTGGTTTCCATTGGGGTTACGATGCAGCAACTCAACGAGAGACTTCTGAAATAGGAAACTGGCCTCCGTGAAAGATCTCGCGTTACATGGCTTAGAGAATGGGACCGAAACACCGCCATTTTCCACGCCTTCTTGAAAGAAAAAAGATGTAACGTTTTTCCTAATTTTGGATTGGAAGTTGGATCTTATACTAGAGATGTGGAGATCATTGTAAGGAAGGTGAATGACACCTTCTCTTCATTGTTGTGTCATCCGAATCCCCGCATGCACATTGATCCACCGACTACCCAAAGTGAATTGTTCAACCGTATTCAGGTTGTTGCCTCAGACCACTAATGCACTGCTATAGAAGCTCTTCCTAGAGAAAGAGAGGTGTGGGAAGCTGTTTCTTCCCTCGTTAACAAATGTGCGCCAAGCCCTGATCGGTTCCTAGGGTCGTTTCACATTTGCATCTGGGATATTATCAAAGCTGATCCTGTCGATGCTATTCAGGATTTATTTCGCAGTGGGAGGTTGCCTAGAGTTTCTTGTGCCACCACTTTGATCTTCATCCCTAAAACCAAAGCCCAATCATCCATTGATCATTTTTGGCCCATCAACCTGTGCAATTTCGCTTACAAATTCCTGACCTCCATTATTAACAGGAGATCGTCACACTTTATGCATAGTTGGATATCGGAGGAGCTAGACGCTTTTATTCAGGGTAGGTCCATTCAAGGAGCTATCAGGATTGCCCAAGAGATGGTTGGAGAGATTAATAGAAAAGTGGTGGGATCCTACATTGTTATTAAGGTTGATATGGACAAGTCATTCGGTCATTTGAAGTGGAGCTTTATCATCCGGGTTATGAGACGAATGGGTTTCTCGGAATGGGTCATCGACCTGCTCTATCATTGCTATAGTTCTCCTTGGTTTTATATCATTTTTATGGGCAAGTAGTGTGGCTTCATCAAATTGGTGAGGGGACTCAGACAAGGTGACCCTCTGTCTCCATATTTATTTGTTTTAGCCAAAGATTCTTTGAGCAGATATGTGACAAGATGTATTCAGGATCAAACTTGTAAAGACCTGGAAATTTCAAGGAAATTTTTTTCTTAATTTTCTTTGGAATTTTACAAGAACACAGTTTCTGACGGCACCTGATTCCGAGGCCCGGTGTGTCCGGAATCATTTTCCGAAGTTTAGCTCGAGTGCGTTCGGTGAACGAACGAGCGGGTTTTCCTAACTTTTGAACCGGTGCTCAGAATCGAAATCCGAGGGCACCAATTGAATCGCAGTGCCGGTAATTGCTTAAGAAGACCCCTTTTTGGAGTTGCGTTTTCTCGGGATGAGTTGTTTAAATAAAGTGAGGGATAATAATATAATTGTTTTACAATTATATTTTCTTTTCTTGTTAAGTGGATTAAGTGTGGTGCCACAACACTTTTCCTCCCTCTTATGAGGTTATAACCTATGTAAGGGAATTAGGGGTGGGACCCACTTGTTGATAACTACCTTTGAGATGATTAAGGTGGGGTGAGACCCATACGAGCCCAACCCCTCACCTTCCCCTGACGTTCATAACTTTTTCCCTCTTAATTTTGTAACTCTCAAAAAGAAACCCCCCTTTAATAAAGTCAACTTATTAATTGAGTAGGTTTTTCAAGTAATCAATTCTTGGATTCGTTTGAATTTCAAATGAATTCTTTTGGCGTGTGTGTTAATTAAGTAAGACTAAGTCTTGTTTCGTGGGAGGATAGTTGGTGGTGCGAAAGGATTTGGGGAGGAAAGCTCCAAGTTCCGAAGGACGTTCTTCCTCCTTGAAGAACGCGAAGAACGCACCGTCACCGATGAAGAACGCCGACCTCCGACGAAGGACGACGGTGAGAGACGCCTTCCTCGGAGATCGATGATGCGACGCCGTGTACCGCGACGCCAACGACCATCTCCTTCTCCGACGCCTTCTTCCGCGATGTTCAATTTCCGCGATGAACCTTCGTTCAACGATTACATCAGGTAGGGGTTTATTTATTGTTGTTCGTGATCTCATCTGTCGCCATTCTTGGTTTCAATTGGGCCGCATGTTATCGTAATAACGGGAGGAGGTCGGACCGTACGAACACGACCGACCCTCCTCCCCCTTTGTTGTTTGGATTATTTGCGGCACGAGCAGGGCAGCGCGGTGCCGTTGCACCGCGAGGAAACGAGAAAGAACGCGACGAAGAAGTGCGGCGCCGTCGCGCCACGCCGTTGAGGCCGAACGAAACCGCGGCCGGAGTCGGGGCCGCGGGGATGGGCAATTCGAAAACTCCGCAGTTTGTTGTCGAAGTGCGGATCTACAGACGATGATGAGGAGGGACGCAAAGGCATTTTGAACCCTTCGCAATGATCTTCGGCTCCCGGGAGGACCACCGGCGCAGACAGAATTGAAAACGGACCACCGGAGCAACTCCGATGGTCCGCGGAAGGGCCTGCCGGCGGCGCCCGGCGCGCCGCTAGAAGGTCCGCCGCGGCTGAAGCCGCGGCGGCGAGCAGCGGTCCCGCGGCCGCGCGGGACCGAGGGGGACGCAGCACCGGGCCACGTTCGCTGGCCGAAGGAAGCGGCCCCCCCACCACGTGGGGTCGCGGTTACTCAATCAGGGGGGCGCGTGCTTCCCCCCCTGTTCCGCTCAGCTCGGCCACCCGAGCAGGCCACGCGGGCCGCGTCAGCGCGGCAGGCCAACCGGCCGCGCCCAAACGGGCCGGACCCGGACTTGGTTCAGGTCGATCCGGTTCGGGCCGACCCGGGGGGGGGGGGGGGTATCGGGCCGGGTCGGACCGGGCCCGAACCCCTATCTTCGGACAGTTTCGTTCAAACGCTCATATCTTGGGCCACGGACCTACGATCGATGCACCGTCAGTTGCGATGCGATCCTTGGATCGAGACGGTCATTTCGGTATATTACACTCAATGTTTTGAAGAACTTTGGGTACGACCGAGTTGGTTCGGATACGAAACCAACCGGGCCCTCGGAGCGGAAACGCTTATATCTCGAGCTCCGGACGTCCGATTGACGTGCCACCGACTTTGTTGGATTCCTCTTGATGAGACGAAACTTTTGGTATACTTCGCCCGTGGTTTGGACGCAGTTGGTTAGTGGCCGGGTTGGATTGTACCCGAAATCCAACCTGGCCCCTGGAACGGAAAAGCTGATAACTTTCAGACTGGACGTCCGTTTGACGAACCGTCAGCGGCGTTGGTGATCTTGTTGAGAAATGGTCCCTTTGAGTATACCCTATGAGAGTTCAGGGTACAATCGAGATACGTCCGGGTTGGTTCGCACACGAAACCAACTGGGCCCCTAGGACAAAAAGGCCAATAACTCACAGACCGGGCGTCCGATTGACGCGCCGTCTATTGCGTTGAGACCCCTATGACGAGGCAGTCCTTTGAGATACTTCTTAGTGGGAATTTGAGATATTTGAAGTATCGACCTGTAGCTCGTGGAGCGGACCCTCCCAGAGACGAGCGTGCGGAGTACGGAGAACGTGTAGCCGACTGAGACCAAACGACTGCTTGACGGACTCGACTTGGAGTGAGTCGACTAGCCCAGTGGATGGAGCACTACTTTGTTTGGGTGCAGACCCATGGTGGACGGAGCACTACCTGTGTGACAGTGCAGACCCGCGGTACTCGTTCGGAGAGTACCTCTGCAGGCTATTAGGGAGTGTGCACTACTGTGTTTGGGTGGCATACCCCGGTGGGAAGCACTACTGTGTTTGGGTGGCTGACCCACGGTACTCGATAGGAGGAGTACCTCAGCAGTCTTAGGTTAGTGAGCAGTTCCTCGGAGTCGTGACAGGACCACTGTACACTCCAGAGACGGGGTTCTTCAGCAGTTACGGTTTCGATAATGAAAATCCTGGTTTGAGCTGAGTCTATGACCTTTGTGTTTACCTCATGATTGAGATGGGTCACTTGATAACTTAGGTATATGTATGGGCATATACCTGGGTAGTGGTTATCCGTTGATTTCATAAATCTTTGTGTTTCCTCATGATTGAGATGGGTTACTTGATAACTTAGGTATATGTATGGGTATATACCTAAGTAGAGGTTATCTGTTGAGATATTTCTTTGTGGTTATCCTTGTTGGATTTTGTGAGACCTTGAGGGTCTCGGGGTCCCTAATGAGTATCGTTATACTCACCCCTGCACGGGCTATGCCCGCAACTCGTTGTGTTGGTTGCAGACGATGGGCAGCGCAAACAGAGGCCGAGTGTTCGAGGACTGGACGGTACCCGGAGGTGGACCTCACAACGAGATAGTATCCGGTGGTGGACTTCACGACGAGATGACACTTGAAGGAGTTTGACGGGCGAGAGCGTTGTGGAGGCTATCTGTACCTACCCTTCAGGTAGGATCCGTGGTGGACGATCCAGGAACTGCGCTATCTGTACCTACACTTCAGGTAGGATCTGAGGAGGACGACCCAGGAGCTGCTTCCATTCTTCTAGCTGTTTGTCATTTCTGTTGTACTTTTGTTCAGTTGTAGCTGTACTTTCGATTGGGTTTGTATTCTGGCCCATTTACTTTTCAGCACTTCCTTTTTGAACTTAGTGTTTTACTTCCGCTTGTACTCTGTGGTGTTTTGTATACTTTTATAAAGGCAATTTCTTTCCAGTTATCGGGATTTACGCCTTTGGTGCTAGTCGCCAGCCCCTGGCTTATGGAAGGCGGGCTTGGGGTAGTCACGACATGGGCCCCGAGGACGGGTCGTGACAAATTGGTATCAGAGGAGTCGGTTCTACCGCAGAACTTATGACTCTGATATTTTCTTTCTTTGAAGCAATAGTGTTAAGGGTACCGAGTGTGGTCTTCAGTTCAGGGAGTCGAATATTGGTGCGGGCTGCCGACGTATCCATACACCAGGACCCTGACAACTGATTTTCGACTTTGTGCACGAAAACATTGATTGCGTGTGTGTTTCCAGAAGTTTTTTTAAAATTCATCTCAAACCAGGTCAGCTCACCATGTATAATTGTTTGACCGTGTCACGTTGTTTCTTTTAGGATGCCTTTTCACGGACGACCTACTAGAGCCCAGAGGGATGTGCGTACTGACAGCCTGCTGAGCGACGAGGCTTCGGTATAGGGCCCTCTTGCAGTTGAGGCACCAGCGGTACTACCATACGTTGGGCCACCGATGCCACCAGCCCCAGCAGTAGGTGATGCACGCCACTTGAGCGCGCTGCACGAGTTCCAACGCTAGAGGCCACCCAATTTCCGGGGAGAGATGGACCCGCAGGCGGATGAGGTTTGGCTGGAAGCTGTGGTGAGAGTCTTCAGGCTAGTGGGGACGCCACCAGACTTCATGGTGATCTTTGCTGCCATCCCTCTTCAGGCAGCAGCAGGCAGGTGGTGGAGCCAATTGTTCCAGTTTTGCGACAGGATGACCTTCACATGGGGAGACTTCGAGACCTTCTTCAGGGTGGAGTTTGTACCAGTAGCTCTGCACCCCGAGCATGTTCAGGAGCTGATGCCTTTGCCGCATGTTTTTCGATCAGTAGCCAAGTCATCTGTAGGCAGTAGATAGATGATGTAGAGGTCCAGGAGGGCCGGACCAGCAGTTGGGCGATCTTGGGTTTTAGGATCGGTGGTGCGGGGCACCCGGGGTGGGGTCAGAGCCAGGCATGCCAGATGACCAAGCAGCGGTCCCGCAGCCGCGTGGGACCGAGGGGGACGCGGCACCGGGCCGCGTCCGCTGGCCGAAGGAAGCCCCCCTGCCACGTGGGGCCGCGATTACTCAATCAGGGGGGGGCGCGTCCTTTCCCCCCCTGTTCCGCTCAGCTCGGCCACCCGAGCAGGCCACGCGGGCCGGGCCGCGCCCAAACGGGCCGGACCCAGACCTGGTTTGGGTTGACCCGGTTCTGGACGACCCGGGGGGGGGGGGGGAGGGGGTATCGGGCCGGTTCGGACTGGGCCCGAACCCCTATCTTCGGACAGTTTCGTTCAAATGCTCATATCTTGGGCCACGGACCTCCGATCGACGCACCATCAGTTGCGATGCAATACTTGGATTGAGACAGTTGTTTCGGTATATTACACGCAAGGTTTCAGAGAACTTTGGGTATGACCGGGTTGGTTCGGATACAAAACCAACCGGGCCCTCGGAGCGGAAACGCTTATATCTCGAGCTCCGGACGTTTGATTGACGTGCCGTCAACATTGTTGGATTACTATTGATGAGACGGAACTTTTGGTATACTTCACCCGAGGTTTGGATATAGTTGGTTAGTGGCCGGGTTGGATTGTACCCGAAATCCAACCGGGCCCCTCGAACGGAAAAGCTGATAACTTTCAGACTGGACGTCCATTTGACGAACCGTCAGCGGAGTTGGTGATCTTGTTGAGAAACAGTTACTTTGAGTATACCCTATGAGAGTTCGGGGTACAGTTGAGATACGACCGGGTTGGTTCGCACACGAAACCAACCGGGCCCCTAGGACGGAAAGGCTAACAACTCACAGACCGGGCGTCCGATTGACGCGCCATCTGTTGCGTTGAGACCCCTATGACGAGGAGGTCCTTTGAGATACTTCTTTGTGGGACTTTGAGATACTTGGAGTATCGACCTATAGCTCGTGGAGAGGACCCTCCCAGAGACGAGCGTGCGGAGTACGGAGACCGTGTAGCTGACTGAGACCTAACGACTGCTTGACGGACTCGACTTGAAGTGAGTCGACTAGCCCAGTGGACGGAGCACTACTTTGTTTGGGTACAGACCCATGGCGGATGGAGCACTACCTGTCTGACAGTGCAGACCCGCGATACTCGTCTGGAGAGTACCTCTACAGGCTATTAGGGGGTGTGCACTACTGTGTTTGGGTGGCATACCCCGGCGGGAAGCACTACTGTGTTTGGGTGGCTGACCCGCGGTACTCGACAGGAGGAGTACCTCAACAGTCTTAGGTTAGTGAGAAGTACCTCAGAGTCATGACAGGACCACTGTACACTCCAGAGACGGGGCTCTTCTGCAGTTACGGTTTTGATAATGAAAATCCTGGTTTGAGCTGAGTCTATGACTTTTGTGTTTACCTCATGATTGAGATGGGTCACTTGATAACTTATGTATATGTATGGGAATATACATGGGTAGTGGTTATCCGTTGATTTTATAAATCTTTGTGTTTCCTCATGATTGAGATGGGTTACTTGATAACTTAGGTATATGTATGGGTATATACCTAAGTAGAGGTTAACTGTTGAGATCTTTCTTTGTGGTTATCCTTGTTGGATTTTGTGAGACCTTGAGGGTCTCGGGGTCCCTACTGAGTATCGTTACACTCACCCCTGCACGGGCTATGCCCGCACCTCATTGTGTTGGTTGCAGATGACGGGTAGCGCAAACAGAGGCCGAGTGTTCGAGGACTGGACGGTACCTGGAGGTGGACCTCACGATGAGACAATATCCGGTGGTGGACTTCACGACGAGACGACACTCAAAAGAGGTTGACGGGCGAGAGCGTTTTGTAGGCTATCTGTACCTACCCTTCAGGTAGGATCTATGGTGGACGATCCAGGAGCTGCGTTATCTGTACCTACCCTTCAGGTAGGATCTGAGGAGGACGACCCGGGAGCTGCTTCCATTCTTCCAGCTGTTTGTCTTTTCTGTTGTACTTTTGTTCAGTTGTAGTTGTACTTTCGATTGGGTTTGTATTCTGGCCCATTTACTTTTCACCACTTCCTTTTTGTACTTAGTGTTTTACTTTCGCTTGTACTCTGTGGTGTTTTGTATACTTTTATAAAGGGAATTCCTTCCTAGTTATCGGTATTTACGCCTTTGGTGCTAGTCACCAGCCCCTGGCCTATGGAAGGCGGGCTTGGGGTAGTCACAACACAGGACCCGAGGATGGGTTGTGACAAAACTCTCCTTCCATTTCATTGTTGGACCCACTTTACTGGAGTGTCTCATATCCTTTTTTGCAACCGACCTAATATTTTTTATAAATGTTTTCAACTCATCAGTGAACAATTTTAGCAGGCTCATGGACGGGTATTCTTCCTGCAGTGGTCATCATATCAACTGAGGTAAGAGTGGTTTCTTCCTCCCACTATCCTGTCCGGATAGGAGTAAGGTCACCCGTGCATGCACCCTGGGCATGGTAAATGAAGGTTCTGGGCGCAGCGGAAGTGCGTGGGTGGATGTGCCCAATTTTATTTTTGTCATTAGCAATGATCAATCCGAGATCAATACAATGATAAACGTCAGTCTCCATGGATCGAATCATAGAAATAGACAAAAGAAATAGATAGTCCCAGAACCACAGAGTAGGATCGTTACAGGTTGATTATAATTAATTTAATTAATTGAAAAGAAATACCTTTTGCGGTGTTCTTTCTTCGTTGATGTTCTTGATCACGTTCTAATGTGATTCGTCGTTGCGTCACAGAATCCAAGTGTAGACTTCCTCTAGAAGTGATCCACACGTGCACCTTGTATCTCTAGACGTCGCCAAAGGAGTCTCCAGGTGCCAGCGTGGAGAAACCTTTGCTTGCATTTTCTGCCTTAGATTGTCTTGATCCGATGGAAGAAGATCTCTCTCGGTCTTGAGAGAATTCTTGGAGGAAGAGGTTCTTTCGGCCTTGAAAGAATTCTCCAGAATTGTTGTGTGTCGGAAAAGAGTTGGGGTTATGAGGATATTTATAATCAGGTTTGAGGTTGTAGAGTTATGACAATAAATAAACGCGTTACACGTTTTATTTATTTCATTGACTCTTATTTAAAACCCCCCATGTTGAATAATTAATTCTTTGACATGCGCCCACGCTGATTATAATAAATATCATTTAAAACAATATTATATCCTCAAAATCTCGACTGGAAAAACTACACAGCGTGTATTAATAAATACACGACGTGTACTTGTTTTTTATTGAAAACTACACGGCATGTACATTCAATGTACACAGCGTGTATATCTTGTTTTCATTTATTAATTTCCTTTCC
This sequence comes from Viscum album, assembly GCA_963277665.1. Classification (NCBI taxonomy): domain Eukaryota; kingdom Viridiplantae; phylum Streptophyta; class Magnoliopsida; order Santalales; family Viscaceae; genus Viscum; species Viscum album. The sequence goes on from OY728143.1 coordinate 2,134,709,685, forward strand.
ATAAAGAAAACTACACGGCGTGTAATTATTAATACTTGACGTGTACTTGTTTTCCATGAAAAACTACAAGGCGTGTAATCTTTAATACACGATGTGTATATCTTGTTTTTCATTTCCTTCTTCCTCTATCATTAAAACGATTTAGGGTTTCTTGAATAATTATTAAACCACGTATGAGAATAATCTTTATTCTACTTGAGATACTTGAATACACTTAGTGTGTGACCCTCTAGGCCTCTTTCTCGTTGGCATTAGGCGAGCTTGCCTAAAGTCCAAGATTATTGTCTAGAAACGGGTCAAGGCACCCAAGAGAAAGAAGTTGACGCCGCATTGACGTATCAACTCATAGAAACTATTACTGTGTAATTTAATCCCTTTGTCTCAATATCTCATCAAGAAATTTTCATGGCACTGTCATAAACATATATGCTTGATCCGTCGTTCTTTGACTACCTGAAATAAACTCATCGTTCACACCATGGCCATGGAATTTAATGCGACAATTCTATTTCAATCAAAGGGCTGAGATATCAACTTCCATAAATGGAAGAGGCAAATCCTTCCTTGACTTATCCATTAACAACATGTCACTCGTGACACACCCAACGTACCCTACTTCCCGCCAACTGTCTGCGTGATGGTTTTCATCAGTAAATCTAAGTGTGCGAGTCATGACATGAGTTAATGATAATATTCTAGTCTAAGGACCATTACACACGCTCGTAGATAGCAATGTCTGATGACACCAAGACATGCGGAATTGCTACTGGCAGGTCTGTCCTCATAATCTCCCATCTTGGAGATTACCAAGTGCGAACTCCATGAGAGAGAGTCTCGTCTTCTTTTGAGTACTCGCACATGACATTTTGTATACTATGTGTCCTATCACAGTATGTCATCCAACCGTAGAACTTTATTTAAGAATATTGTTATAGTATTTTAAGGTTCTCATCATAGTGGAGATCTTCCATGACCTTATTAATGCAACAAATATTTCTGGACATTATTATATTATAATCATGAAAAACAATGAACAATATATAATAAGTGAACATTTATGTAATCAAAGTACAAAACAGTTTGTTCTCAGGACACCAACCCTCACAAACTCCCACTTGGACTTGAGCCAACTGCCTATGACTTTTAGTCTGCTAGACCTCACATGATGATCATGTTTCTGCTGAGTCAAGGCTTTAGTCAAGGGGTCTGCCATGTTGTCTTCCGTGGAAATACTGCTCACTACAACTTCACCTCTCTGAGAAAAATCCCTGAAGAGATGATACTTCCGAAGTATGTGCTTTGTTCGCTGATGTGACCTTGGCTCTTTTTCAAGTGCCACTGCTGCAGTATTATCACAATAGAGTGTGATAGGATCTTTACTACTCGGTACTACATCTAGATCTTGGATGAAGATTCGCATCCATACTGCTTCTTTAGCTACCTCAGAAGCTACGATATACTCGGACTCTGCTGTAGAATCTGCCACCACACTTTGCTTTTTGCTCTTCCAGCTCACTGCCCCTCCATTCAAACTGAAGATGTATCCAGTCTGCGACTTTATGTCATCTTGATCAGTCTGGAAACTAGCATCTATGTGTCCTATGATGACTAGTTCCTCATCTCCTCCATAAACTAGGAACATATCCTTAGTACGCCTCAGATACTTAAGGATCGTCTTGACTGCCATCCAATGGCGGTCTCCTGGATCAGATTGATATCTGCCTACCGCACTTAATGCGTAAGCAACATCTAGCCTCGTACATAGCATAACATACATGACTGACCCAACCACAGATGCATAAGGGATCCTTGACATTCTCTTTCTTTCCTCATGTGTCCGAGGACACATTTTCTTGGAAAGATGAATGTCATGTGACACTGGCAACAATCCCCTCTTGGACTGTTCCATACTAAATCTCTTTAATATCTTGTCAATGTATGTACTTTGACTCAGGCCCAACATTCTCTTGGATCTATCACGATGGATCTTGATCCCAAGAATATATGCTGCCTCGCCCAAGTCTTTCATGGAGAAACATTTATGCAACCATGCCTTAACTGACTGTAAGACAGGTACTTCGTTTCCAATTAGTAATATGTCATCAACATATACTATTAGGAAAACGACTGCACTTCCACTAAACCTCTTGTAGACACAAGGCTCAAATTCATTCTTAACAAACCCAAATTTCGTTACAGCTTCATCAAAATGAATGTTCCATGACCTTGATGCTTGCTTTAATACATAAATGGATTTCTAAAACTTACATACCTTGTTGGCATCCTTTGGAGTCACAAACCCTTCAGGTTGTGTCATGTAGACATCTTCCTGGAGGTTCCTATTAAGGAATGCTATTTTGACATCCATTTTTCAAATTTCAAAGTCATGGTAAGCGGAAATGACCAATAGGATTCTGATGGATTTCAGCATCGCAACCGGTGAAAAAGTTTCACATAGTCAATTCCTTGATGATGTCTAAAACCTTTTGCAACCAGTCATGCCTTATAGGTACTGACTTTCCCCTCCATGTACAGTTTCTTCTTGAATACCCATTTATTACCAATAGGATTTACATCAACTGGAGGATCTACCAAAATCCAGACTTAGTTTTGGTACATGGAATCCATTTCAGAATTCATGGCTTCTTGCCACTTGGCAACATCTGTGACTTTAACTGCTTCCTTGTAGGTAAGAGGATCATCATTGTCAACCAATAATGAGTCATCATCCTCGGTGACAATAAAACCATATCGTTCTAGTTCTCTCACCTCTCTTGTGCTCCTACGCAGTTCTTGTGTCTCTGGAACAGATTGTTCTTCCATGGGGCTTTGTGGATTCTGTTCTTGTACCAACTTTTTTGTATCTTGAGCCTCGACTTCATCAAAGTCTACTCGCTCCCACTATCTCTTTTGGAGATGTGTTCCCTCTCAAGGAATATGGCGTGTCTTGCCACTGTGACCTTTTTGTTTGAGGGGTTGTATAGGTAATACCCCCTTGTTTCCTTGGGATATCCTATAAAGATACACTTTGTGCCTCGGGGTGAAAGTTTGTTACCTGAAGAGGACTTAACAAATGTTTCGCTACCCCACACATGTAAATTCAATAACATGGCTTTGCATCCACTCCATAACTCGTATGGAATGCCATTTATTGATTTAGTTGGTACTTGGTTTAGTATGTGTGCTACTGTTTGTAATGCGTATCCCCAAAAGGATAATGGAATACTTGAATGAATCATCATTGATCTCACCATGTCCAACAGGGTGCGGTTCCTCCTTTCACTTACACCATTCCACTGAGGTGTGTAAGGAAGAGTGAGTTGAGATAGAATCCCAAACTCCCATAAGAAATCAATGAAGTCCTAATTAAGATATTCTCGTCCTCTATCTGAGTGGAGTTTCTTAATCTTCTTACCAAGCTGATTCTCTACTTCATTGTTGTATTCTTTGAACCAATCAAAAGAATCTGACTTATACCTCATTAAGTAGATATATCCATATCTACTAAAATCATCAGTAAAAGTTATGAAGTACGAGAACCCACCCCTTGCTTCAACTGGAAATGGTCCACACATATCTGTGTGAACTAATTCTAGAAGCTCTTTAGCTCTTTCACCTTTCCCACTAAATGGGGCTTTGGTCATTTTGCCTTGTAGACACACATGACATACACCAAGTTGTTTTAGTTCGAAAGAATCTAAATACCCATCTTGATGTAATTTTGTCAAATGTTTCTCATTGACATGACCTAGCCGGTGATGCCAAAGTTGGGTGTGGTATGAGTCATGTGAATTTACTTTTTCATCAATTGCCATTACTTGGTTTGTGTAGTCTAACACATAAAGGTCATTATATAAATGTGCCCTACCAAAACAAATGCTATCTTTATAAAAGTAGCAACATCCACTTCCAAAATTGAAGATGAATCCATCAGTATCTAATCTGGATAGTGAAATAATGTTTTTGGTTACAGAGGGTACATAATAACATCCTTTCAAAACCAATACCATCCCAGTATGCAATGTGAGATGGTAGTCTCCGACAACTACAACAGCAAGTCTGGCTCTATTGGCTGCTCGTAGATCCACCTCACCTCGGTCAATCTTTCTGAATCTACTTGGTTCCTGTATTTTGATACAGATGTGATCACCACAAGCAGTATCTAATACCCAATTAGTAGAAATAGATAGATTTCATTTGATAAAAAACACACCTGAAGCTTCCCCTTGCTTCCTTGGTTGGGTGCAATTTTTCTTCCAGTGGCCCTTCTTGCCACATGCAAAACAAACAACATCCTGTTCCCTTGTCTCCCCTTTGATCTTCCTTTTCTTGTAAGGCCTTGAAGATGCTTTGGGATTAAAGCTCTTCGCCTTCCCTTTCCTTTTATTCACCATGAGGACAGAAGGCTTTTTCACGCTTCATGTCATTGTCCACTTGACGAATGAGGATAAGAAGATCAGGCAGAGACTTCTCAATGTTGTTCATGTTGAAGTTCACAACAAAGTTAGAGAAGCTCTGGGGGAGTGATGAAAGAATGAGATCGATACCCAGTATTTCGGGGAGTTTAAACCCTAGAACCTCCAAGCGCTCAATGTAGCTAATGAGCTTGACTACATGAGGCTCAGCTGAGGCACCCTCTCCAAACTTGCTCTGAAATAGAGCCTTGGAGATCTCAAACCTTTAATGTCTTGATCTCTCCTGGTATAGACCATGGAGGTGCTCGAGCATGCTATAGGCATCCATGTCTTCATGAGACTTCATGAGCTCACTAGACATTGATGATAGCATCAAACATTGAATGTCTAGGGCATCGTTCAAATGTTGATCATAGACTAGGAAATCTTCATCACTCGCCCCTGGGGCAGGGGAATCAGGAAGTGAGGACTCCAGCATGTAAAACTTTTATTCATGGCGTAGGATAACCCGAAGGTGCCTAAACCATTCCTGAAAGTTACTGCCGGTGAGGATGTTGTCTTTATCCATAATTGATTGCAGAGAAAATGTGGTTGATATGTTTTTCATTTCAATTCTACAGATTAAAAGAGCAGATTTATTAGTACTTTATTGATTACATTTTAGGAGAAATAATAAATTTTATTAAGTCTCCCACTATTTTATCAAGTCCCAATGACCCTCACCATTGAAATCAGAATGTCCAGTTTCTTTGAAATTCTAGTGGAAAGGATCCATATTCCCCTTTGCATAACCCCAACAAGGGTTGGTCAAGCTATTTGAAGGTATTTAGGTAAGTAGGTCTTTGCCAACTGTGAGCTTACAATTCCTTAATCTGTTGAGTGGACTCCCCAATCCTGAAATCCTGATTTGGATTTCCTCAACTCTTGTCTCCAATATTATATCATGTCTAGCAAGGGCTACTTCTCTTGATGTAATATGGTTAAGTCAACCCGAAACCTTTCATAAGAGCTTCCTTTATAAAAGTAAGTGTCCCAACAAGGGTTGGTCAAACACATAGTTTTATTGAGTCTTGCCCTTAATCAAGTAACGGAAGGCTTGGCCTGACTTAATATGGTTTTGAGGGATTTTATTCATTTATACGTAGTTTCACATTATCACATGCTTGTTAATATTAAGTGATGCTTGCTTAAGTGATTAACCATGTTCCGAAAATGTTATGCATAGTTTGGTTTTATTTTATTCCATATTTGCATGCTTGTTCATTTTATTAATTATGTGATCGCGACAACACATACATAATAAATAAACCATGCAATCAGACAGAAATAAAATAAGATGGCATGATCACGAGCTTCTATTTGTTAGCTTATCTAGCAGTTTGATAATCTAACCCTGACTTAGGGAAGAACACCTTGAACTGATGGTTCGTGTTTTGCATCTCCCACCTGTCCACCTTTGTATCTTCTTGGGTTGGTTTCGCCTCAACTTCAGGTTTTGAACCGTCTCCTCTGTCTTGGGAGATCCTCCATTACATGGGTTTACATTAAAGAAACCATGGGCACGCATGCCCTACATTTTATTGGAAGAAGGCTCACAGACCAACAAATTTAAATTTAACAAATTTAAATGAAACCATACACACATACAAAGGGTCTTTGATCTATCTCATGATCATCCATATCATGCAATGACATTTACACATATTTAGAATTCAAATTCTTTTAATCGTTCTATTTATTCAAGATAAGTCGTACTTGAATTAAATTAATTATGATCTTATAATTAATAAATTCTTTATCTTAAATTCCTTTCTGAATTTCCTTGAGATTCTTCTCATCTATATCCCTTGTACAGGTCTTTGTACTTTTGGAGGAAACCTGGTGAAATTTCTGGAAAGTACGCGCTGTGTAGTTTATATTTACACGGCGTGTATTTCCTTTCACCCTTTATCCAAAGTACACACCGGTGGCTTTGGTGTGTTTTCTCTACTTCAGAAATTTAGGAGTACACAGTGTGTAGATAAATCATACACGACGTGTACTTCCTTGTTACGCGGTAACCGGCCTGGCGACCCCGTGTACGTGGTACGCGACTTCTCCTTTGTACACAGTTTCACCTTGTCCAGATCGGACTACATGGAATGTTGCTCCAACATACACGCCGTGTATTCTGGTTTCAATGCGCTGTTCAATTATGCTCAACACGGCATAATTAAAACTTAGGCATAATTAATTCACACGACGTGGTTTGGCGGACCAGTGCCGGTTCGTTGAACCTAAGTACACGGTTACACGCCGTGTAATCCCGTGTTGTACAGACAGAAAGAGAGGCTCCTATGGATGAGTTCCTTGTTTTTTATTTTAATCAAAAACTAAAATTAAAAGGTCATTTTTTATATGAATCGAGAAATGAAGGAGGAAGAACAAATATCGTTTATTCATATTTATAGAACGATTTATTTCGAATTGAATCAAATATAAATGCATAAATTATCAACAAAAATTAAATAACTATAATCAACGTTGTAACCTGCTCTGATACCATTTGAAGGTTCCGGGCGCAGCGGAAGCGCGTGGGTGGATGTGCCCACTTGGATTTTTGTCATTAGCAACGATCAATCTGGGATCAATACGACGATAAAGGCCAGTCTCCACGGATCAAGTCACAAAAATAGAAAAAATAAATAGAAATTCCTGGAACCACAAAGTAGGATCATTACAGGTTGATTATAATTAATTTAATTAATTGAAAAGAAATACCTTTTTCGGTGTTCTTTCTTCGTTGATGTTCTTGATCAAGTTCTGATGTGATTCGTCATTGCGTCGCAGAAGCCAAGTGTAGACTTCCTCTAGCGGTGATCCACACGTGAAACTCGTATCTCTGGACATCGCCAAAGGAGTCTTCGGGTGATAGCATGGAGAAACCTTTGCTTGTGTTATCTGACTTAGATCATCTTGATTCGATGGAAGAAGACCTCTCTCGGTCTTGAGAGAATTCTTGGAGGAAGAGGTTCTTTCGGCCTTCAAAGAATTCTCCAGAATTGTTGTGTGTCGGAAAAGAGTTGGGGTTGTGAGGATATTTATAATCAGGTTTGAGTTTGTAGAGTTATGACAATAAATAAATGAATTACGCATTTTATTTATTTCATTGACTCTTATTTAAAACCCTCCAGGTTGAATAATTAATTCTTTGACATGCACCCACACTGATTATAATAAATATCATTTAAAACAATATTATATCCTCAAAATCCCGACTAGAAAAACTACACGGCGTGTATTAATAAATACACGGCGTATACTTGTTTTTCATTGAAAACTACACAGCATGTACATTCAATGTACACGATGTGTATATCTTGTTTTCATTTATTCATTTCCTTTCCATAAATAAAACTACACAGCGTGTAATTATTAATAGACGACATGTACTTGTTTTCCATGAAAAACTACATGGCGTGTAATCTTTAATACATGACGTGTATATCTTGTTTTTCATTTCCTTCTTCCTCTATCATTAAAATGATTTAGGGTTCCTTGAATAATTATTAAACCACGTACGAGAATAATCTTTATTCTACTTGAGATACTCGAATACACTTAGTGTGTGACCCTCTAGGCCTCTTTCTCGTTGGCATTAGGCGAGCTTGCCTAAAGTCCAAGATTACTGTCTAGAAACGGGTCAAGGCACCCAAGAGAAAGAAGTTGATGCCTCATTGACGTATCACCTCATACGAATTCTTACTGTGTAATTTAATCCCTTTGTCTCAATATCTCATCAAGCAGGTTTCATGGCAGTGTCATAAACCTATATGCTTGATCTGTCGTTCTTTGACTACCTGAAATAAACTCATCGTTCACACCATGGCCATGGGATTTAATGCGACTATTCTATTTCAATCAAATGGCTGAGATATCAACTTCCATAAATGGAAGGGAAAAATCCTTCCTTGACTTATCCATTAACAACATGTAACTCGTGACGCACCCAACACACCCTACTTCCCGCCAACTGTCTGTATGACGGTTTTCGTCAGTATAAGTGTGCAAGTCATGACATGAGTTAATGATAATCTTCCAGTCTAAGGACCATTACACACGCTCATAGATAGCAATGTCCAATGACACCAAGACATGACGAATTGATACTAGTGGGTCTGTTCTCATAATCTCCCATCTTGGAGATTACCAAGTGCGAACTCCATGAGAGAGAGTCTCGTCTTCTTACAAGTACCCGCACATGACAGTCTGTATACTATGTGTACTATCACAATATGTCATCCAACCATAGAACTTTATTTAAGAATATTGTTATAACATTTCAAGGTTCTCATCATAGCGGGGATCTTCCATGACCTTATTAATGAAACAAATATTCCAGGACATTATTATATTATAGTCATGCAGAATAATGAACAATATATAATAAGTGAACATTTATGTAATCAAAGTACAAAATAGTTGGTTCTCAGGATACCAACCCTAACAGTAAATAGGATTTCCCCCCAAGAGTACTTAGGTGCTCCCATATCCCATGGTAAGATCTGAATTTGTCATTTTGAGGGCCTTTTTAATAAGATAAGAACTCACATTTGCAATTGGAAAAACCATATTCTCTCATTTGGTGGAAGGATTGCTCTGGTTAATTGCATTCTTTCTTCAATTCCTATGCACATTTTATATGTTCTTAAGGTTCCAAATTCAGTTATTAAAGGTATGGATATGCTTATGAATCCATTCATTTAGGATGCCCAAGGTGAGGGAAAGTGTAATCGGGCATCTAGTAGTATGCTCGCCAAACTGGCGGAGCATGGTGCCATAAATATCAAAAATGTGGGGGAGTCCATGTCTTGTTTTCTGGACAAGCTTGCATGGGAGGTTATTAAAGGTCGTTCGTTGTGGAGAAAATTCATGAGGGGAAAATATGGGTTTATCCCAAGGGAAAAATCATTGAAATTCTCACATCTATGGAATTATCTTCATACTCATTTTCTAGCTCTTCAGAGTCATTCTCGGTGGATCATTGGTCAGGGGGATATCAATTTCTGGGAATGTGATTGGGGTGCTAGAATCCTGGGTTACCTAGGGTGTCTAGTACCTGAAATCTCCTTTAGTTTAACCTACTCATTCCCTTCCTTCACCTAAGCTATTATTAATCTCTCTCAAGAAAGGATCTCGAGGAGCATTTGTTATGAATATAGGGGGGCTGCCTAGGTGTGGGTTGTACTTGTGTCAGTTTGTTAGCTACGAGCCCTCAGTTTGTTAGCTGTCAGCTATCAATTTGTTAGCTGCTAGATAGCTGCCAGCTAACAAACTGACAGCTGGCAGCTAACCAACTGACCCAAGTACAAACCACACATGGGATCCTCCCTATATTTCTAACAACATTCACCTGGATAATTCTACTGACATATGTTTTTTTTCTTCTACCTCCTATGATAAGTTTAATACCAAGGATTACTAGTAGATCATCTACATGAAACCTGGTACTGATCAGTGGTGTAGTCGCCTATGGATTAAGGCCATACTCTCCAAGTACAACTTCTTACTATGGAGGACCAGACACTTAGTCGTTCCATCAGACAAGGCAGTGAAGGGTAATGATTTTGAAAATGGTTTTTTCCAACTTACTAGAAGAATGAAAATCCTTTTCAGTAATAAAAAATTCCAACATAATTTTTGTAAAAACAGAAGAGGGTTCAATAAGGAGGAATCTTTTGAAGTTATATGTTATGAATGTAATATGATAAGTCATATCAGGATATATTTTCCGAACATTAAGAGGGAATATAGAAATTCAAATATGTCTTAATATTAATTATGATAAGATCTTTCAAGCTTTGTACTCCTGGAATGTTGGTAAGGGGTGATGCATCTTATAGTAGTTCATCAGAAAATAGTGAAAATTAATGATCTAAAATCATTGAATTTTATGCATATTTTCTAAAGGATGAAAAAAATCATAGTTGAGATACATTTTTAATCATTTATTATTTTCCCTCTTGATTATATGTTTAGCTGTCTTTTTTAGGATTATTATTCCACTTCATCTGATGATGAAAATGAAAATCCATCAAATAATGAAAAAGTAAATTCATTAGAAGATTAATATTCTTTAACTACTTTTGATGAAATGGTAACATATGAAAATCTATTTGAAACATTAAATAAGAAACTGAAAATATTGTGATTTTATAGACATTAGAATTATTAAATGTAGTAAGAGAATTTCAAAGAAAAAATTTCGATGTTTTAAATTTTTTATTTGAATTGGTTTCTAAATCAAATTTAGAATCCAATTCTGGTTATCTGAATATCCTTATTAAATAGAATTGATTTTACTTCCAATAAATTCCATTTCAATTCAGATCATTTTAAACATAAAAGGGCACCATACTGCACAAAAATTTAAAGGGGAGGTCCATATTATATTTTTTTCTTTAAACTAATTTTAATATTTTGGTTTTTATAAGGATTTTATTTATTGAATAACTAATCGTAGCATAATAATGAAAACTTCAGAATTTGTGGGTTCCTAAAATATTATTTTCTAATAAAACCGGACCCATGAAATTTTGGGTACCAATAACATATACTTATATTTTTGAAGGAGAGTGGTTTTGTGCGAGAAACCAAACTAATATCACATGAACAATGGTTCATCTTAATACATGAGAGGAAAATTCAATCTTTTGAAATTTGAAAATGTAGAATAGAGGAAGAGTCACTTTTTGAGACACCAGAATGGGAGAAAGCATCAGAATATGCGATGTTTATTTTCTTTTAAAATCTATTATTTCATTTTTCTTTATTTCTGAAGGGTTAAAACCCACCTTATTATCATTATAAAATTATAGGATCCAGGTTACCTTGTGAAATAAAAGATTGGTAAATTTATTGTCTTAAGATCAAAAACTAATTTCATTTTTTTCGACGGTAATGAAAATGTATACACACTTAACCTAGAATACAGAAATCATCAAATATACATAATTTAATTGAAATTGATTACTTATATTGGTTATGGCATATGATATTAATTCCCTGTAACTTTCAAACTTTAGCCAAATATTATTGTAAAGGATATGTTAGGAAAATACTAGAACATGAGATTAATTCAACCATAGTGGATGATTCTTATTGATTTATTAAGCACCATAAGTCAATTTTAATTATAAAAATGATCCATTGACTTCTAAATAATTATATTTAATTTAAATGGATTTATTGGTTCCTACACAAACTGGAATATTGTATTAAAACAATATGTATATTACTTGGTTGATGATTTACACTATTTATTTTGTGTCACATGAAAATATGAAGTGAATAATTTTAAGGTTTCTAATAATTATTCATTAAATGATAAAATTATACCTTTGATTACTATCTGAAGTGAAAATTGTGGCGAGTTTTAGAACTCAAATTTTAAAACTATTTATGGTAAAAAAGTTATATGTCATAATTTCTCAACAAATAGCACACCATAGAAAAATGGTGTAGTTGTAAAATGAATTATAATTCATCAATAATTTCATCGTACATCGATATATGCTAATTTTATTGAAATATATTTTTGGGATGAAACTGTGAGTACTTCTTATTATATAATAAATCAAGGATCATTCAGTCTATTTTATAATAAAACCCATTATATGTTCTTGAATGGAATAAAGAAAAACATTATTTCTTTGGATGATTTTTGTGTAAAGTATACATATTGAATACTAAAGATTAATTGCATAATTTTTTTCTTAATGATCATGAATTAATTATAATTCAATATTATTTTCCTAGAATATAATATTTAGTTTTTATTAATAGAATAATTTGTGTTGAAAAAACAGTTCATTTAATGTTCAATGAAATTTATCCTTTTTATTTCGTAAGACCTATGGATGATCATCCTATTATTGATGTTGTTTAGAATCTCTTATTATATTAATAAACGTTAATATACAACTACACATTGTAAATCCTTTGGAAATCATACAATTAGATTTTTAATATAAGGAAATTAATTTAATAAATAATGTATAATTGATAGGTTACCGATTAACCTATGTACCAATTTATATTGAGGAGTTGTCATAAAGATTTTATAATCAGTGATGTATCAATTTGTTTAAACTATATATATATATTTCTGAAAATTGGTTTAAACTATATGTTCTCTGATAAATCAATTGGAATAATAGACATTATTATAATAATTTTATCCAAAAATATTTGATGATGTTGTAAGTGATTAATGTTGGATATGGGAAGTAAAGGAAGGGATCAATCAATTTAAAAGGAATCTAGTCTAGGCCTCACTTGAACATCTGAATGATATTATGATAGTTAAAGTAAAAAGGGTTTTTAAAACAAGTGTGAAGAAATGGAGCTATTTTTAGGAATAACGAATAAATTGTTGTTAAGGGTTATTATCAAGAAAATTGCAAAGATTATAGTGAAAACTCTACATTAGTAGAAAAATTAGAAACTATTTGATATTAATATTTTTCTAGAATATATCAATATTATTATATTTTATATGGATGTTAAAAGATATTTTATTAATGAATATGTTCAAGATGTTGTTTATAGTGACGAACCTTCTAGGTTTGGAGATTCAAAAACCTAAAAAAAAGTTTTCAATCATTCTAAAGAACTCTACAACCAAAAAAATCCCAAATACCTTTGAAGGATATACTTACCTTGTAACAAATCGGTCCCGGTGATAGCATAGACACCTCAGATTAACACGACCGTCAGGTTCTTACCCACCAGGTACCACCAGTTGCCCCGCAGACATGTGGTCCCCACCATGAGGCCACCCACATGCCCAAACGGGTCATCTGACTAATGATTGTCCCCATAGGCCAACACATGTCCTTTCCGGTGTGCTTTTTCCTCACTCACACACACCCTATGAAGCTTCCTAGAAGGTCACCTATCCTGATCACTACTCCAGGCCAAGCACGCTTAACTATGGAGTTCTAATCAGACAGGCTCCTAAAAAGGAAGGTGCACTTTGTTGACATGAGTCATATCATTTAGTCATTTAACCCTTTATCATTTGGGGATGTTACAATCACCCCCCCTTTAGAGCACAACACCCTCGTTGTGGGCCCTACATCTCAACCAAGGCAGTGCACTGCACTTAAGGCTGTGTTCCTCCTTTGATACCAAATGTGACAAACGGGTCCCGATGATAGCACAGACACCTCGCCTTAACACGACCATCAAGTTCTTACCCACCAGGTACCACCAGTTTCCTCGCAGACATGTGGTCCCCACAATGAGGCCACCCACGTGCCCGAACGGGTCATCTGACTAATGAATGTCCCCACAGACCAACACATGTCCTTTCCAGTGTGCTTTGTCCTCACTCACACACACCCTAGGACATACACCTCACCTTAACATGACCGTTAAGTTCTTACCCACCAGGTACCACCAGAAGGTCACCCATCCTGATCACTACTCCAGGCCAAGCATGCTTAACTATGGAGTTCTAATCAGACAGGCTCCTGAAAAGGAAGGTGTACCTTGTTGACATGAGTCATATCATTTAGTCATTTAACCCTTTATCATTTGGGGATGTTACAATCACCCCCCCTTTAGAGAACAACGCCCTCGTTGTGGGCCCTATATTTCAACCCAGGCAGTGCACTGCACTTAAGGCTGGGTTCCTCCTCTGATACCAAATGTGACAACCGGGTCCCGGTGATAGCACATACACCTCGCCTTAACACAACTGTTAGGTTCTCACCCACCCTTTAGAGCACAACGCCCTCATTGTGGGCCCTACATTTCAACCCAGGCAGTGCACTGCACTTAAGGCTGGGTTCCTCCTCTGATACCAAATGTGACAACCGGGTCCCGGTGACAGCACAAACACCTCTCCTTAACATAGCTGTCAGGTTCTTACCCACCAGGTACCACCAGTTTTCCCATAGACACGTGGTCCCCACCATGAGGCCACCCACGTGCCCGAACGGGTCATCTGACTAATGATTGTCCCCACAGGCCAACAAATGTCCTTTTTAGTGTGCTTTGTCCTCACTCACACACACCCTAAGAAACTTCCCAAAAGGTCACTCATCCTAATCACTACTCCAGGCCAAGCATGCTTGACTATGAAGTTCTAATCAGACAGAATCCTGAAAAGGAAGGTGCATCTTGTTAACATGAGTCATATCATTTAGTCATTTAACCCTTTATCATTTGGGGATGTTGCATACCTGATATTTTATTCAACCTTATTTTGTTAACGTATGTTTTTATCCATATTTATATTATAAATTATATATAAAAAAACCATAATTTTTCAAATTTATATTGATGACATTCTTTATGGTTCAACTCAGAAATCTATTTCATATTGTTTTTTCAGAACTTATGAAAAATGAGTTTGAAATAATGTTGATGAGTGAACTAAAATTTTATATTGGATATAACATTTCTTCATAACCAGATAGAAATATTTAAACTTGATATAAATATATCAAAGACATACTCAGACATTTTGGTTTTTACAAAGCATCGAGTTTAACTACTCCAATAACAACTTTTATCAAGCTAGTTATTGACAAGTCCATTAAAATGGTATGTCAAAAAATTTATAGAAGTTTGATTGTAAGTTTTAAATATCTCAAAAAAAAGTTGACCATACTTTATGTTTTCATTCTGTTTACAGGTGGAATTTTCATAAAAAATGAAGGAATCATTTTCAATAATTTTATAATGTTTTCTGCTTTACATTAATGGAGCATAATTTTTTTTTATAATTTTTTAATCTAGAAATTATTTTATTTTTAAAAGTTAATTAGTTGTTGACTATGTATCACATGGATTAGATTGAAATTGTATTTATAATACTTGTAATATCTTAATATAGGATTTTCATTTATGTTCTAACAAAGAGCATCGTTTGGTAGCACCTTCCCTTAATAAAGATGAATATGTTTCACTTGGATGTTTTTGTAATCATGTATTTCTAATTCAACACATTCTAAAAAATTCTGGTTTTAATTTCACTCAAATTTCAATACTTTGTTAGA
This sequence comes from Viscum album, assembly GCA_963277665.1. Classification (NCBI taxonomy): domain Eukaryota; kingdom Viridiplantae; phylum Streptophyta; class Magnoliopsida; order Santalales; family Viscaceae; genus Viscum; species Viscum album. The sequence goes on from OY728143.1 coordinate 2,134,725,148, forward strand.
TTAGTGTTTTGATATTATTGTATATGATCCTTGAACATCAATCTTGATAAAAAAAATTAAATGTAATAAACCATTTTTAGAGGTATGACACATAAAAAGGAGATATAATCATTAATTCAACAAACCCGAAAATCATATTACTATTATTTTTATAAAAAAATTATATTTTAATAGATTCCAATAAATTAAATGGATTTTGTAAATAATAAACCTAATGTAGTCTCATTTAAATTCATTGTTAATCTATCCTTATACATTAAAAGACTCATTCAGTGAGATTGGGGTGATAGATACATTTCATGTATAAATTTATTGATAAAAAATTTATTTATATGTGAATTGAAGGTGATTATTCCTCCCAATGTGTTCATATTTTTATTCATTTTTTGGAAGGATACATTTGAATTCAATCTAGAGGAAAAAAGAAAGAAAATATGAATTTTTGGATTCATATTGTGAAACAAAAATATTAATGTTGAATAGACGAAAGGAATATGTTCTAATCATGATTTACAACATCAAAGGGAAATTAATGGTGTGACTGAATCGAAGCATGAATTCAAAACATTAGAAGTGAAGTATTCTTATAAAGAAACCATTCTCCAATTAATTCATACTATGAAACCCAAATTCAAAACATAAATACTATTACGAGTTCATGTTGTGAGGTTGAAAAGGAGGAAATGGAATTTGGTATGGTAGTCTGTTAATTCAAGGTTTGAAAGCTATTACAATTGGGTGAATATGTTCAAATAGAAAATTATAATTCTAAGTTTTATTAAACATGACCGGATATTGTGTTGACTAGACTAGGGACCTCCATGCAGGATCAATATGAATTAAATGGAATATTTATTACTGAAAAGTACAACTTGAGGAATGATTTATGCCTATAAAAGAGAGAGTTAGATACTTCTATAAAGGTGGATAGAGATCGAATTCTGGTGAATAGTGTTCTCTAACTACATATTTGTTCATCATTAAATCCCTATAATTTCAATATAGATTCTTTTATCTCTTAATCTCTTATCATCCCATGAATTTCATGAGGTGTTAGTTACTATATGTTTTAAGAGATATAATAGTAATGGGATTGTGCTATTCGACATTTTGTTACTATTTTAGTTTATTTTTGGGTTGTTTTTTCATGCATTAAATATATCTCCACCCTTTCTAATTATCATGATAATTTTTAATTGAACTGGGAAGTTCTATTTAATATTCATTTTTTCATTCTAATTGATTCATCAGCATTGTGAAGATTAGGATAATTATTCTTAAACGTCGTCTTGAATCACCTAATACGTTTACAATCATAAGGTAGATGACCATATGAAAAGGGGAAAAAAATTTGAGAGGGAGAATGATGAATATAGGCTTTAATAGTTTCAAATACTATAACAACATAACTAATAGGATTTTATTGTTACTCCACTATCACATAAACAAGGAATTTAATAAACTTAAGACTTGTCTATCTGAATTTTAGCTGAACAATTTCACTGTAATTTTGAAATCACCTTAATTCTCTTAAAATATTCCAAAACAAACCATGTGTGTTCAACAATTAGACTTATCAAAAAATAAATCCATTTAGCTAGTATTATGTAGTTTTAGTTTTATAATTTTATAATTTTTATTATACCTGTAGGAACTAACTATGCACTAAAGTTGATCAAAATTTTCTTTTCAATGCAAGGGATGATTTCCTAGATATTTTTGATATTTTAATTTTTCTATTTATAATTATTATTTTATTTTCTATTTTTAAACTTTTTTCATTTATTCTATGATTTTTGGATAATTAATTTATACATGAATACTCTATTTTGGAAAATGGGAAGAAGATTTCCATTGTATCTTGGAATTAGAGAGGGGCTTGAGTATGTACAAGAGGGATGTCATTTCTGGTGTTGAAAAATACTAGGCTTCTAGATCTATTCAAGAAAGAGATCTAAGGGTAAAAATACTCATGGATTATGAAAGGAATTCAAACATGGGACTATGAATGATAATTTTGGTACCACCTACTCTAGAAAAAAATTGAGATCAAACAAGAAATCATCCATTAAATCTCCAACTCTGTTATGTTTTTTGAGCTACAACACAAGGATTCATACCCTAATTTAGAGAATCTCCTTGATCACTGTGACACCTTTCAATTCCTAAATGTATCCACTAATGCATTAAGGATAATATTATTATGATTTCATTTAGAATATAAAGCTACAGGGTAGATACCAGGCTTTCCACATCATTCCATAACAACATGGGTTGTGTTTATATACATAATTGATGATTCCATAAAAATGTATACACACTTAAGCTAGAAGACAGAAGTCCTCAAATATATATAATTTAATTGAAATTTATTACTTATATTGGTTATGGCATATGATATTAGGTCCTTGTAACTTTCAAACTTTAGAGAAATATTATTGTAAAGGATATGTAAGGAAAATACTAGAACATGAGATTAATTCAACCATAGTTGATTATTCTTATTGATTTATTAATCACCACAAGTCAATTTTAATTATAAAAGTGATCCATCGACAACAATTATATTTAATTTAAATGGATTTATTGGTTCATACACAAACTAGAATTATTGGATTAAAACACTATGTATATGACTTGGTTGATGATTACACTATATTTATTTTTTATCACATGAAAATATGAAGTGAATAATTTTATGGTTTTTAATAATTATTCATTAAATGAAAAAATTATACCTTTGATTACTATCTGAAGTGAAAATTGTGGCGAGTTTTAGAAATCAACTTTTAAAACTATTTATGGTAAAAAAGTTATATGTCACAATTTCTCAACAAATAGCACACCAGAGAAAAATGGCGTAGTTCAAAAATGAATTATAATTCATCAATAATTTCATCGTACAATGATATATGGTAATTTTATTGAAATATATTTTTGGGATGAAACTGTGAGTACTTCTTATTATATAATAAATCAAGGATCATTTAGTCTATTTTATAATAAAACCCATTATATGTTCTTGAATGGAATAAAGAATAACATTATTTCTTTGGAGAATTTTTGTGTAAAGTATACATATTGAATACTAAAGATAAATTGTATAAATGGTTTTCTTAATGATCATGAATTAATTATAATTCAATATTATTTTCCTAGAATAGAATTTTTACTTTTTAATAATAGAATAATTTGTGATGAAAAAATAGTTCATGTAATGTTCAATGAAATTTATCCTTTTTATTTTGTAAGACCTATGGATGATTATCCTCTTATAGATGTTGTTTAGAATCTCTTATTATATTTATAGAGGTTAATTTACAACTACACATTGTAAATACTTCTGAAATCATACAATCATATTTTTAATATAAAGAAATTAATTTAATAAATAATGTATAATCGATAGGTTACTGATTTACCCATGTACCAATTTATATTATGGAGACATCATATAGATATTATAATCAGTGATGTATCAATTTGTTTACACTATATGTTCCCTGATAAATCAATGGAAAAAATAGTCATTCTTATAATAACTTTATCCCAAAATATTTGATGATGTTGTAAGTTATTAATGTTGGATACAGGCAGTGAATGAAGGGATCAATCAATTTAAAAGGAATCTAGTTGGGCCTCACTTGAACATCTGAATTTTATTATGATAGTTAAAGTAAAAAAGGGTTTTTAGAAACAAGTGTTAAGAAATGGAGCTATTTTTAGGAATATCTAATAACTTTTTGTTAGGGGTTGTTATCAAGAAAATTACAAAGATTATAGTGAAAACTCTACATCAGTAGAAAAATCAGAAACTATTTGATTTTAATATTTTTCTAGAACATATCAATATTATTATATTTTATATGGATGTTAAAAGATATTTTATTAATGAATATGTTCAAGATGTTGTTTATAGTGAAGAACCTTCTAGGTTTGGAGATACAAAAACCTAAAAAAAGTTTTCAATCATTCTAAAGAACTCTACAGCCAAAAAAAGCCCTAATACCTTTGAAGGATATACTTACTTGATATTTTATCTAACCTTATTTTGTTAAAGTATGTTTTGATCCATCTCTATATTATAAATTATATTTTAAAAAAACACCATAATTTTTCAAATTTATGTTGATGACATTATTTATGGTTCAACTCAGAAATCTATTTCAGATTGTTTTTTTTTTCAGAACTTTGAAAAATGAGTTTAAAATAATGTTGATGAGTGAAATAAAATTTTACATTGGATATAACATTTCTTCATAACCAGATATAAATATTTAAACTTAACATAAATATATCAAATACATACTCAGACATTTTTGTTTTGACAATGCATCGATTTTAAGTACTCCAATAACAACTTCTATCAAACTAGTTATTGAAAAGTCCATTAAAATGGTAGATCAAAAAATATATAGAAGTGTGATTTTAAGTTTTCAATAGCTCAAAAAAAGTTGACCATACTTTATGTTTTCATTCTGTTTACTGGTGGCATTTTCAGAAAAAATAAAGGAATCATTTTTAATAATTGTATAATGTATTCTGCATTACATTAAGGGATCATAATTTTTTTTATAATTTTTTAATATAGAAATGATTTTATTTATAAAAGTTAATTAGTTGTTGACTATGGATCACATGGATTAGATTGAAATTGTGTTTATAATACTTGTAATATCTTAAGATAGGATTTTCATTTATGGGCCAACAAAGAGCATCATTTGGTAGCACCTTCCACCAATAAAGATGAATATGTTTTACTTGGATGTTTTTGTAATCATGTATTTCCGATTCAACACATTCTAAAAAATTATTGTTTTAATTTCACTCAAATTCAAATCCTTTGTTATAATAGCGGTGTGATATTATTTTATATGATCCTATAACATCAATCTTGATAATAAAAAAAGTAAATATAGTAAACCATTTTTAGAGGTATGACACATAAAAGGAGATATAATAATTATTTCAACAAACATGAAAATCATATTGATGTTATTTTTATAAAAACATTATATTTTAATAGATTCCAATAAATTTAATGGATTATTTAAATAATAAACCTAATGTAGTATCAATTAAATTCATTTTTAATCTATATGTATACATTAAAAGACTCATTTAGTGGGATTGGGGTGATAGATACATTTCATGTACAAATTTATTGATATAAAAAATATTTATATTTGAATTGAAGGTGATTATTCCTCCCAATGTGTTCATCTTTTTATTCATTTTTTTGGAAGGATACATTTGAATTCAATCTAGAGTAAAAAAGAAATAAAATATGAATTTTAGGATTCATATTTTGAAACAAAAATATTAATGTTGAATAGAAGAAAAGAATATGTTCTAATCACGATTCACAATGTCAAAGGGAAGTTAATGATGTGATAGAATCCAAGCATGAATTAACAACATTAAAAGTGAAGGATTCGTATAAAGAAACCATTTTACAATTAATTCATACTATGAAACCCAAATTCAAAACATGAATACTTTTATGGGTTCATGTTGTGAGGATGAAAAGAAGGAAATGGAATTTGGTATGATAGTCAGTTAATTTAAGTTTGAAATCTATTACAATTGGTTGAATCTGTTCAAATAGAAAATTATAATTCTGAGTTTTATTAAACATGACCGGATCTTGTGTTGACTAGACTAGGGACCTCCATGCATGATCAATATGAATTAAATGTGATATTTATTACTCAAAGTACAACTTGAGGAATGATTTATGCCTATAAATGAGAGTGTTAGCTACTTTTATAAAGGTGTATAGAGATCGAATTCTGGGGAATAGTGTTGTCCTACTGCAGATTTGTTCATCATTCAATCCCTATAATTTCAATATAGATTCTTTTATCTCTTAATGTCTTATCATCCCATGAATTTTGTGAGGGGTTAGTTACTATATGTTCCAAGAGATATAATAGTAATGGGATTGTGCTATTCAAAATTTTGTTACTATTTTAGTTTATGTTTGGGTTGTTTTTTCATGCATTAAATATATCTCTACCCTTTATAATTATCATGATCATTTTTAATTGAACTGGGAAGTTCCATTAAATATTTATTTATTCATTCTAATTGATGCATCACCATTGTGAATATTAGGATAATTATTCTTAAACATCGTCTCGAATCACATAATACGTTGACAATCCTAAGGTATATGACCATATAAAAAGGGGAAAATAAATTTGAGAGGGATAATGATGAACATAGGATTTAGTAGGCTCAAATCCTATAACAACTTAACTAAGAGGATTTTATTGTTACTCCACTATCACATAAACATGAAATTTAATAAACTTAAGACTTATCTATCTGAATTTTAGCTGACCATTTTCACTGTAATTTTGAAATCACCTTAATTCTCTTAAAATATACTAAAACAGACCATGTGTGTTCAACAGTTAGACTTCTCAAATAATAAATCCATTTATATTGTATTAGGTAGTTTTAGTTTTATAATTTTATAATTTTTATTAGACCTGTAGGAACTAACTATGCACTAAAGTTGATCAAATTTCCCTTTTCAATGCAAGGGATGATTTCCTAGTAGATTTTTTATATTTTAATTTTTTTATTTATATTTATTATTTTATATTCCAGTTTTAATATTTTTTCATTTATTATATGATTTTCAAATAATTAATTTATACTTTAATACTATATTTTTGGAAAATGGGAAGAAGAGTTCCATTGTTTCTTGGAATAAGAGAGGGGCTTGAGAATGTATAAGAGGGATGTCATTTCTAGTTTTGAAAAATACTAGGCTTCTAGATCTGTTCAAGAAATAGATCCAAGGGTAAAAATACTCAGGGATTATGAAAGGAAATCAAACATGGGACTACGACTGATAATTTTGGTACCACCTACTCTAGAAAACAAAATTGAGATCAAACAAGTAATCATCCATTAAATCTCCAACTCTGTTATGTTTTTTAAGCTACTACATAAGGATTCATATACTAATTTAGAGAATCTCCTAGATCACTATGACACCTTTAAATTCCTAAATGTATTCACTAATGCATTAAATCTAATATTATCATGATTTCATTTAGAATATAAAGTTACAAGGTATATACAAGGCATTCTACATCATTACATAACAACATGGGTTGCATTTGTATAAAATTGTTTAACTCATTTCTTCAATCCCTAAAAATCCATGGATATCAGCATAAATATTTTGGATTCTAATCAATATGAAGTTGTGTTAATCAAAAATTCATGGGAACTTTTCTAAGAAAAAATTATAAAATGTCATTATCATGGAATATGAAAAACTATTACTAATTCATAATTTTTCATGTGTTTCAATAAGGAAATAGATTAATAGTTGATGCTGTAACAGGTGGATCACTGAAGAATATTTCACCAGGGGAGAGACACATTTTTCTAGATAAAATAGAGAGAAATAGTTTTCAATGGTAATGTGAAGGATATCAAAGTATAGGTGTACATATGGTTGATAACAATAATTTTATTTTAGGTTAGATAGAATATTTGACTAATAAAATGTACAAAATAATGTCCCAATAATAACCCTAAGTTTCAAACATTTAAGAGATTAATTATGATGATAATAATTTTCAAAATAATTTTCAAAATAATTTTCAGGGTGGGAGGATACAATAAAAATAATGATAAGGTTATCCACAAAGAATATTAGGATGTCAATAATAATAATTCTTATCCCATAAAATCCAAATCCAAAAATTAGAGGAGACTATATCCATGTTCAGGATGACCACCAAGGATGCAATAAATGAACTGAAAGTGTATTCAAAAGACAAAGGAGCAGCATTCAAAAAGATAAAAGATGGCTCCAATGGGAAAATATATTCTCTCTGAAACCATTAATTTTAAGTGAGATGAATTTATTATCAATATAGGGAGGTCTAAAGAGGATTTATTCCATACAACATAAAAGTAAACACAATAAAATACATGAAGGATATCTCCTTGGGAAGTATTAAAATAAATATATGTAACCCCACAAAAAGCAGTAAAAAAATATAAGAACATGCATAGAAAGAAATAGAAAAGTATGGAAGAATTAAATAGAGTGAAATATGATGAATAAGAAGCTATAGGGCCCCCCACTACTATAAAAGACATGAAAACCCTTTCTAGAGAGGAAAATACTATGGAATATGGAAATAGAAAATTTATATTTCTCTAACACTATAAAAAATTCCATATAAACATTCCTTTTGTAGAATACCTCACAAATAAGATGATATGAGTAAAATTAATGAAAGATATGATTTCTATCACATATAAGAAGTAAGATTTTTGAACTATCCCATTCATAAGGTAATGTTCAGTCTTGGTGTCCAAGAATTTTCTAAGGAATAAACAAGAACATAGTAGTTATTAAATTCCTCTAAATATTTGGGCTAAAAAAATACAGAACACACTCTTTGAATTAGGTTAAAATGTAAACATAATTTTATTCAACAAGTTAAAAAACTATGGATTAGAAATAAGGAATAACACATATATTTTAATCCATCTAGAAGATTTGATAGTGATGCGACCTTGAGGTATTCTTAAAGATATTTTTGTTAAAGTGGATAGATTTATGTTCCCTGTAGATTTATTAGTACTAGATATGGAATAGGAAAGGACACCACCCATTTTTGGAAGATCATTATAATGGAAAAGATGATTTTTAATTGATGTAAAAGGTGGAGAGATATGACTAAGAGTCAGTAGTGAGAAACAATGTCTTAAAAATTGATAGGAAATATTGTATTATGATGTTTAGGATAATGATCTAGAGGAGGAAAATATGTTATATATTGAAGATGTGTATTCCATTGAAATTAATGATGTAGATAATATATGAAGAAAATAAAAAATATGAAGTAGTTGAAAAGAAGAAACAAACACTACAAGATAAATTTATAGATAATGGAGGAGTAGGTGGAACAAAGGATTTCTTAACCGATTTTCATGTGTTCTAGCAGGTATGGATGATACATGATTTGAATATTTTTTTAGTTCTAAAAAATAACTTGTGGACTAGTATTATATAGTTAGTAAAGGTGTTACCCATAAATAAGAGTTCAAAAATTCTTAAAGATAAGACAATAACCCTTCCTTATGGAGAGATCTCAATTGTGACCATTAATTTATCTATATACAAAAACATATTTCCAGACATCCATCACATGAGATAATAAGAGATAGATCCAAGAATAAAAACCATAATTAATTCAAATCCATGAGGCAACCCAAGGTCTTAAGATTTTTAATTTTATATTTCCTTAATGTAGACACTTTCTCTATTATATTTTTCAATTTCATTAAAAATGAGCATACACTTTCACTCGATACATTTTTATTTTTTATTTCCACCATTAAGGTGAGAGGAAATGAATGTCATCATAACATAAACTAAAGATTTTGTAGGAATAATTCACACATAGAAATGTGATTTCACACCATGAAATTTCACTACATAAAACATGTGAATTGGATTGAATAGTTTTCATATATGAGATCTCAAGAATATAAATTCAACATGGGAGTATGATCATTAATTTTATTAGTTTTTGTTACTCCAAAAAATTTCTTCATATAAAATTTCTTTTTGAAAGTTCCATTCCCCATACAAATTTTTTTTTATTGCTTCGTCTGACATCAATTACTTTTTATAAACATAATTCCATGTTTTGGATTTCCTTTTCAATAAATGCGAGTGTTTAAAATGGGGGAATGAATGTTTAATAATAAATATGGGTATATATATTTAATGAATCAGGATTTTGGGGAAATTTTCCACCAATGCAGATAAAATTATTCTTATATCTATCATGCTTTAAATTTCCAAAATTTCTATTTATTGGTTTTTTATTAGTGAGTATTCCATTAGTGATTTTCCAAATTTAATGTTTCCATTAAAAAAAATATTTCCTATGGGAAATATTTCAATTATTTTTCTGAGAATATTTCTTTAGTGTCTCAGGAATTCATTCTTATAGAACTTTACATACATCTCATAAATCTATGATTATATAGATTCTCATTCAAAATAATTGAGGAACATTTTCATAATACCTTTTTACATGGAACGAACATTATATTTATCAATATCTAATCCCATTGAATTATTTAATAACCTTTGATTGTGAAGATCCACATTTCAAGTTTGATTTATCCTTTATTAAATGTACTCTTAATGTTTATTCATGTTATAATATATTTCAAGTATAGTGTAGGGATTTTATATGGTAGTAGGGATAACATAAATTAAATAGAAGTTGTTTTCTATTTCCTGGGTTGTTATCATGCAGTTTAATGATTTTATCATTAATTATATTCTATTGAGTTTGAGTGAAATAAATATTCAAAAAAAAGTTACAGAATCTGAAAAATAATTCTGTATTTAGAAGGTTAAAAATCACCAGCTATTTACCAATTGTCTTGATCATTAGAGGTTCAATGGTGGATGTGATACATTTCTCAAGTATTAAATTAAAAAAATTAAACAAATCAAGTTTTTATATATCATTATTATAAATTATTACTTCATTACCTTTCTTTGAGCTCCGGGGAAATGGGGGATGTGAACTCCAAAGTGAGTGTCTTCATTGATTTACTTTTGAATATCATGGAAATTTTATTGTAGTTAACCAAATTTTAATATTTATTTTTCAAGCATTCATACATACCATAAATACTCAATTCATTTTTACCCTAGTGGTGAATACCTCTTGGTTAATTGTGATTTTTTACTCTATGTGGTGGTGATTTAGGTTGGTTTTCTATCATAGGATAAGTTTCATGATTCATGAATTAGAAAAACTTCATACACCTTTATAGCATGAGTGGTGAGAGGAAAACAAATTATGGGTTTTTTGGAAATTGGCATGCACATTAAGAATGAATTGAAAAATATAAATGATAGAGAAGAGGTGCATGATTAACCCAATAGTGTGGATGTAAAATTCACTATTGACATTTTCTAATGGAAATTAGGGAGTAGAGAATTTTTCTATTATCAATAATGAATATTTAATACCACAATAAATCAGATGATTATATTTACATATGATTAAAATCGTAGTAGTGTAGAAATCCTTTTTAGAATGTTTACATTCCACTCTTGGTGAAAACCATGAATTCAAGTGTGTGTGTGGTGGGGGGGGGGGGCTTATAGTTACATTTTATTTATATATTTATATATATATAAATAATTTATTTTTTAATTAAATGTCATTATTTATACCAATGAATTTGTTTTTTATTCAGTTTATTGATGAGGACATTAGAATTTAATGTAGAGAAAAATAATAAGAAATGGTGAAGTTGATGAGTCAAAACTCAACATGAGATGATTGAATACAAACATAAAAAATGAATCTAGGAAGGTCATGATTCACATAATTAAAGGATTATTCATGATGATTGAGGTTATAAGAATGAGTTTACATCTTAAAAAGGGAAGGATTCATTCGAAAAAACCTTCTGAATAAGAATTCACACCATGAAACCCAAATTCATGATGTGAATGTTATTATGATTTTACATCCTGTGGAAGAATGGAGTATGGGGCCTTTAGGTGGGAATACTAATAATTCAATACATAAACGAATTTTACACCAATAATTAACTCAAAAAATTGTAATCCTGAATCAGAATCTTGATCAAATATATATTTTTCATATCTAGGGACCACCATGTGAAACTGTGATGAATTAAATTGGATAATTTTTACTCTAAAGGAAAACCCGGGGATGGATATATTCCTATAAATAAGATGTTATAAAGAAACTACAATGATAGATGAAGAATAGAGTCTAGGGAATGGTGATTTTTTGCTATAGATTTCTTCATTATGAAATCTATAAGTTTCAATATGATTTTTAGTCTCTCTATCTTTCCCATAATTCAATGAATAGAATGGGGGAGTAGTAATTATATGTTCAAAGTGATGTAATTATAATTGGATATTTCTAGTGTACATTTCATTCATATTTTATATTATGTTTGGTTTTTCAATTTATTCTTTAATTATATGTCTTTCCTTTTCAATTATCATTAAAATTTATCATTGAATTTGTAATTAACATTTAAAATACAACAACCCATTCTATTACTAGTATGTCCATTATGTGGATTGGACTGATTATTCTAAGAAATAGTCATGAATCATATAATACATTGATAAAACTAAATTAGTTCATAATAGAAAAAGTAATATTATTGAATTAGAGTGAGATCCCCAAGAGATAGGATTTATTTATATTCTACTCTAGAATCAACATAAATAAGGATATTAAATTATTACACCCTGAGCGTATCAAATAAAAAATTACTGAACATTTTATGTCTTCTACATCTAAATTTCAAATGAATTCCTTTAATTTACATTTATAATAACATTAATTCTTCTAAAGTCCATCAAAACCATCCTTCTGGATTTGACACTCAGAAATTCCAAATAATATATCTTTTAATGTAGTATTATATTATTTTAGTTATAATATTTTTAAATTTTTTTAGCCCTGTATAAAATTAAAACTCCCTATAGGTGATTGCCAGGAAACAATTTTTCATTATCTTTTGTTTTTTTAAAATTTTTATTTGTTTTTCAATTTCATCACATTGGTTATTAATTTCATCAATCCCATATATAATCTTTTTTTATGAGTTATCCTTTAAGTGGAAAAAATAATCATACTTTACTAACAAGAATATCATACAATATTATTATAATATATAGATTCTTTAATCTTCAAAAATATATTAATAATTATAATATCATGGTATTTTACCTCTTATAGGTTTATATCACATTGGTTCTTATTCATTTTATGGAATTAAGTTTTATAGGGGATATTTATTGTTATTATTTTATGAATAATACTTTTCTAGGAAGTAAATGATATTATTGTATGAATAAATTATCAATTTAATTATTTAAAGTAATTTTTATAAAATATGAAATGGGAACATATTTTTTGATGAATCATTCTAGACCGCTCCTATAATAAATGGAAAAAATTTGGATGATAGAAATTCAAAATGATTATATAGGGACCACAATATCGATGATTTTAGAGACACTTAAATTTTTATCTTCTTACTTTTCTTTCTACTATATTTAATTTTATTGGATTCATTTGTTAGAGAGATTATTTTAAGAATCCCAAATAGGATATTAGTGAACCCATAGTCACTTCATCCAAAATAATGATATCATTATATATATTTGAAGAAATCTCATTGATCAATGGTGAATAAGGTGTTGATAAAAAATTTATAATGGTGAAAGATGTATACTATTATGATGAAATTACTAATAAGATCCAAAATCTCTCTAGAGAAGATGAAGATCAATATATAAACTCCCCATAAAAAAATATTCTTGACACATAGGAAAGCATAGTCGAAATAGAATTGTTTTAAATAAATTTGATAATAAGACCATGCGAAAAGGATTTCATGAATACATGAGAAGCTATAGAAGTATCTACATACATAAAAAATAGGATCTGAAAATTTCAAAGGGAAATAAATTCCAAATTTCCAATTTTTTTTATTCTCAACTTATTCTTATACTTTTATAGCATATTTTTTCATTTATAAAATATAGGAAATATACCTATTTTATCTACTCACCTATATATTTCTTTTTAGAAATAACTAAGAGGGTGATAATTTAGAAATGGGGAAGAGATCTATATAAAATTGAGAACCATAATATAAAAGGATGAGATATTTAAATATTCTGATATTTTATTATTTTTTAAAGAATTTTGAATAGAGTGAGTAGTATTTCTCCCAAATAGGATTTCATATGGAATATTCATTTAAATTCACTTAATCATTTATTTTTTCAATATATGTTATCTAATTTCCATATGGGGGATATTGTTTGGTCAAATACATGATATCATTATTTGTTTAAAAATCACAGTACAATTACCATTAAACTGATCTTACTTGAGATATTTTTTTTGTTTTAATATTACATAAATAATTTCTGGCAACTAAAATACTAGAAAACTAAAATTATTTTTAATATCTTGTACTCTAAACTATCGAATAAATTTTATCCACCATAGTAAAGAGATTGGAAGCACTGCTGGATAATCTCCTCAGTTGATAATGCAACATGCTCGGATCATTAGTGGAGGTCGAAGTCTCCTCCAATGGTGTTAAAACTGAATTTCATATTTTTTTGGATTTTCCATTGATGTTTACAAAAACATTGCAGGGTCCTGAAAATTCTGTAAGGGGGAAATACGATTACCGTAAGACTTGGAAAAGGACCGAACCGGTCCGCGTACCAGCTCCTAACAACATGCGGTAGGTTTGGCGGGCCGCCCTCCAGCAATTTTGCAGACCGTTGTCGTTCACGGAACAAAGGCGGGGACCCTCTGTGGGAGTGAACCAGGAAGAACGCCGCACGTCAGGCCGGTACACCGCCATGAGACGCCCCCTCCACGGATCGATGTTGTTTTCGGAATAGAGGCAGAGTGGTGCATGACAGCGGAGAAATTCTGCAAAACCCAGTTCCAAAAATCCATGGTTGACCGAGTCGTCCGCAGGTGGGGATTCCTTCATGGGATTTCGCAAAAAGTGCCATGTTCTATATACCCTTTGTGACTCTATAAATATCCACCGAGGGGCACCAAAATATAAGGGAGGAAGGACGGGAGAAAACCCCTGGGGAGACGTTGGAGAAATTGCTCCTAGCAGTAATGTTTGGCGATTATCCGCGGACCCCATATCATCCACGGATGCACTCTTCTGCATAGAGGAGAAACCAAACCGCGAACCACATGCGACCATCTACTTCACAGATGGTCATATTCTTCTCGAATGGTCATATCCTATGTGAACCAGTGTCATTCGCGAAATAAAGGTGGAAACCCCTCTGTGGGCACGATGTAGGGCGGACGACCATCCTTCGTGGAAAACACCCTTCGTAGATGACCATCCTTCGCGGCCTAGTCCTTCACGGCCTGATCCCTCGCGGACAAATACTCAGTGGTCATTTCCTTTTCGGAAAGTCTCCTTCGCGACCATATCATCCGTGAACACCCTTTGCGGATGACCATCTCCTCCATGGACAACACCCTTGGTGGACAGCCTCTTTCACGGAGATCCTCCTCCGCGGCTAGTCCCTCGCGGCTGGCTCCTTGCATCCAGCTCCTACGCGGTCCGCCCCATGCGAAAAACACTATGCACTTGTGGGTCCATACCGCAGGGGCTGCGCCCCCGCACCCCCACCCGAGGTCAGTTCCGAGCTGCGGTCCCGGGCCTCCGGGCCGGTCCCTTCGCTACCATCACTGACCCCCATGAAAAATGGAGAGTCGCACCACGAGCTTTTCAGGTCGGGTCAACAGTATTTCACATTTCACCATTGTGCCACCCCAACATCCGTCCTATAAATTCCATGAGTCGAGCTACTCCTCATGTGACTCCAAAAATCCCATCACCTAGCTCCCATGCTAGGATCTTCCAGAAAGGGCCGCCCTTGCATAAGTCCCACACCAACCATTGCTAGGTCTCTCCTACCTAGTCATCCTGACCACATGACGTTAAACTGTATGGCCCTCGTCCTATCCATATGACTTTAAAATATATTGAAACAGTCCTATCTACATGACTATAAACTGTATCATTCCCTCTCATCCAATAATTGGATGCCTCTTGCTCAATGAAAGAGATGCCTTATTCTCCAAGCATAAGATGCCTCATGCCATGATTACAGTGGCGTAATTTCAAGAGCGTTGGAATCCATTCAAACATTTCATCACTCCACCTCATGCTTTGCATGTCCTTTATTCAGATCTTCATCCTCTTTCATGTCTTAAGGGACCCCCTAATGGCCTGGTCCCATGATGCCTCGGCTCACCTACCGTCCTGGGCCAATGCCCCAGAAGACTTTGGACAACACTTCGAGTCAGGTCCTGTGTTTCGAACATGGTCAGCAGTCGACCCTCATTTGATTGTCCCCATTTTAGGCTAACGTGATATGAATGATGTGTTTCGAACATGGTTAACAGTTATCCTCTATCCCCATGCCACCCTCATTATATTCCGAATGTCAGGCATGTAATTCACACTTTTCATATCCCTTTGTTTGGATTGATTCCAACGCCCTTGGCGTTATCCCGCTTGTGAACTTGCGCATAGGCGTTGGCCCCCATTATATTCGTCAACCCACCAAAGGGTTGGGATGCCCTCATGGCCAAACACGAGGAAGACATTATGGGCATCCATCTCGGAGTAAGCCCCGACCTTATGGGCCTCCCTAGGCGTAAGCCCCAATCCACTTCTCACGGACTCACCTTTCGCAACGTGATCGTCTGGTCCCTGCTGCCTCATGTTTCTCACACCGAGCATGACTCACGTGGGCATAAAGTAAGCATTGACCATGAAATCCTCTTATGGGCCTCCTCAGAGTGTAAGCCCCAATCCACACCATGGGCCTCCTCTGAGTGTAAGC
The DNA here is from genome assembly GCA_963277665.1 of Viscum album. Classification (NCBI taxonomy): domain Eukaryota; kingdom Viridiplantae; phylum Streptophyta; class Magnoliopsida; order Santalales; family Viscaceae; genus Viscum; species Viscum album. The sequence continues at coordinate 2,134,741,634 of OY728143.1, forward strand.
CCCAATCCACACCTTGGGTCTCCTCAGAGTGTAAGACCCAAGCCTATGCTAACTACGAGGACTTTGATCCATGTTAAGGCATGGAACGTAGGAAGCCTCCCCGAGGTTCACGCCCGATCACCATCGGACCCCAGGGTCCACCGTCATGTCGGTTCTCCGACACCTCGATTCAAACTATGTGGACTTTGATCCCTGTCTCCTAGGTAGTGTACATAGGAAGCCTCCCTGAGGTTCAATCCCAACAATCGGTCGATCTGACTATCTTCACATCGGTTCACCGAGCTACTCCTAGCACCATCTCAATGAGTCCAAATTCTTCAGAGTCATTAATCCAATGAGAGATGGTAAACCTCTGACCTAAATGATTCAGAACCCCTACATCCAGGTGACCATTGCCAACCAGAAGTAATCCGTGGATACTATGATTGGGTATAAACCAAAGATTCGCGAACATATGAATACATCTTAAATCTATAAGAGAGTCCCGGAACATGAAATAATTCCCCCCAAAATGGTTCTATGAGCTCGACTTCCCATCCTCTGGACCAATGTGAGTTCTTAAGCAACACTGGCCAAATTGCCCGGCGAATGCCTGCCTTTGGAAAGCAGGTCCACGTGTTGTCGGATATAGAACCGTTGGGCGTTTCGAGACCGACCCGGAACAAACATAATTTATAAATAGTTCATAAAACTTGACTATTGGTACAATAGAATATTAATAGATCAATATTATATTTTCTAGTCATTTTTAATTCACGCAATTTCATATTTCTAAAGGTGCATCCAATAGATGTAATATTTTATTTCTTTGTATTTTTTCTAATAAAGATGTATTGTGAGACTTTATTGTAATTATCTTTGTATTTATATTTTAATTGTAATTTTATAAATCCTTTATTAGTGAGGGATTTCAGAGATAGGAAGAAAGATGATTTATTGACCCTTCTTGATCATGGACATCATTGTCTAGGAAGAAAAATTGTTCATGGATATAACTATATACCTATCGATAGGTTAATCAAGTATCTTCCATGGATTGGAAGATAGAGAACCATATAAGAGGTTTAAAGACATGTATACTCTAGATCTTTTATAAAAAAATAATTTTATCGTTAATCTAAAATTTATATTTATAATAACCTTTTAAGTAATTATATTTATTGTTAACCAATAACCCATGTATTGTTTTTAAATGTCATAGGTATTCCTTTTTAAAATTTACACTAGTATAAATTATCATATTTCCACTTTTAAGATTTCATATATTAAATTTTAATAATATTATGAAAGAATTTATTTATACTATGATTAATATATTTCATATAGTTTAATATTCCACTGTAAGAACTATTTTTCACTCTAACTATTGAATTGATTAGTTTTTTTAAACTGATTAAATTAAAACATGTTTGATTCAAAATTGTTAGTTAAATTTTTAAAATAAAATTTCCCCCACCCCCATTGTAGATAACATGTATTACATCCATTGGAAAATAACATCCTCGTGAATATCTCCACCACATTGTCCCTCTATCCACACCATCACATCCCCACATATTTATAAAAATTGGAACATCCTCCATACTTAATAATAATGGCACATTCCATGTTTTTAAAATTTATCCTCCCACCCAAAATGTGTTTTCTATAAATATATATTCCTCCAATGTCTATATTAATATTGTGGACCTAATAAATATTTTTTCAATATCCATAAAATTCAATAAACATCAATTTACAAAAAATAAAAACATATGAATTGTTTCATATAGGAATTATAATCAATATTCAATGATAATTCATCATTACATGATCATATCCACAATTTATAATTTTCCATTTCTAAAAATTTAAAATTTAAAATTTATAGAATTATATTTACAGTAATTTCCAAAAAAAAATTTCACCAAATATAAAGATTAATAATAATCCTAAAAATTCATACTCTACATCATTTCTATTTATCAATAATAATAATTAGTCCACTGATTCAATATCATCAATCATCTACAAATATCAATTTACCACATATTAATTCTTATATATATTTTTTATCATCTACCCAACATGAAATATCATAAAATTGGAAAATTCACCAGTATCCTAGAAGGATTAGTGTTTAAATCATCTACCATGTTTCCATTATGATGGAATATTTTGATCCTGCAATTATAACTATTGAATGCACAACCAAAATATTTTTCCCTATTAACCACTTCAAGATTTTATACCACATATAATTCCTTCTAAAAATTAATTTTTATATTTAATATAGGTAAAAATGCATTTTATGGAGAAAAATTAATTTCATGGATTCAATTTTTTATGTCTCCCATAATTATTCCTTGTTCACCTAGTCATTAATGACATTATTACATTCTATTCAACCTACAAAATACGCCTCCTACTAGTAACATTATATTTTACTTATAGTAATCATAGAATTATTTGACCTCACATCCTCTCATTATTCCATTTCACCTACACCACAATAAATATATCCAATTGTATGTTATTTATTTAAATAAAAATAATCCATAAAAATATGAATTATTGTTTTTAATAAATAATAAATGAACTTCACAAATAGAAAACATCCTTGAGGAAACCATATATCTTGTAAAATATCTAATCCACCACCTATGGTAATAATTTAATAAAAAATCCAAAGAAACATTTAGAAATTTAATTCCAATACATGAATAATTTCCATTTAACCCCTTATATAAAAAATTCCATAAAATTTTAAAGATGAACTAAATTTTAAATTTATATGCCTCGTTAATACAAAACCTTTTCAAACTATATTCCTTCATTTTTTATATAAAATATTCATAAAAGTGTAAAATAATAAAATTAACATGTTTATTTAAAAGTTAATTATATAAAATACTCTCTATCAAAACAATAAAAACATAAAAATATTTTGGATATTGGGAACATGTATGTTACTCGATATAAAATTTTCTCTCCTTTACATTATAATTCCACCAAATAACTCACAATATGATAATAAATCATCATTATAAGACTTTATCTATATGGTATTGAATTTATACCAAATATTACACAATGATCATATTATCCTTGATATTAACATTTTTTAAATCAGACACATTCCCGAGTTAATGATAATACTTTTGAATCTTTGCATCATGAATCACGTCACAATCCATTTCAAAACATAGAGTTAGCACCAACTATTAAGCTACATTTATAGACCATTCCAATAATTATAGTGGAATAATATATCTGGAAGGATACTTTTTTCCCTTATAATCCCATCAATTACCACAGTGAGGATAAACTCATAATCTAATAATATACCAAACTAAAAACTCTAGATATTTCCTCCTTCGATGTGAATTGGATTTATATCTACTTTGAATAGTCCTAATTAAATCTCTAATAACATTTACACATGAACTAACATATCAAACACCATCATTGACCAAACATTCAAAACCTCACTAAACACTACCCATCACATTGGTTAATGATACAGTTCCATATACAAAGCATCAAAAGGATATATAAAAATAGTTGAATGAAAAGGGTTAGTATATGAAAAAATATCCAATGTAAATAATTTGACCATAATTTATTAAAATCTAAGATAAAATCTCCCAAATTATCAAACTATGTCTTGATCATCTATTCATTTTAACTATAAGAATATAGGTCAAATGTGGTTTTAAGGAACCACTATGTATATACATAACATTAAAATCCTTTACATATATTTTATTTAAACCATGAAAAATTCTCATACAATATCATCCTTGAAATTCTAAGATGAATCACCACCTATGTTACATAAAGATTCACCAAACTATACACTATGATAAATTTATTATTCAATGAAAAATGGGATGACATAAACAATCTATATATAAAAACTAAAAATTCATAAAACACCCTTAAGGAATATAATTTATCTATAATAAAATCCTTAAAACTCTCCCCCAATACTATTGAAATATTTCTAAATGATGTAATTGTTTCTGATGCTTTCCATTGGGGCACACATCATTGCAGCGACATGCTGACTGTTTCCCCACATTACATATTTCCAAAGGAAGGCGACATTTATCACTTCTTCAGAGATGTTTTCTCCATGATTGAAATGGGATTACGGGAGTGTCAATTTCACCTTCCATGGATTCCTCCTCTAAACTCGTCGCCTAATCTGGGTATCCCTTATAGATTAAGATGTTGTTCTTGAAACTCGTTCCCAGTGTCATTTCGTTGTGGACGTTGGTTAATTATGATACTTTTGTTTGGAAATTAAAAATGGGTCAAGTTAGGGAATCATCCTTCGGTCAGGAGATTAGTCATGCTGGGCATTAATGGAATTTCTAGATGATGAAACACTAGAACACCTATATTCTTCCATATTAGAGGGCTTCTCAAGGGTATAGAAACTTGGGGATTCCCACATCGATCATAGGGTATCTTATGAAAGAGTCATGTCTATGAGGTTTTCATTGACTTCCCATGTTTAACATGGGGTGTTCCATGAGTTTAACATCTAGTGGATATGGATCAGACTGATCATAACACTTAAAAAAGTGGATTAGATTGGCACACCACTAGGAGGGATCACCTTGAATATTTACCAGATGGATGGATCATAAAGACCGATGAGGGAGGAACTGAGAATGGTATATCCCATAAAGAATATTTTTTTACACTGTGGGGGATAATCTAGACACCATTGGGATTGATCATGGAGGTGGACCCCAATGAGGGGAAACCAAGGTTTACCATTGGATGGGATTGAACCTCATAGTGGCTTTTTATGTATCATGTTTAGGATAAAGGGATAAAAACCCATGCAGTTCATGGGGGGGGGGTGATATGGGGTCTTGCTACCCATCATAAGAGGAGCACTCTTAGATTGATGGATATGATTTTTTTGAATTAGGCATGGTTACCTTCCTGAAGGCTGTTATGAGTAGCAATGGGATGAATGGAATTTTATCGTTGAGATGTGGTGGCCTGGGTAAGAATCAAGATGGATGATGGAGGATTTGATGAATTTGATGGGATTAATGAGATGGAACCGATTTGAAAATGGAAGTGTTGGGATCTAACCATAGTGAGGTTTCCTATGTATCCAAACATTTTGGGAATCAATGTCTACATAGTTCTTATGTGGCATTAAGATACCCAAAGAGGCAACTCATGAGAATAAAACACATGGGTGGGGACCTGAAGGAAAAAAAACCTCTAGGTTGTGGCATGACCCTCCTAAAACGTAATGACCCATGGGAAAGATCATGATGGAATTGAGTGATGGTCATGAACCTTGGGGAGGCTTCCTACATATCCTATTGGCTTGGAATCAAAGTCCACATAGATCTGGAAAGAGGAATATAATTGAGGAGAACACATGGACAGTGTACTGAAGACATGTTGGGGATTACACATGGTTAGAAACCCATGTGGGTGACTCAGAACACCATAGGAAGGTTGATCTAGAATATGTGTCCCAAAATGGAAAGATGTCACATCACGAGGGTACACCCCTAAGAGGGAGCACATGAGTTTACCATTGTTTGGGATTGAACCTCAGAGAGGATTCCTACATAACTGAAAGGGATCAAAACCCACATAGTTTGGAGCATGAAATTTAACATCATGCCAACGAATGGATTGAAAATAAATGGATGGAACAAATGGATTTTGGGGAGGGATGGTCTTGAACCCTAGAGAGGCTTCTTATGTACCCTTCCTAGAAGGCGGGGATCAAAGACCATGTAGTTTGGTAAGAAGGGGAATGGGGATTATACATGGTTAGAATCCCAAATAGGATGTCATGGTTACTATTAGAGTCTATGATCATGTGAGTCATGCTCGGTGTGAGAAACAAGAGGAAATAGTAGACCTGATGATCACATCATTAATGATTTGTCAGTGAGGAGCATATTGGGTCATATACATTGAAGTGGCCCAAGTAGATGGAGATTGGGACTTACTCCAGAAGAGAGGCCCAAGGAGGATTCCTTTTTGTATGATAAGGATGTCGTTCCATTAGAGGAAGGACTCATTCAAGGTCAATAATCCACAAGACACCCTGTCAAGGTGGGTGTTGAGGATTATGTAGAGACTGCCCAAGGCATACATGGTGACAAACCCCAAAGGGAAAGAGAAGGTGGATTGAGAAGGTAGTAAGAAAAGATTTCCTGGTCCCATCCCCTTTCTGTTCCTCCCAAGCCCACAATGCATGTGAAGATCACAATTTAACATCATGTGTTAGGATAAAGGATTTTAGGAAGATTAATGTCCTTCAACTTAGACGGCGAGGACTCACTCCTCATCTCTTGGACTTACATGACTTGTATCAACCCACACTTGGGGAAGGGAAGGCACCAGTAATGTCATACGAGAGTTAGGTGGAGGAGTGTTCAATAAATGGTTCCACATGAGTGTATCTATTCAATGAAACAATATTTGTTACTGTACATATGTTGAGAATCATTAGGTAGAGAAACACAATACGAGACACCACACGAGGAACCAAGAAATCACTGCATACCAGCCTAGAGGGATGCACAGAGGTAGGTCTCTCAAAGAAGGGGGCCTCACCAAGAGGAGCTTCACTAATCTTAGGTTATTCATGAGGGGAAGGGTATTCATGAAGGGATGGGATTTGTGAATCATGGTGAAAATGGTCTTTGAGAATGGTGTAGCTTCACAAAGCTTGGAGACCCTGCCTAGGCACGATGTCCACATGAATTCGGGAGTTATTCGTGACAGCTAAATGATCTGTGAAGTCCTGAGTGCCCAATAGGGAGTCCTACCTTCATGATGGATCTGTCAATTCATAGTGGAAATCTCCAGTTTAGGTGGAGGGAATTCATAATAAAGGGAATGTTGTTTCATGATGCTCAAATACCTTAAGTGATTCATTTTCTCACTATTTCATGGAGCATAGGGAGCTTCATGAAATGGGAACTCAGAAGGTGAAAGGATAAGGTAACGATTCTATGAGGTGGGGGTGAGCTACCAATATATAGGCACCAAAAATCACGATGCTCAAATTTGCACCGTGAAGAGAATCGAGCTTCACGAACAGAGGTAGAACCATTAGAATCACGGAGTGTTCCATCAAGTGGCTCAGTGGAGATTGAAAAGGTCTTCAGACTCGGGGAGGATTTTGTAAACCGGCTTCATGAAATTCACATAGCACATTAGACTCAAAAATATTTCCATCAATGGGATTCACGCTAGTCATGGTGGGGAGTGTCTTGGTGAAGGAGCTTCACGAAATAGGACCCTTTGGTGATTTCATGACTTATACAGCTTGATTGTTTTCCTAAATGATATTATCTTTCCTAAATCAATCTATGGCATGAATTTGTATGCCAAAAGATCCCCCCTTATAATTAGATCTGAGGAAAAAATGATGGTCGGATCCAGAGGGTAAATTACCAAAAACTTTTTGATTTCTAATACATCCCGTGATGCGGGTGTGTGGTGTGATGGGTGAGATTGGTGCGATGTTCATAAGGGATGTGGGTTCCATGAATCTTAGAGGGTTTATCCTTATAATTTCAAAAGAAGGGGACTCTTTTCCAGCATATGATTTTCATTAACATTGTACTTAGGCTCTCAAATGAAAAATCTCCACTACCCCCATGAACGCTCTCTACGAACCAGATTTTTCAGACTGGTACTCCGTGAACACTACATAGAAAACCAGTGTATTGTGATCCATTGTTGCTCCATGATACACACTGAGGCCATCATGAATCCATGATCTGATGTTCTAAAAACGTTTTCCAGGAACATTCTTCAAAAATGAACTCCACAAAGAAGAAATAAAAAAACAAAACCCTAGAGAAAATGGCTAATCAGGAAGATTCCTAAGCGATCCTCATAGATGCTAGATAACGAGAATAAATGAAGAGAAACATCCTGACCGAGGATCATATTTAGAGTCATTCTGACCACAAATACTTACTAGTTCTACTTTTAGAATTGAAAAAGGATTACTCCTTATGCAAAGATCGTTGTTTTATGGATTTGGTCTGAGCGACGATTCTTTCATCCCAGAAGTGAGTAGGGACTAACCAACTTACAAGTTCAGGGGAACATTGAATCAATACTAGTTGTTTAGAGCTACCAACGACCAAACCTAGAGAGATCATATGCTTGTCACTGCATACTTCATGTACAAATATCTCAAAAATATTGATGCAAAACCACTGAATCTATAGAAATATCCACCACAACATCATACCATTTTCAAGGATGGGTTAGAGAACCCAGAGAAAGGATGGAATGATAATAGGGACTTACGTTATAGTGGAAATTTCTTAGAATAATGTCCCTTAGCCCACTGGTAATGTTCTTCCTGCACATAATTCGAAGCATAACTGACATGTATAGGCCTGTATAAGGCTACATGGGACTCCCAGTTCCACATATATCAACCAAAAGACACCAGGCCCGAGCTTATCAGTAAATGGTCATCGATGACCAACACCTTTCATCTTTATCACAAGGAGGTCGACATCATCCTCTGGGAGCTCCACCATATTTCTGGAATTCCCATTCTGGGAGTGATGTATGAAAAAATTATCCATGTGGAGAATGTATGGGAGGATTCATAGTAGATTACTTGGCTGCCGAAGGCATTTCGAGACTTGTTGTCGGGTGAAGATAAGAAGATGGTGAGGGACATCCACTTCAATTATTGGTTCATCCATTTTATGAATTTTACTTTAGAGAGGCCCGCTGAGGGAGAGGAGCAACCCATGAAACTACCTATAAGGACTCATACATTCCTGATAAGGGATCAACGTACTAAGGAAGGTTCCTACTATAGAATCCTAGAGGACAACCAATGGAAACTATGGGGGTGCATCATCTAAACTGAGAACCAACTGATAGTTAGGTTGGTTGAATTTATATATGCGATCATCTTTGGAAGGGTGTTTTGGTTAGAGACACGCACATGGGTTCATGATCAAGAACATTTATTATTGAGGTCGTACTAAAAATAGGTAAGTATATTAACCTTGGTATTCTAGTGTTGGAAAATCTATATAAGGTGAATTGACACATCAGTGAGGATAAGAAGCCACAATGCATATGCGGACCAATCAATTTCCTATATGGTTGGGTGGCAGAACACATGTGGGCTTATGAACACCCAAATCCCGAATCCCCCTCAGGGTAAGACTTTCGACCGACCATTCTAAATGTTGTTTGGAGATTACCACTCAAGATGAATCTAACGACGATGCTGAACCAAATATGGAGGGAGGATGAATTCAAATTTCATCCATTCCCTTTTCTGATGAGATTGTTCACTGATGATGGTGGTGGAAATGAAGATCACTAATCATATCTCCTGGACTTTCGGGATAGAGTACTGGTGGCATGGGTGAACTGTGAACCAATCTATTAACCATATACCCTACATTGGTTGATGAGGTAATTCAAATGACTATAAAGGATGACCCTGAAGGTGCACCTAGGGGTATGTCATGAAGATCACCCCTATATAATGAGGTAGTTGTGGCTCATGTTCATGAAGGAGTATGAGAAAATGTGGAACACGTTTCCTCCATCTACCACAACCTATGGGATAATCGATGAGTATGTAAAGAGTTGGGGGTAGCATACCTGAGAGAAATAATGAATCAAAATACCATCCGAGCTGATGAGGGTGTGGCCCCTCTACCTTTCTGTCAAGGTCGAACAGTGGTGGGGGAACACCATGGATGTAGATCTAGTGAAAATCATAATAGAGTAGTAGTAGTAGCATAAAAATAGCTCCAAGGCCTATAGTGGTGAGGAGTGGAAGGAGAGAAATAGTAGTAGGCCATGTGGTCCCCATCGGGCAGACTTGGGATGAAGGGAGACCATCCAGAGTATTCTAGAGGATACCCATACAAGCTCATAAGAAGCGGCTACACTGCATGGATATAGCAGAGGATGCTGTCTATCCTCAGGCATGGAAAGTGTGGGATGTAAACATAAAATTCATTAATCCTTAGGATATGTGGGACCATCTCAAAAAATTTGGGATGTATATTTTAGGCATCGTCCAGGCTAAGGCCTACTTTCTTGAATCCTAGAAAGATGTGGAAAAGTATGTTGCTGAGCTTTAGGCTTTGGTGAACTATCGAGGAACCCCACATCCAATGACAGATTGGGAAAATTTATTACTTGACAGGACACCCTCCAAAAACTATCAACTATGAAGATGGCAACACACTTTCCCTTGCCTGAGGAGTTAGATGGGTCATAGGGGAAGATTCTTATAGTGGATGTCCCCTAGAGGAAGTCGAGGTTGCATCACCATAAGAAACATCTCTAGAAGAATTCACCGAATCTCTTGAGGTAAGATCTAACTCATTACCTTATGAAACCACCTATTTCATGTTCATCCATGTTTCTCGACTAAAATCTATTATATATAGGAGAACCTTCTATAGGATATCCCTATTGGAAGTGATGGAGGCGTGGGGTTGGGCATAGTAAACTACAAACTGGGGCCCGCGCATGATGTAATAGTGGATGAAGGGTCCAAAAGTTCTTGGGAATCTAGGATGACCTCTACAGAAACCTCAGAATACACAATCATATAATGGGGTCCATGCCCTAGTATTCGAGTAATGAAAATTCAATTGATAGAGAACAATCATACATCGATTGACCAATGTAAACATCTGATCTCCAAGATTCGTACTCATTTTTTCCTTGATTAGATCAACTAACATGATCAAATAATGTGTCCCTTGTCTAAAAAGTCCTCAGAGGGGCGGGAGCCTTACTGGTGCACATGGACGGAGGTCCCAAGGCCCCTTTCCTAAGATGGGTTCCAGTTTGCATGGATCCAAGAATACAAGACAACCAATCTGAGACCTCTAGTGATCGATCAATTGTGGTTAATGAAGACACCACTCGCAGGGATGATAACCTCATAGAGGTGGGATCAGGTGACAAATATCAACCGCACAATATAGATCCCGATCTAGATGACATGATAATGGTGGATGGCCATGTCATTGAATTTCTGGCTGCATTCCTAGAGTATGAACTCACAGACAAAGAAGAGATGGACGAGTCTAATTCTTATGCGGCTGAGGATTACTGAGCTACACAAAGCTAATCATGGATGTTGATAAAGTATTTTTTCAACAAAGCCCCAGAATAGGAGTGGATAATCCAGAATAGATCAATTCATCGCCGACTATGCGACCTATTCACTGGAGGGGTAGAAGCTCAAGATATACACATGCTCATCTGATACTACCTTACTTAGAAGATCCAAGATAGTAGCTAGCACATGGACCCTGCCTGGTTCCGATAAAAATATGAAAACATTAGGAAGTTTCAAGAGGTTGAACAGGGGATCCAGCAGCTATAATTTCATGAGATAAAGTACTCTTCCTTTGTTACCTATCAATCGACATTCATTTCTCCATTATTGTTTCATATGGTGGAGGCCTGAAAGAAGTTTAGGTAAGAAATAGTCCAATTAGAGGACCTTCGGGCTGAAAATGACCGAGGGATGGTTAGGGACAATGAACATCAACTTGTGAGAAATGAAGAAGAGAGGGAGCTCAAGTGACAATAGAAAATCCTAGAGGCCACGTGTAGAGTGTGGTGGAGTTGTGGTGCTCAATTGATGGGGAGAATCCATAGGGGTTTTGTTTTTCCAATCACTAGAAACATACCTCCTTGATTATTTTAAACTATGTGTATGGACATATACTTTTCTTGTTTCATTTACTTCACCTTGATCATATCTATGGAACAACTAATGATCAATACCTAAATAAACATGGGTCATACCCGATGTGAGAAAAATGGATGACCACATAATCATTAATTTTATATAAGAGTGCCAACTAGTCATTAAATACTCAGGGTTTGTTACTTTTGACTGACCACCCAGAGTGTTCAAGTTGAAAGAGATTGCGACAGGAGAATAAACTGTAAAAATAGTCAATTTTAATTTTCCAACACACTTTAGCGCACTAATGGGGTAACAACAAGGGAATTGGAATCAATCCGAACAATGGGGGAAATGGAAGGTGTAAATCAAAATGGAAAATATTCAGAACATAGTGATGAAATCATGACAGTATGAGATAATTGATGACCTATTTTGAGACACAATATCCACACCACTAGCATGAAATAGAGAAAAACAAATGAGGGCCAACCGCTGACCGTATTTGAGACATGGGACCAATCTCAAAATATCATCCAATTTCCTCCGGGTATTAGACCAGAATGGTAGTTGAGCCGAAGAGGCATGGGACCAAACCATTAGGGGGGTCCCCTTAGATGCAAAAGAGGATGAAAATCCAAATAAGGGGCATGAAAATAATGGAAGAGGAGTGATTTAATGTTCGAAATAGTTCCAACATACTTGAAATTATGAAATTGTGGCTTGGAGCACATTAGTGTAGGCACATTGGTATGAAAAAAGATCAAAGATATCTTCCTGGGGGCATAACATTAGATTCCAAGTGACAATTGAAGATGTGAACAATGCGGTGGATGAACAACACTTTGGAAGAGGACCACTCAGGACGAGGTCCTGGGATGATTTTTAGTTTTACATCATGTAAGTGAGGAAGGTGAATATGTATTTTAACATTGTACGGGGAGGAAGATGCATGGAATTACTTAATGTCATATGACTAGGAAGCTGCAAATCGTTTAAATTCATATTTCATGGACCATGGAAAATAGTTTAAAGTCATGTTTCATAGACTATGATGTCTATTACTATGACGTTTTCATAGCACTGAGGAGATAAACCTGACATGAATGAGCTAAAGGAAGATTTTGCACCGTACAAATACCAAATAATAGATGATAAGGATGCATATGTGATGTGGTGAGGGAGAAATCTTGACATGAATGAAGGCCATGGAGACCCATTTCCACACTACATGTCCATGTGATGATCCTAGTTTATGGTCATAGATTTTGGACTGAGGACCCCCCCTGTGGCTCAAACAAATCGATAACCACCCTACCAAATCTCCTAAGCCCACATGAGTAATGACCGGTGTAGGAAAAAAGGAAAGGTACTGAGGGTTTTCCTAATATGTGGGAGCACACATTGAAGGTGACACTAAGGTTGGAATCCCACTACGATATAAGAATTGGAGAATGAGGGTAAGTTGAGACCTTTAGGGTCTGGATGAAAGTAATACTGGTAAGTAAAGGATGACTGTTGACCATGTTTGAAAAATAGAGACCATAACAAACTAAGCATGAATAAGGTGGGAAAATTTTAGATCCACTATTGAACATGTTTTAATCACATGACTCACTGCTTGCTGTCAAAGATCCATTAGGGCAATCACCCAGGAAGGGAGGTGATTCGAAGTAGCGTGAGGCCATCACCATTAGGGGGTCCGTATGGATTTAAAGGATGATGGAAGACCCAAAACAAGAATGACTAAAATTATTGATTGAATATATCATCAGAGAGAAGGATTTAGACCCTAGAGTACGAAAAGTTTAATATCGTACTACATTTACAATGGGAAACAATTTGAATTCAGGATGATTGGACTAAGAAAACACTCAATATTAGGGATGCCCCAATATGAATTAGGACCAAAGGAGGCTCACGTATTGCATACACACCATAAGAAAGATGAACAAAAAGGGGCTGAAAAGTGTTAATGAACTCGTTTCTGAGCCCAAGATAAAATTTTTGGGGATCACTATGTATCCCACAAGAATGAGAATCAAGTCGCATGTATTTCTAGAATCCTATGCAGTTTATCATCATTTGGTAAAGATGAGAGAATCCACATGAAATGGGGAAATAATGTTGTGTATGGACCCATGATTGATGATCCGGGCAACACTACGTATCCCATAAGGATGGGAATCAATCCACACATAGTTATTTCTGGTAATTTCATCGTGCGGGTCGAAAACATTCATAGAGAAAAGAGGCATTAGATATTTCTTGTTTGTTATTTTTTTGTATGTTATTTTTTTGGAGAAACTGGTCCAGGATGAAAAGTCTAGTTTTCACAATGGAAATCAAGAAATTTTCTGGTCTTGACAAGTGGAGTGGTGAATAACCAGTGCCAAAGGTGATTCCCTCTCAAGTGAGAAACCACAATGTTTTTTCCTTTTCATCATGAGGACATGATGATGATCCCGTAGTTTAAGGTCATATGAAAGGACCAACCCATGATGTTTAACATCATGTAGTGAGAAAATGATAGTTTAACATTGTGTGGGATGGGGAAAAAAAGTTTAACATCATGTTTTTTGGTCGAAAGAGATCTATTTTTAAGGTAGTAGAACTCGAACCAAGGGGTCACGCATCATCCCTATGTGGGAATAGCCCTACCAGGAACCATAATCCCACTTGATCCACGATCGATGTAAAAAAAATTAGTGATGTCAGGATTTACCTATCATATGAGAGTGGAAAACAATTGAAATGATACACTAGGTGTGAAAATCAACACATGACAACATTCATACTCGATGTGCACGAATGTATAAAGGGACAACACAAAAGGTATTGTGGATCCATAAGAACATGAGAGGGAAGGAATGTGTGAATCACAAAATTTGATATTTGTGACACAATGGTGGTGACATAATGTTGTAGGATAATTGCTAACCATGTTCCAAACACAACATCCATATCGTGTGACCTAAAATGGGAATCGAAAATTAGGTTTAGCCACTAACCATATTTGAAGCACACGACCTCATTTCAATGCATTGTTTGAAATATTCCAGGGAATTTTCCCAAAACAGTAGGTGATCCATGAGGCTAAGCATGCATACCATTAAGGGGTATCATCAAATGTGAAAGATGATAAAGAAACAAATTAAGGTACACGTGAAGCCTGGATGTTATTTTTGGGAAATGTCCATGTGGAATACAACGCTCTAGATCTCATACCACTACACATTCAAGACATGCTGGTGTCGAACATCCACTAGCGAGATTAGATCCATCCTCATGGACCAAGTTCCCAAGGGGTGTTGTAAACAATTTAATGGTCGTGTTACTCAAATTAAAAGCTCTGTATTTATGTTCATAGAGTGGGGACCATGGGTTCTCAGTTTAACATTGTGTGTGAGAGACATACACATGAATTTCAACATCATGTAGTGAGGAGGATGACGTCGTGTAGTTTATCATCATGTGACTAGGACAGGTGTATCCCAAATGAAAAATGAGGGGTGAGGTCAACAAACCCGACATGAATGATTAATAAGTAGGTATTAACCACACCACATGTTAAAAAATTCTTAAAGGGGAATGAAGGACGAAAGGGACAAAGAAAAAGTGATTAATTTTTGATTTAGTGGTTGGGTATAAGGACTAGATGTCCAGGTGTCACTATGTATCTCAAGATGGTAGGAATTAAGCCATACATAGTTCTTGAATGTTGTGCAGTTTAACATCATGTGATAAGGATGATGAAAAGGAGAAGTTCTCCCAAGGGAGGTACATGGTGAGGATATTGTATACCTAACGTGAATAAGGACCAAAGATATCCACACCAAACAACACACTCCCATATCATACCTAGGCCTAATGGCCAAATGGGTGAATTTATGATTCAGAAGCTCAGCTCATGGACTAGATGTCCAGGGAT
This sequence comes from Viscum album, assembly GCA_963277665.1. Classification (NCBI taxonomy): domain Eukaryota; kingdom Viridiplantae; phylum Streptophyta; class Magnoliopsida; order Santalales; family Viscaceae; genus Viscum; species Viscum album. The sequence goes on from OY728143.1 coordinate 2,134,757,263, forward strand.
TACTACATATCCCACGAGGGAAAGAATAAACCCACACATCATTTTTGAATGTCATGCAATTTAACATCATATGATAAGGCTGAAGGAAAGGATCTTAGTTTATAGTTGTAGAGATCGAACCATAAAATGAGGTTTTTAAGGGGAAATGTGTAGTATGACGCCATGAAGTGACCCTACATGAATGAGGACCATAGAGGTATCAACCACCCATTTCCTAAGGAAAAACCATACACATATTGAATTCATAAGGATTGGAATTTGATGCTTAGTTTAATTACATGAGCCTGGGACATAATCTCATAGTTTAATGTCACATTGTTTGGACCATAATATGGCACAATTCATTAATGTGGGTAACAACACTACCATGACCCTTAATCCCATGTTAACCATGATAGGTGTGGGAAAAGAGGGAAAGAGAGGATTCTTATGACACATGGAAACACATGGAATGTGTAACACTACAAGATTTCATAGTATATTATCCATTTAAAGTAATTTAATAGCTTATATTTCATTCAACACCAACTTGGATTGCGTTATATGCAATATTGAGTTCCCCGCGAAACAACACATTAATATTATAATTATTTAAACGATATATTCATTTATCAATTAAATATTGTAATATGAATAGTAACAAATAAATTTTAAATGTTATTTACAATGTTTTAACATAAATAAAACATTTTTATAATGAAATGTATCAGTTTTTTTAAAATAGTTATATATTTAGAAAAACTTTTTTCTTAAAAGAACTACTTTTTATGTCCTTTTGTAAATAATAATAAAATAAATTTTAAAGACTACTAAAAATTGAATTTGGTAAAATAAACATCATTTTTAAATTCTGAATATCAAAATTAGCTTAGTGTGAATTTGTGGTATTTTTCAAAAAACATTAAATTTTTGATGAATAGTGAAAAATATTGCATAGTACAGAAAAACTGACTTTTTCATTTAAATAATTATTTTTAATTAAAATTTATCTTAAAGTCAAAATAGATAAATAATACATATATTAGTCCAATGTACTTCATTTGAGTCATTTTATAATAAGATTAGATATATATTTTTTTTGAACTTTTTAACATCTTTTACCCACCTTCTAGGCACATTTGCAAATTTGCATAAAACGTAATTTTACCACTTCTATGAATTAAATTTCAAAAATCTGAAAGACAAGATTTTCATCAGTATATAAAATATGGTTCAATAGGATAAAAATACTTTTGGTGGATAATAACTTTTGAATTTTATTTACCACGGTTAAAAGTAAATAAGGTAATTAAAGGTAAAAATAATATTGTAATAATATACGATTACCCCAACACATGTACTAATTATATTGGATAAGTGTTTTTCGACCAAAATCAACCTTGGGACAAAACTATGATCCTTTGTGATCCACTTGGGTAAGATTAGGACATTTATTATAATTTATTTAAAGAAGAGTTAAAAGTGTTAAATTAAAATATTTATAACTAAACCATTTTTAATTTAAGGTTATACATAAGATAAATTAGACCATAAATATTAATTATAAAGATAAATATATTTCATACATCATGGTATTTTATTTATAAATTTTAAACATTAAATAATTAAATTTATTTATGACACAATGATGATGCAGTAATTACCTTATTAACGAATGATAAAAATAAATAATATTATAAACATTAAAATAAATGTGATTTAATTTTTTTGATTCAATAAACTAAATTTCTAGGTGACTATGATATGTTAGGATTGATTCAATGTATTATTTTTGAAGTAATCAAGTTGTTATCACTTTTAAACAAATCAAGTATTAAATAGTAACAAAATTGACATAAATGATATTTTAAAATAAATACTATTTTCTTAATTAATATAAAAGTCATAAAAATCCAATGTTCTGAAAGATAAATTTTATAGTGTTAAAATTTCATAAATGATCCACTTTAGATTCGTTTGGAAACTTATAGTAACTATATTAAACTTGTAGTATAAAAATACCAGAAGACATGGTAAGAGTTAAACTATTTAACTAAGGGTTAAATATAGAAGATAAGGTTAATATGATGACATAAGCATGTATAAAACCTATTGGTTGAGAGTATTTAGACTCATAATCATCTTATCCTCTAAATAAATCAATTTTGAGCTATTATAAATAGAAAATTATTTTATAATAAATTAATATTTCAACATTTTTCCTAAAGTTCCCCTCACCTCTCTTATAAAAGGGAACCTCATTTTTTTTAATTTACACCTACAAAGCCATTTTTTTCAGACTCAAATATCTTCCCAACTTCCCTAAATTAAACCTATAGGCTTTACATTGAGTAAAAATCTAACCTAGGAGCCCTTTTGTTCAAATCAAAAGGAAACACCCGAAGAAGAGGTAATTATTTTATCACCTCTTTCAAAGTTCTTTTCTTCTTCTACTTACTCTTTCTTTGTTGTTACCATAATAAAATAATAACTATAGTACAATATACATGCTTATATGTCATTATAAATATGGTACAACCATATTCATTATTCTATCCATCATATGAATGACAAAGTCACCATGCATGCTTACGTACGACTTATCGTCTCCATGTCGTGGTGTAGTTTGTTATTCAACACTACATTATTTGGATGGGTATAATAATGAGTATAATTTATTTAAATAACGAATATAAAATTTTACTGATTATTTATAGATAATATACCATCCAATTAAACACCATTTTACCATCAATAGAATGATATTGTCGCTCGTGCGTACATACGACTTACTGTCTCCATGACTCGATGAGATTCATCTTCAATGATCCCCATTAAAGAATATATATATATATATATATATATTGATTAAGTATGATATATATTAAATAATATTTATACTATAATAATATATATTTATTTAGATAAATCTAGTTCATTTACTTACTTCCATACTATATGATAAGAAAATAGAAACAACGTTCATGCAGACATACAGACTACCATCTCCCTGAATGGTGTTTCCATTTCATATATCTATATATTATACATATTTATATTCTAAATATATATGATATATAAATCATGTTTTATATTCTTGAAGTATTTAAATCATGATCTATTTAATATGATCAAGAATAACAAGTTTAAACACGTACGATAAAGAAAGTGATTATTACCCAAAATGTTACTTTATCATAGAAATTATTATTAAATGGGTTGTATAAAGTCATAAATGAATAATATATGATATCATAAATAATAATATGGTTCTTTTATAATTTAATAACAAACTATGGTCATTATATAATAGGTTAAACATACCCTCATCTAAGGTAACGTACAAGGTAAAGGTTAATTCCGCAATCTTATTATTATCTGAGATTGTTTATGTGTAGGTATTTACTAGGACATATTTATCACCCATGTCCATGTTTCATAAAAATCTTTTTAAAAGGAATATTTTAAGGTTTTATGGGAGGTAATCTTTAACAAGATCATCATTTTAAATGTTTTAAAGATTTATTTTTCTAAATATTTTTAATTAATGTCCATGTTTTCAAAATGATTTTAAGGATTTATTTATATGGACATGATTGTTTTAAAATGTCAATTCCTTAAAAAAAATTCAAAGTTTTATGGGACACTTTGATTAAAAAATATCTTTTAAATGACTTCCTTTAAAAATTATGTGACTTTTAAATGATTTCATGAAAAAGAGATATTTCTCTCAAAGAGTTTTACTGATCATTTTCAACTATATCAACATCCTTTACTGGATATTATTCTTGATTGAGGTTGATTTATTATAATAAAATATTCAATATTGTATTGAATGATTTATGATATGTTAGACTATGAATGTGCTATTTTTATACCATTCATGGTTTAATGTTAAAGTATTGACATTTTGTATTCTAGTTTTAATACAAATTATTATGTTATGTTTCACCGTTTTTATATGAGGAATGAATTGGAATTAGTAAGTGACGGATGAGGACCACTATAGCCCCTTGATACATCAGTAGGTATCTTGAGACAAACTAGTGACTTGGAATAAGTCCTTGACAAAATATTTGTGAATTATCTTGGCACAAGGCCTTGACTTAGTAGTTATTATGACCGACATTATGCATTCCATCATTATGAAATTAGTTATTACATCTGATTATTCGACTAGTAGAATATAAATGTGCATGTTTATATGGTAATGTTCGAATTATTTTTACCATATTATGTTCATGTTTTATTTTTAAAACGCTACTATTTTTATTACACATCTTTCCTTAAAAGTTTATAGCTTCTGCTGAATTATTTAACCTTACTGAGCATTTGAGCTCACCACTTTCTCATGTTTTCTTTTCCCAGGATTCCAAGAAGTGTATTATGATTGATATGTCGGGTTAAGCTAGGGGAATGATGGAATTATCAAAGGATTATTTATGCTGTGTTTTATGCTAGAAAGTGTAATTTAACGTTTATATATGTAATCTATTTTCCAAGACTGCTAAACTGATCGTTCCTTTGAGATTTAATTCCTTTTAATCATGCAAATAAATTAAAATAATGCACTAGCTCTAGCTAACCGGGGTCAGGGTGTTACAGTTTGTTTCAAATGAAGTTTAGTAATAACCATGGAAACTATATTTAGATTAAAATTGATTAGGAAACATTACCCTAAGATAGAGTTTGAGGATTATTATAGAATAACTTCCTTGAATTTTGGTAATATAGAGATTATGTGGGTCTTACAAGAAATACATCCCGATCTAGATACTAAAAGTGTACATGGTTCTGGAAAGGATGTACCTATAGGTGAAAAATAAGACAAGGTGTTTCAAACCTGACTCAGTGTAACCTGGTACATGATAATGATCCTTACTGTGCACCTGGTTTGACACTCCCTAGGGATATGCTTACGATAATTCATATTTTCATTAAAAAACATTATGAAGTATTTATAATTGAACATGTCTGCAAAGAATCCATTTATATGATTATGATATTAGATATGCATATTTTTTTTTCAATTTATGTTATGTATTTCACTAGTTTAGAATCATGAATTATGATTTATAACCTAATATAGTGTATGAAATTATTTAGAAATGGTGCATAGTAGAAGGAATGACTACCCCACTAATGCACATGTTCCAAGTAGTAAGAATGATCCTATCTTTCATGGTATTAAACCATCATTTATAAGTGAAATGGACTCCCATGTATTCTCATCATATGAAGAAATAATATCATGTGTTAATAAGATAAGTAAAGAATTATCTGAGTCTTATGGATTTGAAGGGAAGCTAGAGAAGAAGAGGATAGAAGAGAGAAAGATGGATAAAGAGAAGAAGGGAAAGAAGGATTTTCCCATATGTGATGACTGTGGAAATAATCACCCTGATAAGTGATAGAAAGGTCTGAGTGTTCTTTATAAGTGTATATAAAAGGGTCCTCAGGAAAAATAATGAAAATTGAACAAAGAAAAGACTAATATTCAGTGTTTCAACTATAGTAAAATGGGACATTATGAAAATAAATGTCCTAAGAATCAAGGAAATATATCTCAGAAGAATCAAAGGGATTAAGTTCAATCAAAAATTGTTACTATTGTCAATGTGGAATAATTAATGTATTTTTGTTTCTAGATTAAAGAATTATGTCATTTGAGTATTGTATCAATGATGTACTGGTTATATGAATTATGGAAATAAATAAGGATTGTACTGTAGTACTATTTCCTTGAGGATTTGAGATTGTATGGTACTATGAAAAGTGGCTCAATAGCAATTTAAACGTTTTGGAAAATACATGGTTGAGGGAAAGATAAATCTTAATATGAACCTGATACTGAGGAAGTGATTTTGGAATATGATATGATTGATTTGGATAAATTATATTCGATATTCTTGACTACCTTTTAACTAATTAATTGTTTGTTTATTCCATCATTGTTGGAGTTTAAAACATTTTTTGAATTTAAGGACTATATCTAGAATTCTATAAGGAATAATAGAGCATGAATGTATTCAATAATGTTTTATGGTAATTTAGGGTGATACCATGCTTTAAGATAATACATGATGAAGTTATTCACATTTTATTATGTGGAAAAAAGAAATATTCCTTATGTTTACCTTCCATATAAAATGTTGGAATGTGAGTTTGGACACAAGTATTTTGGATAAGTCTAAAGGTTAGAATGGAGTAAGTTCATCACTTGATATTTTGTTTGAAGTTAAAATATAATTTATTGGATACTTTGACCTAACCTTTTGTATTTTAGTAAACATATAGGGTATTTAAGAAATACTTGTGGACCTTACGATTTATCAAATTCACTTTAGGTATAAAAAAATTCATTTTTAACATTCATTTCCTAGTGTAAGGGATGAAGTGAAAATATATTGAAGCACAACCAAATTATGAGATTATGATTATGACAAGTAATGAAATCAAGTATGTTTTCTTGAGTTCATATTTTGATAGTAAATTAATCCCTCCTCTTCAAAAAAAGTATCTAAAAAATGTGTTATCCTAATACCTTATGTTTCGTTGAACATATGACACTTTAAATCATCATAGATTTATGGTTTTGAGGCCATAAAGTTTATATTTATTGTTCACTTGTTTGTGATTGATGACATCAATCACTCCTTATAAATATTAATTTTTTTCCTCCAATTATGTGTCTCTAATTGACACCAATTTTCTTCTATTCGAAATCCTAATTTTGTGGTGAAATTTCATTTTCATTTCCCTCTTATTAAGACTAAATTTTATTAACCCTATTTCTGATGTGGGTTTTCCACAAAGGTATTTTCTATTTTTAACCTTTTATTTTTGAAGAACAATTTCAAATTGTGAGGACGAAATTTATTGAAGGAGGGGAGAATGTAACACCCCACGATTTCATAGTATGTTATATATTTAAATTGATTTTATAGCTTATATTGCACACAACAATAAATTGTCTTGTGTTATACGCAATATTGAGTTTTTGTGAAACAACACATTAGTATTATAATTATTTAAATGATATATTTATTTATCAATTAAATATTTTAATATGAATAGTAAAAAATAAGATTTAAATATTAGTTAAATTTTTTAACATAAATAAAACATATTTATAATGAAATTTATAAGTTTTGTTAAAATAGTAATATATTTAGAAAAACTATTTTTTTTAAAAGAACTACTTTTTATGTCCTTTTGTGAACAATAATAAAATTAAATTTTGAAAATCCTAAAAATTGAATTTGTTAAAATAGGCTTCATTTTTGAATTTAGAGTATCAAAATTATCTTAGGGTGAATTTTTTGGTATTTTTCGGAAAACATTCAATTTTTGATGAATAGTGAAAAATACTACATAATACATAAAAACCGACTTTTTCATTTAAATAATTTTTTTAAATAAAATTTATCTTAAAGTCCAAATTGATAAATAATACATATATTAGTCCAATTTAGGTCATTTGAGTTATTTTATAATAAGATTTTATTTATAAAATTTTATTGAACTTTTTAATGTCTTTTACCCACCTTCTAGGCACATTTGAAAATTTTCATAAAATGTAATTTTACTGCTTCTATAAATCGAATTTAAAAACTACGACAGACATAGTTATCCCCAATAAGTAAAATTTGGTTCAATATAATGAAAATAATTTTTGGTGAATATTAACTTTTGAATTTTATTTACCACGGTTAAAAGTAAATAGGGTAATTAAATGTAAAAATAATATTATAATAATATAAAATTTACCTAACTCGTTTCCTAATTCTATTGGATAAGTTTTTTTCAACCAAAATAAACCTTGGGACAAAAATATGATCCTTTTTGATCCACTTGGGTCAGATTAGGACATTTATTATATTTTATTTAAAAAAGAGTTAAAAGTGTTAAATTAAAAATTTAATAACTAAACCATTTTTAATATTGGGTAATACATAAGAAAAATTAGACTATAAATATTCATTGTAAATATAAAAATATTTTCTAAATCTTGGTATTTTATTTATAATTTTTTGATAGTAAATAATTAAATTTATTTTTGACACAATGATGATGCAGTAATTACCTTATTAATGAAAGACTAAAATAAATGATATTATAAATATTAAAATAAATATGATTTGAAAATTTTTATTCCACCCACTAATTTTTTATGTGACTATGCAATGTTAGTATTAATTCAATGTATTTTTTAAGTAATCAAGTTGTTATTACTTTTACAAAAATAAAGTATTAAATAGCAATAAAATTGACATAAATGATATTTTAAAATAAATACTATATTATTAAGTAATATAAAAGTCATAAAAATATAAGGTTCTTCCAAATTAATTTGATAGTATTAAATTGTCATAAATGATCCACTTTATGTTCTTTTTGAAACTTATAGTAACAATATTACCCTTGTAGTATATAAATAAAGAAGACAAGGTAAGAGTTAAACTATTTAACTAAGGGTTACATCCAAACGATAAGGTTAATATGATGGACTAAACACGTCTAAAACATATTGGTTGAGGTTATTTAGACCCATAATCATCTTATCCTATAAATATATCAATTTTGATCTATTAGAAACTGAAAATTAATTTATAATAAATTAATATTTCAGCATTTTTCCTAAAGCGCCCCTCACCTCTCTTATAAAAGAGAACCTCCTTTTTTTAATTCACATATCCAAAGCCATTTGGCTTAGCCAAACACTGCCCAAATATCCTCCCAACTTCACTCACTTTAATCTAAAGGCATTACCTTGTGCAGAAAGCTAACCTAAGGAGCACTTTTTTTCAAATCAAAAGGAAACTCTAGAAGAAGAGGTAATTATTTTATCACCTCTTTCAAAGTAATTTTATTTCTCGACTTCCTCATTATTTGTTGTTACCATAATAAAATAATAATTCCAGTACCTTATACTTTCTGAGATGTTATTATAAATATGGTATAACCTTATTCATTATTCTATCTATCCTATGAATGACAAAGTCACCATGCGTGTGTACGTAGGGCTTATCGTCTCCACGTCGTGGTGTAGTTTTTTATTCAACACTACATTATTTTTATGGGTATAATAGTTAGTATAATTAATTTAAATAATAAATATAACATGTTAGTTACTATTTATATATAATATACCACCCAATTTAACATAGTTTCACCATCAATATAATGATATTGTCGCTTGTGTGTACGTACAACTTACCGTCTCCATGATGCGATGAGATTCATTTTCAACGATCACCATTCAATAATTTTTATAAAAATTTATATATTGATTAAGTATTATATATATGAAATAATATTTATACTTGAATAATATATATTTATGTATATAAATATATGTCATTTACTTATATACTATACGATAAGAAAACAGAAACAACGTTCATGCGTACATACAGACTACCGTCTCCATGAATAGTGTTTCCATTTCATATATCTATATATTATACATATTTATATTCTGATTATATTTGATATATAAATCATGTTTTATATTATTAAAGTATATAAATCATTATCTAAGTGATATGATCAAGAATAACAAGTTAAAACACGTATGATAAAGACAACGATTATTATAAAAAATGTTACTTTAACATGGGAATTATTATTAAATAGTTAGTATAAAGTCATAAATGAATCATATATGATATCATTAAGATGAATATATTTTTGGTATAATTTAATATAATACTATAGTAATTATACAGGAGGTTAAATGTACCCTCGACTAAAGGAAAGTACAGTGTAAGGGTTAATTCCTCAATCTCATTATTATCTGAGATTATTTATGTGTAAGTATTTACTGAGACATATTTATCATCCATGTCAATGTTTCATAAAAATGTTTTAAAAATGGATCTTTTAAGGTTTTATATAAGGGACTATTTAACTATAACATAATTTTAAATGTTTTAAAGATTTATTTTTATAAATATTTTTAATTAATGTCCATGTTTTCAAAATGATTTTAAGGATTTATTTATATAGAAATGATTGTTTTAAAATGTTAATTCCTTTAAAAAGTTTCAAAGTGGTATGGGACACTTTAATTCAAAAATATATTTTAAATGAATTCCTTTATAAATTAGGTGACTTTTAAATGATTTCATGTAAAAGGGATATTTCTCTCAAAGGGTTTTACTGATCATTTTAAACTATGTCAACATCCTTTACTGGATATTATCTTTTATTGAGGTTGATTTATTATAATACAATCTTCAATACTATATTGAATGAGTTATGATATGTTTGAATGTGGAAGTGCTATTTTTATACCATTCAAGGTTTATGGTTAAATTATTGACATTTTATATTCTTGTTTTAATACGAATGATTATGTTATGTTTCACCATTTTCATATGATGAATGAATTGGAATTATTAAGTGACGGGCAGGGCCTGCTATAGCCCCTCGATGCATCAATAGGTCTCATGAGACAAAATAGTGTCTTGGAACAAGGCCTTGACTGAATATTTGTGAATGGTCTTGACACAAGGCCTTGACGTAGTAGTTATTATATCTAGAATTATGCATTCCCTAATTATGAAATTTGTTATTACATGAGATTATTAGACAAGTAAAATATCCATGTTCATGTTTTTATAGTAATATTTGACTTATTTTTACCATATTTTGTTCAAGTTTTATGTTTAAAATACTGTTGTTTTTATTATACATATTGCCTTAAAATTTTATAGCTTTTGCTGAATTATTTACCCTTACTGAGCATCTGATCTCACCCCTTTCTTATGTTTTCTTTTCCCAGGATTCGAAGAAGTGTATTATGATTGATATTAAGGGTTAATATAGGGAATAATGTAATTCTAAAAGGATTATTTATGCTATATTTTATGTTAGAAAGTGTAATGTAACATTCATGTATGTAATCTATTTTCTAAGATTTCTAAACTGATCGGTCCTTAGGGACTTTATTCCTTAAAATCATGACAATATATTAAAATAATGCACTGGATTTGGGTAACTGGGGTCAGGGAATTATCAAAAGGGGTTGGTAAAGTTAATATAAGGGTTTCCTAATGAAGCTGATTGGCCTAATCAATGTCCAAAGGTGAAAAGAAGGGTAATACGAAGGGTGTTGACACTTTTCCTAGACATAAGGATGTGAAAAGGTAAGTGAACTAGTGCATCTGATATTTGGGACACAATGAGGGTTGTGTAATTATGGAGGATAATTGTTGACCAAATTCAAAAACACAACATCCATGTCGTGAAACCTGGGACGGGAACAAAAAATTAGGGTCGGTCGTACACCATGTTTGAAACACAGAGCCTATATCTGGATGTCATTCAAAGTATCACCAGACATTGACCCAAGATGGTAATTGATCCACAAGGCCGAGTATCCATACCACTAGTGGGTCCCTTCATATGTGATGGATGGTGGAGACCCAAATAAATGTACACATTGGAGTATGGATATGGAATGGGGGAGTGTCCAAGCAGAATCCAAAACTCTAGGTCCTATACCACATCACATTTTAGCATGCTAAATGAGGCATATTGAATAGAGGGATCTAAACCCCCTCTTAAGGGAAGAATCCACTAAGGTATCTCAGATATGGCATGTTAATGGACCAATTACAAATGAAGAGGACATGAATAGACAAACGTGGGCTAATTAATCTAGGGGATGGAACCATGTGATAAATAATCGGGCATTTCTATGTATCCCATAAGGATGGGAATCAAGCTGCACATAGTTATTTAATATTGTGTAGTTTAACATCATGTGATTAGGATGAAGACGTAACAAAGTTTATCATCATGCAACGAGGATGAAAGTGGTATTACATTATATTCATAGATCTTGGACCATAAAATTCTATTCTAAAAGGTATATGTGGAATGGAGAGGTGAAAAACCCAACATGAGTGATAAATAAGAAGGCCCATCTGCAAACCACATATTCCTGATAATAAAGGGGTGTTGAACCTAGGCTAGACCCAAAGAAAAAATTTGTGGGAATTCCTACTTATCCCATAATTATAGGAATTAATCCATATGTAGTTCTTAAATATATCATGCAGTTTAACATCATAATGTGAGAACAGGGGTTGTTATAAAGTTTTACGTCATGAAACTAGGATGCTGGAAGGGATAAAGAGAAAGCATATGTCATGGAAAAATAAACCCAATGTGAATAAGGATTGTAGAAACCCACACCACACCACACACCTCCAAGAGAGATCTCAGACCAAGAGGCTGAAAGGATGCAATTATGGATGGGTTGAGAGACAGAATGTCTGGTAATCCTAACATATCCCATGAGAATAATTATCAATCCATACATAGTTCTGGAAATGGAACTATGAGTGAACATTGACAAAGCTGAGGTCCTCTCTAATGAGGACATTGAGGAAATGTGCAGTTAACCTACATGTAACTAGGATGAAGTAGTAGTTTATCATCATGTAGGATGGGGTAGTTCAGAATAATGTAGGGTAAAGGAGAAATTTACTTTTAAGTTCATACTGAAACAACCATAATTTATTTTCATTTTAATGTCTTGCAGATAGAATGCAAAAATTTAACGTCATGTGGGATGTGGAAGCATAGTTTAACATCATGTTTCTCAGACGAAAGAGGAATTAGTTTAAGTTTGTAGAACTTGGACCATGAGGTGGAGATACCAACATAGGGTTGTGTAGTATGGTTCTATAAAGAAACCTTACCTGAATGAGGACCAAGGAGGGTTCAACACCATACCACACCCTCTTGAGGAAGAACATGAGCCATAATGTCTAGAAGTTTATTTGACTACTGGGATATAAAATAAATGTCTAGGTTTTTCTATGCATCCCATGAGGATGGGAATTAAAAAATACATAGTTCTTTAGGATTCTGTGAAAGTTAACATCATGCAGTAAGGATGAAATATATCTTAGTTTAGGGTTATAGATATCATACCATGTGGTGAGTGTGCAATTTTTTGTCATGCAGGATGATTCTATACAGTTTAATGTCACGTAGGAAGATATGGAAGCTCTCTGTAGTTTAATGTCATGCATGATGTAACAGAAGTTTATCATCATGAAGAATGCTACATTAGTTTAACATCATGCAGGAAGGGAGGACCCCGCTCATGTTAAGGACTATTTGAGGAAGTTAGCATTGGGGGGAGGATTAATTTTCTCTCAATCCAAGGTGACCAAATATTATGCACAGTTCGGGTAAATTTGTGAATGATATAGGGTTCATCCAATCTAGGATCCAACTTTTGTGTCTTCCTACCAGGTATCATCAGTGTCCTCAGATCCAATACCGCGCCACCTTGCAGAAAGGAGCAGAGAAGAACATTCTTATTGAAAGATCTAGCTATCTTGTTTGGGTGCCTCTCTAGATTGTACAAGGCTAGAAGCAAGTTTTCATTGAGGGATTCCTATTCATCAAAATAGAAATCTTCTAATCTTTATAACGTTAGCTAATTGTAGATAGTTTTACAAAGTTATTAAAACTAAATCTTGATGGGTAGGACTACCTCTGTTCCATACACCAGGGAATATAGGGTCATCTGAGTGGAATTTTGAGTCATCGTCCAATAATCCTAGAGAGTGTTGGGGAGCTTATCTGACCAACTATTCTTGTTATGACTTACCATATTCTACTGAATGTTTGAGAGGGTATTTCTGAATGCCACGTTTGTCAATTTTCTTTTTCATGATAGTGGGAAGTGTGCTTTGAACAAATGATGTAATTGGCGTTCAATTTCATCATCTCAGCTACTGGGAAGTTGGTGCTGTTATTGGTGAGAAAAATGTGAGGGAATCCAAATAGATATATTAAATTGGATCTCATAAAATCAAAAATTGAATGGGAATTGAATTCAATAAGTGAAATATCCTCTACCCACTTGGATAAGAAACCCGTCACGGTGACAATAAACCTAAATCAGCGAGCTGTCACTAGTGGATAAGGCCCCCTAACATCAAGTCCCCAGACCAAAAAGGGCAAAGAATAAATGTATGTGTAGAGGGGATCTGGAGGTTGATGCAAAAAATTGGCATGAATATAACATTCATTACACCTCTTGGAAAAATCGACGCAGTTATGGAACATAGTGGGATAAAATTAGCCTTATTTCTAAATCCGTTGATAGACTTTTGATCTTGCCTGGTGGGATCCACAAGATTCATCATGAAATTCCTACATAACCTAGGGAATATCGTCTCCCTGAATGAAAAAAGGATAATTCCATTGAACTCACACTTTTAGAGGATCTACTCAAGGCTGGGACTGATCTGTAGGGTTAACTATACTACATGCCGGCAGATTTTCTCGTGATCGACTCTTTCTATCAAGAGATTTAGGTGTTGTAGGTACTTGAAAAATGGAGTTGTCCAATCATGGTTATCTTCTAGTGTAGTAATAGGGGGATCTAGAGGTCCCTATATGGAATCATTGGTGGTGAGGCAACTTACCTGTTGATTTTCGTCATAATCCATGGAGATGGAGGAGATGGCCCTTTGATGCACCACATGGAAAAACAGATATTCCTGGTCAGGTTCTATGAGATAAGTGGCTAAACCGACCAAGGAATCATCTTGGCCATTCTAAAACTGAGGGAAATGAGTGACCTCTAGTTTATAAGGTAACTGGTCCTTCAGTTAGTGGGCATTCTTGAGAAAGGGTATGAGCTATGGATTTCTTATTATGTGGTCACTATTGATCTACGTGATGACTAGATCTGAGTCCCCCTTCACAAATAGGTGGGGAACATAAATATTTAGTGCTAGCTCAAGAACATAGATGAGAGATTGATAATATACCTCAGTGTTGGTGGAGCCTTATGAAACCAAGAATGAATAGGGAAAGACAGGCTGCATAGGTGCGATGAAGATAACCCCCCATGCCTACTCTATTGAGTAGGGGATCATTGATAATTCAACTGGTCAGACTTTAGGATGCTCCATAAAAGTGTATATGACAATATGGAACATCTTGATCCACTGAGATAATGGATTTATCTATAAATTCAATATCCAAGGATTACTCTTCAGTGGTCAGATGGGAGGCTAAAAAATCTGCCATCGCTTGACCCTTGATGGCCTTATGTGGGATGAACCTGTTACTGAACTACTGAAGAATCACGGTTCACCAAGATAGATAGCATATCAACATAGGGAGGTGTAGTATATAATTTGGAGGATCCATGTGGGACAACAGCTATATCTCATGATAATGCCACTACTTCTTCAGTATGAAAACCAGTGGAAGACATCTCTTATCGACAGAAGAATATAAAGTCTTAGTGTTGAGAACCATGCGAACAATATAGTAAAAACTGTTATCTACCCCTCCTTGTTCTTCTGGATGATAATAGAACTAAGGGATAATTCTAGGGATATTAATTAAAAGGAACATCAGCTTTCTAGATATGGGTGGGATTAGAACCGAAGTTTGTAGAAGATACTGCTTGATTTAGTCAAAAGCAGTCTATCACACTTCATCCCATTGGTAGACACCACCTTTCATCATAAGTCTCTAAAATGGATTACATTTGTCATCCATATTCACAATCAATTGATGTATATAGCCTACGTGGGATTTAAATCCTTAGAGATCATGAAGGTTTCTCATAGGAGGAATTTGATCGATACCCTTTATCTTCTGTAGTTCGATCACAATGCCTATGTATCTAATGAGGAAGCCAAGAAACTTCCCAGAGGTGACCCCGAAAGCACACTTCAAGGGTTTTATCTTCATATATAAATATCAGATGTATCCTAACACTTTCTAAAGATCTCTGATATTGTCTTAATTCTGATAGGATTTGACCACCAAATCGTCAACATGACACTCCACTAGTGTCCTGAGTATCAGCTTAAATATGTGGTGCATAGCACACAGATAGTTAGCTTATACATTCTTCAAACTTAAGGGAATTACCTGATTATAAATGTTCCCTTGCGGCACCCTAAAGGGAGTGAAATCTTCATCTTTATGGGATATTTGAATATGATTATATCCAAAATATACATCCATGAAAGAGAGTTCTTGGAACCCAACAGTGGTATCGATCAATGGATCTGTCATAGGAAGGGGAAATTCATCTTTTAGACAATGATGGTTGAGATCCTAGAAGTCGATGCAGATTATGATATGTTCATTCTTCTTCTTAATTGTAATGATATTTTCCAACCATATAGGGTACGATACTTCCTTAATGAATTTGGGTTTAATATTATTATCAACCTCATCCTCATACATGGCATCATGAGAGGGTTCCATATTCCTAGGAGGATATTTGATCCCATGATGACTTACAGGGAGACCAAGGTAGTGGATAGTGACCTGAGGGTCTAGCTCTGGAATGTCATCATAAATCCAAGAAAATACATCATGGTGATACTTCATGAAATCCATATATTTTTTTTATTATTCTGTAGGCATGGAATCACTGATCAATGTTGGCATAGGGTCTGTCTCAGTACTGAGATTCACCTATACCAACTCATCGATGGGGGTGGAAATACCATCTTCAATTGTAGGAGGTGAATATTCTAGGACATCCTCATCATCCAAGACAGAGGGGTTGATGGGAGGATATCATTCATCCAAATCAACGTACCTAGGAGGAACACTACTTCCTACCTGGGTGAATGCGAAACCTTCATTGGGATAATATTTGACTAATGAAACTATGGTAACAAAGGCTATTTACCCAATTCTAGCAAGTCTTCAACTGAAGGGCCCATTCTTGATGATGTCAATGCAGTAGTGGCGGGTCGGTCTGTGATGACTTAGGTCAGGTCAACAAAAACATTATGTGTGACATAAAGCTATAGCCATAGGGTGAACATGTCGATACATAACAAGGGTAAGAGGCTCTAGTATCACTCTGGCATGTCTGGTATAGGAGTATGAAATAATGTTCCAAAATCCCTTGTATCGGGGAATGAATCTTCCCCTTGTCTCATAAATGAATAATCAAGGTACCAAATCATGTGTTTTGGACTCCAAATGATGAATCAAAAGGATGATTGGATTGTCCAAATCTATCCATGGGTCGGCTACAGTAATAGCATGATCAACCTCATTAGTCTGAACCCATTTTTCCTTGCTCTTATAATAGTTGGCATCTGAATAATAGGCATCACCTGAGGCAAAGGGAGATGCATCACCATGGAGCATGTACACTCAAACATTAAGGGAGTACTTGAGGAATTGGTGATATGAGGAGGGAACTGATGCATGCAGATGGATCTAGGATCTTCCCAATAGTGCATTGTATGTGGTGTCCCGTGAAATGACCATAATTTTAGTGATGCCAATCAGGCCACTGACATTTAATCTACTCGTTTCTCTCATAACCTTGAATCTTAAGGTTATAAGGACTTAGATCCTCTTCAGATAGTCCTAGATTGAAAAAAATCTGGGTTAGGATGAGATTGATCCCGAAACCTATGTCGACCAGACAGTGGCAGACATCCACTTCATTAAGCTAGATTATAATTTAAAGCCAGATAATGTGACCATGTACAAGGGAACCTTCATGTTCTCCTAAGAACGAGTTAATGGATTTTTATTCTACTCACTTGAAATCTTCAGTAAGGAAGGAATTGGTCACTACCTCTTTCAAACTGGAGGGGGATTTTCAAATACTCTACGAGGGACTCACAAATATCTTTCAACATAATGAGGGTCTTGAGGATAGATATCATTACAGGCTTGCTATAAAGATGCATAAGTACATCATACTTACATCCTAGATGCATATTTATACTAGTATAAGGTCACACTTTAGCAGGAGGTATAACAGTCACTATGGATGGTCGAACTGGAAGATTATGGCTGGTGTTAAGAATATACCATTTCTCATTAGATGAACCATACAAGATTATTACCATCTTACTATCAGATGACTGAGGTCTGGATATAGTTTAAAAGAACTCATCCTGACATAGTTTCAGAGGCTCTACCTAATCGAGTAGCATGGATGGTGATGACAATGAACATGGAGGGACGGGATAAGAAGACTGGGTGTGTTAATATCTGCATTGATCTTGCTGTTTGGTATAGGTAGAATGCACAACATGGAATGAAGAACTATCATGAGCATTTTGATGATTCACATGTCCACGGCCTCATCGATGTTTTAGTCAACCGAGAACATAGGGAGGGTCTTTCCAATTCTTCTCATTGTCGAGAACCATGTAGGGGTCCACCAGCTTGACGGTATTCACTGAGGCATATTCATGATAATCACATGAATAATATTTCATCAATGGGTGAATTATGTAGGCAATCCCCATTTCTAGGGGCATAAAGTCTCCAAGAGTATAGGATAAATTTCGTAATGGAGGGGGGCTTCTCTTTCCCATGTTTCATTAGTGCCTTCTCTTCTGTAAGAAGAATAAGGATGAGATGTAGATGCAGAAGAGAATGATGGAGGAGGTTCAGTGACTTCAGGAGGCTTGAAAAAATTCAAAAAAGGTACAAATGATACCATGGGCATGAGAAACTTCTCTGTGGGATAACCAATCATCATACATCTGAGACCTGTGGCTAGAGACATGCTACCATTCACCTTCTCTGTTGCTATCAAACTTCATAGAAACACATAATACATGTTTCAGGGTAGGACCGAACCTGAATACATTGTGTTCAATATTTTACGGGATCCAGTCCATGAATAAATTACACTGCTTCTTGGTGTTTCCCTAGAATCGGTGGTAGGGGTAGTAGTTAGGGAAATAAAGGAGATCAGCTTCCTCAGGTCTCCTGTATTTTGGTTGCTTCAGGATCCCATGATCCAAAGCATTACAAAAATAGCTAGGAAACTGATCCTCATGAAATGAGTAGATCTACTTTCTACTGTTAGGAAAATTAACTCAAGGAGTTTTTCCTTGATGATGGGATGTAGCCTGACGAGGGTCTAAGGTTTGATTGTCTCACCTAGGCATGGGTTCTTGATGAGGTGGTACCAAATAATTATATGAAAGACTATACTGATCCTGAGGCTGGGCCTGTGGATGTTGTACTTGGAGAAGCTATTGTTGAGGCTCTGTTGGTAGCAATTCTTGCTGTCTATAGGATTCCACCTATGCAATGATAGTAGTTTAGGCTTTTGTGGCCCTTCATCCATGATTTGTGGGAGGAAATGAGTGTTCTTACTTGGTTTTCTTCAAGGCCTCCTCCAAGTGCTAATCCATGTCAGAGAAATCCTAGAATCCACTTATGAAGTTATAAGTGACGGGGGAGGGACCCAATTCAGGCTTTACATTCCCCACACACATCATCAAAAACTGATCTTGAGTCAGTGGAATATTGAGAGAATACGTGAGGCCTTTCCACCAGACGATGATGTTTGCAACTCACTCATCTAGCCATTATTTTCACCTGAACATGTCAATAATACTAATATTTCTAGTAGTGGAGCTAAAATGATACAAAAACTACCTGTAAAGATCTTCCCAAATAGCAATGGACCCAATGGGTAACTTGTTGTACCATATGAATGCATGAACTTTTAGTGCCTTTTGGAAACACCAGATCTTGGTGGATTCCTACTACACTGAAGCTCCTAGCATGGTTCCACACCTTGAAATGAAGTGGGCCAGATGATATAGCGGATCACCCATCCCATTGAAATGGGGTAAATTTGGATTCTATAAATCTGGGGGTAGTTCCATATCATCCACCCATGTTGGATATGGATTTCCATCAGGTGGGATCGCTACCAATTGTGTCTCAAGGTCCTTAAGGTAAGAAATGAGAGAAACCATCAGATCCTTCATATGGGGATTCCTGTCTTGGTGATGGTTCTTGACAGCCAATGCATTAGTGGGTTCTTCAACATGGAAGGTGGAACTAGTGACTCAGGGCGTAGCTAGTGGAACCACGGGAGGAACAACCTAAAGAGATATTAGAGGAATGACCTAAGTTGGGTCTCGAGGAAGGTTCCCATGCAGTTCAGGCGGAATCGATGATGCATACCATGGTCATTTTCCATAGACTCTAGCCTCTACCCTATCGGGATGAATATGATTGTTGGGATTAATGGGGGCACCTGGATGAGAAGAGAATGTGGCTACCCCTACTTCCCTATTTGAGGAGGGAAGGGGTCAAACTGAGGATCACTATATTCTGTACAATGTTCTGAAAGGTGTAGAGTGAGGATCTAATCAATGAGACTTTTTTATTCGGCGAGCTGTTGGAGAAATGTGGCCTTTTCATGGTCAAACTCCATCTTCTGCACTAAACCAGATAGTTCAGATGGCATAGAAGTCCTGGTCAGTCCATTGCCCTTGTCAGGGTCTTGTACTAAGGGAAATGGGTTAGAAGACTCTACAAGGCCGAGAATCATCCCTTGCTGGACAAGTGACGGCTCTTGGGGGGGGGGTACGATAGATGTTATTTTTCCACAAGTTCTATTTCATTCTCTTTAGACCATACTTCGGTGTCCCTATCCTTAAGTGTACTGGTATTGTCTATATTTACCATGAATATGCTCAGAGGAATATCCTCAATGTCATTGGGTAGGTTTGTCTATCGCAAAATTGGGCAGAAGGAGAGAGTGGCATACTACCCCCATCCCCGAATCTGAAAAAAGAAGAAGAATCCTCTTTGATGATTCTATAGAGAAAATGGAAGCTCTAAATGAATATTTTTTTATTATCTTGGTGAAAATTGAGTGATGCAGGGTGCCAAGCCACAGGAGGCATGATTAGGTCAACCATGCTCCATTGCTGGATGATATCATCAAAGTGATCCAAACACTTTAGATAAAAAAATGACAGCTCTGGAGGTGTAAATGCATCACCCAGATAGTTTGGTAGAAGCACATGTCGTCGTCTTGATTGATATATTCTGGAATGTCAATGTTTGTAGTCATGATCAGCTAGAACTTATTTGAAAACCGGTTTGATGCTAGAATGTCACACAAACATATCCGTTTAGAAGCGGAATCCAACTATTGTTTGAACCATTTTTTTGATAGGGTATGGCTATAGAACTGACAACGATACTAATGTGGACCACTTCGGTGGTAGACTGGTCAATGCCGATATTGCTGCATGTGCTGACAGAGTGCTGTAGAATGGGTCATCTCTCAAAGATGATAGTGACCGTATCATCATGTCCTAGTAAGATAGGGTGATGACTAATAATTAATGTGTGAGAGTGATGGTATTTGATGTAGATTTTGGTTGGCTATCATTATTTACCAAACCCCAAAACAACTCGGTGTCATCTCATGATATGGTATAGAGTGATTCTGGAAATGGTGGAGATGACTGCATGGTAGAACCCTAATAGGGAGCCAAATATTCCTCATCTTACATGTACTTGTGGAGGGCTTTGGGGATCTAGTAAATCTGACTTTTTGAGAGGATGAAGCTTACCCATTGGGTTCTGAACCCATAATATGATGCATAGGATCAAGGTGAAATCTCCATCATTAAGTCACATTCCTCTATAGACTCTAAAAAGAGAAAGGTAATGACTAAGATCTAGTGTTCTCAGAATTTTACTTTGTAAATGAAAGTTCACCCTTCTTCCCCAAGATGGTTCTTTAGGGAAGGGTATATCTTAAACATGGGGAGGACCTCTATGCGGGTTGGTGCTAGAGTAGGGAGGACCTCTACTTGGGTTGGTCATGAAATGAGGAGGACCTTAGAAAATTTTGTCATTAGAGTAGGGAGGACCTCATCTTGGGTGTTCTAGGATGTGGGGAGAACCTAAGAATATATCTAATAGAACCCAGGGAGGACCTCCGTGTTTATTTTCTGATGCATGGGGAGGACCTCCAAGGTGGAGAGTACTAGAGCGAGGAGGGCCTCACTAGAGATAGATGAAACATGAGGTGGACTTCCATGCTAGCTATCTATGTCTTAGAAAGGAACTTTGTGATTTCTGGAAGTGATTACATGATGGGGGACTTCATACTAATGAAACTGGACATAGGGAGAACCTCTATATTGGTTGTTGATGAAGCCGGGAGGTCGTCCACTTGGATGATTGTTGTTTCGGGGAGAAACTTTGTTGGAGATGGTGGGAACATAGGGAGGACCTTCATTTTTATGGGTGACAAGGTGAGGAGGACATTCTCCATAGTCGATGCAACTATGGGTAGGACCTCCATTGGATTTGGTGATTACACAAGTATGTAATTCATGTTGGTAAACTAATATATAAGAAAAAACTCCATACTTTGGATCATGGGAATTGGAGGACCCCCATGATGGGTGTTAACAAGATGGGGAGGACTTATTCCTAGACTAATGTTGGCGACATATTAAGGAACTCCATAATGAGTGTGAGATCAGTGAGGACCTACACTCAAGATGATGATGGTTCAAGGAAGAACTCATTACTGAATATCATTGTCATGGGCCGGACCACGACGGTTGATGATGGAGCCACTGACCAGAAGAGATGACCTAGAATTCCTGCGGGGTGTCTGAGGTCGCAATACTAGTCATACATAGATGTTTCCTTGTTTTCTTATAATAGGGAACTAATAGTATGTTTCAGAGGTGGTACGTTCCACTAAATATAGAGAAGATGATGTCCCCTGATGGGTGTCTTTTTGAGTCGATGCCCAACACTAGAATTGGGTCTGCTGGACTAGTGCTAGAAGCATAGTGGTGTAGACCACATGTTCCTCAAACTGAATGGTCAGTAATTTGTGATACCAATGAGGCCTTGTGGGTGCACTCCTCAATATCTCTCAGGTGGTAGTGTTCACCATGTTTAATCCGACACCCCTTACCTTATCGGTGTAAGGGAATGAGTTGTAGGAACATTTGGGGAAGAGGATCCTAAAATGGATGGATGTAGGATTGGGGAGCAGTGACTCCCTACGTGGCCCTTGGGGTCAGTGGTGAAGATGGGGAACAAAAGTATCCATGTACTAGAGGGATATATCCCTCATGGTATTGACCCCATCCTGCTGATATCGTCAAACAAGAATGTCCATCAACCATTGTTGAACAAGTTTAGATGGTGAGACCGGGTGTGGGTGCCTAACAACTATATCCACAAATTATTAGGTGGAAAAGTTAGAACCGTGTAAAAATTTCACCTTATCATTCATCATTCCCCTACGCCTACAGGTAGGGGGTGATTTGTTTCTTGTATTTGTAGCTTGGGTCCTTCAATGGAGGAAGATTCAACTGTCAATATAGATACTAGGAAAAAAATTCCCAATGACCCATCGTCATTCAGTCTTCCATTGTTGGAGAGAAATAACCATGTTGATAGTGCCACTGAATGGAATGAACAACGATTAAATGCCCTAAATTTTTGTGAGTTTAATACTGATCCCACTATTTGTTTGGTGAGACCTAGCACCAGATAAATGGATCCAATGACATGCTCAAATACTGATGTATCTAGAACCACTAATTCCAATAGTTGGAGGAGAAAAAATTCACACTGGGTTAACCATTTCTATTTCTGACTCTTTCTATCGGGGCATGCATCGTCTCAGTGATGCGTTGACTATTTCCCCGAATTACCACTTTTCAAAGGAGGGATAAATCCATCCCTTATTTAGATATGTTTTCTCCTTGATTAAAATAGCATGATGGGATGTCAGTTTATCCTTCCTTGGATTCCTTCTTAGAACTCTTCACTTAGTCCGTGTATCCTTTAGAGATTAAGACACTATTAATGAAACCTGTTCCAGGTGTCATTTCATTTTGGAAATCAGTTAATTATGTTGCTTCTATCAATACATTCCATAGGGGTCAAGTTAGGGAAGAAACATTCTGTCAGGAGAGTAGTCACACTGGGAATCGATGGAATATATGGATGTGGAAACACTGGAACACATGTATTCTTCCTCATCAGTTGTCTTATCAAGGGCACAGAAACCCAAGGATTCCCATGTCGATCATATGGTAACTTATGCCAGAGGAATGTATCTAAGTTTTTTCTCAGCTTCCCATGTTTAACATTGGGGTTTCCACTAGTTTAATGTCTAGTGGGGATGGATTATACTGATAAGAACAGTTACAAAAGTGGATTAGTTAGGAACACCCCTAGGAGGGTTCACCTGGAAGGTTTACCGAATGGATGGATAAGGATGCCTGATGAGGGAAGACCCAAAAATGGTGTGTCCCATAATGGATAAAGTTTCACACCTTGAAGGATGATCTAGAATCCACTAGGGTGGATCAGGGAGGTGGACCCCAAAGAGGGGACACTAAGGTTTACCATTGGATGTGATTGAACCTCATGGAGTCTTCCTACATACCATGTTTATGAGATATGGATAAAAAACCACAAAGTTTGTGGTGATCTAGGGATTACACATGGATAGATTCTATTCAGAATATGATCACTCTTGGTTGGATTGATATGGATTGTGAGGGGCTTATGTATGGTTAGATACTTGAGTGCTTCTAGGAGAAATAATGGGATGAATTCCATGATCTCACTAGGATATGATGACCTAGGTAATAATTAGGATGGATGATGGAGGATTTGATGAAATGGATGGGATGAATAAGATGAAACTGATTTGGAAATGACAGTGTTGGGATCAATCCTCTTGGAGGTTTCCTATGTATCCTAGTTGGTTGGGAATCAATGTCCATGTAGTTCTGATGGGGTTTTGAGACACCCAAAGAGGAGACTCATGATAATAGAACACATAGATGGGTAATTAAAGGAAATGAACCTATAGGTTGGGGAATGACCATCTTGAGACATAATGACCCAAGGGAAAGATTATAATGAAAGTGAGTGATGGGATTGAACCTTGGGGAGGCTTATTAAGTATCCCAATGGTTGGAAATCAATGTCCACATAGTTTATAAAAGAGGCATAGAATTAGGGTGAACACATGGCTAGTGGGCCGAAGACATGATAGGAATTACACATGGTTATTAGCCCAATTAGATGACTCTAAACACTCCATTTAGATGAATATTGGAGATGTGTCCCAAAAAGGGAATATTCCACATCCGGATGGTACACCCTTATAAGGGTTCACCAAAGTTTACCATTGGTTGGGATTGAACCTCAGAGAATATATATATGTACTTGAAAGGGATCGAAACCCACATAGTTTGGCGCATTCAATTTAACATTATGTAGGATGAATAGACCAATGTAAAAAGGATGGAAGAAATGGGTTGTTGGGAGTGATGGGATTGAACCTCAAAGAGGCTTCCTACGTACCCTACCAAGAAGGTATGGATCAAAGTCCACATAGTATGGTAAAGAGGGGCAGGGGGCTTACACATGGTTAGTGGCCCAAAGAGGATTTAATGGTCACTGTTACACTCTATGATCGCACGAGTCATGCTCGGTGTGAGAAAAATGAGGAAACAATAGACCTAACAATCAAGTTATAAAATACGTGTCAACAAGGAGTGGATTGGGGCTTAGTAATTGATGCTACACAAGGAGATAGATATTGGTAAATACTCCATAAGGGAGGCATGAGGAGGATATGTTTTTGTATGGGAAGGATTTCATTCTGTTGGAGGAAGGACTTCCTCCATGTCAACTATACCTAGGAAACCTTGTCAAGGTGGGTGTCAGGGCTTATGTGGAGAGTTCCTGAGGTGTACATGGTGAAAATCACAAAGGGGAAGGTAAGGAAGATTGAAAAGGTGAGAAGAAAAGGGTTCCTAATCCCATCCCCTTTTTGTTCCTCTGAGGCCTACCACACATGTGAAAATCACAGTTTAATATAATATGTCAAGGATAAAAGATGCTATGTAGTTTACCATCGTGCACCTCTGATGATGAGTACTCACTCCTCATCCTTTGGAATTACATGACTCATACCTAACTACACTTGGGGAAGGGAAGGAAACAACAATGTCATATGGGAGTGACGTGGAAGAGTGGTTGATAGAGGGGTCCACGTTAGAATAACTTTGGGTAGAAGAAATAACTATTATCATACTTATGGGGAGAAGCATTATGTAGGGAAACAAAACTTGAGAAACCAGACTATGGAACCAAGAAATAACTAAATAATAGCCTGGAGGGGTGCTTGAAGGAAGGTCTCATAAATCACAGGGACTTGCTGAGAGGAGATTCACGAGTATCAAGTGCTTTTTAAAGGGTAGGGGATTCATGAAGGGAGGTGCCTCGTGAATCATAGAAAAAGGGTCTCCACAAAGGGAGGATATTCATGAATCATGGTGACATGACCTAGGCACAAGGTTCAAATGCATTTGGGGGGTGCTTCATGAAGGTTAAATGCATTACGATGTCCCTAGTGCCCAAGAGGGACTCCTACCTTCATGATGGTCATAGAACTTAGTGAAGGGAATCTCCAATTTAGGTGGAGGGAAGTGGGGAAAAAGGGAAAGTAGTTTTAGGATGCTCAAATACCTTTGGTGATGCATTTTCTCACTGGTTCTTGAAGCATAGGCAGCTTCGCAAAATGGGAGCTTAGAATGTGAAAGGTCATGGTAGTGATGCTCTATGGTGGAGGTGAGCCGCATATTTACAGGCACCCGACATCATGATGTTTAAATGTAAACCGTAATAGAAATCAGTCTTCACAACAAGATGCAGATCTATCGGACTCATAGAGCATTCCATCAAGTGGCTTATTAGTGATCACGGAGGTCATCAAACTCATGGAATATTCTGTCAACTAGCTTTATAAAGTTCCCATAGTGCCTCAAACTCACGGAGCTGTCTCCAACGAGATTCACACTGGTCACAATGGGGAGCCTCTTGGAAAGAGAGATTCAAGAACTAGTCCTTTTTGGTGATTTTATAACTCATATGGCTTGAAGTTTTCCCCAAACGGTCATGGATTTACTCAATCCATCTCAGGCATGAATTTATATTCCAATAGTAATAATCCAACTAGAATAATATTTTTAACATTCATTTACTAGAAACAAGAAATTAAAAAAATTAACTCTTCTATAATACACTTCATCCCATACCACTAAAACCACCTCTACAAAGTAGGATACATCCTTTAAACAACCATATACATTACCAAAGATAAACTATCAAATTTAGACATAACTACTTTCCACATAATCTATAGAATAAACCACTTCCTATAAAACTACACTAAATTCTCTTCATCCTAAAACAAACCATCTAATGTGAAACCATTTACAATACTATTTAACTACACATCTATCATAAGGTATCCCAATAAATAATATTCTAGTTGTTTCATTAATGAAGTTGAAATATCCATATGATAAATAAAATTTCTATTATGTATACCTTTATAACAATAATTAATAGAATTAAACAATCCAATCTCATTACACAACTTTATGGTCCCCTAATCAACCACACTATAAAACACATAATTTATTGATTCAATAACCATAATTCCCATTAAGGGTTATATATTATATTAATGTTTTAATTAGTGAA
Organism: Viscum album; assembly: GCA_963277665.1. Taxonomy (NCBI): domain Eukaryota; kingdom Viridiplantae; phylum Streptophyta; class Magnoliopsida; order Santalales; family Viscaceae; genus Viscum; species Viscum album. The sequence goes on from OY728143.1 coordinate 2,134,784,605, forward strand.
ACATTAGCCAATATTTACTTCCATAAATTCAAATTATTTTGAGATAAAATATATCTCATGCTCATATAATCATAATGAACTATAATTTATTTTTCTAGAAAATAATGCCTCAAAATACTAAACAGATACACCACTATTACATGATTTAATTCATCAATACTATAATTAAATTCATAGGGATGTATCTTCCATGGACCAATTTTTTTTATTTCACAAGTCACATCTAATTCATTAATGAGAGGATTTACAATATAAATAATATGAAACACTCTCCTCAGGTAATCGAAGTATCAATGCACTCATAAAATTAAAATTAATGATTTCAAAATAATTCAGATACACCTCTATCCAAAATGAATAATTTCCTTTTTAGTCTATATTTTTATTATGGTATCAATTCAAGGGAACTCAGTTATAAAAATAAAATAATAACCAAGTATGACTATGAATATTATTACATTATAAATATCATTTAGTGGAATCAATGCTACAACTAGAACTATCTTTATTTTTCCCACTACTACACCAAGATCTGCAATAGCATAAACAAATGAATTCATCCGACATATAGAAAATTGATACATAGACATCTTTAGTTACAATATATTCTTCCTAAGAAACCCAAACACTCTCTTGGGAATAAATTCATGATCCAAAACCATATTTAAAAAAACTATAATATCATCAATGAAAAAACATCAAAATAATCATTAAAGGGTTAAAACATTAAATTTATAAGCACAAAAATAGTTTATTATATTCCAAGATCTAAACTATATAACCAGAAAATAAAAACATATATATCATCATTGGAAATACATATTAAGGATATATTAATCTTTATATCACATATGATGTTATTGAAATCATAAATTGACTGTGGAAAATTAACTCACCCATCATAATTAATAAAAAAATACCCTGTTATAGGAATAAGAAATTTGTTCTTATCCTCCCAGTGTCCTTGGTAATAGTGCTTACATATCCTGATACTATTGTGGAAATATCTTATAAGAAGGTTAACATAGTAGTTTATCAATAGTCAATTTTTTTTTATAAATTCTATAACCATTATAAAAATCTAATTAATGAAGTTATAGCCTATACTAGTATAAGAGAAACATTTAAATACATTGTCACACCTCAAGCTATAAAATATCTAAAAAATATAATTGAGATAAGTATTTAATTTGACTCCCATCACCTCTATTGAATATCAATTTCATCAAATATAAATTATTCTCATATATAACTTGTAAGAACCCAGCCTAAACCTTTACATATTATAGTGAATTTTGAATTGAATTCACTTTCTTACATTACCAAGGATATTTTTGATTCAGAGTTTTCGAGAATTAATTCATAACACATACATGAAAACCCACAAGAATACAAAGTGTATACTACTAAAAAAATATACATTTGTTCACAATATGAATCTTTTAAAACAAAAACATGATTTATTTCTTTGAAAAAACTCCATGATATTAAGCATGAATCCTTCCCTTCATTTACCCATCCATAAAACCTATGAAAAACACTTTCATATTTGGGGTGGGCACAAAAACTTAGTAAGTTACATAAAATGAAGGAAAGGAACCATTAATACATGAATACTTATAAACATATCAAATCATATTCACAAAGACATAATTCTCACATATAATATATCATATAGTTACTTTGTGAAAATAAGATATATCCATAAAACATAGAAAATATAAATAAACCAGTTACATTACATAGGGAATTACTTACTTAAGATCATAACCCTGGTGACTACAATATTATTTATAACCCTCACGGATACCTTATGGTGTAACCCTTATGGTTACCTTATGGTGTAACCATTTCAATAACACATAAAATAAACAGTCAGCATACAACATAATAAAAACCAATTATTTGGAGGGATATATGGGTTCCATACTTTATTTGAAATAATTTACAAGAACCAAAATAGAATCACTATACAAGAATACTTACATCATAAAATTTGTTCCTTTAGAAAAGTCAAATATAAATGGAATACTGGGAATATATAAAAGAAAACATTTCCATTGAAAGTAAACATGTAAATATATAAATAAGGTTTCAAAACAATAAGACATAATGAAAGTGAAAAAATCCTCTCATTCAATATAAGTTTAAAAAACATTTCATTTGATTTTTGTATAAAAAATAAAACATCCAAGATGATTTTGAATGAAAAATTCCATATATTACATCTGAAAAACATCCATTTTTAAAATATAGAGAACCTATAAAATCCCAATGTTAAATAATTTCAATCTATATAAATATATTCATAAAAACCATTTTAAAAATATGTACATGAGATAAAATGTTTTAGAAGAATTAAATCATTAAAATAATTAAAATAATGTTTTAGTTATTGATTCCCTTACCTCAAGTTTTTCTTACTTCAAATGTGTTCAAAATTACTTAATAATAGATAAATTTTAGTTATTAATATATTTTAAAACTATATTAATATCTATAATACCATATATGAGCTTATTATAAATTTTCTTAACCCTTTTATTAATAATATTTTATTATATTCATTGATTCTGGTGTGTTATTTGCATGGTTTCCATGGATGTTTTGTTATGGATTTTATTTGTGAAAAGGAAATAATACTTTATAATTGAGAACATATATGTATATATAAATATAGTTTTTTAAACAATTATAAGTGAATTTAATCATTCCATGAATGCGGTATTGGGAAATAAAAACTCATCATCCATGAAGGCGGTGAATTGAAACACCACAAATGATGATTTCATTTTTTAGAAGAAAATAAGAAAATAATAGATTTTATTTTGAATATATAATTTAAAAAATAAAATTACAGTATATATATATACATTATTTTTGTTATCATGAAACATTGGATATGGGATGAGGATAAGTTAGAAGAGAGAAATAATTTAAAATAGAAAAGGACTTAATTTACCTCTTGAATCTTTTATCATTGAGAACCTCCTTAAGGGTCTTGGAATTGGACTTTTGTGAGACCAACAATAGAAAGTGTAAAATGATGATGATAAGGTATTTTTGTATAGGATAGTTGATAAATATGTCTTGAGGGAATGTAATTATTTGATGGAATGAGTCCCTTTTTTTTAAATTAGGTGAGGGGAAATTTAGGAAATGTGTAAAATATTAAAATATAATAAATCTAATATAGGGTTTAAGACTTAAAAAAGGCCTAAAATATAATTTTGATTACATTTTTGACACAATAATTTTCCATTTTACATTATTCAATATTTTTGTGATTTTAAAATAATTTAATAATATATTTTATTCATGAAAAATAATTTTTGACAAATTAAACACTATTCATAACTATATATTTAAAATCATCAAACAGAAAATTTAAATTAGAACTAAATATTTTTACTATATCTTATAAATTTAATATTTATCATTAGGATTCATGGTTTACACTAAAAATATCAAATTTTATTTATTTCAATATTTTTATTATCATTTATTAAATTTTTATCTATATTAATAATTACTGCATAGTTGTTGTGCTAGCCATTAAGATATTTATTTATTTACTAAGAATTTAAAATAAATTCCCATGAATAAGATAAATTTATTATATTTCCTTTGAAAAAAAATCTGGAAAACCATAGATTAAAATATGATTCTAATTAAAAACTATAGTTTGAACAACTTGAATCCTTTTAAATAAAATACTATAAAGGGCTTAACATGATTCAAGTGGGTCAAAGAATTCCCAAAAACGAATGAAAATAAGATATTTACTAAAACATAAACATCAAAATAGATTTATTCAGATTTTTGGGTCATTTTAGGGATCTTTTAATTTGAATTAACAATAATTTATTTATTTTTATTTTCCTTGCTCATACACCACATCAGGATTGCATAAGAATTAAAGCTAATTATTTAAGATATAAAAATAAAAATAAATTTATTTCATAAAAATAAAATAATAAGGTTCAAAATAAGAATTTATATTCCTTAATTTTGTATAATTACCCATATCCACACCAATACAACTTCTTTAATTTGTTAATTTTTCTTTTATTACATTGTGCAAACATTGCATAGACATTTGGATACGATTCATGTAACATATCTGTTAAATTGGAAAATATGAGAAAAAAATATCAATTATACATAATAATTAATATGATATTCATGAATTTTTTTTGTTACTCAATTATGGTATATAAGGAACTAATTTTGACTTTTCCAATGCTATGCAACCACTGCATTAACACACACAATGATTTTTATACTTATAATGGAAAAAATATAATTAACATGTTCTAAATTATTTTTGTAAAAACTTTCTCTTATAATATAATTATTTAGTAATTTAATTATTTTAATGAATTTTATATCATAATTTTGTCTTGATGATGTCACAAAATACCATAATTTATAAAAAAACTATTTTTTTACTATTCACATTTTTTTACATATTCATAAATTCATAAATTTTCACTATAAACTAATTTTTGGATAGTGGTTTTAAAAATTAAGTTAGTTTTATAAAATAAATGTTATAAAACCCTTAAAAATTAATTATATTATTTGTTCATAAAATGTAATAATAATATTTTCTTAATGAAAATGTATTTTTCATGAATAAAATAGATTTACAAAAAATCAAAAGAATGACTTTACTAAAAATATAGTAATTATTTTGAAAGTATTAATTTATAAATCATAAATATGTATGACCATTATATATTTCATATGTTCTACAATATTTCTCATTCTATCCAATTTAATGGAATGGTTATAATGGTCACATTTAAAATAAAATAAGATTTTGTTATTCATTTATGATCGATGCCCCGTATCGTTTACAATAAAAAACATGGTAATTGTTTTTAAAAAACTCATGATGTTACATTCTACCCACCCCTTAATAAATTTAATCTTAATAATTTTATCTTGGAATAAAAAACTAGGTTTTTGAATTTTTAAATTACATTCCTTGAAATATAACATCATAAAAAAATTAATAAAACTTCAAATTAAAAAGAAAGAAAAACAAGCCCGACGGTCACATGAGATAACATGAACTATAATTACATATATAAAAACATGTAAATGTAATATAAATCTAATTATCAATCGATGATATAGAGTTATAAAGAACATGATCATTATAATGTTAACCATCACAAAATTGTAAATCTATGATGGGTTAAAAGGAAATTAATTTCTCATTAAGGAAAGTAATTGAGTAACAATTTTATTTCAATATCACATTTTTTTCATATAGTTTGAGGAATTTCATTAACATATATTCAAATAACATGGGTATACTTAGTTACTTGAAATGTAAAGTTTTATCCTTTAATCAATTTTCTACTAAAAACACATGACAAATTTGAACCTTTCATTTATGAAGCACTAGAATCAACTTGTATGGATATATAAATCCATAAAAGGAAGACAACCTATTCATCCTGGCATTATACAATAATGAAAACTAAAATTTTTAGGATATGATAAGATAATTTCTAAAAACAATTAATCACCAAAATTCAACAATAATTCTAAAATTTCAATATAGATCATTACGCAAATAACTATCATAAACATTCCTCAAAAATATTCTAAACAAAGATTAAAACCTAAAAATCAGAAGGATTTTGTAACATAGACATCTAATATAGTATAGAAAATTTATTACTAAATAACATCAATGACTCTTAAAGTATCACTCCATAAATTATATTCCAAAATCATATAATGTAAAATATATTCTAGTCATTTCAATAAATCAACATTATGCCATAATAAAATAAATTTTCCTTCAAAATACAATTTAACATTTACACCTCAAATAAAATACAAGGAATTATGTTTAACCTATTCCTATAATGCTTCCCAAAATTATAGAGATATACTTCTAAGAAAACATTTCTCACTAAATAAAATTTTGATAAAACATTCATTCCCATATTATAACAAATCTTAATTACCTCATAATCATATATCATATGAACTTTAAATATATCCACACCATTAAAATTATGTAGACAAATGAAATGAGATTTTTTTTCAATATAATTTTTCACATGACATATTATGGATTATATATAACTCAAACTTAATAAAGGTCCCCCAAAATACTCCCATCATTAAAAGTTTACTAGTAAATTTAATCATTTCATCATCTGTAAGTCTGACTTTCCTCTTGGATCCCATATATGTAGACAACATTTTCTTAGTAATTCATTAACTATGAATTTCAAACAAATTTCTTAATACATCATTCCTAAAAATAGAATACATGAATTATATCCCCATGATTCATAAATATCAATATGATAGTAATTTATGGATATTAAAATAATTCATATATTGAATCTATATTTCAAGATCTTACTGATGTTCCCTTTCTCTTTCGATATGTTTTCCAACATTTAAAAAGTAAATTTTAACACCACTTCTGGTGTTCCACTTTTCCGAAGAGTGGTAAGAGTTTATATCTTGAAATCATATGAAAAAGATACCGTGACCCACACAATTTTTTCAGAAATGAGTAGGTGTTGGATAACTCAAACCATTTCATTTAGGTGATTTTTATTATCAAGAAGCTTTTAAAATAATTAACAAAATATTTTATGATAATAATAATGATCAAATAATTGAGTATGGATAAGAAGGTTGTGGATGATATCTTTCATTCCATCTTGAAAAATGATCCCTAATCTGTTGAAAATAACATCACTTAAACATGAAATGAATTATTAATGGAAGAGTACTCTATAGGGTAAATATAATACCAATTTTTTTTATAATACTATAATACGTTAACCATTATGTTATATTTATTTTTATCTAATCTAGCATAAGTTACCATAAAATTACAAAATTTTCCATATGATAATAACCCTTATGGTTATAAATAATATTTAGTTTATGATGACAGAATATCATAACATCTAAAGTTATCTAAACAGTTCTATGGTGCCAATTGTATAGAACCTAACAAAACTTTACACATTCTCGTTGATTTAGACTTGAATTCACTTTATTATATTCCGAAAGTTCTTTTCACATTACAATTTTAGAGAATTAATCTATAATTCATACATGAAAACCCACAAGAAAACAAAGTGGATACTTATAAAACAATATCCATTTTTTCAAAATATGAATATTTTAAAAACAAAAACATGCTTTATTTATGTGAAAAAACATAATGAAGTTAAACTTGATTCTTTAATTTCCTTTAATCCAATATAAACCCTATTAAAAACATTTTATAACATGTAATGAACAAAAAATATTATAAATGGACCTAAAAAAAGGAATAGTTCGTACATGAATACTTATAAACATATGAAATCATTTTCATAAACACATACTTCTCACCTATAATGTATCATATAGTTACTTTGGGAAAACAAGATATATACATAAAACATATAAAAAATAATTAAACCATTTAGTTAACTTTGCGAATTACTTACTTAAGATTGTAACCCTCACAACAACCATATGATCTGTAACAATCACAAAAACCTTATAGTATAACCCTCATTGCTACCTTATAGTGTAACCATCACAGTAACACTTGGAATAAACATTATTATCATATTCCAAAATAATCATACTAAATTAATTTGAGGGAGATATAGGTCCCACCCTTCATCATAAATAATACCCAAGAACCAGAACATAATCAAAAAACAAGAATACGTTCATTATAAAAATCATTCTTTGTAAAAAAGCAATTATTAAATGAATACTGTACAAATAAAATGGAAATTTTTTTAATGGAAAACAAAAAAAGAAATATTTATATAGGTAGTCAAAATAATTTTCTATCATGATGGTGGGAAAATTCTTTAATTCCATGAATTTTAAAAAAACATCACTTTGGAATTTCCTAAAAAAATAGAACATAAAATAGGAGTTTGAAAGAAAAATCCATTGCATGATTCCTAGAATAGATAAATTTTTAAAATTGAGAGAAAATATTAAATCCCAGTTTTAGAAAATTTATTTCCATATAAATATATTCATAAAAAACATTTTTAATACATTGACATGATATATAATGTTTTATAAGAATAAATCTATATAACATTTAAAACATTTTTTAGTTAAAGAGTATTTTACCTTGGGTTCCTATTACATTAAACATGTAAAAAATTATTTAATAATGGTTCAAAGAGTGATATAAATATTTTAGATAACTATATTTATATCTATAATACACTGTATAATCTTTTTATTACATCTTCCCACCTATTTATAAATAATATTTGTGATTTCCATTGTTTCAGGTGCGTTCTTTCCCGGGTTTTCATGGATGGTTCACTATGTATTTTCTTTATGAAATGATAATAATAATCTATAAGAGATAAAAAATATATATTTATGTCTTTATAAAATTATAAGTGAATTTAAAATTTCCATGAATGCACTATTGGGAAAGAAAAACTCATCGTCCACGATGTCGGTGAATTAACACACCATGGATGATGATTTTGTTTTTAAGATCAAATAAAGGAAATATGAGACATGATGTTGAATACACCATTAAAACAATAAAATTACACTATATATATGATAATGGAGTTATTTTGAATCATTTTATAGGGTGTGAGGACATGGTAGAAATGATAAATAACTTAAAAGAGAAAAATAAGGAATTTGCCTCTTAAATCGTTTCTCCTTGACAACTTGCTTATGGCTCTTGGTATTGTTCATTTTGTGAGACCAAAAACACTAAAAAGTTTAAAATTATTACTATAAGGTACTTTATAATAGTATATCTGAGATTTATGGCTTTAGGTGATGAAATTATTTTAAGGAATGAGTTTCTTTTTATAATAGATGTGAGGGACAATTAAGGAAATACTTAAAATATTAGACAATAAAAAGTATAATATAAGGGTTAAGACTTCCAAAAGGCCTAAAATATAAATTGTATTACATTTTAGTTACAATATTATTCCATTTGGACTTATTAAATATTTTTTTAATTATTTTATAATTTAATAAAATATTTTATTCATCAAAAACACTTTTTTTTCAAATTTCACAATATTGGTAACTATGACATTAAAAGAAACAAAACCAGCATTAAAATTCAAAAACATTATTTTTCTATATCTTAGACATCTAATAGTTATCTATAGTATTAATAATTATGTTAGAAACTCAAATTATATGTATTTTAATATTTTTAATATCATTTATTTATTTTTAGTGAAATTAATAATTACTACATCATTTTGGTCTAAGACATTATGGTATTGATTTAATCCTGAAAATTGAAAATAAATTTCCATGAAGAATATAATTTTATTTTATTTCAAATTATGATTTATATTTGAAAAAAATATCTCAAATATAATATATTAAAATATTATATTAATTAAGAACTAATGTGTGAAAAACTTGACATTCTTTAAATAAAATATTATAAAGTGATTAAAGATATTTTAGTGTGGTCCAAAAAGTTCCAAATTCATATCAAAATAATATATTGTCCAAATCATACATAATAAAATATATTTAGTCATTTTTTTGGGTAATTTAAGGTTTCTTATAATTTAATTTAAATATATATATATATATTATTTTTCTTGCAGAAGCACTTCATAAGCATTGAATAAGCATTAAAGTTAATTTTTAAAAATATAAAGAAAAAAAAATAATTAACACAATAAAAATTTATTATGTTAATTATAATAATTTATACTCATTCATTAAATATAATTACTCATATCCATGTCAAGACAACTTCTTCAATTTGTTAATTTATCTTTTTTTTCATGCGCAAGTATTACACTGACCTTGGGATAAGATTCATGTTTTGTAACTATAAAATTCTAAAAAATCAGTTTGAAACATAAATTATACCTAATAATTAATAATAAAGTTAGGAATATAACTTTTAGTACTTAATTAGTATATATAAGGCACAAATTTGGACTTTTACAGTGTTGTGGAGGCTCTACGCCGACACTTAAAATGAATTTTTATATTAACTATGGGAAAAAATTAATTAACATGTTATAAATTATTCATGTACAAATTTCTCTTATAATACCATTATTTATACATTTATTAATTTTATTAATTTTTATATCATAATTATTTCATGATGTTATCACATAAATGCCGTATTTTATAATAAAATATATTTTTTATTATCTATAAAAAATTTTATGTTTTCATAAAATTATTAAAATTTCATGATAAACCAATTTTGGTATAATAATTTTAAAAAGTAAGTTTTTTATCAAATAATTATTATGAAATATCAGGAAATTAATTATATTAATTATATAGAAAATGAAATAATAATTATTTTTGGATGGAAATATGTTTTTCATGAATAAAATGTACATAATAAAAATAAGATAGAATGATTTTACTAAATGTATATTACTTATATAAAAAGGATTAATCCATAAATAATCAATAATTATTACCAATATATATTTCATAAGGTTGTTAATACTATTTATTTCTGCCAATTTAATGGAATGGTTATAATTGTCACATTTTAAAAAATATGATTTTGTTATTCGTTTATGATTAATGCAATGTATCTTCTATGATATCAAACATAGTAAATATTTAATTTTTTAAAAACTTAACATGTTACATAAATTCACTTTGAAAAACATGTAGCTATGTACTCCTCAGATTAGATATTTACCCACCAAAAAAGTGCCTATCATCTTAGCCTTTTCTGATATCTCTTTAAAGGAACTAGAGGAAATTATTTCGAACTACCTCTGACTTCTAGGCCTTATAGACGTCCAAAAATATTGACCTCTTATTGTTTAGTAATAAAATGAATAGAATTTTACATAAATTTTATATATCTCACACTAAAATCTTGAATATAAAACTATCCTTACTATATCACCAATAAGTGTTCTACCTCTTAAGCCTAAGAGTATATAATATGAACTCTTGGATGAATAAATATTAAAATCAGTTATAGCTAATCATAGCCATAATATGATATATGAAGAAAAATAATTCACCATTGATGTTCCAAATATGTAAAACCCTAATATTTTAATGTATATTCCTTTTAAATAAATTTAACATGATTAACATCTTGTGGTACATGAAACCCTGAGACTATAAAATATGTACATTTAATAATGTATATGACATAAAACCCTAAGACTGACCAAACAGTGAGATAGTAATATAATATGAAAATTATAATCTAGTTATTGAATTATATGGTATGAATATGATAAACTAAATCATGGAATATTAATAAATAATTCATAATCATTTCAAAATTATTGATAAATTCTTACTAAATAATGTCTTATATTTTTAGTATTGTCATTTTATGCTTTAGAATTGTTATTTTTCAAAAATTGGTTTTATTTTCAATTTTATTCTTGGAATTATAAAAACATTATTCCACTTATATTTATTATATTTTATAAAAAAATATAATTTTTGAAATTATCAAATCAATATCATCTTATGGTGAATTTTTTTTTATTTTTTTAAAAAAGGTTGATTTTTCAGTAAGTAGTAAAAGATGCTGATTATTCAAATACTATTATTTATATTCACTAAATTAAGAAATTTTCATATAAAATTTTGATTTTAATTTTATTTCGATGAATAATAAGTATTATTTATTGAAATTCAAAACAGTTAATTTCATTTGAATCCCATTTTATCTGGATTTTGATATATGTTTTTTTACCTAAAATTATTATTTTTTGAAAACTATTTCTAAATGTATATATACCGAATGACCCGAAGGAATTATTTTTATTTTATTATAGATAATACCCCTTTTAAGAGATGAAGGGGGACCTGTACATGATCCATATTCCCAAGGCACAAGGCTCGACATGACCCGCAATACATGGCCCGAAGGCCCAGAAGCATACCATACCCATTATAAATGTATATGTTTCCTCCATTTTAATTAATTAAAATAATCATTAATGATGAATGATATAAATAAAATATAAGGTTTATATATTTAAATATATGAATTTCATTACATATCATGATTATTAGTAGTCATATAGTTAATATATGATCATCATATGCTTACAATATGTATTTCTTGAAACCCCATTTTTTGACCATCAATTAGTTTTATTTTATATTAAATTCAAAGGCTTATATAATACGAATTTGGAATAATATAATATATATTTAGAATTATCATAATTTATATTATATATTAAGTTTATCTAAAAATTTGCTCATAATGAATAGTGAAAATAGTAAAAATAATTTACCACGGTTAAGATGAAAACGAGTTTATCTGGGGGTTGAACTAAGAATATAGGGATTAAAATGAACTAAAAACGTGTCTAAATCATATTTTATTTCCACATTTAATTATTATCAAATATAATTATTGTTAATGAAAAATTTAGGAACATTATTTCATCTAAAAAACATGTGTATGATTTATTATTTTGAAAATTTTCATGTGTGTCCTCCACCTCAATTATAAAATGGAACACCCTCTCCTTAATTCATCACACCTCACAATACATCTAAAATCAAACAAAGCATAAAAAAAACTATCTAAAAAAATCCTATAACACAATCTTAAGGTTATTATCTTCTAGTAATACCAACCCTAGAATCCTTAATAAGAGATCCAAATTAGGTTATTATAAGAGAAGTTAATTATAATCACTAACCTATTTCATTTTAATTATTCATTTACAATGTTCAATTAAATATAAACACAAAAAATTTAATAAAACCAGTTTATACCATATATTGAAATTAAATTTTATTTGTTGAATAATATTTATCCACCTCCTCCATCATCAAATGAGAAACAAAGTTGTGAGTCATGTGTACGATAGACTACCACCTTGCAAACACATGTAAATTGTTTTCCATCAACGACTCACATGGATAGAGAAAATTACATAATTAATTAATTTATATAATGAATATAGAATTATATTAATTATTTAAAATTAATATATCATCAAATTAATTACCCTTTCTTCTATTAAGATAATTATATCTTTGCTCATGCGTACATGCAACCTTCAGTTTCCCCGATGCGATGAGACACATTTTTCAAGTCAAAATTATGGTAATGTTTAAAAATAATAATAAAATAAGTAAATATGAAATTAATAACATTAATATCATTATTTATAAGATGTATCTACATAATATACCAAAGAAACAAGTCTTTCATATAAAAACATGCATGAGAAAGCAAGGCAATTAACACCTAAAACAACAACAACAACAACAACATGAATAAAAATAAATGATTGTTAATGAATGGGTGGTATGATTTCATAAGTGGGTCATATATGATATTATAAACATGAATATGGTTCTTTATTAAATAAATATGATTTTAAATCCATTATATATGGGTTTGAATGTGATAAACCAAAAAGAAGTGTGAGGTAAGATATTTTGTTTCAATTTCCTTTCATTGAGACATATTATAATGTTAGACACCAAATTTAATTTTATAGTGTATATATATCCCCATTTACATGTAATTACATGAATCCTTTGAACATAGATATATTTTAAATTTTTATTTTGATTCTTTCATCAAATGAGTTTTGAATTGAAAATTACCATGTTGTAAATAATTTCATAACTCAATTTATTTTCATTGTGTTCTATTATTTCTATATCATATTTGATATTATAAGGAAATCAATATAATGATTTTTATTATAATATTATTTAATTCTATGTTATTTATGTTTAATTATATTTTATAAACTTAATTAATTCAATGTTTAATTAAAACATCAATGTTATGATCATTATTAGGATTTCTCGTCTCAAATTGACTTCTTTTGGACATATGTCATGTTATAAACGTATCTTATTTCATGATGTGTATCTACTACCCCTTTAATATGATATAATATGAATCTAAATAAATTCATTTATTTTAATACGTCTTTTTATGTTATTCATTTCATGGGGATATTAATTAAAAAGTTACAAAATTGTTAAGATGTTTACGTTTGAATATCTTTTTAATCGGGATTTTTTATGCTCAAATTTCCATTTAAGAAAATTATTTTATCTTTTCCAAGAAACCCATATAATTTTATTCTATTTTTTTATTCATGAGTTTTTCATTTAATATAAGTACATAAAATTATTTAAAACTTTTATTTAATAAAATCCAACTTTATTTCTCTCTTTAGTGGAAAATAATTTTTCCTATGAATCTATGTTTTCTAAAAAAATTAAAAAATTATTAAATTTAACTATTTTAATTATTTTTTAACAATAGTAGTCATTTTAAAAAAATGTATAAAAGGAATATTTCTATCATTTTCCAAACAATGTACTTTTGAATTTTATTAAATAAATATGAAAGGAATCAATGTTTTTAACATACTTGGAATCAAAAAAAACTTTACCATTTCATGACCACTCATTACATTGAAAGATACATTACCAGTTAACAAGATTCTTTTTAAATAAAATTTTCCCTAATATCTTGGAATTTTTTATTTTTTAAATGTAATTTTCAAAATGAAAAAATTATTTTCCTTAAAATGGTTTTAATGATATTTTCATGGTACTTTAATTAATCTATGAAAAAAACCATTTATTTTACTTATAATTCATTGGGGATATATTATAATAATAACACCCTTATCATTTCTTTGGATGGATTATGATCAGTTTGACTGGGGAATGTATTGATGTAAAATTTCTTGACTAAATTTGTATTCATTAACTTCCCCTGGAAATATTTACTTTCTTATGATCATTGGAAATTTTATTTATAAAAGAAATATTATTTATCAATTATATGATTATTTTTAAAACTGTATATAATTTATACATACTATTTTTTACTTTGAGAGTTATTTGATTGATTGGGTAATTGTTGATATTTTTTATTCCTTATTCAATATAGATATTTATTGATAAGGCATATTGATCCCAAATTAAGTAGATCATTCAATATATGAGGAATTTATTGGAAATACGATGAAGAATGGGGTCTGAGATTATATTTCCCCTCAATACATCGATAATATCATCAGAAGAATATATAAGGATGAATCAGATGGTTTTTTCTTACATATCTAGGAAATAAACAATCTGCCAAGATAGAATATGTGAGTGAAATTGATTTTATATCATATACTAATCATTACTAATCTACATCTATATAGCCAAATAAATATTTCTTCCATTTTCATTGTATAGAAAACTGAAATCCACCACCCCCTTGATATAACGAAGTACTATTTTTACTGAATGTAAGTGGATTTCATTGGGATTTATTAGATACCATGATTCTTTTCATGTGAAAAAACAACATAATATCTTATTGATTTCAAGTATAATATAATTCCAATAATTTTCCTATATTATGTGAAATTAACTACATTTAGTTCACCATCTCATTATAGTTTCATCTAGGTAGCCACTAGAGTCATCATCTCCTTGGAATTATCCATCCCAAATATTATAAAAACTTCATTGACATATCTATATTCAGAAAGGATTGTGTCATTCTTTCCTTGTGGAACCTATAAATGTAGAAAAAATGTTAGTTCACAGATCTTTGACATTTCAAACTAAAATTTTCATGGATTCCACAAACTGATTATACTATGCTTCATCTAATCCATTAAATATTATTTCATCGACATATAGAAGCACCATCATCCTTTGATTTTCATTTTTGACATATATATTATAATCAAATACACTATAATAAAAATTGAACTTCTCAAAAATTTGATCTATTCTTGAATACCTTGATTTTGGGGATTGATTCAACCCATATAACACCTTCTTCAGATGAAAAAAATACATTATCATGTTTATAAATGAGATAACCATGTGGCTTCCCAATATAAATTTTTTATTTAAAAACCTCATTCCGTAATGAATACATGAAATCCATCGGTAATACTTTAAACCTTCTATGAACTATTTTAGACAAGAATAATTTGACTCTCTCATGACTTCTAATAGTTACAAATGTTTTATCAACATCGATAACCTCTATCTAGGATTAACCTTTGCACACTGGTCATGATTTATTTTGAATCATTGCATCATCTTTATTCATCTTATTTCAAAAGACCCATTTATCCTCAATGACATTATTATATATTGGTCTTGAAACAATCCCTTAGTATATGATTCATATTAATTTGGTCAAGATCATCATGCATATCTTGAACATATTTTTCGTCTTTGACTGATTCCTAAAAACATTTAGGCTCTACCTATAATAATAATGATTTTTTTCTATAGAGTCTTCATCCTTATTTTCTACACTAGCATTGTATGATCCCTGATTATGTTAATTATATCAATTTCATCTCATCTATTTGATATTTTTTAGATAATAGTTTAATAAAATCCTTTTCATTATCTGATTTTTTTTGAATTATCCTATGGGACTCAAATATCCCTTGATTTTCCTATCTCTTCATCACCATCCTTCTGAGATCAATCATGTATTTTTGAAATATTCCTCTCATTATCTAAAATAGTTACATAATTGCTTTAAAATACATTTCCCAACCATTTATTAATGCATTTATATGCTTTTATTTTCATTTTTTATCCAATAAATATCCCTTCATCTCTATGGGATTCATATATCATGTGTTTCTCCTTAGTGAGAATGAAACACTTATATCTAAAGACCTGAAAGTACTTGAACACTGGCTTATTTTCATACCACTTCTCATATGGAGTCCTCTCTTTTGGAAATAATAATGCTCTATTTGATGTGTATACTAATGGAATCACTGCTTCACTCCAAAACTTATCAGGAAGGTCATTCTCAATGGGAATTGTTTTAGCCATGTTGTTGAAAATTCTATTTCTTCTATATTTTTTTACCTAGAATCTTCTCAACTTCCCTTCTATAAGTTGTTATGAAACTAAAAAACTTAGAATTGTGAGTGATAACTGAATGCCATCACATTATTCTAGAATAATAAATAAAGAATACATATTATCTCCACCCATAAATAGGTCTTGGAGAAATATGTCTGCACACATCTATATGAACCAATTCAAGCACTTTTCTGACCATTTATCTTTTTATTTATAGGTATTTCAAATGATCTTCCCTTACTGACAGTCATCACATGTATGAGTACAATAATAGGATAACCTAGAGAGGTCATGAGAAATCTCATATTTCACCAGATCTTCCAAGTAACTTTGTCTCAAGTGGATCAAGGTGTTTATGAAACAACTTATTTTCATATTCCTTGAAAAATAGAACATATCATCTTATCCAATAACATGGTTGAGATTAACTTTCTTACATATTACCAGTAATATAACTGCAACGTATTTTTCCTTTATGACACATAGTTTATTGGAAAAACTTATGGGATATTCTAAATCAAATAATTGACTAACACATAGTATGTTTTGACTAAAACATTCAATAACCCTGACATATGCTTGTCTCATGTATTTCCCCCCAAACATTACTTTCACTGAGCTAATAATTTTCACGACTTAATCATTAAAAAATCACATGATACATTCCTTATCGTATTATTTTAGTATCACTAGGTCTTTGTTTCCTATAACATGGTAGGCTCATCTACTATCAATTATCCATATTCTAGTGTGATCTATTACTTTTAATGAAATTTCTGCAACCACCGCATGTTCATATATGTTATTTTTGATCTATGTTTTTGAATTCA
Source organism: Viscum album (assembly GCA_963277665.1). Classification (NCBI taxonomy): domain Eukaryota; kingdom Viridiplantae; phylum Streptophyta; class Magnoliopsida; order Santalales; family Viscaceae; genus Viscum; species Viscum album. The sequence continues at coordinate 2,134,802,304 of OY728143.1, forward strand.
TTCACAGTTTGGATTGATAATATTGATCTTCCAAGGATTAGGATGTACCCACTTCATCTTTTATAACTGCAAATTGATTTTGAATTTTTAGCACATTTGAGGATACATTGAGCTGCTGCTTATGATCTCATTCAATCCGCTTCGACACATTCCTATGCATTATTGATGAGAAATATCTATCCATGTGAGCTAATTATAATCACCCAAAAAAATTACAATCAAATGATATCTAGGAATATTGAGATCTATATGGATGCCTCTGTCGGTGTCATTTCCTTCAATACCTCTTGGAAATATAATAGACATTTTGTGAGTGTCCCATTATTCCACAAAAATATTATCTAATACGAGGTACATTTCTGTATGTTACTACTGCACTACTTGTATTCAATTGGATTATATCAATATTCTAGTTCTGATTTATACCCAAATCAATATTCAATCTCATAGTTAGTGCTTATGGTCTTACTTCAACCTGTACTACTTTCTATTTTCGATCAATCACCAATCCAACTATAAAATCAGATCTATTATTTTATTATCCTGAAATTAATCTCTCTATTTCTCATGTGTTTTAAACTATATGTTTCCATTTTATACTTCCTTTGTGACATGATTTTCATGAGACAACAATTTCTCATGATCTTTCACTTTCCTTTGCAGGTTGACAACCTCATGCTCAATCTTTTCAATGAGTTTGTCTTGATCATTTGCTGTATTATTCAAACTATCAATCATCCTTTTTTATTCTTAAACATTGATCTTATACTCACATATCATATTAGAGTTCTCTATACTTGAAGACCTAGATGTTCTATTTCCTCTATCAATTCTGAATCCTCTTCTTCTTGCTCCTATATAAAGAGGTTGGCATCATGAACTGTAATGTTGGATTCCTTTTTTTGGATCTCCATTCATCTATATATTCAAGTGTAGCTTCTAATTCAACATAGAGGAAAAATATTACTTCTAATTATACTTCATCATTGTATCTTTCATCACATTTTTGGGAATTTCTGACAATTGCAACCATAAAATCTTCTTTATGATCCTTATAGTCCTCCAACTCTTCTTCCACACATTCTTTAGAATTTTCATCTTCTTTAGAATGAAAATTATTATTTTTGAAGATATTATTCATACCTTTCATGAAGCCGGAATACTTATTCATGGGAATTTTGACTTTATCCTCATCATAATCTTGATAATTTATAGGGCACCTCACTACAAGATGTCCAACATCTCCACATCAAAATCATGCAGGTGGAAGCTTCCCTTTAACTTTCCTTTTCCTCTTCATAAATTTGATGAAAGGAATGACATGAATTTATCTATATCTTTATCTTCCTACAAATCTTTGCCAGCGAGCTTATTAATTGCCCTAAATTTCACTTTTTCACAATACCCCTTTCCCAAAAAATCATTATCATCAGTTCTCATCTCGTATGAAATAAGAGTATTGTAAAAGGTATCCAATTTCAGCTCAATTAGATATTTCCTTCAAATAAAAAAACATTTAGATTGAATGGTGGTTGAATTATATGAATAGTGCACTTGAAAATCTTTACATATTCAATAATTTCTCATAATCCAAACATTTATTATACAATATCATTCACTTGTTCAAAGAATGAATCAACAGACTCATTAGGGTGCATTATGAGATTCTCATACTTGTTCCATAGAACATTAAACTTTTATTCTCTATATTTTGAATTTACCTTAAAGATATTTTGTGTCTTTCCCCGCATATCATGTGATAAATTACATGAAATCACTATCATATAGATAGAATTAGACATGGATCCCCCTAAGGCACTAATTAATTTGGAATCTGTATCAAACTTCCTTCGACCAGCTTATGATAATTCCCCACTATCGATACTGGATGAAATTCCACACATTGTTGCCATAATAAAATCCATTCATAAATTTTAGTAGTAGTTTTTATATGTTTCATCCATAATAGAAAATTGTTTACATCGAAGATAGGAATTAGTTTGTGATTGAAAAAAATCCATTTATTCTATTGAGAATGAACCACTGACTTTCACACTTTATCTCAGATACCAATTGTTATCCCAACTAGTTTAAATACCCAGAGAGGGGGGTGAACCAAGGTATGAACAATTAGAAACAATTACCCTTAGGATATTTTTTTATTAAACAAAAAAATTCTTCTCTCCATTTATAGTTTCAATGTATAAATAGAAATGAAAGCTTGCATGAGGCACATCAATTTTTCTTGCTTCACCCTTAATATGCTATGTACATGGAGAATACAACAACAATACACAAATGTATAAAATCCACTATGCCTCTCATCCACAATACAAGGTTCAAGATAGATCACTTCTATGTCCATGATCACTGCCTTTATAATATTTAGGGTCATCTCACTGCTTTCCCAAGGTTCAATCTCTGGCTCCCTTTCTATGGCTCACTACTGATGGAATGGATCACCTTCTTCCTCTTCCATTTCTTATTACTCTAAAATGGGTCCACACATAGGTTATGAACATGTAAGTCCCTTCATTATTAATAATGAATGAATAATCAAGGGTAGGTAGATGCTCGGTTAGATTTATTTCTAGGTATCTCCTTCACTTTTGAGAAAACTACAGAATGCAACACTTACACTTTCCAGACAACTGGATTAGACATCTCTTTACTATAGAAATATAAATCACCTCTTATTTGGAAATATCCTTAGGATATTCCATGTTTTATTTTCACTACCTTAAATGTAGTAGTGAATAAAATCCTTCTATAAGTATTGTCGAATGGAGAAAATCCTATGTGTTTTTATTCTTCTTCTTCTTTAGAATTCAGATATGACAGTGGTACTATTCATAGGGAAATGTTGGTTCATATATCTGGGTGCAAGATTCTAGTGTGAAAACACTATGCAAGACCCTAGAATGAAACCCCTTGTGCGATATCTTGGCACAAGACCCTATTATAAGATCCTGGCATGAGACCCGAGCACAGGATCCTGAGATGAGGCCCTAAAACAAGACCTTGAAGCAATACCCTGGCGTAAGACACTTGTGCAAGACCCTACAATAAGACCCTGACACAAGACCCTGGAATAAGACCCTGGTGTGATAACAAATTCTTTCTTTTCATGAGATCCTACTGTGAGTCCCCTTTTTCTCTTTTCACAAGACGTTGTTTAGATAATTCACAACACTTACACAATATCAATGGAATATACTCATATGTGAGATCTCTCTTCAAAACTCTTTCATTAGATATATTTTTTAACCTCTTTTGGGAGATACTTCCATGAACCTCTTTCGCAAGATCTCTCCAAGAACCTCATTCTTGAGATCTCTTTGCGATCCTTCTTCCCGGATGTTGCTTCAGATCAATATTTTAATAAGAAATACATTAATGTTTAAGGATGGGTTAGGGGTATTTTAGGCATAAATCCACCTCCTTAACACCAAAAATCATGGAAAACCATCAACCACATCGGTATCACACTCTCCCAGAACCTCCAACCATGAGTACCTAGTGTGAGTTCTACTCGCGCATTGCATGAGATCTAGGAGTGAGTCATGATTGATTTTTGAAACATCTGACTACAATATCCAAAGAGAATCATGAGAAATGTAAAAGATTGCATTGGGAGATCCAAACACAATAATGAGTGCTATGCGAGATCCCATCACGATGTAAAGAAAATCATGCACTTCACGAGATCTCGATGCGAGATCAGTTTAAACATTTGTACTATGTGAGATCAGTCCATCATTTGTGATTTGCAATATCAATTTAGTATTCGCACTCTATGAGATCAGTTCAACATTCATACTCCTCAAGATCAGTTTACTACACACGCTCCATGAGATCAAATAGTTTGCCTTTGCGCAAGATCATATATTCACATGTTTCATGAGATCAGATATTCATGCTTTCCATAAGATGAGATATTCATGATTTTCATGAGATTAGACATAAACGCTTTCTGTGAGATCAGTAATTTTCCCTTTCCAAGAGATCAGATATTTTTGCTAACTCTTCATGCCTTATTTTACAACCAGCCTTCATCAACAACCCCAAACATTGTCAATAAAAAACATCAACCCAAAAGCACCATCATGATATATTTTTTATGAACATTATCCTACATGGAAAACTAGTTATGTGTTATTATGGATGACCGGATAATTACTCTTTTATCTTATCATGAGAATGTTTTTTTAACCCTTTTTATAGCGTGGGTTTTTAAAAATGGAATTTTCAAATTTCAAATCCTTGAATTCGAAGTGCGTGTTCAAATTGTGAGGTCACAATTTATTGATGGTGGGGATAAAGTAAAAACCCAACATTTTAATTTATATTTATATAATATAAATTAAATATCCTTTATAACTTGAGGTACACACATCCCTGATACATTATAATGATACCACTATGTTTGATAACATATATGACACGCAACACCAAGCATAATCTATCCCTTATTTAAATTTTAAATATGATCATTATAACATAGTGGTTGAATTGGTGGGTATGAATATAATTAACCAAATTATGTTATATATGTATATATATATATATATTCCATAATTAATAGAAAATTAATTTGTAAATTTTTACTAAAAAATCATTCCAATTTTTAGTAATCTCATTTTATGCTTCAAAATACATATTCATTAAAAAATGGTTTTTTTTTCATATTATGTTTTAAATTATAATAAATTATTAAAATTTTAGAAAAATTATATTATAAGAATATGATTTTATAAATAATAAATTTTTAATTTATTTATGGGGAAATTTTGATATTTTTTTTGAAAAGGATGATTTTCTATGAATAGTGAAAATACCGAATTTTCAAAAATTATTATGTATTTTCATTAAATTAATTATTTTAAAAGTATCATTATAAATTTAATTTTAATTAAAATTAAAATAATAATTATTTAATTATGTTTAAAATAATTAATTACATTTTAATCGTCTTTATAATTTATTTTTATGTTAGTTTATTTTAATGCTTAAAATATCAATTTTCTGAAAACTGTTTTTAAATGCATAATGTTTTCAAATATTAATTACTTAAAATAAAAAGTAAGGATGAATTAGAAAAAAATTAAATATTTTAAATATAAATATATAAATTCAAATCATTTTTATGAATATTACTAGTTATGTAGTTAATATATGATCATCTCATGAATGAAACATGTATTTCATGAAAACCCATTTTTCAACATGTGTGTGGGTTTTATTTTAAATTAAATTCATAAAATTATATACATTTAATTTTTAAAAAATAATTATATATTTTGAATCATAATGATTTATATTATAAAATATGGTTACAAATTTTTTTATAATTTCCAACGAAAACAGTAAAATATGTTACCATGGTTAAAGTGAAAATGGGTTTCCTAGGGTGTTAAACAAAAAATATAAGGGTTAAAAAGTCCTAAAACATTTATAAATCATATTTTATAGCCATATTTAGACCTTATCCCTAATTATTATTGATAATTATTAAATTTTGATCATTTTGGCATGTGAAAATTGTGGGTATGATTTTTTTAAAAAAAATCAATGTTTGTCCTCCTCATTTATAAAAGGGAACTCCGTACCTTTACTTATTGGAACCACTATATCCACATGAAATGAAAAATACCAGAAACAATATCCATCCAACATCCAAATACACGTTCTAAAGGTGTCCTTATTCCCAAAAGACTATCTATAGGGTCCATAATAAGAGATCTAATGGAGGAACTTCTATGTAAAGGTAATAGTATTCACTAAGCTCTTTCATTTTAGTTATTATTTTTTCCTTTTTAAATTAGGTATTAATACTTAAAATGAAATGTAACCAGTATCTAACATAAAATGAGATTTTATTATGTTGATGGAATAATATTTATATATATCCTTCTCCATAAAATTGGAAACAAAGCGATCACATGTGTGTACGGTGGATGACTGCCTCACGAAACATTTTATTTTCCATCAATAATTCACATGGATAGTAATAATGATGAAAATAATGAATATATTTAAAAATATTACATGATATTATTTACGATAAATTAACATATCACCCAATTTTTTACCTTTAACCCAATAAGGGAATGATATCGTCACTCATGTGTACATACAACCCACCATCTCCATGAATAGATGCAAATCACATTCCTTATCAAAAATTAAGGTGTGGTTTTAAAAATAAATCAAATAATAAAATAATATATTTATAAAATTAATATAATTCTGAATTTGATGAAAATATATCCTATACACAATAACTATAACTTTAATGATAAAACATGAATGAGAAAAGTGGGTAATTAACACCCAATACAATTAGAATAATAAAACATTCTTATAGAATGGGTGATAAGATGTTATAAGAGGATCATATATGAATTTTTAAAAATTAATATGATTATGGTATAAATTATTAACCCACATAAAACCCTTATATATTATTTCAAATCATTTTAAACAAAAAATAAGAATTATGTAAGATATTTATTCTCAGTTTCTATTCATTAATGTATAATGCAATGCTATGAACCAAATTTATTTATACTATGTATATAATGTGAATTTTATAGGTTATATCATGAATCCTTTATACTTCATGGTATTTTATATTATAATATCTATTATTTCATCCAAGTAGATTTTACTTGAAAATTACCAAGTTGTATAAACATTCATAACTATATTTATTTTCATTGGGTAATATTACTTATTAATTGTCTTTAACATTATACGATTATGTGTGTAATAAATTATTATTATATTATGATTCTTTGACACTTGTTTTATTTTTGATTTAAATTGTATACACATAATATATTAATACCCACTTCAACATTGTGATCATTGTAAAAGTTTATTGTCTCAAATTGTCATTATTGGGAAAAATTCTAGGTTATGCACCTATCTTCTTTTATGTAGTGTATATAATACCCCATAAATATGTTATATCATGAATATAATTATATTCATTGAAATTAATATTTCATTAAATGATATTCCTTTCAATGGTGTGATGAAACCATCCCAGATACCCTCTCAAACCAGTAACCAACCCAAACCGCCACATACTTGAGGGGAATTCCTGATCCGCATTGGATAGGGGTTGGAACCCCAACATAAAAAAACCATAGGTAACTATTTCACAAAAAATGATGTATAAATCCTTGAATATATATATATATATACAAGTTGGACTCCTCACGTATTAATCACGTTTTAATGATCACAAATCTTATTCAACCTTGTTAACTCCTGTAAATTATATCAAATCATGTGTATTAATGTTTAAAGTATTCTCATTCATTAAGAAGAGCCATTAAAGATCTTAATTGATCTACATTCAGTTTAATAACTATATACTATCTTTTATCTACTCTCATAATACCTTCTTTGACAAATGCTTAAGTCTAATCCATTCTATTATCATCATTGCTTAAGTCTGAACATAGTTACTTTGAAAAGTATGAGACACCATGAGTCTACCACTGGTTATGTCTTTCTGGAACCGTGAAGAAAGAAACCATGAAGCAGACACCGTGAAGCAGACACCGTGACCGCGAGACACCATGATCATGATACACCGTGAAGCAGACACTGTAAACATGAGACACCGTGACCGCGAGACACCGTGAAGTAGAAACTGTAAACATGAGACACCGTGACCATGAGACATAGTGACATTCAAACACCATGAACAATCCAAACATAGTGTGAAGGAGACACCATTTCCATGACATACTGTGACACCATTTCCTAACATGTTTTTTTTTGTCATTTTTCTATTTAATATCCAACGATCATATTTTAAGATTTTAATGCACTGACATAATTAATGTTTCTTTGTAGACATATCATCAGACAATACGAGGTATGAGGTGTAGTATCCATGAAACCTGTCAGCTCCAACACATGAATTCCAAGATAAAAGTAAAATGTGGCCAAGAATCAAATAGCGTGATACTGAACGAAAAATAAGGATGTGAGCACGATAATGAATAACACTGAGAAAATATTTAAAGGAAATATTGTCTCATGTATGCAACTCGACACTACTGAAGAAAACACGAATCTTATTTAAAGCTTAGAGAACATATTCGCACTGAAGAACCTCATGAATAACACAAGCTAAATCACAAAACTCTGTTTTATTGATGATGACTCGAGATCTGAATCTGCTTCATCTCAGGGAGTCCAAAGATATAAAGACTAACACTTAGAGAATTTCTGAACCCATATATATATTTATGCTCTATTGTGTATCTGTTTATTATCTTTCGAGTAGAGTGTGTACCTGTAGAACAACACACTCTGTATACTACATTAAAACTAAAGGATATAAGATATCCTTACTCAAACACTCATTTACCCTTGTGTATACCCACAGATAAGTGTGGAAGAGGTCCCTGTGTGTCCTGGTTATTTATACCCACAAAAACTGTGGAAGAGGTCCCTGTGTGACCTGGAAAGTCTTTGTACTATTGTTAACCCCAATCCAGGGTGTGGATCAAAGTTTATTTATATAAAATTCTTGGTGGCAGGTGATCACCAAGTGGAGTGGATTAGGTCTCGACTTGAGACTGAACCACTTGTTTCATATCCGTTATACTTATTAATTTAGTTTTATCTATTTTATTTCTTTACTATATAATTCATAAATCACTAATTTCACTTTGATAGTTAGTCTTGGAAATAATTTATAATTGTCTTGTCTTAGTAGAATAACTTCAAAAGTAATATTAATAAAAAAAATTAAGATTACTGAGAATTAATCAATCTTCTAATAAGTTACTTAAATAATAAAACTCTTATAACTGTATAACGTTGATTAAATTGGCTGTATTTAATATTTGGGGAAACATTTTTAGAAATAATTTTTACAGAAATTTTTATAGTTACTCAATTCACCCCTCCCCTCTTGAGTAATATACTCCGACCAAAATTTGGTATCTGAGGATGTTTATTAAGACTATTTGTAATCTTATTCAACTATGATTGTAGTTTTATTTTAAATATCTATAAATTTCTGTTAATTATAAATTTCTAGATATTTTAAAGTAATACTTTATTATGGATAATATTTGGAAGGTTTTGTAACAAACAGACCACCAATCATTAATGGTACTAATTATTCTCAATGGAAAATTAAAATGAATATGCATTTAGAGAGTATGAGTTTTGAAATTTGGTAATCCATTATAGATGAATACATAATTCCTTCTACCGATAGAATCACATGGGATGAACCTACCAAAACTTCCTACAATAACAAATACAAAGCTATGAATGCTTTATACTGCTCCTTAGGAGATGAGGAATTCAATAGAATTTCTTCTTGTAAAACTTCCCATGAAATTTGGGATACCCTATCTGTCTCACATGAAGGAACATCTAGTGTAAAATAAATGAGACTTAATAATTATACTATTAAATATGATAATTTTAAGATGAAACCTGATGAACCTATCTCTGACATGTATCTTAGGTTCAATGATATTGTCAACACAATGATTTCTCTTGGAAGAGAAGTCACTGCCAAGGAACATATCATGAGAATTATTATATGTCTACCTGAAGATGGTGGGGAACCACTGTCACTATTAGAGAATCATGCGGCATCAGAAAACTACCTATAAAAGAACTCATTGGGAAACTGATGACTTATGAGGAAGATCAGAAAGTCAACAAGGAGGAGGAAGATGAGCCAAAGAGGAAATCTGTTGCATTCAAGACCACCACCTCTAAGCACAAAGACAAAGGGAAACTGGAAGCTTCTGTAGAAATTTCTAGTGATGAATAATCATCATCCAATAATGATGAGGAAATGGATCAACTAGATAGTATATTCAAAAAATTTTACAAAAATAATAAATTTTTTAGAAATCCTAACTTCAAGGGATAATATGAACAAAAAGAAAACGGGAAGAAGGACTAGAAAAGAATTGACAAGACTAATGAAATTGTCTACTATGAATGTAAGTGCAAAGGAAATATTAAGGCAGACTGTCCAAAGTTCAAGTAAAAAAAGAAATATGAGGACAAGGACAGGAAGTAATAAAAGTAAATGAAAGCAACTTGGAGTGCTTCTGAGGATAGTTCATGTGACTCAGAGACATCACATGATGAATAGTCTAAAAAAATCCAATATGTGTTTTATGAAAAACACATCTGAGGTAACACTGGACTCTTATGTACATAATTCATACTATTATGAAGATGAAAGTGACTCTGAAAATATGACTAATAAAGAAATTTTTTAATACTATAACATGATTGAGGAAACATGAAATGAAATAAAAGACAAATATAAATCATTAAAGAAACAACATGCTCTTACCGTAACTGTTAAATCTAAACTCACAACTAAAAAAGAGAAAAATTCCCAACTACTCAAAGAAAAAAATGAATTAAAAGGGTCTAATGAGCAATTAAAGAGTGACTTAGAAAAGTTTACTAATGGGAAAAATACCCTTACCCAAATGCTAGGAAAATGGATTTCCCCTAAATTCAACACTAGAATTGGTTATCAACTTGGTAAAAGAAACCTTGGTAGAACAAACTTTATTTTAAAATATAGGACATACAGTTTTGCTCCCAGTTCTGGACCCAAATCAACTAATTAAATCCATGATACATATTCTATTGTTTCAAGTTTTTGTGGACCAAATACAGTTTATTTTTCAAATACTTTACAAAATGCTTATAGGAAACCTATGAGGAAAATATGGGTTCCTAAAGCACTTATTACTAATATTACTAGACCAAAAAAAGTATGGGTACTAAAATCTATTTTTTTCTTAATCTTTTTAAAGGAATGCTACTTAAAGAGCTCCTGCAAAAGTCTACGGTACTTAGACAGTGAATATTCAATCACATGATAGGAGACTACTCATGCTTTAAAATATTGATAAACGTAGATGTAGGACATGTCACATTTGGTGACAATTCCAAGGGAAATATTATTGGCCTCGGCTAAATCGGTAACTCTAACTTAGTTTTAATTTCTAAATTACTATTTCTTGATGGTTTTAAATATAATTTGCTTAGTATCTCACAATTACGTGATGATGGATTTCATGTTATATTTGAAAATGATGCTTGTAATGTCTTTAATTGTAAATATGAATTAGTATTTTATACATTGAGAAATTAAAATGTTTATTCTGTTAATTTAGATTCTTTAGCTTCTCAAAATGCTTCATGATTAAGTGTATTTCATAAAGAATCTTGGCTCTGGCATAGGAGACTAGGACATTGTAATGTTCACTCCCTTATAAAAATAACTAGAAAAATCCTAGTTAAATACTTACCCAAACTTGAGTTTCCAAATGAAAAAGTGTGTAATCCCTGTCAAAAGGAAAAAAAACACAAAGTTTCCTTCAAAACAAAGAAAGAAGTGTTAACTTCTTAACCTCTCAAACTGTTTCACATGGATTTCTTTGGAACATCTAGAGTTTCTAGTTTAAATGGGAAGCACTATGTTAATGTTCTTGTAGATGATTTTTCTAGATATACTTGTACCTTCTTTATGTCTCAAAAAAGTTAATCCTACTATTATTTTACCAAATATTCCAAGTCATTAGAAAATATTAGTGTACTTAGAATTAAATCATTAAAAAGTGATCATGGCCGTGAGTTTGAAAATCAAGAGTTTGAATCCTTTGGCTCACAAAATGGTTATAGTCACAATTTCTCTGCCCCTATAACACCTCAGCAGAATAGTGTTTTAGAGAGAAGAAATAGAACCCTGCAATAAATTTCTAGAACAATGCTTAGTGAATATGACCTACCTATTTATTTTTGGGATGAAGCTGTCAATACAACATACTACATAATCAATAGAGTGTTGATCAAACCTATTCTTAAGAGGAATCCTTATGAATTATAGAACAATAAAAAACCCAAAGTTAGCTACTTCAAATTTATAGTTTCAAAGTCTATATTATTAATACCAAAGACAATATTGAAAATTTTGCATCCAAAATTGATGAAGGTATATTCTTAGAATATTCCATTTCTAGTAAATCCTATAGATTGTTCAATAAAAGAACTAAATGTATGGAAGAATCTGTTCATGTCAAATTTGATGAAACAGATCCACATGAGCCTAAAACCATAGTAGAAAATCTTGAGGATGATGTATCAAATCTAAACATCAATTCAAAATCCTCAAATTCTTCTGTGAAAGAATATGTGAAAACATCCAACTTTGGAAATTTTTTAGAATCAAGTCATAATGAACCTAAATCTATTGATAAACCTAAAATCACTAGTCCCTCTTTTTCTAGAACTGTTAGAACTCTTAAGAACCATACCTTAGATACTGTTGTAGGAGACATAGACAAAGGAACTCAAACTAAAGCATCTCTTAGAAATCAGGTTGAACATCAAGTCTTCTTGTCACAACATGACCTAAAAACATTAATGATGCTATCAATGATAAATTTTGGGTGATGACTATGTAAGAAGAACTTAATTAGTTTGAAAGGAACAAAGCTTGGAAACATGTTGAAAGACCCAAGGACACATTCACCATAGGAACTAAATGGGTGTTTAGAAATAAGGTAGATGAAGTTGGTAACATAGTTAGAAACAAGGATAGATTAGTTTCATAAGGCTATAGTCAAGAAGAAGTAATTGAATATGAGGATACATTTTCACCAGTAGCCAAACTTGAAGCCATCGTAATATTTCTTACCTATGCTGCACATCTGAATTTAAAACTATATCAAATGGATGTTAAGAGTGAATTCTTAAATGGGTATACAGCTGAGGATGTTTTTGTTGAAAAACCCCCTGTATTTACAAACCCCCATTTTTCAAATCATATTTTTAAACTATCAAAAGCTTTATATGGTTTAAAGCAAGATCCAAGAGCTTGGTATGATAGGTTGAGTTCTTTTCTTATTTCTAAAGGTTTTACAAAAGGAATAGATGATACTACCATTTTTATAAAACAAATTTCTATTGATGTTTTAGTTGTTCAAATCTATTTAGATGACATTATTTTTGGATCTTCGAAGAATTTTTTATGTGTTGATTTTTCTAAAATGATGCAAAAAGAATTTGAAATGATTTTAATGGGTGAACTAAAATTCTTTCTTGGATTTAAACTATTTCAAAATAATGATGGAATTGTTTTAACTCAAAGTAAATATACTAGATATCTTCTAAAACATTTTGGATTGGATAACACTAAAAGTAGTGACAATCCCATGAGTACCACTTGTATGTTGGATCTTGATGAAGATGAAAAATCTATTAATCAAACCACTTATAAAGGAATGATTGGAAGTTTACTCTACTTAACTGCTAGTCACCCTGACATTATGTTTAGTGTGTGTATGTGTGCTCGTTTTCAAGAAAATCCTAAGGAATCTCATTTAAATGATGTAAATAGAATTTCCAAATACCTCAAGTATACACCCAATCTAGGACTGTTTTATCCTAAAGGAGAATCATTTGAATTAGTTAGTTATTCCAATGCTGACTTCGGTGACTGTAAGTTAGATAGAAAAAGAACCTCTGGAACATGTCACCTTTTAGGCAATTCACTAGTATCATGGTGTAGTAAGAAACAAAATTCTATTGCATTGTCTACTGCAGAAGCTAAATATATAGCTACTGGAAGTTGTTGTGCACAAAGTTTGTGGATGAAACACACATTACTAGATTATAGATATCAATTCAGACATGTACCTATATATTGTGACAAAAAAAGTGCTATTAACATCTCAACAAATCTTGTTTCACATTCTAAGACAAAGCACATTAATGTAAGACATCACTTTTTGAGAGATCATTATAAAAAAGGTTATATAACTTTGGAATTCATTGGTACTGAATATCATCTTGCTGATATATTCACCAAACCCTTAAATTCTAAATGAAGAGACTAAATAATACATGAACTAGGCATGATAAACCTCAAATAGATATCTTACTATTCGAAATCTTACTGTTTTATACTTTACTATTTCATGATTATGATTTCTCAGCTAGTGTTTCGTATTACTATCTCACCGTAATGCTCATTTACTATCTCTCAGTTTACTTTCTCACCATAATGCTCAGTTACTGTCTCATAATTTACTGTCTCACCATAAAGTTCATGTGCACTGTCTCACCATGAAGTTCGTTCACTGTCTCACCGTAATGTGCATTTACTGTCTCACCGTAATGACCAGTAATGGTCTCACTGTAAAAATTCTTTATGATTTTTTTTGTAAAAACCCATATCGCGGTAATTATTCTTTTCCCTTATTTATTTTCCCGTGTTTTTATTTATGCGACGTTTGGTATTCCTAAATGATAAAATAGAGTATCACTCGATTCTTCACTCAGGGGTTCATCTACTTACTCATTTATAACCCTTCTTCATCCCTGTAATACTTCTCTCTCTCTCAAAACTTTAGTGAATGCCAAGAATGAAACGTCATTCATCTTCGACACCTGAGAAGTGCAGCTCGAAGAAGAAGAAGATTTCACCTAAGCTAGCACCTAAAGGACCTTTAAATCAGAATCTAGTAAACCACTTTGTTGTACCTGAGAAAGAGATTTTCCCCAAATGGCTTATGTCTCTTAAGTTTCTAGAATTGAAAGTGTTTGAACAACAAGGCTGGTTAGAGTGGTTCTCGAAGGAAGATAGACCCATCTACCCTAGGTTAGTGGATCAGTTTTACCAGTACGTACAGTTCTCTTTTGATTCTGGTGATAATTATGCTGTAAGAAGCTAGGTAAATGGCTAGAGATGCTCATTCTCTTCGAGGTTATGGGATGCATGTATTAGGATACCTCACGAAAGAATCTGTGAGTATTACCATAGAGGAACTCCACCTTCAACCAAATTTTTTGATTTGGAAGATGCTTTGAAAGGTTTAACTGGAAATGGAACCCAAAGGACAACCATTGCTGCTGAACTAGATGGATAATCAAGGATTCTATTCAAGTTTATACAAAATTTTGTTAGTCCCTGAAAAGGTGATTTTTCTGTTTTGAAATATCAAGATGTGTTTCTGATCCACCTTATGAAAAATGGTCATAAGATCACCCTGTGCAAGTATATCATACACCATATGTGTGAGCTGATCAAAGTAAAATCCAATTCAACTTCCCTGTTTTACTCTCGGCTAATATCAACCATGCTTCTTGATAAAGGTATGGTTGGACCTAATGAGGAAGTGATTAAGGATTGTGAATTATGCCTCTTAAAATACACTATCAAGAGGATGAAAATAAAATAGAATCCTTGGAAAAAGGAATGGGTGGAAGAGAATGATATAATTTATGAAAAATTCAATCCAGTGGAACATCTCTCAATACCAAGAAATATTTTTGATCCTGGTTTGGAACTAGATGAGATTGTTTAGTATCCTGAAGAAGAGGAAGAAGAGGCTGATGTGCCACCAAGGGAAGCTGTTTTTGTTGAGGAAGACAGGTCTACTGTTCCTCATATAGTTCTTGAAGAAGAATTCCATAATCCTAAAGAAGCTGTTAATATGGAAACTCAACCCGAGGCTGAAACAAAAATAGTTTCCAAAGAATCTGAAAAGAATTCCATGGGAGAACCTATAGTGGAAGAGCTACCTGTTATGCTAGAAGCCAATCTTGAGGAAATATCTATGGAAAAATTTGTTCCTAAAATCATCCCTTTGGCTGAAGAACGGATGGAGCTAGCTTTTCAGTTGGCTAGATAGGAAATGAGTGAGAAAATTAGAGTTGAGTTTGTGGAATTAGACCAAGATCCTATGATTCTCAGTCTTCATAAGGAGGCACACGTTGAGGGGGAGAAAACCCCAAATCTCGAGTCTATTAAAGCTTCACATCAGACTGAGTCAAGTCTTGTTGACACTCAGTATAAATTCCCCAGTTTCTATGATTTGGATGTCTCTCAGCAGGTTTTAGCAACCAGTCTTGATCTTTCCTCTATATTCCTGTTGAAACCAGTCTCCAATATCACACCTGATAAGAAACCTAATCCTATACCAGTCCCTATTCACAAACCTTTGTCCGAACAACTATATTTTGTGAGTAAGGATGATCTGAACGAATTTGGTGCTACCCTCTTGTCTAGATTTGAGAAAATCATGAATACCCAACCTCTTCCTATGACCAATTTAAGTGAGAGATATGCCTCACTATTGTTGGAAAAGATAATTTGGAAAATAAAACCTAAAATGCTTCCTAAGATTCAAGAAGTGAGAGTTGAAAATAAGCTGCTCAGTAATGAAGTGAAGACCCTAAGAAGTATGTTTGAAGACATGCAGAGAGAGCTGTATTCAAGATCTAAGCTTGTTTCTCCTCCTATAGAACTTGCTCCTACTCAAACCCCACAGGTTGTTGTGTCTCAAATTAAATTTTATCTAGCCTTATTAGATGGAAAGGTCGCTGAAAGTAACAAACATATTGTAAAGGAGATGAGAGAACTTGTTTTCAATCTTAATAAACTCACTGATGAGTATACCAGGTGTCTCCAAAAGGTGCTGAATCAACTCAAATCTCTGACCACAGCTATCAATGCCTCTAAAGCATCTGGTCAATCCTCAAAACCCTTTTTATATAGTGATATGCTCAAAACTGTAGTCAAACAAGAGCTTCAGAATGTACTCAGTGATTTAAATACAGATTCTCTATCTAAAGTTGTCAAGAATAGTGATAGAGTTCTTGACCTAGTCCAAATCCACTCAAAAATTGCTAATAATCCCCAGCAAGAGATTTCCAAGAAAGTGGATTTCTACTTCAACAAAATATTCTCCAAGACTGATATGAAAAATCATTTCAAGTATCTTGTAGAAAATCTATGGATTCCTCCTGTGAGTCAAGATTTAAAGACCCAAGTCCAAAATCTCACAGAGTTTACTCGATTGTTGGACAAGTTTATAGAGAAAAATGATGATTTTGAGAAATCCATGCAGTATGCTAGAGAGATCATTATAGATTTCATCAAACTTGTGAGACCCTATCTTAATGTCCAGAGTACAACCATTGTTTCTCTAGTGGCTGCATCTCTAAGACCTGGGCTTCCTACCTTCACTTCTACCATAACCTCCACCACTATGTTTTTCAGCCAAGCACTAAGTCAGATCTGACCTGTGATTCTCGATCAACAACTTCCTATATCTTCTACTGCTCCTACTTTGGCTCCATTAGTCTTTAAAGGCCTTCTTTTACCCTCTTTATCAACCACCTCACTCCCTTATTCTACCTCGACCTATGCTCCTATGGCCTCCTCTTCTACTACTACTAAAGGCAAAGAGAAGGCCATCCCTTGAAGAAGAACAATGATTACTCCTTTTTATAAGAATGATATTGCTTTTGTTTTGATCTTTTAAATTTTTACTGAACCTTATTTTCTATTAATGGAATGTGCACTTTTGATTTATCTTACTCCATCTTTTTGATAACCCCAAAAGGGGGAGAAATTTCTATATGTTATCCATTTATCTCTATAGTTGAATGCACTATAAAATTTAAATTTACATGATTTTTGATCATCAAAACGGGGGAGATTGTTGGACTCCTCATGTATTAATCATGTTTTAATGATCAAAAATATTATTCAACCTATTTAACTCTTGTAAATTATATCAAATCATGTTTATTAATGTTTAAAGTATTCTCATGCTTTAAGAAGATCCATTCAAGAACTTAATTACTCTACATTCAGTTTACTTACTTTATACTATCTTTGATATACTCTCCTAATACCTTCTTTGACAAATTCTTAAGTATAATCCATTCTATTATCATCATTGCTTAAGTCTGAACATAGTTACTTTGAAAAGTCTGAGACACCGTGAGTCTGCCACTGGTTATGTCTTTCTGGATCTGTGAAGCCGACATCGTGAGGCAAGCCACTGTGAAGAAAACACCTTGAAGCAGACACCGTGAAGCCGACACCGTGACTGCGAGACACCGTGAACAATCTAGACACTGTGTGAAGGAGACACCGTTACCATGACATACTATAACATCGTTCCCTAATATGTTTTTTTGTCATTTTTTAATTTAATCTCCAATAGTCAAATTTGAAGATTTTAATGAACTGACATAATTAATGTTTCTTTGCAGACATATCATCTGATAGTACAAGGTACGAGGTGCGGTATCCATGCAACCTGTTAGATCCAACACATTCATTCCAAGATAAAAGTGAAGTGTGGAAAAGAATAAAAAATAACGAGACTGAATGAAAAACAAGGCTGTGAGCAGGACAACGAAGAAAACTTAGAAAATTTCTAAAGGAAAGTTTGTCACATGCATGCAACTCGACACTGCTGAAGAAAACACGAAGTATATTTAAATCTTAGAGAACATATTCGCACTGAAGAACATCACGAAGAACAAAAAATGAATCACGAAAATCTATTTTATTGACGAGGACTCAAGATCTATATCTTATTCATCTCAAATAGTCCAAAGCTACAAAGACTAACACTCAGAGCATTTCTAAACCCATCTTCGTATTTCTGCTTTGTTGTGTATCTGTTTATTACCTTTAGAGCATAGTGTGTACCTGTATAACAAAACACTCTTTCTCCTGCATTAAAGCTAAAGGATATAATATATCCTTACTCAAACACTAATTTACCCTTTTGTATACCCACAAATAAGTGTGGAAGAGGGCCCTATGTGGCCTGGTAATTTATACCCATGCAAACTGTGGAAGAGGTCCCTGTATGACCTGGACAGTCTGTGTCCTATTATTAACCCTGATCCAGGGTGTGGATAAAAGTTTATTTATATAAACTGCTCGGTGGAAGGTGATAACCAAGTGGAGTGGATTAGGTCTCGGTTTGAGACTGAACCACTTGTTTCATATCCGCTGTGCTGCTTAATTTAGTTTTCTCTATTTTATTGCTTTACTACATAATTCAGAAATCACTAATTTCACTTTGATATTTAGTCTTGGAAAGAAGTTATAACTGGCTTGTCTTAGTAGAATAACTTCAAAAGTAATATTAATAACAAAAATTAAGATTACAGATAATTAATCAATCTTCTAAGAAGTTACTTAAATAGTCAAACTCTTATAATAGTATAACGTTGATTAACTGGGCTGTATTTAATCTTTGGGGAAGACTTTTAGAAATAATTTTTACAGAAATTTTGATAGTTACTCAATTCCCCCTTCCCCTCTTGAGTAATATACTCCGACCAACAATACATAACATGAATAAACTAACACGGAGTATACAATAAATATTTGAAATATCAAAATGGAAACATCAGAAGCGATGAAAATAAAAAGTTTCTAAACAATCTACAAGGTACATATACAATATTAGTGGACAACTAAAACTTAAAAAATAAACCATATGATATCATGGGAATACTCCCCCCATATCACCACCATTTAACCAAATACAACTGATAGAAACCTCTCAGCCTCACCCTAGCACCTTTCCTTCCACTACATCGAATGAAATAACAGGTTATGTGAACCAAAAAAGTGGGGCATTAGGTTTTCGCTAAACAGACTTAGTAGGATCCCACATAGGCATTCCATAAAAATTATTTATGCAACACTATGTAAATTTTCTACTTTAATGAAAACAAATCAAGGTAATTAGTTAAACAATTTTAATATCTAAATTTTGTATAAACATTTTTTCTTTTTTCCATTGTTCCAAATAATCCACATACAATAGTTTCAATGCATTACATATACATAAAATCTATTCGAATGAAAGAATATATATCATATCATATCAAATACAATATAAAACAAAATCATAGGTAACATCACACTGAGGATGATAGCAGGTTAGGATAACATGTAAACTCTTACCCAATCATAGACAATCACACACATCAAGTTTTTAGATGTATGCATCACTTATATATATAAATGAAATGCCCTAAAAAGTTAATATCCAAATAATTTAATATCATTTACTTGATCAATAGGACTAGAGATAAAAGGAACACCCCATGAGTGACCCCCTCCTCCCTCAAAAGTATCAATGGACAAGGCCTATTACCACACATTCCACCTATGTACCCAAGAAATCCTATGTAGTATATTTTTTCACCCTTTTAATCAAAATAAGAATTTGAAAACCATTTCATAAATCCATATCACAACTCATTGAAAATAAATTTTCATTTACAAATACATGGGAAAACCCATTATTTATCAAAAATCCATTTTTATAAACACAATTCAATCATGTCACTTTTGTATAATGTAGTTTTTAAAAACAAGAACAATTCAGTTAAACCAACATAGGTTGGAGATAAAACCACGTACCTCGAACACTGTTCACACATGCCCACAACATGATCCACTGAAAAAAAATAATGAAAATAAAAAGAAAAAAGATCTTGAATCAATCCTTTCATCTCTAAATCAATTCAAAAATAAAAATGGTCAGTGGGGAGGATAAAAAACATCATAACTCAAAAAAAAATCATGATGCACCACAACCTACGCAAGGTCCATCCTCTAAAGGAAGATAAATCCACATATATAGAACAGATCAAGATTATTATCATCATAGATAAAAGTATCCCTAAACATAGCATGGTAGTGAAACCATGATCAATGAAAAAGAATAAAAGGAAGGATCTCTTACCCTAGGGGAAGAACCAAAACTGCATCAAATATCAATTGATGAATAAAATGGAATAGAAGGAGAATATATCCCCAAAATATTCTAGGATAGATCCTAGGTCTTGAGGGAGAATTTGTACATCGACTAAAAAAATAATCACCCATACAACACCCTAAACACAACTTATCCCAAATCATTCATGATGTGAACTATTTCATGACCTAAATTTCTTAATTAACAAAAAGTCAATAACTACATCACCTCAGAATAAAAAGCTTGATTTTGACTATTTCAAGACTTGAACCTAGTTCATGACATGTAAAACATTCATACCTTTAAGTAATTCACAACATATGATTGTCATGTTTTTTATATCATATAGAACTTTCAGAATGTAAAAATGTCTAGTAGAAAGTATACAGTCTTGATTATAAAGGAAAGTCACTTAATCCTTTTATATGTTTTTAACCAAACTTCAATAATTCCTAAAAACATACATCCCCTAACATCATGACAACTTCCCCAAAAAACACACTACATCCTCAGGAGTCCCAAAACATACACAAATAACGAGGAATATAAAAATAGAGATTGAAAATACCTAAAATAAGGAAGTGGATTATCAGAAACTCCCCACTATAAAACATTCCATCCTAGAGATGTCATGTTAAAGAATTATGTTTGGAAAGAAGTGAGGAATCTACTCATACATCGAAGACCTGTTCTCCCATGTCTTGTGAGAGTTTGATATGTGTTTCTATAACAATATGGAATATAGATTCAACTTCCCATATAAAACACTTACATGGGATTCAAAGATATCTATTAGCTTCTACAAAATAGAATCGTATGGCTCTAACTTGATCTATTCCAAACATAAAAAGTGAGAGGGATAATGATGGTACTTCCTAGGATAAGATATGTGGAAACCATCATGACTTTCCATTAAATGAACTATAAATTCCAACTGATATAATACTTTTCTAATCCTACTAGTAACCTAAAATGTTGCATCATATCTCTGATCCAAAATTAAATGTTTTTCATTTATATGGTGACCCAACCATGAATAAACTTTCAATAATACCCATCATCAAAAATAAATCTCTCAAGGAAAACACTGAAAATCCAAATACAATTTCTATAGACTCTGAGCAATAACCTGATGCTGATGCATATCCTGATTTTCACTGATTTATCTTGAATGAGACTCGGTCCTACTAGAGAGGCCTCACCAATTTCATCCCAAAAAAAGGTGAACTGTATGGGTGACCATAAAAATCCTCACAAGGAGCCATTTTGATTGATTTATAATAACTATTATCATAAGAAAACTCAAACATCCCCATATGCCTATCCCATGATCCAATGAAACCCATGAAACATGCATGGAGATTATCCTCTAGGATATGAATAACATCCTCTATTTGACAGTATGTATGTGGATGATATGTTTTACTCAACCAAACATGATTCCCCATCACCTCATGGTAAATCTTCATGAATTTTACGGTAAACCTATTATCTATTCCTAATAAAATGGAATATGGAACTTTTTGAAACCTCACGATATCATTTACATACATAATACCCATGACTTCATCCTTATTTGTGTCCCTGATTAGAATGAAGTGATATGACATTATTAACTAATCCATCATCTTCCAAATAACATACATCCATTATGGAGTTCTTTGTAATCCAAAAAAAATGTATATGTAAATCTCATCACATTTACAAACTGTCACAAAAAGAGGGTGGAGAAAACATTAAGGTTATAGATGATATATCATAATCTATTAGTAGGTGTAACCATGGGACACATAATCTTCAATTTCATTCTTCATACCTGACCTCTAGAATTTTTTTCTCATTCCATAATAATCATTGCAGTTCTCAGATGAATTGCCCTTGAATTACAATGAAATTCAAGAAAATCTAATCTACCCACAGACGATCGGGTGACAATTGATCTGAAAAATGGTGAATAAAATCTAAAGAGAGAGACCAACCAAAAATGGCCTCCCCACTATATAGTGTTTCCTGAATATCCTTAACTCACCATCATACTATTTATTCTATATAATAGTATCTATGTGAAGTGAAAATAACTATGAACTTGTCAAAATCATTCCTGAAACATCGTCTGAGGCATTTAGGTGACACTGATCAAAGATTTCTATAAGCTTCTACTCATCCATCGATTCCATAATATCCTACAATGTTACATTCTTATTGGGATATTCATAAAAGAAATTACCCTTCCCCGAGGTGTAGGTAATGTAAAAGTCAAACATATGGGGGTATTGAAATTGCCGACTCAATTTAAGGTCCATGTATTTATGATAAAATATATAGCTCAATATCTTTTATTAATAAAAGATCATGAACCTCTCCCAAAATAGATAGTTCTTCCAAAATTTAATCACATGGATAAATACAAAAAGATATATATCATGAATGGGGTATTTCTTCTTATGCGGTCAAAGATGAAGATAACTATAATACACCGCAAGATCATCATACATATAAATGAAACCCAATGTAGCATCAAAAACATCAATGAATCCCACTTACCTCTCATTAGGATTGGGTTAGGTCAGAATAGAAGTTGATGTCCAAAATTGATTTAGGTCATTGTAAGAATATATAATCTTTTCATCCCATATGAATTTATTTTGTTTCCTAGTAAGAAAAGTCAAAGGTGATGCCAAAATTGATAAATCCTTGAAAAACCAAATGTATTAACCAATATGAAGAATGATGCTATGAATTTTGAAGGAATTATTTGGATCATATAATAAATGCTTCACATTCTGATGATCAAATGATGAGCCTAGCCCAAAAATCATATGCCTCAAGAACATCACTTATTGGATATAAATATTTCATTTAGAATTATTTTTATAGAAATGGTGAAACCTTAGGATTTCCAAAACAAAACTAAAATGGTTCTCATGATCATGATAGGATCTCAAATAAGTCAAATTATCATCCATGAACAATACCAAAAATTATTTGAGATACTCATTGAACATAGAGTTCATCCAATCCATAAAAAAATCATGATGGTTAGTCATGAAACATGACATCACAATATATTTGTAATGTCCATACCTTTTTATAAAACCTGCCATCAGTATATCAGACTCCCAAACTCTAAGCTGATTATAACCCAAAAAAATATTTACCTTTAAAAACCAATTTTCAATATTTAACTAGTCAATCAAACCATATATAAGGGGAAAGGATAAATATTCTTATTTGTCACCAGGTTCATCCTCTAATAGTACAAAAAAAATTAATGTGAACTATCTTCCTTCATGGAAATATAAACATGGGATTCCTAAGGCAAAACACTAGGGAGAACATAACCTTTAACCATTAGATCATCAAACTAAATCATTATTTCTTTCATATTTACTTAGGTAATATGATAAGAAGCTACCAAAATTAAAATAGTATCTATAACCAGATCAATCGTTACATTAACCTCCCTATCTAGAGGAAGACCGTATAAATCATTTTACAAAGCATTTGGGAAGTCCCAAACAATAGTGGGATGATCAAAAAATGAAAAATCAATTTCTATGGTAGAAAAAAATATCTTAAGATCTATGAGGGAAGGTATTATAAGACCAAACCTAAGATCCCAATATTATTGAAACAATTGAGAGATCCCATCATCCTAAAAAACAATATAAACTGATGATAATAATAAATTATAGAACACTGAGCCATAATCCAATCCATTCAGATGATAATGTCAAAAAATCCAGATCAAGAATGAGGAAATCCTAGATTAACTCCACATAATTTATTGACAAAGAAAAATTAGGACACCAAAACCCCCTCCCTTTCTTCATTCCATGAGTTATTAGTAACTCTATTAAAAAGTATAGTTTTTATGATGGGACTTTAAGAAAATATACAAAAACACTAGATATAAATGAGTGGGAATCACCTATATCAAATAAATTAATCACTACATAAAATGAAATAAAGATAGTAACTCTCACTATCACTGGATCCACATTAATATTCACTGGAAACTCATCCATTACATGAAGGTGCATCCATATTATGGCCTATGTATTATGACCTATAGTATTTCAAGAATCTCACTTTTCAATATTATCCTTTGCAGCTGGAAATCCATGAACATAACATTGCATAGACCTATCCTGATAAAAATATTTTAAATTACCATGGAACCAAAAATGACTACACATCTTCATCTTCATGGAATAATAAATTCAGATGTTCCCAACCATTCCAAACCAATAGAAAATTAGATGCAAAATATTGTCTAAACATATGGTGAAGATGAGGGGCACTACTAAGAACCACCCCCAATACTCTTGCAATGATCATGAAAATTATTCATATTTTTCTACGTTACATTGAAGTAACCAATGAGTGGAAGATAAGGGGGGGGGGTATAACCAACCATTCCTTCCAAGTCCATATCCTCCATCATTTCACATACTACTATATTTTCATAGGTTTAAGAATTCAATATAAATATATAAAATATGATATCCAATCAGAAACCCCATAGGTAATTATGATCCTTCAGCTAGTCATTATTTTTTACATCTAGAGAAAAATAAAACCACTCATAAACCAATTGGCATAAAATGACACAAAACACTCTCCCTGATATATGAAAATGAACTTTGGATACATCCCCATCATTAGAATCTATACAAAACATCTGTAAGAAGACTGTATTGAAACACCTCTAGTCCAATCCCACATGTATATCTTACAATACCATGGAATCCCACAATCACATACTGGGACCTTAAATTGTGAACAAAATTCACTTTGCCTTGATATTCTCAAGGGTATCAAATATTTTGAAGATATGATTAATATTTTCCATCCAATCCTCTACCTATTGATGTTTAGTCATACCACTAAAGGACGATGTATTCTCTCTTAAGTAATCCTAGGGTCGATCTCACTCCCTTACTGCTTCTGTTTGTACATCAAAAACTGAGATATATATAGCACATTTTTTTCAACCAAAATATAATCCCTCATAACATCCTCAATAATATTTAGACATAGAGGTATATTACCTTCTAGAGAATCTACTACACCCTCCTAAGTAAACCATGGGAGAAATATCGAAGGCATAAAAATTCACACCAAAATAGAAGATATGAGTAGACAACACGATAGTATTAGTTAAAACTATAAAACAATAAAAAAACGAGACTCTGATCAAGAACTAAAAATTGGCCACACACATCAAAACATCCCATGGTAAATTGCATCTTATCATGGAAAGATCTAGCCAAGAACTCACTGTAATATACCTCTCAAGTCCCAAAATTCTTATCTCTACTCTACCAACTTCTCAAAACATAATACAACCTTCACCTTTGATAAAAAAAACTATGACAAATCTGACCGAGATATGCTCCTAAACCAGTAGCTGAGCCGAACATCCACATACCTGAAGGGATTTCCATATCCCCATAGGCTGGAGACTAGCACACACATGCATTAAAAAAATGGAACCATTTCTACAAAACTGATGCTGATAAAAATTCATATATATACATGATGGGAATAAACAATCATATAGTAAATAAGAAATATATGTCATATAAAAACTGAAACTTCATAAGAAATATAACTCAAAAGTATATTAACAATATATAATATACAAGTCCAACGATAAAAGATAACTACAACCAAGATAGCTAATCCTTGTAATAGAATGGGAAAACTAAAACCATCTCACCAACAGTTACATAAAAAAAGATGAAAAAAACCTCGATGCCTCACTATGATGCATTTCTATTCCCTACATAGACTGACATAACAAAGTATATGCACTGCTAGTTGGGTGTATATGGTGTGATCTAAACAGGCTGAGTAGGATCCCACCCATGTTTTTCATAAAACATCTCTATACAACAATATGAAGAAGCTCAAATTTTAAGAAAATAATTCATGATAAGAAATTAAACATTTGTATATCAAAATCATGTTAAAATATTTTTCCATTTCTCCGTAGATGTGAATAATCTAGGACAAATAGTTTTAATGAATTAAAATAACATCCAAGCATTACAATAAAATAATGTATCCCAAATCATATAAAATCCAATGCAGCCCAAATTAAAAGGTAGAATCAAACAAAGGATTACAAAATTTTAGGCTATCTTGTACAATCATATGAAGTCATAGATATTTGCGTGCATCAATTCTCTAGATATATACTTAAAATCTAGAGAGTAGAGGAACACCCCAAAAATTTATCATCTTAATAGTGTCTAATAAGTCCCTAGAACAATGGACCTATGGGGAAGAGGAACACCCCATGAGTCAACCCCTTGAGAGTACCAAAATATGAGGCATATTATTATACCATCCACCTAAGTACCTAAGTATTCCCATGTTCTATAGTTTTTAATACATTTCATCAAAACCATTCTTTGAAACACATTTCATAAATCCATTTCACTATGGTTTAAAAATATCATTTATTTTACAAAAACAAGGTAAAAAAATCATTTCTCAAATACCCATTTCAACACACCCAATTAAATATTTTCAGTTTATATATAAATTAAAAAAACACATAAATACAGTTCATCCGATGTAACCAAAGACTAAAACACCTAACAAAAACTTGGGTGGCACACACTAGAATGATAAGACAAAAAGAATGGTAAGAAAAAAATAGAGGCCCTAGAATCAATACCCACTTCTTAGAATCTATTAAACAAGAAATATGATCAATGAAGAATACAAATCACTACATATCTCAACTGACATTCATTCCGCACCACAACCAAGAAAAGGTTCATCCTTTGAAGGAAGATCACACAACAGACATTTCATTTACATTAAATATCCATATTATCCCTAATGGATATTCATATTGGATAAGATTTATATAATTTCTATATAAGTTGTTTTATTTTAAATATTATTTGATTAACTTGGGTAATTTTAATATTTTATATTCTTTATACAATATAGAAATTTATTGATAAGGCATATTGACCATGAATTAAATCAATCATTTGATATATGATGAATGGATTATAAATACAGTGGAAGGGGAGCCTAGAATTATATATCTCCTTGATGTATTGATAGTATCATGATGTAAATTGGTAATCCAAAATTAAAATGGGGTTTTACCTATAGTTTAAATTTATCTTGTTAAACATCATAATGGAATAAATATCATCATTTCTGGGATTATGATGTCCAATATTAATCATTTCATTCATTAATAATTTAGTTATTATTATCTAGGATATTATTACATTATTATTATACATGGATGCATTTTTTTATAATGACATTGATTAAATGGAATTTATGTTTAGTTATACCTTTCCATATTGATTATTAATTATCTAATCATGATAGTAAATTTATTAATTGAATGGAAAGTGTATTCATATTTTTTCAATACCATATTGATTATGTATTATTGATTATGAATTATTTAATCATAATGTCTTAATATTTTTGTAAATATTACTGATCATCTGAGCTCACCATTATTTTGATTCCTTTTCCCATGATATGAAGAATGAATATTTGAATGAGTTCAAGGATATAGAATGTTTACTTTCATGCTGTTATATTTCATGTTTTGTATTTTAAATAAATACAGATGTATGTATGTAGTTTACAATGAATAATAAAATATTAGGACCTTTGAGATTTTATAAATTTTATATAGCACCAATGTAATAAAGTAACCTCTAAATATGGGCTAATGGGGTTAGAGTATTTACAAAACATGAAAAAAACATACTATTAGAGGAACGTGTTTCCAAATTCTAGTTGGACGTCATGAATAATTATCTTAAAATCCTCCAACCAACACTCAATATCATGAATGGAAATATACAACTCATACATCAGTAACCTATACTTTTAGAACACACATAAGGTGTCTTAAGAGGCATCCCAGCTTCCAATCCCACCATCTGATGCATAGCCTCAGTTTGTTATTGAACCTCCTCTTACTGAACAACCCATTAACATCACAAAAATTGCATAAAATTAATCCATAAACCAACAATATCTGAATGATATATATATATATATATATATATTCTTTTTCAAACTACACTAACACATATACCACATTTATAACTACTTATTTTCATTACTGAACCCCCAAAAAATATTTACCCCAAACATTGAAAACAAATAATCATTACAATACAAAATAACATGATAAAATAATCCATAACTATCACGATACCTTGTAATTATAATATTTTTAAACAATTATTGACATGTTGGTTATAGAGTCATGTCTTATAACCCAAGGGAGATTTTATGTTATCTTGGTTTCCCTAGTCTATATTAAGTATTATGAATAAGTAATACCAATACTGTTCCACCCATTCAATCCTCAAAAGTCCCAACTACAAATGCACTCCTATAAAAACCACTCTTTAAATTTTTTTAGGACCCATCCATACTGGGACTATACCTAAGATTACAATGAGTAAGATTATAATCCCTAAATTTTACATTCAATAGGCCATGAGTTTATGACTACTGATATAGGTATATTTTTAAGCATATAGGGAAGGGAATTCCATTTATAAAAGAATAATCCAAAACCTCATAAATTTTGTAGTAAAATTTCCATTCCCATTACATTCATAATGAAAAAAATGAATGGGTTTTATACAATGTGACGTTAGAGTTATAAAAAAAATCCCATGGAAAAAATACCCACTAACCTCAAAATGTTATAATATAATAGCCTCCTCTAATAAATCTCTCAGGTATAAAGATAATGTAAGACAAAACATCCATTAACTCTATCACTATAATAAAAATGTATATAAATTTAAATAGGGCATTCAAATATACCCATATACTTCCTCAAAAAAAATCTTATGTGTCCTTATCATTAAATCATACAAATGATCCTATGTATGGAACTAATATATTGAAATGTCAGTTAAAAGAATCTCTAAAGAGTTAAATATTTAACAAAAACCCTACCAAACAACATTATTGCACATTCCTAGAAACATATCTTCCACTGTACCCATAATTTTATAACCCCCACTAAAATAAACACAATCACTAATCGAAATCATTGAATTTTTATAGCTACATGGACCCCACTATAGTATTACCACCACCTTGTAGATATCTATAATTAGGGAAATCATTATTAATCCATTTTTATCCCCATGATTCAATAAAATCATCCCGAACTCATTAATATATAATTATTCATTGGCTGGGTTGTCATACACACAAAGGAAGTCCCAGTGGTCATGTTGGTTTCCACCCTTAGGAACACACTCTGATGGCATGTAAACATTAATGAATGATTTTGATAGTGGAATAAACCCATGAAATAGCTTGATCAAGAGTAAAAAAACACTATGTTATGTGAAGAATATAATGTAAACATACCTTTAATACTAAAAGCATCATATTAAATTCTTGGATAATGTATGCCTTATATGGATATCTAATGAAATTAACAAATTCATCATTTCTTTGAGGGGATTATACCAACCATGGATCCTCATTCATAAAAAGAGAAATATTTTTCTTCAAAGGAGTACTAACACATATTCCATGATAAAGATGAATAATGAACAATGAACTAGATATTCCATTGGATTTAGCTTATATAAATCACTAATGTAACTCCTTGAGATTTTGTGAAATTATTTTTTTCAAATTAATTTAATCTTTTTGATAATTTTAACTTTTTTGAATACTATAGATATATTTTTTTGTCTAGAATTATATGAAACACCATGTTTGAGATTGCATTACATGAAACAATTATACTAGATTGCGGTATACACAACACTAAGATTGGCTTCTATTATACATAGTACTGGGTTCTGTTGATAGCTTTCATTACACGCATTATTGAGTTTTACCGAACAATAGCATATTATTAAAATATTATTATTTAATATAATAAGATATAACCTACCCATTAAATTAGTGGTTAAAAATAGTATTAACTATATTATGAAAATATAATGGATATAATATGAATTATGTGGTTAATAATGAATTATAAATAAATATATATACCAATTGGTTATAAAGTTAATAGTTTTTTTATGCTCCCAAAGTCAGATTGTCTTAATAAAGTAAATAAATTAAAATTATTGAATGATATTAATGAAATATATATGTTATATATTCAATATAATCTTTTTTATATTCATAAAATATATTTTATAGGTATAAAATAAGAATAAACCGAATTTTATGAGTAAAACCATATATTTCTTCAAAAGGGTAGTTTTAACTCCGTTTAATGGAGAAACCATTTTAAATCTAATTTTTGTCACTTTTAGAATTATTATGTGAAACAATGGAATTATTATTTGAATGTGGGATATAAAACATTACTTTGGTTTAATTTTAGTTATTTTTCTGATAAGTTTCATGTTTTGAGGAATAGTGAAAAATATTGAATTTTAATTTAAAACATCCTTTTTCATCGAAATATTTTATAGTGTTTAATTATATATTTCATTGGTTTTGATTTATAATTAGATAAATTTTTTATCAGTTAATCAAATTTAGGTCATTAGAATCAATTTCAGTATGAATTTAAATATAAAATCATATCAATAGTTTGAATATTTTCACTTTAAAAACACGTTTTCCTGTTCCGCCAATAGGATTAATTCTAAATTATTTTTAGAAATTTATATGTTTTAAATTATAAAAAATGTATTTTATATTTGGAATAAAATGTAAAAACTTATTATATAGGCCCCTTTTATTTTTAGACAATATGAATAATAACATAAGTAATTTAAAATTCCACAATTAAGGGTAAATTAGGTAATCAAGAGTAAAAAAAGATTAATATTATAAAACTACCATAACACTTTAAAAAAAGAAATTATATGAATATAATTGTCCAAATAACATATAAGGATATAAATTGAATAATTTAATGGACACATGCTTATGAAAATTACATAATTATTATTAAACTCAATGGAAGTTGAAAAAATGTCACACTCTTACGTTTAATATGATTAATATTTTTAATATTCAGATAAATATAATATATTATAAATTATATTCATTATTACGATATATAATTTTATTTTATTTATCATAATTGTTTTGTAATTTTTTACTTAAGATATAATTATTATAAATAATTACAAAATAATGATGCACTAATTACTCAATTAATGAAACTATCAATTAAATGATATTAGAAATATTAAAATAATTATAATTTTACTTAATTAAGGTGATCCACGAACTTTTTTTGTGTATATTTCATGTTATGGGTGTGTTATGTTAATTTTTTAAAAGTTTTATTTATGTATGTATTTTCTTAAAGTCAATGTTACGAATAGTTTCAAAATTGAAACTTATGATATTTTAGGAAAATAAGATATTATTAAATTATTTAACAATCATAAAAATATTAAATGATGAAAATGGAATGAGATATTGTCTAAAATATCAAAAATGAGACATTTATTTTCTAATTTTTACTTTATATGTAAAAATTTCATCCTCTTGTTATAGAAGTATTTTTTACCATAGTTAAACTTAAAAGGTGTTACTTAAGGGTTAATCCAAATGATAAGGATAAAAATAACATGAAAACATGTTTAAAATATATTATATGGTGATATTAAAACATTATATAATATTATATTCGAATAAATTTCCTTTTAGAGGTTTTTGGATTTATATTTATTTTATTATAAATTAATCATTTGAGAAGTTACAAAAGTTCCCCTAACCTTAATTATAAAAGGAAACCTCCTCCATCATATCATTTTACAACATCGACTCTTATAGCTTGACCAACCACTAAAAAATCATCTTCTAAATTTCCCTATTAAAATTCTAGTGGTTTTTTCTTCTGAAAGGAAACACTCAATAGACCTTTTGAGGAGATCTAAAAGATCCACTTTGAAGAAGTAGTAATCACTTTAACTAATCATCCCCTTTTCTACTCTTTAATAAATCATAAAAATATGTGATATATATCATGAAATAATAACTTCATTATACTCAATATGTGGAAATTTTATTATGATTATGAAACACCATTATACAACCCCTTTCCCATCAATAATGAAGTTAATGTATCGCTCATGCGTACGTATGACCTACCATCTCAAGGAAGGGATACAATTAATTTTCCATCACCAGGTGTTATAAGTGGGAAATTATGATGGGTTTAATGTTTATATATGATATTTATGAATTAAATATTATACTTTAATGATAACTTTCTTATCTTATTTTTATCATCTAATCTTTTCTGAAATGATAATTCCGCTCATGCGTACATATAGATTACCATCTCCATGATGCGATGTGTTTCGTTTTCATCTATATTTTACATAGATGGTAATAAGGATGAATTTTATGAGTATAGAGGATATATATAACATAAAAAAAAATCTTTAATGATAACATATCATTTTTATTTCTTTCTTTTAATTTGAAAATAAAATGAAAACATCGTTTATGCGTACATATGACCTACTATCTCTCTAAATAGTTTATGTCATTTTCTACCTATAACTTTTATAAATCACCCTGAATACATATATTATTAATATATGTATTTATATATTTATATATATATATATGATATTTTTATCATTGTTATGATTATATAGTTGGGGTAATCACCGTCTATGTAAGGGCCCAAATCCGTGTTGATCGACCCTTTACGAGTATTCGAAGTCCGAGGTGCTTAGAGAAGGCTGAGAGGAAGTTTGGAAGAGTCATGTCATGAGAATCTAGAAATAGGGAGTGTACATGACATGACCAAGGACAAAATGATGTGTACATGTTTAGGTTCTAAAAATAATATAGAGCACCGAGGCGACACATTTTTTGGTGTAATTCGGCCTTGAGGCGGTACATGATGTGACGCGGAGCTACACTTCATGTACTGCCCCACCATTGGGTTCTTTAAAAACACCCAACTGATCAGATTTTTCAAACCCTACAGCTTGAGCGCACCCCCTATCAACTCCAAATGACCTTGATGCCTCCCTCAATAATGTTTGGGGATTTCCTTGGTCCCAAAATAGTTCCCCACCTCATTCATCGATTTGTCTTCGATCGAAGGTAATATTTACCTCCGTTATTTGGTTTTCATTAAGTCATATTATCCCATTTATATTTTCCATGATATAGAGCATGATCTTCATGGTTATAATAGAGTCTTCCTGGTTTTTGGTTGGTGTGGTTATGCCGTGAAGTCCTCGGGTTGATGAAATTGTCACAGGGAGAAGCGATCGTGGTCCATTGCATTGATCCATTCTCAAGCAAAGAACGTCAAAAACCATTTTTGGTAGGGTATTCACTCCTTGTATACTTATTACAATCAATTTTAGAGTTATAATGTTTTATACATTGGATCACAATGAAATTTACCTAATAATTATATGAACTAGATTAAATAATTGGTTGATCACATGTTGTGGCTTTGCACCATGATAATGGTTTGCCTCTTGATTTTCTAGATAATGTGATATCTATGATTTTATTATAATAATATTGTTATTGATGGAATTGGGAAACAATTTAAAGCCAAAAAATAAATTCTAATTTTTTTTAATGATAAAGAGGTTTGTTAATGAATCTGGTTATTTTTCTAATTTGATGTTAATCTAATTGATGCAGATGTGAATGGTTAACTAAGTTGGTTAATAAACCTGAAGCATGTTGATGTATTTTTTTTAAATACATGTCAAATTAATTTTTTTAATTAATTTGTGATATATTTTGATATATTTTAGATTAGTTTTCCCATTGTTGGAACCTAGGAATAATGAATCAGTTAATTCAAGATGGTTAAAGAAACGATTGTTTGATAAATGATAATGCCTGATAAGGTTATAAGTTACCCTCTTTCTTTAAAATTATAAGATCCTTATGCTTTGGAGCCATGAGTTATCATTGTGTGTGAAGGCTATATGCCTTATTTGGGGCCAAGAGCCAAGTTGCTTGTTGTTTTTTTCTTTCTTCTTTTGTTGTGTTGTAAGCTCGTGAATGATGATCATAGAGGATTATGGTGGTATGTTGTGTAGGGAGGCCAAGTGGTTGTGGCATAAATTGATAACTAGAGTAGAAATACGTGTTAGTTCATGAATTTGGGTGTTAGGGAGGACACCAGGGAGGGTGAAATGGTTTGAAGCTGGGCTTACTTGTTGATGTGAATGCGGTTGTCAGTTATGTGTTTATCTACTTTATGTTCCCCATTGCTTAAGGTAGATGGTCTTGCTTACCCTCCATCCAAAAGAGGAAAAGACACACAGGTTATGTGTAACACACCTAGATTTTTAAAATAAATTTTATATTGAATGCCTAAAACACAGAGTCTTTAAAATACACCACTTTTTTATAACCTAGCCAGCAAACATATTTTCTCTACCTCTGTGATTTGAATTTCTAAAAACTGACATACACGGTTGTGTTCAGTAATATATTCAGAGTCTAATAAGAAAACATAATTTTTTGGTGAATAGTAACATACCATTATAAAAAGTAATAAAAATAGTAATATGACCCTTATGAATAGTAAATCATATTATTAGTTTATTGTCTAAAGGTTATAAGATAATGGGATCTTGATTAATTTTTCAAGGTGATATAAAAAAAATTATGGTTTTAAAATTGTTATTCTTTGAATAAATTATGATTTTATTTAAAAAATAAACTAAAAAAATTTAGAAAATTATTTTGAAAATAAGGAGTTAATTTTTTAATTCTAAACATTGAAAATGGTTAGGGTGAATTTTTGGAATTTTTCTAAAATACTCAATTTTTTTATGAATAAAAAAATATATTAATTTACTATATATATAAATTAGCTGTTAAATTAACTATTCCTAGAATCATGGATATTGTAAGAAAAATTGGTTAGAAATAACATTCACATATTACTTTTCTTGGTCACATGAATCAATACTATTGGTTGTATTTGGAAAAATAATAAAATAATGTGTAAAATAATGGGAAAACCCTCCTCTCCTCCACTGTAACCCACCTCAATCACTCTACTATTAAAGAATCCCAAGACTTGTTCCTTGTCTAAATTACACTCAAATATATTCCCAATATCCCCCCACATGTCCTGCATCCCTTGGTCTCATAAAAAGTACAAAACCTCTCCCCTAAAGAGGCTCTCAAGGAGAATTACTTCAAGGGGTAAATTCCTCTTCATTTCTTTTATTTCATGTTCCTTTATTTTCTTTTTGTTTCCTCACCTCCTTTAATCAAAATGTTTTGAAGACTCTAGTACCTTACATATACTATAATTATATTATGATAATGCAATAATTATTCCTCATCTATCCTTTCCCCGACTTTTATACTCAAAATGGAAATACCATATGAGATGTGTAATTTATCACATTCAAGGATGAAAAATTTTGTATTTCTATTAACGTATTTATTTCTAGTCATGAAACCATTTTGATGTTTGAACTAGAAAATTATATATTTATTATAAATTATTTAAGTATTTGGAATCCTTTTTTTCACATGATATTAATTTATAAATCAAAATGAGTTTGTTGTGATAAAAAAACAGCCAATTAACCCAAATAATTGTCATTAAAGATTTATAAATTGGTTCATATTAACTCCCAATAACCAAAATAATTTTATAACCATTTAATATTATGGTTTTTCACTAATAATATACAACTTATATTCTATAAAACCATTCTCACTCTATATGTTTATCTGTACATGAATAAAATTAAATCGATCATGAAAACCAAGAAAGAAAACGCTCCCAAAAACAAAATTGAATCTCTTAACCAATAAAAAGTCCATGAATGATCCTAACAAAGTTATAATAAATCAATTAAATATAGAGGAGGATCGTTAATAATTAATTTATGAACCTAAAGTTGATTATTCAGGTCATTTAGATCAAGTGAGGAACACCTTCGGGCTTAAGGTAAGGGTTTTCTACCCAAACCTCCATTTTCATTCGGGTTACTCTTATTATCTACTTACATCAATTAAATTATTATTTATTAATATTTACTGCTCATATATTCTATGATAACATTCTATATATGTGTACCAACCATAATCCTACTATAATTTATTGGTAATTATATATTTTAAAAAGAAATTTTAAAAATTCTTCTAGAAATACCAGCCTGACTCAAGGGAATTTCCCAAATTCTTACATATTTTCATAGGCACTATATAATATATTTTTAGAAACCATTATCTATATAAAATAAATAATTTTATTATGAAAATACTATCTTACTTCATTTATGGTTTTATACAAAAACTTTTCCAAAAGAACTCTTATTTTCAATGTAAAAGAGTATTTATCTCAAGAATTCCTTGATGATTTTATAAGAGTATCTTCGTATGTTTCAACAATACTGTTGATTATTATGTATTATTGGGATTAATATTTATGATATTATCTACCATATTTAATTTAATGGGTTATCATTACTTTTACTATGGATGTTCTATCTTAAAACCATTCACCAATTTACTCCGAATGGTTAGTGTTTAAATTTAATGTTCGAGGAAATTTATTTACATTTCATATGTTAGTTTCAATATGAATGTATATAATGTTTATGTTTATCCACATTCATATGAATAATTTATTAGACTTATTATGTTATGGTTGGGGCCCACCATATCCCATCGATGCATCGATAGGTCTAATGAGACAAATAAATATGGACTCAACCAAGACCTTTCCCATTTTTAGGTATGGTTTTGGATGCGATCATAGTCATTTTTAGATGTATTGGAAAATTCCTTGAAGGTATGATTTATAATGTTCGGTATATGAATTTACCTCATTATGAAGCTAGAAATTCATTTTTTATGTGGTTATTCGACTAATAGAATACCCATGATTATGTTTTATTATGGAAATAATTACTCATCTCATATTCCTTCCATAATGTGTTCAGGTTTATTATTTTAAAATTCATGTGTTTTAAATTATTTACCATTACTAATATTTATATTTATGATATATTCCTTTTTATTTCTTATCCATACCGAGCATCTGAGCTCACCCCTTCTTATGTTTCATTTTTTCCCAGGACATAAAGAGGTATATTATGATTTACTTATAAGGATAATCTTAGAGTGGTGGATGTTACCAATAAAACATTATTGTTTTTTATTTCAAGGAGTAATGTTGAACTTATGTGTGTATATAGATTTCAAAATCTATTCATCTATTTGTTTTTTTGGGATATGAATTTCTTGTAATCATGCTAATGTAATGTAATAATTCACTGACTCTAGGAAACTGGGGTTGGGTCTTTAAAGTTGGTATCAAAGGAAGTTTAGTAGCAAATATTAAAACTAGATTTAGAAAATGTAAATTAGGGAACAAAACCATAATATAGTATTTGAGGATAAATATACCAGAATATCCTAGAATTTTTGGTATGGAATAGATTATGTGGATCTTTCTAGAAAATACATCCCTGTCTGGATACAACAAGTCGATGTGGTTCTACCACAGATGTAACTAGGAATGAAAACTACGATAAGGAGTTTTCGGTTTGACCTGGGGTATCATGGTATATGAAAATAGGCCTTACTACGCACCTGGTTTGACACTCTTTGGGGATATTCTTAGGATAATACACATTTTCTTTATAAGCCATTATGAAGGATTTAAATGTAAATATTTACTTAGTGAAACCATGTTTATGGTTATGGGATTATATATGCATTGGATTTCAATTTATGTTAAGTATTTTTTTATTAAATTAGATAGTACATTATGATTTATAACCTAATCTAATGTATCCCATTATTTAGAAATGAAACCTAGTTGAAGGAATGGAAACCGCCTGAATGCGCATATCACATGTAAGGATTTCCATCTTGTGAAAGATAATTATTTTGGATCTGGAGCTATGGATGGTGTGGAGAAACTTATAACTATACTGGGAAAACTTACTCAGTTTATGAATAATAACCTTACCCATATGGATCATCTGGATCCACAATGTGGAGGATCTATGTTAGATCGCTTTATGAAACAATAGCGCCCATACTTTAATGGATCTAAAAAACCATTTATAGAGGACCAATGGATAAGTTCATTAGAGAAGATATTTCTTACCTTGGGAAGTAACAAAAGGTAGAAGGTTGTCATGGTAGTTTATCGTCTGTTGGTGGATGCTGATCAAAGGTTGTCATTAATTCAAAACAAAAAGGAGGAGGAAGGGATAGAAAACATGGAATAGAGTGAATTTAAAGAACTTTTTTAGAGAAATACTTTCTTCATGAACAATGAGTAGATATGGAAAGTCATTTTCTGAATTTGAGGAAAAAGGAAGATGATAATATTGAAATTTTTGAAGCTAGCTTTACAAGGTTAGCAAAGCATGCTATGGAGTATATACGTAATCCAATGAACAATATTGATCGATTATTTTAGAGCATAAATCCATTACTTCGATGATTGATGGTCTGCCAAAATTTCTCCTCATATGAAGATATAATCTCATATTCTATCAAGATGGAAAATGAGTTCTATAAGTCTTATGAATTCAAAGGAAATAAAGAGAAGAATTGGGTTGTTGAAAACTCTGGAAAAGGAAATAAGGAAATGGGAAAGATGAGAATAGTTGAATTTTCACCCTATGATAATTGTGGAAGGAAACACCCTAGTGACTACTTAAAAGGAAAAGGGGTGTGCTAAAAGTGTGGACATAAAGGCCATCATGTTGGAGTTTGAAGGGGGAATAAATAAGCTTTTAATGTTCAATTCTATAATTGTAGGGATATGGTAAACTATGATAATGGTTATCCCAATCATTAAGGAAATGATCCTCAGAAAAGGCCAAGGGATAAGGGACTATATTATGCGATCACAACTACTGATATTGAAGTTCTCAATGATGTGGTGGCATGTACTTTAATTGTTTTCTCAAACATATCCAATGCTTTATTTGATTATGGATCATCGCATTATTTCATATCTTCCCAGTTTTCCAAGAAAATTAGATATTTCCAATTTGATTAAATATTGGAGTTGTCATTAAAATCTCCAAAGGGAAGTATCATTGCAAAAAAATTGTGTTAGAAAGTACAAATTATGGAATATAAACATGATTTATCTACTAATTTTATTATCATACCCATGATTGAATTTGATATAATCCTCAGTAAGGATTGGATTTCAAAATATGATACGAAAATTTATTTCATGAAGGAAGAGGTTACAATTTTTGGGGACGATGTGGAATCCCTTATCTTTAGAGAAAAAACATTACCATCTAATTATCATCTTGATCCTCCCCTAGTAGCTCTACTGAATTAAATTATTTGGGATGAGGGGAATGCAATAAAAATGGGTGAAGAAAGGAATGATCAAATAGAGTACATACCTGTTGTGAAATAATATGTTGATGGGTTTCTAGAGGATTTACCTAGCCATCCACCAAAGTGGGAAATTAAGTTTTCCATTGACTTAATTACTAATTCAAGGACCATATCAAAGACCCCTTATAGAATGTACACTATGAAATTAGTGGAATTGAATAAAAAACTAGAGGAATTGAGTGATAAAGGATTTATTATCCCTAGTGTTTCTCTATGGGGATCCCCTATTATTTTCTTTAAGAAGAAAGATTGATCTATGAGGTTGTGCATTGACTGCACAAATATCACTTATATAATAATAAAGAACAAGTATCCCCTACCCCGCATTGATGATTTATTTGATAAAATTCATGGAGGCCAATATTTTTCGAAGATCGATATTTGATATGGACATCATTAGTTTCATGTGAAGAAGGAAGATATTCTAAAGATAGAATTTTGAACATGGTATGGGCATTACGAGTTTACAGTAATGCCTTTTTGGACTGAATAAGGCACCATATGTTGTCATGGATATAATTAATAGAGTTTTTAAGGAATATCTTGATGATTATTAGTGTTATTTATTAACGATATATTGTTATACTTAAAAAGATATGAAAATCATGAAAATCACTTGTGCACTACTATGAGGACTCTTAAAAGAACTGAATTATATAGGATGTTTAGCATGTGTAAATTTTGGCTTCAATCAGTTTCCTTTCTTTCCTGCATTGTCTATAAGGATGGAATAACTATTAATTCTACAAAGACAAAGGATGTTCAAGAATAACCTAATCCATTGAACATAACTAAGGTATGTAGTTTAATTGGTTTAGCAGGTTATTATCAGTGTTTCATTCAGAAATTCTCCCATTTAGCCAACCTAATGAACAATCTTACACGTAAAGGGGTTAAGTTCATATGGAAAAAAATAATGTGAGGACTATTTCAATGAATTGAAGAAGAGATTAGTGAATGCTCTGATATTAAATCTACCATCTGGGAATGATGGGTTTGTGATCTATAGTAATTTATCAAAGAAAGGATTTGATTGTGTCCTTATGTAGAATGATAGAGTTATTTCCTATGCATAAAATAAGTTAAAAATTTATAAAAAAACATCCAACTCATGATCTTCAGTTAGAAGAGGTAATATTTTCTCTGAAGACATGGATACATTATCTCTATGGTGAAAAATGTGAGATATATACAGATCATAAGAGTCTAAAATATATCTTCTCATAGAAATAACTCAACACGAGGCAAAGAAAATGGCTCGAACTACTCAAGGATTATTATTTTTTCATACACTACCACCAAGGAAAGGAAAATAGGGAAGCTGATACATTGATCATGAAGGATCATGGAGTTCTCAATAAAATGATGATAGACAAGGATACTTTGAACATGGGTCTAGTGGGGATGGATATGGGAATTATCAAATAAAGTAAAACATCACTACTTTTCAAATGGTTTTCTATCCATGTTTACTGGAAATAATTAAAGATTCACAATATGATTATGAGAATCTGGAATAGACAATTAATGCTATGAAAGATGGAAAGTTGGCTAAATTCATGTGTGAAGATGTAATTATGAAATTTTGGAAGAGGCTATCTGTTCCCTCTCTACCTGAGATGATAAGGGATCTATTGGATTATTATAATACCTCAAATTTCTCTATACACCCTAGTAGCACATAAATGTATAGAGATTATAAAGAACATTTTCAGTGGGATAACTTGAAGAAGGAAATTTCTAATTATGTATCAATATGTTTAGTCTGCCAACAAGTGAAGACCAAAGGACAACATCCTAGAGGAGTCATAAAACCTATACCTATTCTTACATGGAAATGGGATGACATCACCAAGGATTTTGTCATTATATTTCCCAAAACTCCAAGAAAGAATCATGCAATATGGGTAATTGTGGATCAACTTATGAAATCTGCACATTTCCTCACTACAAGGGAGGATTCTCCACTGAAGCACCTATAATGGCTCTATATCAATGAAGTTGTGAGACAACATATAGCACCAATCTTAATTGTTTTTGATAGTGATCCAAAATTTACATCTAAATTCTAGAAATGTCTTTAGAAAGCATTAGATACTGAGATTTAATTGAGTACTGCTTATCACCCACAAACTGATGGGCAATCAGAAAGGATGATCCAAACCTTATAGAACATATTGAGATAATTTTCACTTGACATTAAAGGTTTGTGGGATCAATATTTACCTTTAGTGGAGTTTTCCTAAAATAATAGTTTCCATTAAAGTATTCAAATGGCACAATATGAAGCATTGTACATAAAGAGATGTCATACACCAACTTGTTGGGATGAAGTTGGTGAAAGGAAGCTAGTAGGCCCAGAGCTTGTCGAGGAAACATCAGTGAAGGTAAAGACTATTCAAGGCCATATCAAATCATCTCAAAGAGGAAAAAAAGATATACTGATAATCGAAGGAAGGATTTGGAGTTTCAAGTGGGATATCATGTTTTCTTAAAAGTATCTCTATTGAAGGGCGTTATAATATTTGGGAAGAAATGGAAACTGAGACCTAGGTACATTGGTTCTTTTGAAATTATAGAGAGAATTGGAGCTATACCATATCATTTGGCTATGCCAGCTAGCCTATCTAATGTACACAATGTGTTCCATGTATCATTGCTGAGAAAGTACATTCCAGAACCAATGTACGTAATCACTTCTGAAGGTATAGAATTGGAACCTGACCTATCTTACTATTAAGATCCTATAAATATTCTGGACAATAAAGAGCAAGTGTTGAGGAATCATATGACTCGAATTGTAAAGATACTTTGGAAAAATCATAAAATCAAAGAGGCATCATGGGAGCCTAAGGAGATTATGATGAAGAAATACCCAAATAATTTTGTGAGGTAGCATTCTGGTAATTTATAGGATGATATATTTGTAAGGAGGGGATAATGTAACACCCCTATATTTTGAAAATAAATTTAATATAAAATGCATGAAACACTAGGTCTCTACAAAACACCACTTTGTTATAATATAGACAACAAACATAATTTTTCCACCTATGTGATTTGAATTCCGAAAAAATAACATACACAGTTGCGTTCAGTAAGATATTTAGAGTCTAATATGAAAAACTTAATTTTTGGTTAATAGTAACATAACCTTATGAATAATAACATAATGAGATCTTGATTAATTTTTCAAGGTGATATAAAATGAATAATAGTTTTAAAATTGTTATTTTTCAAATAAATTATGATTTTATTTAAAAATTAAATTAACAATATTTAGAAACTTATTTTCAAAAAATGGAGTTCATTTTTGAATTCTAAAATTTTAAAAATATTTAGGATGAATTTTTAGAATTTTTTTGAAACACTCGAATTTTTTATGAATAGTAAAATATGGTAATTTACTGTATATATACATTATTAGTTAAATTCACTATTCCTAGAATCATGGATGATATAAGAACACTTAATTAGAACTCAAATAAATATATTACTATTATTGGTCATAAAAATCAATACTATTGGTTGTATTTGGAAAAAATAATAAAATAATGAGTAAAATAATGGGAAAACCCTCCTCTCCTCAATTATAAAATCCCAATCACTCCCTCTTCTCTTCCCTACTCTCAAGACTTGTGACTTTTCTAAATTCTACTCTAATTTTTTCCTAAGATCATACCTCATGTCCAACAACCCTTGGTCTAATAAAAAGGCCAAAAACTCTCCCCTAATGAGGCTCTCAAGGAAGATTACTTAAAGAGGTAAATTCCTCTTTTCATTTATTTTA
The DNA here is from genome assembly GCA_963277665.1 of Viscum album. Taxonomy (NCBI): domain Eukaryota; kingdom Viridiplantae; phylum Streptophyta; class Magnoliopsida; order Santalales; family Viscaceae; genus Viscum; species Viscum album. The sequence goes on from OY728143.1 coordinate 2,134,846,074, forward strand.
TTTCAAGTCCCTTTATTTTCCTTTTCTTTCCTCACCTCCTATCATCCAAATGTTTTGACAACTCCAGAACCTTACATGTGCTATAAAGTTTTTATGATAAATGAATAATTATTCATCATATCTCCTTTAACCTTATTTTATACTAGAAATGAAAACACCATCTGAGATGTGTTAATTTATCACATTCAAGGACAACAGGTTTTTAATTTCTATTAACGTCTTCAATTATATCCATGAAACATTTTTTGGTTTAAAAACACTATAATATATTTATAATAACTTATTTAAGGTTATTGAATCTTTTTTTACACATGATATTAATTTTTAAATCAAAATGATTTCCTTGTGATAAAAATCGCCAATTAACCCAAATAATTATTATTAAAGTTTTATGTATTGATTAATATTGAATCTTAATAACAAAATGAATTTTATAACCATGTAATTTTATTATTTTTCACTAATAACATATAATTTCTATTTTTTACAAGCATTACCACTCAACATGTTTATATGTACATGAATATAAGTAAATCGATCATGAAAACCAATGAAGAAAATGTTCCCAAAAAATGAAATTGAATCTCTTAACACATAAAAAGGACATGAATGAACCTAATAAGGTTATAATAAATCAATTAAATGTATGGTAGGTATTGTAATCATTAATTTATGAACCTAAATTTTTTATTCAGGTTATTGATATCATGTGAGGAACACCTTCATTCTTAAGGTAAGGGTTTTCTACCAGAACCTCCATTTTCACTTGGGTTACTCTTATTCTATACTTACCTAAATTAAATTAATATTTATTCATATGTACCCATAATATATTATGTGATAATGTTCTATATATTTGTACCAACATGATCCATAATTTCATTTATGGGGAATTATATGTTTTAAAAGGAGTTTCCAAAAAATCTTCCCAAAATACTAGCTCGACTAAAGGGAATTTCTCAAATTCTTAACAATTTTCAGGGGAACTATTTAATATATTTTTAGAAACCATTATATTTGTACAATAACTCATTTTATTATAAAAATACTATCTTACTTAATTTATAGTTTTATACAAAGACTTTTCCAAAAGAACACTTCTTTTGAAAGTAAAAGAGTATTTATCTCAAGACTTACATGATGATTTTATAAGAGTATATTCATCTGTTTCAAAAATACTATTGATTATTATGTATTATTGGAGTTAATATTTATTATATCATCTAAAATATTGAATTTAATGGTTTATTATTAGCATGACCATGGATGTTCTATCGTAAAACTGTTGACCAATTTACTCTGAATGGTTAGTGTTTAAGATTAATGTTTGAGGAAAGTTATTTACATTTAATATTTTAGTTTAAATATGAATGTATATGTTGTTTATATTTATCCCCATTCATATGATGAATGCATTATATATATTATGTTATGGGTGGGTCCCAATATATCTCATCTATTAATCATTAGGTCTCATGAGACAAATAAATATGGACTTGGTCGAGGTCTTGCCAATTTTTAGATATGGTTTTGGTAAAGAACATAATTGTTTTTAGATGTAGTAGCCAAGGCCTTGAAGATATGTTTTAGAATTCCTGGAATATTCATTTCCCCCAATATAAAGCTAAAAATTCACAGTTCTTTTATTTATTCGACTAGTAGAATATCTGTGATAATTTTTTATTATGATAATAATTACTCAGCTCATATTCCTTCCATAATGTGTTCAAGTTTAATATTTTAAAAGGCATGTGTTTTCAATTATTCACCATGCATAATGATTATATATATGATATCTTGCATTTTATTTCTTACCCTTACTGAGTATCTGATATCACCCCTTCTTATGTTTCATTTTTTCACAAGACATGAAGAGGTATATTATGATTGACTTGTAGGGATAATATTAGAGTGGTGGATGTTCCCAATGGAACTTATTTTTTGTTTTTAATTTAAAGTTGTAATGTTAAACTTATGTATGTATATTTCTTTACAAATCTACTAAACTATTAGTTCCTTCAGGATATGCCTTTCTTGTAATCATTCTAATGTAATATAGTAAGGCACTAGCTCTGGGAAATTGGGGTCAAGTATTTATAGTATTCCATATTCTTTCCATGTTTGGCCTCTCAAGGATGGATGGGTCTAAGAACCAAATATAGGTGGAAAAGACTGAATAGGTAGTCCATTAACTCACTGTGTTGATCCCCTTGTGTTTGGTAGATTAGTTTTTCTTTTCTAGATCGCCTGTAATTATTGAAAGTAAAATTGATGTTAATAAATGTTTGAATATATTATGTTGAACCAATGGAGTTGGAGCTTACTGGGATGCAATGCCGATGTAGTAATTTTGAGAAGATGTGGTCTTAGTTTAGTTATGCTTAAACCGTATGGAGCTTTATTGTGTTGCTAATGAAATGAAATGTGGGATTTGTTAATGGTTAATTAATCGTTATAGAATTAATTAACATAAAGTAATACTGGTAAAAAGTGAATGAAATAATTAAATAAATCTCTTTAAATGGTTGTGTGTTTATAGGATATATAGTCTTAGTAGTGGCATCTAGGAGTCCGAGGGACGCTATCTGTAGTTTTGTCTAAGGCTAGGTTTTCCCATAGTGTGGTAGTGATCTATAGTATATCATGTACTTTTTTTATTTCAATATTCTACCCCACCCTATTGGTTAAAGAAAATGACAACCCTGGTATTCTGAGCCCTAGGGGAGGGGGTGTTTTCCCCAACATCCCAGTGGGAGGATGGATGACTGACTTCCCCCTTTGGCCTCACTCTCTTCTCTTGGAAGTTACTTATACTGGTATGCATGGCGGTTAGTTATCCCAATATATGTGTATAGGGGGGGTGTAATGGATTGTGGTTATTTCACACACATATATTCTGGATGTCGTTTCCTATGTGTTACTATAGGTGTAACGTGTATATGTTGTAATAGAATGAGGATCCTTTCTCAGCGTATGGGCTGTAGTGTCTTGAGGTATAATACCCAATGTATGATACACATTGTGTGGGATGTTATGGATCATAGAAACTACCTAGTTACATTTGGTTGTGTGGTTAGTGTGGTGCTTTTATAGGTGTCTATGGGAAAGAGTTTTGTTGCATGATGTTCCTGTTGTGGTGCTCTCCCATGTTTTATTAGGCCAACCTTTTTGGAGAGAGATGGCTTAGGATGTGCGATGTTGGGGAAAAGCATAAAACTAGTGGGGAAGCGGTAGTGGGGTACCCTTGATATTCTATATTATATAATATAATCTTGTATATGATACTTGGTGAGAGTAGACATGGTGAGGTTGGGATCTTAGTATACCTATTTAGGCGGAGATTTAGATTAACTTGTTGTTCACTGTGCATTAGCATGATTTCTTTACTCTTGCATAAGAGGATATAGGGAGGATCTTAATGAGAATAATTTTATACTCACCCTATGTTTTATAAATTCTTTTTTAGTCACTTGGTGTAGGTTGGAGATCAGGATGGTTAATACTAGCTTGAGGTTTTATAGGAGCTGTTCGGGCTTCAGGGTCGCTGCCATTTTACTTTCTTTTGGTGCTTGAAGTTTTTCCTTTCAGTTGTGTTAGTTATATCATGAAATTACATATGTGTATTTGGTTTTATTTTTATATTGTAGTCTAAGTTGGGGTTGGTTGGTTTCTATCTTATCTCTCTCTTTAGCAAGTGGTCTCTTAGAGGGTAATGCCTCCCATCTATGTGTTTATTTTACCATCAGTGCTAGTTGCCAACCCTGGGCCTACTGGAGGTAGGGATCAGGGGTCATTAACACTCTTCTCCCATTTTCGGCCTTAGAGAGGCACAAATTGTGGGTAGGGGGTCATGATAGAGTGTTATCAAAGGTTAGGTTGAGGGATAAGATAGAGTTTGGAGTCAGGCACATGTGAGGTTACAAGGGATGGTATGAAAACATTGTTATCCATGTTTAAAAAGAACAGTAAACACTAGAGACCAACTAAGAAACAATTATTTAGGGACCCCTGTGATCTGAAGCATGGACCATTAAGTTTATAGTGGTTACTAAATGAGGTGGTACTGATTGCAGGGTAGAGACCTTAGAAAGGATCATGCATCATTCTTTTTTGCGCCTGTGCTTGAATGGGTAGACCTTGGGATATGTTAACCTAAAATGAATAAAAGAAAATTAATTAAATTAATTTTAATGTATTTTATATTCTAGGTTTAAGATCTCTAATAGTTTTCTCTTTTGCAGGTATGACTCTAGGTTGACGTCCTCATCAGGTTTACATAGATGATGTCCAGCAGGCTGTGCAAGCAGATTTCTGCAGGGTAGAGGTTGAAAATGATGACACTTGGAGGAGGACACTCTGAGAGTTTTAGTGTCTGAGTCTATATAAGTATGGGGGATCCATTTCATATGTAATCATATAATATTGGTTGTAAGAGGTTGATATAGCATTTTGTTCGATCCGTTCTTGTAAAAAGCATTGGGTTTCATTGGTTGTGACAATGCTACATGGGGCAGTTAGGCAGTGGTGGTTCTTATTACTCTGGGATCATGAGGAATCAATAGTCTCATGGGAGAAGTTTTGATATAAGTTCAAAGCAAAGTTTATTTCTTTGAACACAAAAGAGGCCAGTCACCAGGAGATGCTTACCCTTTGATAGAGGATCTCCAATGTGAGGGAGTTTGGGATCCATTTCCGAAGCCTTTTTCAATATTATTGGGACCTATTACTAGATGTAGAGGCCTGGGAAATTCATTTCAAAGAGTATTTGTGTCCAGAGATAGAGTTCCAGGTCACCTCATTTATATTTTCAACATATATCAAGGTGTTGACAAAGGTAGATGTCATCAAGAGGATATTATCAAGAATCATACCATCATGAGAGGGGAGTCATCAGGATTCCTCACAAAATAGATTTCTGGTCTGGTGTTACTGGTTTTCAAGGCAGAAGAGTTTTTGCTTGGCTGAGGGTTACTCTCGTCACTCAGCATCTCGTTTCTCTGGGGTCGGAGATTCAGAGATCTATGCCAATGGATTATGTGCTTGTTTTTCTTGTAGAGGTATATGTCATCAATTGTGAGAGTTTTAGACCTTTTAGAGTTGTCAACATGCATTGGGTGTTCAGGTTCCTCCATTGAGGTAGTTCCAGTTGATGCAACAATAATAGGATGCACCATCTTTGTATCAGTAGTGAATAGATGGTGTAGGCAGAGGATAAATCTGATGTCACGACCCATCCCTCGGGGCCCGTGTCGTAACTAACCCAAGCCCGTCATCCTGAGCACAACTGACTCTGACTCCACTCCAGTTGCCCCACACCACTAAACCTAAGTCATGGCTTCGGACACCGGTGGGTCTGGTCCTCTTGGACCACTGTTTCATCTGTCTACTACCATCTGCAGAAGACTCTGCTGCATGTCGACTAGTGGTGGGTTGCACTGCTGGAGACTGCTCAGCAAGGAAACTCTCCACTAGGAGGGCTCTCTCCAACACCCCTGCTTGCGTCGGGATGCTGTGAGAAATGACTGAAGCTCTAATATCTCACCTGATCCCCTGATCAAAGGTCCGGGCCCTGAAGAACGGGTCCTGTACCATGTCTTTAGAGTAGGGAGAAAGATCTGTGAACCTTGACGAGTACTGAGCTACACTCATGCAGCCATGCTTTAGATGAAGTAGCTCCTGTATCCGCACCGCTCGAAGGGTGGCTGGTACAAACTCTGCCCGAAATAGGCTCTCGAAGTCTACCCATAAGAGTGATGCCTCGTCATGCGTCTGAAGCATCAGGCTCCACCATCTACCTTCTGCTGCCTGAAGGAGGTTGGCAACAAGGATCACCATGATGTCCGCTAGTGTACCCACTAGCCTGAAGACTCTCAACACAGCCTCCAGCCAATCCTCAGCCGCCTGTGGATCCGTCTCTCCCCGGAACCTGGGTGGCCTCTGACGTTGGAAATTGTGAAGCGTGCTCAAGCGGCGTGCATCGCCTGCTGCTGGGGCTGGTGGTATCGGTGGCCCAATAGGTGGTAGTACCGCTGGTGCCTCAACTGAAAGAGGGCCCTGTACTGAGGCCTCGTCGCTCGACAGGCTGTCAGTACGTACAACCCTCATGGATCTAGCTGGTCGTCGGTGGGGAGGCATCCTGAAAGAAATAGAAGCGACACGGTCAAAAGACTATACCTGGTGAGATAACCTGGTTTGAGCTGACTTAAAGAAAACTTTTGGAAACACACACGCAATCAGTGTTTTCGTGCACTGAGTTAGAAATCAGAAGTCAGGGTCCTGGTGTATGGATACGTCGGCCACCGCACCAACACTGGACTCCCTGAACTGAAAACCACACTCAGTACGCTTAATACTATTTCTTCACAGAAAAGAAAATATCATAGTCCTAAGTTCTGCGGTAGAACCGACTCCTTTGATACCAAATTGTCACGACCAGTCCCCCGGGGCCCGTGTCGTAACTACCCCAAGCCCGCCATGCATAGGCCAGGAGATGGAGACTAGCACCAAAGGCGTAAATCCATATAACTAGGAAGACATTGTCTTTATGAAATGTAAACACACACACAACCAGAGTACAAGCGGAAGCAAACACTAAGTAAAGCAATATAACAAGTGTGCTGAAAGTACAAAGGGTGCCGGAAATACAAGCCCAATAGTAAAGTACAAGAAAAAGAAAAAACAACAAGAAGGTGTCAAGCTGCTCCTGGATCATCCTCCAGAGTCCCTACCTTAAGGGTAGGTACAGATGGCCACCTCAGCTCTCCACGTCCGTTTGTCACCTCTAGGTACCGTCTTGTCGTGAAGTCCACCTCCAGGTACCGTCTTGTCGTCAAGTCCACCTCCAGGTACCGTCTCGTCATGAAGTCCACCTCTGGGTACCATCTCGTCATCAGGTCCACCTCCGGGTACCGTCTCGTCGCAATGTCCACCTCAGGGTACCGTCTCTTTGTGAAGTCCACCTCCGGGTACCATCTAGCTCTAGAAGCCTCAACCATGATCAGCGATGTCCGTCGTCTGCATCCAACACAACGAGATGTGGGCATAGTCCGTGCAGGGGTGAGTATAACAATACTCAGTAGGGACCCCGAGACCCTCAAGGTCTCACTAAAACCAACAAGGATAAATCACAAGAAAAGATCTCAACAGATAACCTTTACTTAGGTATATGCCCATACATATACCTAAGTTATCAAGTAACCCATCTCAATCATGAGGTAAACACAAAGGTCACTGACTCAGCTCAAACCAGTATTTTCATTAAGAAAACCATAACTGCTCGAGAATTCTTCCTCTGTTGAGTACAATAGCCCTTTCAAGACTCTAAGGTGCTACTCACTACCCTTAGACTTCTTAAGTACTCCTCCTGTCGAGTACCGCGGGTCTACTGCCAAATACCGGGCGCTCCATCCGCTGTGGGTCTGCCGCGAAATACCGGGCGCTTCCCCTAATAGCCATCAGAGGTAATCCTTCTGTCAAGTACCACAGGTCTGCTTCCAACTACCAGGCGCTCCGTCTACTGTGGGTCCACCGCCAAATACCGGGCGCTCCGTCCACTGGGCTAATCGAATCACTCCGACTCGAATCCGTCAAGCAGTCATCAGGTCTAAAGCTACTAGGTCTCCGCACTCGGTATACTCATCTCCAGGAGGGTCCGCTCCACAAGCCACTGGTCGATACTCCAAGTATCACAAAGTCCCACGAAGATGTATCAAAAAGGACCGCCTCGTCACAGGGGTCTCAACGCAACAGACGACGCGTCAATCAGACGCCCGGTCAGCGAGTTGTTAGCCTCTTCGTCCCAGGGGCCCGATTGGTTTTGTGTACGAACCAACCCGACCGTATCTCAACTGTACCCTGAACTCTCATAGGGTATACTCAAAGGGAACGTTTCTCAAAAAGATTACCAAATCCGCTAATAGTTTGTCAAATGGACGTTCGGTCGGAAAGTTATTAGCTTTTCCGTTCCAGGGGGCCGGTTGGTTTCTAAGCTAAAACCAACCCGAACGTACTCCAACTACATCCAAACATCTGGTGAAGTATGCCAAAAGATCCTTCTCAATAAGAGGATTCCAAAAAAGTCGACAGCATGTCAATCGGACATCCGGAGCTCAAGTTATAAGCGTTTCCACTCTAAGGGCCTGGTTGGTTTCAGGTTCGAACCAACTCGGCCATACCCAAACTTCGCTGAAACCTTAATTGTAATATACAAACGACCGTCTCGATCCGAGGAATCCTACGCATCTGAAGGTGAGATGATCGGAGGTCCACAACTCAAGATATAAGAATTTAACTGAATAAGGTCCGAAAATAGGGGGTCTGGGCCCAGTCCAACCCGGCCCAACACCCTTTGGGTCGGCCCGAACCGGGTCAACCCGACTCGGGTCCGGGTCCGACCCGTTTGGGAGCGGCCTGGCCGGCTAGCGTGGCCCGGCCCGGCACTGGCAGCCCGGCGCTGGTGTCCGGTTGTGGCTCGACCGGTTGGCCGAGCGCGTTGCGCCGAGTGGGGGAGGCGCAACCTCCCCGCTAATTGATGCCGGCGGCGCTAGCTGGCGCTGCCCCCCCGGGTGTCCCGGATCCCGCGCGGCCGCGTGGTCCGTCGCACCGCCGCCACGGCTGTTGCCGCGGTGGGTTTCCTTCGGCGGTGCGCTAGGGCGCCGCCGCCTCCAGGCGGCCGGACGGTTCTGGCCGCCATCTCCAGTCGTCGGTGCCACTGCGCCGGTGAGTCGCGCCGACAACGTCTTCCGCGGACCACCGGACGCGCTCCGGTGGTCCGATTTGCTCGCCGTCTGCGCCTAGGGCTCTCCAAGGACCCGTTCTTCACTGCGACAAATTCTATATGTCGTTGCGGTCCCATTTCATCATCACCTGTCAAACGTGAACAAACAAACAGACCATCTGTGGAGGGTCCAGGATTTTTTGTTAGCCCTTGCCCTGCGCGTTAGAGTCTTAAACAAGATTTAAGAATTCAAACTCAAATCCAATACTGAAAATAACCCTGCTTCCAACCCGCATGAATGAGCGATCCGCGGATCAACCGGGTAGAGGTTGGTCCGTGCTCATCGTTCTTTCCTCAAAAAGGAAACGAGAAATTCAAACAAAACCCCTACCTCTTGCTCGTCACTCATTGGCGGAGTCACGGAAGGAAGACGATGAAGACCGTCATTCATCGCGTAGGGGTTTATTTTGAGAATGATAATACTCCCATGTTTGCTTTCCTCTAAAACATGAACATGGATCAACTCATTATCAAGTTGATCCGCGAATGATTATTTGCAAGTTGGGGATTATTACTTGCGGGGAAATTTTTGGGAGTTGTTTCAAACCACTAACACAGTGGGTGCGGACAAACGAACAAGTCCGAACCCACCGTTTTTCTTTTCTTAATGTAAAGACCCGTAAATTTCAAGGAATTTTTTTCTCTTAAATTCATTGGAATTTTACGAGTATGCTGTTTCTGACGGAACCTGATTCCAAGGCCCGGTGTGCCTGGAATATTTTTCTGAAGTTTTGTTAAGTTTAAATTAACGCGCATAAGAAGTTTTTCTAAAAAATTGGAATAAATCTTAAATGGTTACTCAGATCAGAAATACAAGGGCACCGTTGTGCTCAGGATGGTGGGTTTACCCTAGGCATGACTTAAGTTTAGTTGGCGCATGCCTCATGTGAGAAAACTCGAAAATGGCATAACCGTAAATAAAATAATTAAATAAAGTTATTTTATTTTTTAAATGATTATAACTCAAAAACGGTAAATTGGATTAAAAATCCGAGACCACCACTGAACTCAGGAGGGTATGATTTCTTTAAGCACATACTAACATTGGCCGGTGCGGGCCACCTGAGAAAGTTAGTTTTTGGCCGTAAATAAAACAATTAAGTGACAATTATTTTATTATAAAATTTATAATTTCTAAATGGTAACTCGAATTGAAAATCCAAGAGTACCATTGATTTCATTAGGGCATGTTTCTCCTAGGCAGAGCCTAACCTTGACCGCGGTGGGTCGAGGGTGACTGATAATAATTTTCCGAACTTTTTTCGGGTACGTTCAGTAAACGTACGGGCGAGTTTTTCTATATTTTGAACCTGTGCTTGGAATTGAAATCTGAGGGCACCGTTGAACTTGCAGCGTGGGTTTTTTCTTAAGAATAGTTTCACCTCGATGGCGGATTATCGGGTATGAAAGTTAGTTTTTGGGCTTTTACGTGGGTTAATAAAATAAAATAAGTGAATAATTTATTTTATTTTGTTAAACACATGTCGTGCAGATAAAGTGTTTAGAAGATCCACTTGGGATTTGGTGGTGGAACCGCCACACCCTAACCTCCCATTTAATGGTGGGGGAGAGGAAACCTCTCATCCCCCCCATCAATTAATTTTATGTGTCGACGTAAAATTAATTACACACAATTAATTTTATGTGTCAACGTAAAATTAATTGCACTCAATTAATTTTATGGTTCGACGTAAAATAAATTGATGTCAGTTAATTTTATGTGTCGACGTAAAATTAATTGCTCTCAATTAATTTTAGGAGTTTACATAAAATTAATTTCTGTAAGTTAATTTTATGAATTGACATAAAATTAATTGCTGTTAGTTAATTTTATGTGTCAACGTGAAATTAATCACTGTCAATTAATTTTATATGTCAACATAAAATTAATTCGTGTCATATGTTTTGATGTAGGCTATGTGGGGGAAACTTCTTGGCATCCTCCCCTCTTAAGTTGTGCCAACACACCTCTTAAATTGCGCCAACACAATTTAATTCGCCCGAACCCCTTTTTAAATTAAGTAACCACATCATTGGAATTTAGGAAGGTTCCAAAAAAATGAACCGTCATAAATTCCACAATGGTTACATAACTATCCCTCTCTACTATATATAGGGATCTTGGGAGAAGGTTTTGGGATGACTTCCCCAAGCAACGAAGTGCTGGTAAAGTATCGCGACGCCCAACACTTGGGGAAATCTTATCCCGTCCAACGAAGAATGGGAAGAACGCCAACGACGATCTTCCACGCGATTCTTCTTCGACCTTCCTTCCCCAGAAACCTATCCTCCGAAACATCATCAACGAACCGATTCAGCTCAGAATTGGGGATGTGTGGTGGACGTGATGAATAATGGTCTTCATCGTCTTCCTTCCGCGACTCTACCAACAAGCGACGAGCAAGGGGTATAGGTATTGTTTGAATTTCTCCTTTCATTTTTGAGGAAAGAACGACGAGCACGGACCAACCTCTGCACGGTTGATCCGTGGATCACTCATTCATGCGGGTTGGAAGCAGGGTTATTTTCAGTATTGGATTTGATTTTGAATTCTTAAATCTTTATTGAGCCTCTAACGCGGAGGACAAGGGCTAACAAACAAGCCCGGACCCTCTGCAGATTGTTTGTTTATTTGTGCGCGTTTGACGGGCAATGATGAAATGGGACCGCAACGACATATGGAAGCCGTCTCAGTGTAGAACGGGTCCTGGGAGAGCCACAGGCGCAGACGGCGGGCAAATCGGACCACCAGAGAGCGTCCGGTGGTCTGTAGAAGACGTTGCCGATGCGCCTCGCCGACGCGGCGGTGCCGATGACTGGAGGCAGGGGACGGAGCCATCCGGCCGCCTGGAGGCGACAGTGCCCCAGCGCACTGCTGGAGGAATCCCGCTGTAGCAATAACTGTGGCGGCGATGCGACAGACCCCGCAGCCGCGCGGGATTTGGGATGCCCGGGGGGCGGCGCTAGCTGGCGCTGCAAGTGTCAATCAGCGGGGAGGCCACCCCCCGCTCGGCGCAACGCGCTCAGCCAACCAGCCGAGCCGCAACCGGCCACAGGGCCGGGCCGCCAGCGCCGATCCCGGCTGTGCCAGACGGGCCGGGCCTCTCCCAACTTGGCCGGACCCAGACTCGAGTCGGGTTGACCCGGTTCGGGCCGACCCAGGGGGTATTGGGTTGGGTCGGACCGGGCCCAGACCCCCTATTTTCGGATCTTCTTCAGTTAAACGCCCATATCATGAGTTGTGGACCTCTTATCGATGCACCGTAAGTTGTGTAGGATTCGTAGTATCGAAACGGTCGTTTCGGTATATTACACTAAAAGTTTTGAGAAAGTTTGGGTATGGTCGGGTTGGTTCGAACCTGAAACCAACCGGGCCCTCAGAGCAGAAACACTTATAACTTGAGCTCTGGATGTCCGATTGATGTGGTGTAGACTTTTTTGGAATTCTCTTATTGAGACAAATCTTTTGGCGTACTTCACCTGAGGTTTGGACGCAGTTGGAGTACGGTCAGGTTGGTTTTAGCTTAGAAACCAACTGGCCCCCTATAACGGAAAAGCTAATAACTTTCAGACCGGACGTCCGTTTGACAAACCGTCAGTGGATTTGGTAATCTCATTGAGAGACAGTCCATTTGAGTATACCCTATGAGAGTTCGGGGTACAGTTTAGATACGGTCGGGTTGGTTCATACACGAAACCAACCGGGTCCCCGAAACGAAAAGGCTAATAACTCACAGACTGGGCGTCCGATTAACATGCCGTCTATTGCGTTGAGACCCCTGTGACGAGGCGGTCCTTTGTGATAAATCTTTGCGGGAATTTGTGATACTTGGAGTATCAAATAGTGGCTCGTGGAGTAGACCCTCCCGGAGATGAGTGTACCGAGTGTGGAGACCTAGTAGCTGTAGACCTGATGACTGCTTGATGGATTCGAGTCGGAGTGATTAGATTAGCCTAGTGGACGGAGCGCCCGGTATTTGGTGATAGACCCATGGTGGACGGAGCAGCTGGTAGTTGGCAGTAGACCGGCGTTACTCGACAGGAGAAGTACCTCTGACGGCTATTAGGGGCAACACCCGGTATTTGGCAGCAGACCCACAGCGGACAAAGCGCCCGGTATTTTGCAGCAGACCCTCAATACTCGATAGGAGGAGTACTTCAGCAATATAAGGTTAGTGAGTGGCACCTCAGAGTCGTGATAGGGATACTGTACTCAATAGAGGAGGAGTTCTCCAACAGTTGTGGTTTCGTTAATGAAAATCATGGTTTGAGCTGAGTCAATGACCTTTGTGTTTACCTCATGATTGAGATGGGTTACTTGATAACTTAGGAATATGTATGGGCATATACCTAAGTAAAGGTTATATGTTGAGATCCTTCCTTGTGGTTTATCCTTGTTGGTTTTAGTGAGACCTTGAGGGTCTCAGGGTCCCCACTGAGTATCATTATAATCACCCCTGCACGGGCTATGCCCGTATCTCGTTGTGTTGGATGAAGACGACGGACAACACTGATCATGGTTGAGGCTTGTTGAGCTAGACGGTACCCGAAGGTGGACTTCATGAAGAGACGATACCCAGAGGTGGACGTTACGATGAGACGATACCCAGAGGTGGAACTGATGACGAGACGATACCCGGAGGTGGACTTCACAATGAGAAGGTACTAGGAGGTGGACTTGACGACGAGATGGTACCCGGAGGTTGACTTCAGGATGAGAGGGTACCCGGAGGTGAAAAACGTACGTGGAGAGCTGAGGTGGCCATCTGTACCTACCCTTTAGGTAGGGAATCCAGAGGATGATCCAGGAGCAGCTTGACACCTTCCTGCTATTTTGTCTTTTTCTTGTACTTTACTGTTGGGCTTGTATTTCCGCCCCCTTTATACTTTCAGCACACTTGTTATATTGCTTTACTTAGTGTTTGCTTCCACTTGTACTCTGGTTGTGTGTGTGTTTACATTTCATAAAGGCAATGACTTCATAGTTATATTGATTTACACCTTTGGTGCTAGTCGCTAGCTCCTGGCCTATGGAAGGTGGGCTTGGGGTAGTTACGACCCGGGCCTTGGGGGACGGGTCATGACATCTGAGATGCTCCCCACCCTCAAAGAGCAGAGAAAGACCATGGTGGTGGTATTCATCAGGGTCAAAGTGGCCATAGAGAAGGTTTTTGTAAGCTTTATACTTTACCTTTTCTAGCTCCAGGTGATCCAGACGTTGTTTTAGGTACCTTGTGCTTGTTTTTTTACCTGGATGTATGCCTTGTTTGATTTAGGAGCGATGTACTCCTTCATATCACCTACCCTTTTCCATGCCTTGAGAGTTGAGGTACAGAGGCTTCCAGTTCCATTGCCATTGACTATGCCAGTTGGAGGTTGAGGTGACTTGTATGATGTATGCAAAGACTATGAGCCAGTGATGAGGCAACACCGATCTTGGGGAGATTTCCTATGTTTACGAATAGAACCATATTATTTAATCCTCAAAATGGATTGGTTGTATTTGGTGCAGGATATTTTGGATTGCATCTGGAGTTATGTTGTGTTCTTCAATGCTGATGGAGATACAACATTGTTCATTGGCGATTGAGACCCTTGTATGGGTTAGAGGTGTGTTCCTTTTTTTCATCCTTGATAGAGCAGCTAATATTGAGATCATCAGAGGTTTAATAGTCATAATTTCCCAGGGTCATGGAAGACTACCCTGATGTATTTCTAGGAGAGATTGTAGTGTTTTGCCCTCGACAGGAGATTGAGTTTGGGATCGATCTGTAGACAAGAGTGTCTTCTATCTTGATGTCTCCATATAATACAGAACCATATAATTTGCGATTGCTGCATATACAACTTGATGGTTTTTTGTGGTGCAGTTTTTCTCATTCGAGTGTTTACCAATGGGGTGCACCAGTTTTGTTCATGAAGAAGGCAGATGATAATTTGTGGTTCTGTGTTGATTACCATCTCTTGAACAATGTGACACAGATGATTTTACTGATATACTCACATTGAAATTTTTGGTTTTAGAGTAAATGTATGGATCTAGTAGGCACCAAAGTAAAAATTGATGTGAAGGAAACTGTGGTGGTGTTTTGAATAAGAAACCAAATGAAATGGGAGCTTCAATGGGAAATCTTATGGTTATTCTCAATCAACTATCTGGAGTCATGATTGACTACATGAACCTTGGTGATTTTTCCAAGGAATAATATATGCGAGAAACAAATCCCTATGGATGTTTAAGTAATAATAATAATGGTAAGTGTATTAAAAAATATATGTGTCAATGACGTGGGAGGAAACACTTAGGAAAATTCTTCAAAGGGATAATAAGATGTTATAGATGTGGTAATGAAGGTCATAAAGCAATAACCTGCCATAAAAAAAGGAAGTGTTAGGCTGAATACATGAAATAGAAATATGTTATTTTTGAGGGATCAATTGAATGTTTTAAATGTGGTGTGCATGGTCATTACACAAATAGATGTCCTATAAAGAAAGGTTCTAGAATGAGATTAGAAGTACCATAAAAATATATGTTTACCAATACCTAATTCTATTCCAAATGAAGATGAGGATACTGAAAATGACCTATGAAAGGTATGGATTATTTCTTAGCTCATGTTTTGACATTATTGAATCTTAGGATATTATACATGATTTTTTTAGGAAATAAGTATAAAATAATAATATAGAAAAACATGGATAAAGGATCATGAAGAATTTTTGAAGATTAATATGTCTAAAATTTAGGAAATGAAAAGTTATTTCATATCTGTAGATGATGATATGTTTAAATATATTAATGATGTGATTAATTTGGAATAATTATAGTATTTTTAACCCTTATGTTTTTTTAAATTGAGGAATAATTATATTTTATTTTATGGATATTGTTATAAAGAACCATTAGGGTTTATATAATCCTTGTATTTGTGTAAATTATGGGTAATTACTTTTTGGGATGAAAAATGAAAGGTATTAGATAACATTTGAGGATAAATTAGGTTATGGTTATTTTTTAGGAAATTATATTATTTTTTGAGAATATTAAAATAATTATACGGTTTAAAAAATAGGACAACCCGTAGGATGAGTGACAACCCATCGTGTCCGGCAAGGCTATGAGAATTGAACCCAACACCGAAGGGATACAAGGGAGAATTGCCTACCACTGGTCTATGTGAAGTCCCGAGTTAGTATGACTTAATATTTTTAAGTAAATGATTTTATGGATCAAGAATAAATTGATTTTGGAACTCATGTTTTATCAAATTTATATCTTTAGTATAGGAAAATGATTTTGTGATTAAGTGATTAATGTTATTTTGGAAGGTGTTCACTCTTTTGGGAATACTATATGACTAAGGAAAATAGAATACTATAGGATTTAATTTGTGGAGTAATGGTGGAATTTTATTTTGGAAGAATCTAGGTTTTTATTGTGGAATTATAGCGATTTGGATTATTTATAGAAATTATTAACCTATCTTAGAGTATGAGACTTTAAGAGTAGTCGACGTTATTTGGAGATAAATGTTAAGATTTTTTGTAGAAGATTATGCGATCAAATTATTCTGAGTTTTGGGTTTCAATATTAGTTTGGATTATATTTAATAATTTTAAAGAAAATTTTATATTTAATGGCATTTTTTGAACTTTGGGTATTGTTCATTGAATTTTGGAGATTAAGAGTAGTATTTATTTTTATAAAGGATTATTCTTTTTGGGGGATTATCTAATCTTATACTAACCATTTTGGTTTGGATAATATCTAAAGACAAGGGAAATATATGGTTTATATTTTTTGAGTTTTGTGATTTTTTAGAAGTTGATTCTAGCACTTTAGGTGCGACCAAGTCAACTTGAATATTCATTGTTTGGAGAAAATATGAGTTTTTGGTAAATATTTATTAAAGGATGAATCTATACTTGAAAAGTAAGTATGTTTACTTATGTTCTTAGTTAGGATCATAAATAAATTCATCAACTTTATGAAAAGGAACTTTAAAACAAATGTTGTCTGTTTACTTTTCCTATTGGGGAATCAAAGACCGTTTAATCCATCACAAGTTTATGGTTTTCTGGTAGTTAACTTTCTCTTGATCATGTTTTCTATCACTGTCCATAAAAACATGATGGTTTGTTTTCCTTCCATATATATGTTTTTCTATATGGAATCCTAGTATGTTTTATCATGAGTGACCTTTTTAATTATCTTTCTTTCTTTTAAAGTTATAGTTTTATCAACATTTTTTTTCGATTAGGGATTTTCAAGGATGCTTCTGAGCCCAATTTTAAAATTGAGCAGACACAATTTCCAAAAGGGGGAATGATGTAATGACCCATGTATTTATAGAATAATAAATTTTCATTTATATTAGTATTTATGAATAATATATTAATTTTACATTAAATGAGACACTTTTTCTGATAGCGTACTCAACATACAACAAAGGGTTTCTCCAAAATCTTACGTTGCACACAACGTTGAGTTATACTGAAAAATAATACAGAAATAATATTATTATTTTAAATGGTAGTTAACGACTAACTGTTGGAATGGTGGGAATTAATATTATCAACTGAATTATGAAAATATGGTTTACACATGTTTAAATAATGATTCATTGGTTACCAAATTTTTTATAAATGGAAATAAGAACCAATTGAATATAAAAGATGTGTTTTTATAAAATATTATTTAAAAGAGAATAATTGTGTTTATAAAGTCATATCACTCTTTATGGTTTTTTTATTTAATGAAAAATATATGTTATATATTCTATTTAATGTTTAAAATTCATCTTATATGTTTTTTAGATATGATATATGAGCAAATTCAAATTTTCAGATAAAAGAATTATTTTTCTAAAAATGTAGTTTTACCGCCTTTTGATGGATAACCCCTTTTAAATTTATTTTTTACACATTTATATGTAATATTTGATAAAATAAACTTCTTATTTAGAATATAGATATCAAAATTTACTTTGGATTAATTTTTTATATTTTTATGATAACTATCATGTTTTGATGAATAGTAAAAATACGCTAAATTTTAAATGAAAAAACCTTTTTCCATCGAGATAATTTATATTAATAAAATCATATTATTTAATGATTTTAAAGTATAAATGGAATATATTTTTATAAATTAATCCAATTATGGTCATTGGAATTAATTTCACTTTGAAATTAGACATAAACACATGTCAATCTTTTGATGGGTTTTACTTCCTAAAAACACGTTTTTTGGTTTTGACAACAGGAAGTAGTTTTAAATTAATTTATGATAATTAAGTATTTTGAATTTAAAAAATTTTATTTTATATTTTTAATAATGATTTCTAAATTATTTAAATAGGTTTCTTTTATTTTTGGACACTATGAATAGTAACTTCAGTAATTATTTTAGTGACCATTATTAAAGGGTAAATATGGTAAATATGGGTAACAAATAATATTATAATAATATTAGACTACCCTAACCCATGTTCTAATCCTATTTTATGAGATTTTTCTGACCATGGTAATCTTTGGGTAGACTTTGGGACCCCATAGAGCCACTTGGATGTAAAAATGACATTTTATAAGAATGAGTTTAAAGTAAAGAGTTATATAACATAAACACGTATATTTGACTAAAACAATTTTTATATGTGGTTATATAACTGATATCTTCGAATATAAATAGTAATTAGAAATATAAAATTATTTACTATATCATGACATTTTATTTATAATTTCTATACATTAAATAAATAAATATAAATATGACACAATAATGATGCATTGATTGCTTCTTAAATGAATGATTAAAATAAATTATATAATAAATATTAAAATAAATGTAATTTGATTATTTTTATGCCATACACGAATTTTATGGAAGATATTGACAAATTATATTTTAGTTAATGCCTTTGGTTATAAAGAATCATGTTTTTATGAACTTAAAAAAACAAGTTACTAAATAGTATCAAAATTGACATAAATGAGTTAAAAAATACTATTTTATTAAATAACATAATAGTCCTAAAAATATATGATTATTCCAAATGAATTATATAATGTTAAAAATTTCATTAATGATCTACTTTTCATTCTCTTGTCATTTTATAGTAACTATAGTAACTATATATTATGAAAATTCAAGAAGACATGGTAAGAGTTAATGTTTTTAACTAAGTTTTAAAGCTAATAAATGAGGTTAATTTTGTGAACTAAACTTGTTTAAAATATATTTTTTGAGAGTTTTTATACCCAAAATCATCTTATATTTTAAATAAATTAGTTTGGGACCATTTGAACCTGAAAATATATTTCTAATATAATAATATTTCAAGACCTTCCTGAAGTGAGCCTCCTTCCTCTTATAAAAGGATACCACCTCTACCCAATTATCACACCTCTCAAGCCCTTTGTATCATCAAAATTATTCTCAAATAGTCCTCCAACATCCATCCCATACTCCAATAATCCTTACCTTGGGAATAAGGAAATTCAAGAAAGCCTTTTGGCTCAAATCAAAGGAAGTTACCCGATTTAGAGGTAACATCTACTCTCAAGTTTCTTTATTATATTTTCCTAATCCACTCCCTATGCTATTATTATACATTGATTATATAAAAAAACCCTTATTATCAATATAATATGATATTTTTATGAGAATTATTCTAAATACACTTACACACACCTCCATCTAATGGATATGAACATAATATTTCTGTGGATGACAAACCACTACCTCACGAAATGATGATTGTTCAATTTTCCCCTACCATATCTCATGGTAGAAATTATGATGGAAATGTATTTATATAAGATATATATATTATATTTATATTTTATCAATTATTCTTTAATACTTATTTACATCATACCTTTATGCTTTCCATAATGTGTAAATAAGATAATTTCATTTGAGGAAGTGCGGACTACCGCCCCCTCAATTCGATATGACTCGTTCATGCCATACATGAAACATATAAAGGATGGAGTTAATGAAATTATGTAACATATATAAAATATTATATTATACTATAATTATAATATACTTATATATCATTTAGTTTTCATTCTTCTGAATATGACAAATAAATGAAAGTATCATTCATGCATAAGTACGTCCTACCGTCTCCATGAAAGGTGAATTTAATTTATTATCTCCAAATGTTATGGACCATTATAAATACATATATAATGTATTTAAAAACATATATAATTAATATATATGATACTTAAATAATGAATAATATTCAGGTGATGATGGAATTTTTACTACATGGACAATTTACATTAAAACAAGTTCATTTTCAACTCATGTACCAAATTTCAAAAAATCAACTGATATGAACTTAAATAATTATGTAATTTTTATAACATGAAGATAAGTAATATAAAAAAAATAATAAACTAGAAATTTTTTATGAAAAAGTATAAATTAACCTAATTTTATTGTCCAGGAATATAAAGAACAAAAGAGACATGTCAGACTCAAGGTAAGGGAACTTCTTATCCCAGTTTCCATTCTTTGGATTAATAATATACTTCTTGATTATACTGTGCTATGATTATTTGAGAAATAAATTTTGATATTTTATATTTTATCTATAATATTTTTATTTTTACTTATAGTTAATACACATAATCGATCTATTTTATTTACAAAATGATCTTTTAAAGGAATTTCTAAACTCAATTTCCACTCATTGGTTTTACAAACACTTAATTGATTATATCATGACAGGATTATGTTTGGAATCCCTATTTATTTATTTATGTTGTAATTTCCACTTTACTTTGTGTTGGTTTACAATATCAACACATAATCACCCCATTTATAAATTCTTACGTCATTTATAAAAACATTGTAAGGGAAATCTTAACTCAATTTCCATTCATTGAGTTAATACCAATGTCATTGGATTTGTTTTTCCAAGAATCAGTGTGAATGACCTATGATTGTTTTACACTAAATATCTACTTAGATTGGGTGTATTTATATTTTTCACACATAATTATTTCATTGATTTATCCTTAATCTATGGATACAATCTTTGTAAGGGATTTCGTATCAATTTACATTTCATTGAGACTTATTTGTTGTTATTCACCAATTCAATTTTATATGATGTATATACTGCCCTTTGACATATTATATCATAAATATACTTATTTTTATGATTTTATAAGTTTTTTAATGTTATTATTTAATTATTTTTTATTCAAGTATTTTCTCAAGTGGTAAGGGACTATTTATCTAAAACATAGTTTTATATGTTGTAAAGATTTATTCTTATAAATATTTATCTTTAATTTACATTTTTTCAAAATGGTTTTAATGATTTATTTATATGAAAATTATTTTTTTAAAATGTTAATGAATTTAAAAGTTTCAAAGTGGCATGGGGCACTTTGATTCAAAAATCTCTTTTTAAATGTTTTAAATGGTTTTGGAAATGGATTGAATATTTCAATATCTTGAATTGATTTCTTGTTATTGATGAGTGAAATGTAGATAATTTAAATATTTTATGTTTTATGATTATGTAATGGTACTTCGACATTTGATGGTTGGTTATGTGTTAAACCAAATATTGGTGGTTATGTGATAAACCTAGTGCAGGTGAGCCTGTGATTGCTCTCTAATTCATTGGGTAACATGATGGGGATAAAAATTAATGTTTATCTTAAGAGATTTAGGGAATATACTATGATGAGTATTCAAAACATAACTACCTATAAAGATCCATCCAAATCATAATTTTATAAAAAATGTGTGGGGGGAGGACAGCACCAAGAAAAAATAAATTCAGGGTGGGGGGGGGGGATAAAATAATATAGGCTGAGAGAATATCCTATTATCAAATTAACTCCCTCTAGCCTTAGGATGATGGGGTTAAGGATACAAGTGTGGATGAAGCTATGATCTTCCAAAGAAACAAGGTAATCAGTGACCTGATTTCTTTCACACCACGCATGGGAAACATGGATGTTAAGGAGGAGATCTATACATTACCATAAAATGTAGGAAATGGACCATGGGGTGGAGCCTTAACCATTCAGGGAGTCATGAAGAATCAAAGTGTCAGTCCCCGCTAGAGAAATAACAATATTCTGCTAAATTCAAAGAGATCCTGGTGAGCATGGATTTGGCCTCATCTATAATAGATTTTCCATTGCAGTAGGATGAAGATAAAGCAAGGACCACATTAACCCCAACCCCACAAACCACCCCCCTCCTCTCATGATGCCACGAAAACAAGACCCATCGGTGTTCAACTTGTAACCAATATCAGGAGGCTACCAACACACCCATCTGCCTGAAGAACTGATATGAGGGGGCTATGTCGAGGGAATGCTTTCCTGTAGAAAGTTTAAGGATGCAGTGTCCTGTCAACCTTGGAGAAACTGAACCAAGTCCACCAAGATAAAATGGGTCCTCGCAATAATTAAACTCACCGATGAAGGAGACCCTTCGAACCTCACTTGGTTTCTACCTTGCCACGAGCACCAACAACCTACATTCAGAATCACTGACTGGGCCAGCCGTTTGATGCCAGATTCCTGTGCACCATGAAAACACCACTCCAAAAGGGTGTATCCCACTGATCCCGATAAGAGAAATTAGTACAACTGCAAAAGAAAGTCTACACCTAAAGAGTCCATTCCCCTTCAAATAATAGGTTACTGGTGCTCTCCTCCCGCCTGGAAATACAATAATGACATCGTGAGGCAAAACTAGTTCCCATCTTCTTAATATTCTAATTCGTAGAAATAGCTGAAATCATAGATTCACCATGTGAGGATGTTGAGTTTAGCAGGTATCCTCTTGCACCACACCATATCATTCCAGTTATCCTGCTCATTCTGAATGAGAGACAACTTATAGAAATCCCTCGTATTGAATGACCCTGAGGAAGAAAGTGTGAAGACACACCTATCTGGATCATAGTTAAACTCAATGGACTCCAAAAGATCTTGATTATCCTTATTCAAAATAGCCTTAGTAAACCCGAGATATCTCTAAGACTCTTTCAAGGTAATCGTTTGAGAAGGACAGTCAAGGAATCCAATCACTGACCCCCCAGTTGCGAAACCAGAAGGAGATGTTGCCTTCACTAGCAATCCAACAGGAGTTCTACTGGAGGACCTGGATGATAGGGAAGATTTTCTCACATAATGGGGAATCATTTCTGTAAGCTGCCTCCTCATTACACCCCATGATGTGTGACACATACTTACCCCACAAAGTGTGATCCCCAATAACTTCCCATGCAATCTTGGTCTTCATGCAGTGGAGAGTACTCTGGAGGATCCTAACATCATTCTTGGCCTCATGTACTGGGTTTTCCATCCTTCCCCATGATGCCCAGTGACATTTCCCCTTGGATAGGGAATCCCAAATAAAACTGCTCAAGAACTTTTCAATGGTATTGATGAAACCTTGTGGGACATTGGTGGAGGCCAAATCATGAATAGGAATGGCAGAGAAGATGCTATTCACAAGGGAAATACGACCCCCAAAAGATTAATAATAATTCATCCAGTTAAGGATGCGACTAGTAATCCTATTAAATACATAGTCTAAATCACTTACCCGCACCTTTCCTGATAAAATATGTGTACCCAGATACTCCATGGGGAAGGACCCCCACTGCATGTCCAGACGACTACAAAGGGATACAACATGGCTGGGAGTACACTTGGAATTAAAGAAAATATTACTTTTAGAATTACTGATCACCTGGCCACTCCAAAAGAAATACTCATTGAGGATTATATTAAGACCACGAGCTGAGAACCTTCCACCATTGATAAAGATGATAGTATCGTCGGCAAACATGAGGTGAAAAATCGAAGGGAGGTTCTGCTTCCTTCTGTAATGGAGGACCTCTCCGGTGGACAAAACCTGGTTCAATAGGTGGGTAAGAGCATCCTATGGTAAAATGAAGAGACTCGGGGAGAGCGGGTCCCCCTAACGGAGGCCTCTTGTGGCCTTGAAGAATCCCTGAGACTTACCCATAAATGAAAGATCCATCCAAGATGAGCTGAAGAAGCAGAAGATAAGATCAACCACCTAGACGAGAGACCCATAATGTAAAGAACTTTGTTAATAAATCTCCATATTATCCTATCGTAAGCCTTGTTCATGTCCATTTTGATAGAAAAATTGGAGTCGTGGATTTTGATGTTGATGTCCTGGATCACCTTCTGCGCCAAAGCAATGGATCCCTGAATGGAGCGAATCCTAATGAACCCATGCTGCTCAACCAACATCCACCAGGGTAAGCATCTTGATAGCCTCTGGTTAATCAAGTTTTCAAGGATTTTATATGGGAAGTTTCACAAGATAACTGTCCTATAATGTGAGAGGGAAGATGAATCATTGACCTTTGGTATGAGAATGAGGGAAGTAGAAACCACATCCCAAGGGAGGCTCCCACTGCAGAATTAGTCTTGGATAGCTCCAATGATGTGTCCCTTAACCACATCCCACACCCCCTATAAAACGATCCAGTGATACTGGCCAGAACTAGTGCACTCTCGGGGTCTAGATGCATCATAGACATATGTATCTCCTCCTCATTCAGGATCCCCTCTAGGTCCTCATTATCTTGGGAAGACACAGAGATAGGAACTGCCTCTCATATATCAGCATTACCACATGGGTAGCCACTAGGCATCCTTGGGTTTGGACCAACAAGGATATCTTTGAAGAATGAAAGTGCCATGCTCCCCACTATGTTCCTATCATTCGTAAATGATCCATCTTTAAGTAAATTATTGGGCTGAATCAACCGTTTCATTTCTCTAATACATGCATGAAAAAACGCAGTATTACTGTTGCCCTCCTTCAACCATTTCACCTGAGAGTGATCCCTTGCTGAACACTCCTGTTTAAGAAGAATCTCCACCCAACATTAATTCTTTCTCGACAACTCCTCAAAACCCGTGACACTCTTTTCTTCCTCCAACTAAGATTCAAGGTCGATGATGAAATATTTCATCTTCTCCAGGTTCTGATCGAAGGGCGGTAAGGTCTTGGCCCACTCTTGTAGGCCCCGATTTAACCTCCGAAGCTTATTGTGAAGGGCCAACAAAGAATTTCCCTAGGCTAGTTCTTCCCACAGATCAAGGACCACACTCTAGTAGCTCGAATTATGAGCCCATTGATGGTTGAACTTAAAGTGATCATGCGAATCATGAAAGGGAAGGAAAAAAACATGCAGCGGAGAATGATCAGATAACCCACATACAACATGTTTAACCTTGGCATTTGGAAATGAGTTGATAGTATTGATATTATCTAGACAATGGTCAATGAAGCTCGAACACCACCTGCCTCCTCGCTGGTTGTTGCTCCATGTATAATGATCTCCTGAGAATCCCATATCAAGAAGACCCATGCTCGCCACCAACTGGGCGAAATCCAAGCTAGGCTGGCACATGAAATCTCCTCTGCCCTTCCTCTAGTCAGGGTCCATGAAAACATTTAAGCCCCCTTCCACCAGCCATAAGAGGTTCTCCGCATCAAAAAGAACCTAGCTCTTTCCAGCACTGCTTTTGGACTTGAGTATTGCAACTCCCGTAGACAAAGGAAACAAAGAACCCCTCTGAGCCTTTTAGGGATTTCATAGTAATGAATTGATCTCTAGCCTTAATCAAATCCACCATGACCTCCCTATTCCAAAAAATCCAGATATTCTGGTTCATCAGGTCAAAATGCATGAAACCGTGCATCTTTACCTTGTAACAACAATCCTTCATTTTATCCAACTTTTTTTGTGCTCCAAGACCGCCACAATGTCAATCTTATTTTTCTTAACTTCCGAAGCAATGAAGTTAGTACTTACCTAAGATCCCAGGCCTCAGGAATTCCAAATAAGTAGAGATAACATTAAGATATATGAATCCTTATTTTGACCCCCGACGTCTCGTTCTTGTTGCTCTTGGAGGAGGATCCCTCCCTGAGAAGTCTAGATCTCACACGCGTACTCACTCCAGGAATATGAAATGGAGAAATAGTAATTAGTGGAGTCTGCGGTGATAAGGAATCAGCAAGCATCCACACTTCACCTTTGAAAGAGAAAGAGAGATATGATTTTCCCTATCCAAAACACTATAAATAAATCACTCTAGATCAGCCAGGGCTAGGCTAAAACCGCCCTCCAAAATAATAGGAGATGGAAGGGGAGGCAAGGGAACGCAATCCTCCACCACCAGTGCCTTTGGATCATCATAAGGGACCTCCAGAGGGGGAAGGAGAAGCCCCAGGGCATCCTTAGAGGGTAGGAGGGTAGATTGAAGTCCACCCCACAACTTTCCTACCGCGATCAGCTACTGAGGACTGAACAACCATGTTTCCATGTGGAAAAGCCTCGGGACCAGACTCCATCATGATCTGACATAGGATTATATCAAGAAACAGAGGAGACGAGGCCTGGGGATCCAAAGATGGAGCCTCCAGTTGAAACATCGCTATCTTGGAAACTTCATCCTGAGAGGGTATGGACCCAAAACCATCACGCCTGTGCACAGGGAAGGACTCACACGAGCATTACCTAAGATTCTGGCTTGGAATACCTGATCTATGGCTCCTACAAATCTATATTGAGGGACCCTATAGATAGTAAGAGGATAAAAACCAAGGAAACACTGGATAACAAATCTCTTGATCCCAATCCACCCCACCCTGCACCCTTAACGCGAGCTTTTCTAGAACTGGGATACATAGATATAGCTCTAAAAAAATCCTAGGAACTATAAAATCCTCACAGAAGAGGGTACAATAATATTCATAGAGAAAAACCCCAATATAATCACCAATGGCCTTTAGAAATGAGCCTTTTTGGAAAGGGAGCGGAAGGCCGGGGAGACCAACCCAAACCCAGCTCGGGAGTATTCCATACCCTTATGAGCCTCCATGGACCAGGGAGCCAAGATAAACCGCCAGTGACCAAACGTTCTAGGAGCCTCACACCATGCCAAAATGAAATCCTCCTCCGAGCCCAGCACCAGGTAGAAGGAAAATTGATGGATCGAAGAAATATGCACCACCCCAGACAGACCCCAAGACCCCACGAAGCGATTGAAGATCGACAGAGATGGCTTCTCAGCACCAAAGCGAGCCACAAGGGTCCACCTGAGGCACTCCATCACCTTTGAAAATACAACTTGGGGAACCTCCATCAAAACACAGGGCCCATCCCACAACACCGCCGGATCAATCGAACTCACAGACGGGAAACAAACCCATAGAGAATTATTATTTTTTATTTAAGTAGTTTTATTATTGTGAAAAAAATTGGATTGAGTATAAGTGTATACTTTTAAATATTTTAGATTTAATTTAATAGTTATAACTCTAATTACCTAATACTCTATACCTGAATAGATCCTCGAATTGGAGTAAAGTCAAATTGATGACTTAACTCAAGATTAAGTAATGTTTAAGGATGGGGACTTATAGTGAAAGGGACAAATAGCTTTGTGGATTGGTGCACAGTAATGCTTGTAGATCATTACTAGAAGAAGCTAGATGTGGTTATTCATACATCATAACATTTACTCACGACTTCAATATACAAGGATATGACTAATTGATGAGGTACAAGTTCAATTACTTTGAGAAATTAGAAGAATTCATAAATAAATTAGAGAATAAAAATGGAATTAATATAAATAATATTTCATCGAATTAAGTTGGTTATTATCTTGAACAATATTTAATCAACATTTATTTTGGTGTTTGGGATTTTATATCAACTCACTCCACCTAGTTTTTCATAGAGGATTGGCATTCGTGAAGGGAGGAATTATACTTATTTATAATTAATATGGCCAATGATGACTCATAAAGTTCTTTCGTTATACTTTTGAGGTTGTGAATTAATAAATATGGAATACAAACTAAAAAGAGTACCAACTAAACCAAAAAAACATCTATTGGGTAACAGAGGTGAAAGAAACCATTTTTCATAACATACACATGTATAGGATTGAGGGAAATTTGTTGAGGCCTTTTTTGGAAATAACCTAACACCATAGGGTAAAATATGTCACATTATTGGGTATCCTATGGAAACAATAGGAGACTTCCTATACAACCACTCAGACCTGAAATGTAATATCTTAAAAAAATGAATATTTATTGAGAGGGATCACATAATAAAATACTATAGTGGGAGATATATTGAATTTGATGAAGTTGATGCTAAATATTCACAAGGGTTAGTAAAAGAATATATTTCATAGTTCCCCATGGATGGAGTATTTACTAAAACCAAATTACTATATAGAAGAAAAATATAGGGAAGAAAACTAGAGAGATATGATTTTCTATTCATTGAAGATGTTGGCTGTTATTTATTTACAATGATGAATCTATCTTCTATAAAGAGAAAGTAAAAATCTTAGATACTACAACATGGAAAAAGATCATGAATTATAAAATGGATTCCATGTATCAGAACAATGTTTGTGTTCTAGTTGATGAACTTGTTGTTGTAAATATTATAGGGTGGAAAGGGGTATTCAAGACAAAACTAGATATAAAACGTAAGGTAAATAACTATAAATAAATTCTATATTGTAAGGTTTTTAAAAAACCAATTAAATTACTACAATGAAACCTTTTCACTAGTTTACATGTTTAAATCAATTAGAATTGAACTTAAGATAGCATCATTCCATGACTTTAAGATTTGGTAGAGGGATGAAAAAACATAACTCTTTAATGGGAACCTTTAGGAAGATGTCTACATGACACAACCTAAAGGGTTTGTGATACCAGGTGATGCCAAAAATATTTACAATTTTTAGATATCAATTTATGGATTGAAGTAAGCATCTAGGTCCCAGAACATTAAAATCAATGAAGAACTAAAAAAACTTATTTTATTTAATAATTAAGGTGATTCATGTATTTAAAACATGTTTAGTGGTGATGAAATTATTATCCTATAGTATATGTTGATAAAATATTACTTATTAGAAATGACATAACAATCTTACAGTCTGTTAAGGACTGATTAACAAATAGTTTGTTTATTAATGAATTTGGGGAAGTGCACTATAGTTTATGGATCAAGATCATTCATGATAGATCCAAGAGGGTGCTTGGACTAAGTGAAAGTACATATATTGACTAGATAATAAATAGAATTAGTATGGAGCAATCAAATATAATATTGAGTCCAATTTCAATTGTATATATCTTTCCAAGAAAATGTTTCCTCAGACACAATTGGATAAAGAGAGAATTATTTGGTCTATATACTCTTTAGTTAAAAGATAAATCATTTATCCCATGTTACGTACTAGACATGATGTTCCCTATCCATTAATAATGTCTGGAAGATATAAAGAATATCCACTAAGAGATTATTGGTTTGCTATTAAGGATATCCTATATTATCTTAGAGGTAGTAATGGTATGTTCCTGATGTTTGGAGGAGATGAGGAGTTTTTCATCAGGGTTTATAATGATGATAGTTTTTAAATGGAACAAAATTATTTGATGTCACAATTAGGATATTTTTTTTCTTAATAGAGGAGTTTTGAGATGGAAGATTTCAAAGCAGATATTTTAACTGATTCTATAGTGGAGAAAAAATATATAGTTTCTTATAATGTAGCTGAGGAAACCATTTCGATATAAAAAATTATCTAAGAACATAATGTTGTTCCTAGTAGTAAAGAACCTAGCACATTGTATTGTGATCACAATATAGCGGTGGCTCTTGCAAAAGATCCATGTTCACACCAATAGAAAAAGAACATACCTTGGAAGTATCAACTATTGAGGGATTCTTATTAGAGTTGTGAAATTTTAGTATGTAGAGTTCCCAAATAAGAAATTACGA
This sequence comes from Viscum album, assembly GCA_963277665.1. Classification (NCBI taxonomy): domain Eukaryota; kingdom Viridiplantae; phylum Streptophyta; class Magnoliopsida; order Santalales; family Viscaceae; genus Viscum; species Viscum album. The sequence goes on from OY728143.1 coordinate 2,134,875,720, forward strand.
TGGATTACTTGAATAAAATCTTATATTAGTAGAAGCATGAGTATCACGTGAGTGCTAGAGGATTGGCGACTATTAGCAGTTAGTTTTAATGCAAGTGGGAGTCTATTGATGTTGGTTCCCTAGAATGAAATTCATTGTACATTTTGATAATGATTTTTAATTTTTTTAATTTTAATAATATCTTAGTCATTTCATGATTTTTCTTTTTCATAACATATAATGTGATAATGTTCTAAGAGTAGTTGTCACCTTAAAAGGTCATAATAGTACCTTACATTGATGAGAACTCCGAAGATACATGATAGTATTCATAAAGTTATTTTCTATAGAACGATACCATTTAATGGACAAAATGATATAGGCTCTCATGTGTGTAGAATAATAGGAATCCAAGGAACCTTCTCATAGCGCACACCCTTGGTATGATATAGGGTAGGATATTATGACAATTAGACTATCCAGTAGAAAATAATCAATTATATGTGTCATTGGATGTTACACTCTTAGGACGTTTCTATTGATCCTTCAACCTATTGATTTATTATCAATTAGTTTCATAAGTTTGATACATTAGTTTAATGATTGAATATATAATGACATATGTTCACATTAATGTAGGACACATTGGGTGCATCATGAGTAATGTTTCATTAATGAATAATGCTGTTAAGTATTTCCCCCTTATGTTCCTTAAAGAGAGTTGATATCTCATACCCATTGATGGAATTGGTATATCCAAATTAAATCTGTGTTCAATGGGTTCTATGGGAAAGTTATATTTATAGAGTGTCAAAGAAGGAGACATCGAGCACAAAGGTTTATGGAACCAACATGAAACCTTATTTACTAGAGATATCATAATAAAGTGTTTATATTACACAGTAGGTGTGTCTATATGAGGTATTATGTCATTGTGAACTACTACAAAACCATACTTTAATAGTATGGGTAGTTATCACCACTAGAAAAAATGATGATAAATTGATTATTAATCAGTGCTACAGAAAGCGTTGAAAAATTTAACCTTTATTAGTGATTTTTTAGCACTAATAAAGGGTATCCCTTATCAACACTTTATTTTTAGCACAGATAAAGGGTAACATTTATCAGTGATTTATTTTTAGCAATAATGAAGGGTAACATTTATCAGCACTTTATTTTTAGCGTTGATAAATATTTCTTTCATCAACACTATTTTATAACCAATAAAATTTCTTAATAAATATCATTAAATAATTGAATAAAAAAATAATAAAAAACGTGTTTATCAAAAAAATATTAATAATTTTAGTAATTAAATAATTATTGAAATAAATAAATAAATAGATTATCCATTTTTAAATATTAAACATTTTATTAATTATATAATTATGATAATCAATGTTATTAAATGGTATATTATATATATATATATATTAATGTATATAAATATTATTTATATATTAAAAAATATTTATGATCTTTACATTAAATAGTCATATATTTTCTAAATAATGGTTTAGAATTAAAAATTAGAATGAATTAATAAAAAAGATTAAATATATAGTACTCGACATATAATTGAATGCCATTTATTTTTTCAATTTAATATAGATCAAATCCGTGTTATATTGATTTGACATATATATAATTAATTCATTTTTATAAACAATTTAGACACATAAAAAATATCCATTTTTTCAATATTTTTTAAAGTGTACTTATTCTTAACTTATTCAATTTAACTCATTTTTAACCTATATGCATGCACTTAAAATAAGATATTTAGTAATAATGTTAAAAAAATATTTATAAAAAATATTTATTAAAAAATATTTATAAAAAAATATATTTATAAATACAAAATTACCATATTTATAAAATTACTATATTTATAATTATAAACATATAAATATTTTTTTTGTAAAAGTATTTATGTAATTATAAATAAATAATTATATATATTTAAATAGCGACTAAATTTAATTAAATAATGAATATATTTACTATAATTATATTTATATATATTTATTAAATATATATATATGTATAATTATATAAATATATATAATGATATAAATATTATTTTATAAAAATATTTCTATAATTATAAGTAAATAATTATAAAATTATAATAAATATCTTTAAAAAAGAATATATTTACTAAATTTGTATTTATATATATTTATTAAGTATATATAAATATTTATAATTTCTTATTTTTAATTATAATTATAAATACTTTAATATCACATAAGTAATTAGTGTTGATAAAAGAATCTTATCAGCATTTTTTTCACGTTGATAATGATAACGCTTTATTAGCGCTAAATAGAACTGATAAAATGATCATTTATCAATGCTATAAGGTTAATGCTAATAAAGAGTTCTTTTATTAGCACTTAAGTAATCATTGCTGATTAAAGGTCTCTTTATCATCACTTTTTTATAAGAGCTGATAAATGTGTCATAATCTAATTAAAAAACCCTAACCATTTGTGAAATTGTCAGGATATCAAATTCTTTCCATTGAAGATACCCACTGTAGATGCTCCTCCTCAATGAATCAAAGTTCAAATCACACCATTTAACTGCCTCCAGTTTCTTGAACATATTATCTAAAATCCAGTGTTTGATTTCAGTTAGGGTTTCTGAAGAGGGTCTCAAATTTTATTCATCCGAGCGAGGTTGTCCTTTGGATTTTCTTTGTTTATTTTTTGGTTTCATTTTTTCTTTCTTCTTCGATGATGTAATCATTTTTGGTTTAGTTATTCTATACTAGCAAGGTAGGCCTTCTAATTTTCTCAGTTTCCAATTTTTATTCAACTCTTGATTACTCACTAAAAAGTTAATTGTTTCTAGACTTTATGGTGAAACATGGAGTGAAATGAAGTTTATTCGGTTGTTTTATTTTGTTTAAATTTCTCAAATTTATCACCAAAAGTTATCATACATATTTTTCATTCTTTACTTTATCAATGTCTTTCATATGTGTGAAATTTTAGAAATATAAATTGAGGATTTAGTGTGTGGGAGAGTTTAAGGTAGGTTAAGGGATTTATTTTATATTATACTACTTCATATATTCTTTTTTATACTTATTTGGGTTGGTGTGGGAATCCAATTTATGGATGTATCGTGATAGTTTTTAATTTGTTTTCACTAGTTTTATTTATTTTTTTGGCCAAATCATTCCCATTGTGTTGTGTTTCATCCATGGTGCTTGTTGCCAGCCCGAGGGGGATCAAGAATGTCCCTTGGACACTATCATGGAAAAACTCAGGTGTTTGTTATATGGCTGTCTTGGTTTTTTTTAAAATCTATATGTATTGTTTAATGTGTTTTACCTTTTCTCAATAATCTAAATTCCTATGTTTGTACACTTTTAAAAAAATCTATTTTATTTTTCTCCTGCTCTATATAGATCCATCATTATTTATAAATCTTTTTAATAATAATTTATGAAATATTATACCTTGATGCTATGTACTATTTTCCAAATACATTATATTTTTTCATCATCATACTACTCCCCCTCTATGAATAATTTTAAAAAAGAATATCGTTTTGAGATGAACCCTTTCTAGTTATACCACTTTTTTTGAGACCTATATATCACTAGAATATATTATAATTTCTTTCTCAGAAATGTATATTTTCATGAATTTCTCCCCCTTTTGAGTATTTATATGACTAATAATAAGTTGATTTTTCTGAAATCACTTTGATAACTATCTATATGACATGTAGAAAAATAGTTTGTCAAACCATTTTAATATAAAAAATTTTAGCATATAATGAATCTCCCACACTCCATGATATAGATTTATATTCCACCCACATCGTTTGAAAATTTTATTTAATTTTAAATGGTGGTTAACATGGGTTTCCAATCGTCCTTTTGAAATCCATAAAACACTTCAAACACATGCATGGATTGGGAAATAAATATCCCATGAATACCACGAGTCACATATCAATTAAGGAAAATGAAAACTCACTAATTATCAACATTTAAACATTGGTAATTGTTAATGTAGAAAATTATTATCAGTGTTAATATTTGGAACCTCTAAATATTATGGTATCCAAATTGATTAAAACTTTCAATGTATCCATAAAATTATTGTATACGTAATGATTATGAAAAATTAATCATTTTTTAAATTAAAATTTTATTAGTAATTCATCTAACCTTCATTACCAAGCTCTTAGTTGTTGTTTCAACTCATAAATCAGCTTTTCCAGTTTAAAAATATTATTCTCATATTATAAAATGATAAAACTATATGTTTGTTTGATGTAATTACTATTCATGTAATCCATTAGTAAATACTAATTTTACATCCCATTGGAGTACCGTGAATTTACTTGGGATGGGTCAGTGTGGTGATATGACATCCTAAGAGTCTTAAGATGTTTTCAAATATTGATATACCATTAATTTTAAATGTAATAATTTCTTAGGTTGATACATCACTTGTTCCAATAAATTTTGATATCTTTTAGTTGATTGAAAGATAGTTTATTATTATTGTTTATTATATTTGAGTTTCTTATTACTCAATAATTTCCTATATTATATTATCATTTGTTTAGGGGATTTAGAAAATATTTGATGTGGATTAATTATTTTATTAAATTCAATTACCTATTTTCTTCAACATACTATTTTTTTTTGAAAAAATTAAATGTTGAGTTTCTCTTATATGAATTTTCTATAACTTTCACTTTTGATAAAGAATATCTTATGTGTATTTATTTATATGTTGTATGATATTAATATTTTATAAACCTAATAAGATAGATATAAACCAAAAATGTACACACACTAATTGTTTGAAAAATGAATATGAAGATGGAGTTAAAGAGTTCATCAAGTTTGCAAGAGAGCATGCAGAAGAACCTTCTAAAATCCTATGTCCATTTTTATGTTGTTGTTATTTAAGATAATTTATGGAACAGTTGGAAGAATATTGATGTCTATTTGGCTCTATTGATCATTGGAGCCAAAAAATGGATTTTTTGTGAATCAATCACAAAGATAATATAAAACTATGGATTATTTGTGCACTTCACTACTATTTGTCAACTTTCTCTTACTATTTTATCTGACCTGGACTTCTTGACCGATGTCCCCATGATGCTCTCATCGTACACATATAGAAGAATAAAATAATAATATTCTTGAGCATAGATATTATTTTTTGAATAAGATAATTTTTTGGGTAATGTTTTTTTAGAAAACACATATGATTGATGAAGAAACATGAGAATAAGAAAATTCTATAAAGGAAAAATATTCCCACTTGTTTAAATAATGAATACAATTGTGAGGAAGATAAGTAAAAGTGAATGATGAATGGTGATATGATATATATTTTAGAGATTTTGTATCAGATGATAGAATCATGAGGAAACCAGACATGATGTTCAGGATAGATACTATGCTAAGCGATAGTTAACCAACAATAGTGAAGTACACATAGAATCCCTAGTTTTGTTATCAACTTTGTGAGTGATGCTGAACTAATCCTTATTTTTTCTCCCTTAATCAATGGATATAAATAGAAAACAATATAATTAATTGTCTTGTGGTTCCTTGACATCTATTTAGTCTTCTAAATCATAATAAAGTACACAAAGAATACATAGTATTGTTATTAGCTTGTATTTGGACCAAAGAAAACCTTTGGAAAGATGTATAGTTAATGTTATGTTATACTTTCTATATTTTACCAAATAATTATATAATGAAATGCTGATTTAATTTTCATTATTACATGTAGAGTTCATTTATTTTAGAAGATTTCTATCCATGTGTCATGCATTTGCTGCAAGATAAATGACTCTATCTCTACTAAATCAAAAAGGTAATATTGATGTATGAACAATAATATCATTTTCCATATAATTAATATATTTTCTTAAATTTATTTTTAATTTTTTTATTTTTAGTATTACTCACATAATAATTTTTTTATATAGGTGGATTATTTTATTCTAGTTGGGGTTCTCTGTCTATATTTCGTGACTTTATTTACCAAATATTTCACAGATGTATTCTCCCTTAAAACCTTTCACCCTAAAATATTTACATTTATCACTATATTTCATGTTATCTCCACTTACTTTATAAGAAAATAAACTTCATTGACTATCATCAATTACAGAGATAATATTGATGTTTTCATAGAAAAATAATTTTCCATAGAATTAATTTATTGTTTCATATTTATGTTTAATTTATTTTTTTACTATTACTCACATAATAATTTTTTTATTATATAGGTGGATTATTTTATTCAAGATGGGGTTATCCATCCAACTCTCATACTTCTTCTCCCTCAAAACCATTTCACCCCTGTAGTGTTGCATTTTTTCACTTTCTTTTATGTTATATACACTTCCTTTGCAGGAAGAGAAATTCCACTGCCTATACTCAATTATAGAGGAAATATTGATGTTTTCACAATAAAATCATTGTCTATAGAATGAATGTATTATTTAATATTTATGCTTAATTTATTTCTTTTTATTATTACTTACATAATATTTTTTTTTCTTATATATGTGGATTCTATTGTTCGAGTTGGGGTGCTCTATCCATATTTCATCCCTTTCTACACCAAAAATTCTATAGAATTATTCTCCCTCAAATCCTTTCAGCCCTACAATGTTGAAATTTATAATTTTCCTTAAATTTACATCCACTGGTCAAACAAATAGGCAATCTTTATATTTTTATATTAAACTCATTGCACATATAATTAATTTATTATACCATATTTATTAATATTTTCTTAGTATTACTCATAATAATTGTTTTCCTATACAGTTGGATCATGTTTTTCAAGTTTATGTGGTTTGTTCAATGCTTATTGTCACACCCCGACCGCGGATGTCTGTAATTGTTCTTCTTTCTTGGTCCCGATTTAAATTTTTCGGAGTTTAATTGCGATTGGCAGGTTTCGCGCCGGTGCGCGGTCACTGCATCATTAGCGGTGACCGTGCGTTCAGCCCGGGTGACCGTGTATTCACCCGGCATGTTTAAATATTATGATTTCTATGTTGATATTTTGATATTAGCGTTATTTAAGTTGTGTTATTAGTATGATAGTTAATTTTATTTTATATATGTTTATGTATGTTTTACATATATATATGTATAATAGTGTATATATATACATATAGTTCTATATATGGTTATGTATATATATGTATTATCTTTAAATTATTTTATTATTTGATTAAAATAATTATTATAAGAATTAACTAATGTATTATTATTATTATTATAAGTTCTATTATTATTATAAGTTTTATCATTATTATCATTAATGTTATAAAGTTTAATTATTTTTATTATAAGGGTTTTATATCATTATTATTATGATGTTTTAGTATTATTATTAATATATATTAAGGTTTGATGATTAAAATTATACTTATTATTATTATTCATGTAATGTTATTAATATTATTATTAATAATATTATCATTATTTTTTTTATCACATATATATGTATATATATATAAACCTAATCGAAACCCTATCCACCCTATTCTACCCTATCGCCGCACACCCCCCACCCCCTCTTTCTCTCCTCTCTCCTCCTGGTTCGACCGACCCGCGCCATGCCCTCTCCGGCGCCGGCTCCCGCTCCCCCCCAGCGCCTCAGCGCTCATCCCGGCCTCATCCCTGCTTCCCCAGCCTCCCCATCCCAACCGTAGCCTCTTCCGGCCGCTCCTCTCCCCCGATCTCACCGCGGCCTGCATCCGACACCTTCAACTCAACCGAACCGCCGCAGCCGGCGTCCCGACCATCACCACCGTCTGGCATCTCCGGTCCGGTCTTCTGTCACCGCCGGCCTCCTCTCCCGACCTCCGCCCTCCTGCTCCCTCTCTCCCACGCGGCTCCCCGCTCCCCTCCTACTCCCGTCGCCGCGCCCTGCCGCCTCCACCCCCGTCCCGCCTGCTGGCCTCTCCGCCGTCCCGCTTCGGCGCCTGCCGCCTCCTCCCTCGCCCAAGCCGGAACCCCGCGACCCCCTGCTCCCTGTCGTCCCGCCTCGGCCAAGCCGGAACCGCCGCCGTCCGCTCCCCTCCTGCTCCTGCTGCCGCGCCGCGTGACCTCCGAACCCCCGACCTCCCCTCCGGCCTCGCTATTGCTCCGCAAACCCCTGCTGTAAATTGTTTTCATTTTTTTTTATTTCTTATTTTTTTGGTCAATTTCATATAATGTTTATTATTTTTGTTACGTTAATAATATTATAATTATTATTATTATTAGTATGTTATTATTATTATTATTATTATTATTATTATGTTAATATTTGTATTATTATTATGTTAATATTTATATTATTATTATTATTATGTTAATATTGTTTTATTATTATTATTATTATTAATATTATTATTACTATCATATTATTAATATTAATATTACTATTATTGTTATTATAATTATCATTGCGCTATTATATTTATTATTGTTCTGACTAGTATTATGTCATTAAAAATTATTCTTATTATTTTGTTAATATTATTGTTATGATATTTTTGTTACTCTTATTATTATTATTATTATGTCATAATAATAATAATAATTATTATTATTATGACATTATTATTACTATATTTTGGTTAATTTTTACGTTATTATAATTATTATTATTATTAGTATGTTGTCATTAATGAGACTGCTTAACGACCTATTGTCTTAGGACCAGTTTGACGACGCAACACGCTGCGACCTTTACGCAACAAGAGCTTCGCGCCGTGTCGTTCTTCGTTCCGATCCGAGGTAGGTCTCCCTATGCACTTGCCTCTAAATTAAGAATTTATTTATTCCTTGTCCTTTTATTGAATTTCAGTAAATTTAAGAAAAATAATATTAAGTAGTTTTTATAGTGTGGTGATTTGATGATAGTGCAAACTGTTTAATTCTAGCATTTCATTAAAAGTGTTTTCTTGGTTTCAATTGTGGGATTTCATAGTAATGTCGCTAAATGGTTCTTCCTGAGTAACGAAAGACATGTTGAATTGGGTTTTGAAATGTTTTTGGCATGTGTAAATTAGTAAATGTACTGTTTATGGAAAATGGTGTTTCTTGTAACCTTGATTAGTGAAAACGTCGTGTGACCCTTTGAAATTGTTTTTGGAAACTTTATGTGTGGTTCTTGGTTGACGAAAGATGTTTTCCCTTATTGTGTTATTAAAAATAATGCTTTCTAGGTTGTGAAAGTTGTTTATGTTCTTGTTTGAGTGTTTCCAAAAAGGGGTTTTTGCGAAATGATTGGGTAATGACATTTATATTTCTAGAAAGGTATTTTTGGCGTGCGTGAGTTTTGAAATATTGTTTGGGTGTGGAAATGGTGACTTTTGTGTGCAATATCTTGTTTGGCCTGCGATATGAGGAAGAAACATACTATGTGAATGTGAAACTTGTTTGAGCACACGGGGAAACCCTGGGTATCTAGGTGGGCGGACTAGAACTAGTGCGCTAGTGAGCCGGATGGGTGTCGTCCCTGTTTCACTTAGCTGGATTGACGTTTGCAACACTAACTAAACATGATATCTGAGGGCCGTGGCCTTCTAAGCCACGTGTTCTGAGGGTCGTGGCCTTCTAAGCCACGTTTTCTGCGGGTCGTGGCCTTCTAAGCCACGTTTCACCGAGACACGAGGTTCTAGGGTCCCACGCGAGCTAGATAAACCTTAGGGGATTTACCCATAGTGCTCTACCATCTCTGGCGTGGTGCCTTCCGTCGGCATACGGGGGACCACTTGGGTGTGAGTGTGTGCGTGTGTGAGTATGTGTGTGTGTGTGTGAGTGTGTGAGTGTGTGTGTGTGCCCATGGTTATTGCTGATAACTTCTGGTTTATTTTTACTTGTACTTGGTTTTCCTTGCCTGTTTACCTTTACATGCACTTGTTTCCCTGCTTGTTTGCCTTCAGTCATATTTCACAGCCTATACCGTTAGACTTGGGAAAAAATGGTTTTCAAATGAAAATGTTTTATTCTCTTTGGGTTAGATTTGGAAATGTAACACTTTGCTTATCAGAATGAGTTCAAAACTAATGGAATGGAACTAACTTTTGAAAAGGAATAAGGGTAATGGATCGTGTTTAGTTTTTCAAGTGAAACCTTATAAAAGCATACTTTTATACATTGTAGTTCAAACCTGGAATAGGTAGATTCTTTGTTTACTGGCAGTGCTTTGGGATTTGTTGTTGGGCTCACCTACTGAGTACTTTTGTGCTCACGCCTATCTTTTACCTTTTCAGTTGCAGGTTCCTTGTGTTCAGGTTTTCCTGGCTTGAGTCGCTCAGTGTGGGAGCGACGTTGGTTGTAGTTGGGTGGTGACCGCGAGGTCACGTGGAGGTATGTCGTGGTGTAGGTTTGTTTATGTCTTTAGTGTCTGTTTGTTTGTTTAGTTTATATTCATTCTTTCGATCCTGTTTTTAGCTTGGGATGAAATCGTTCCCAACGATTAAAGTTTCAATGCCCGGCACTTGTTGCCATCCCGGGGGGATTGGGAACGCTCCTCGGGACTTGCCGCGGACCGGCTCGGGTGACCGGTTCAGGGTCGACCCGGGCTGGTTCGTGACAAAATGGTATCAGAGCTGGTTCTTGTTATTTGGGTTGTCCGGTAGAAGGAGATTAGGACTGTCGGAACTCGAGGGGTATGTACGGGAAGAGCGTCGCGAACTCTTGCTCGCACTGACCCTCGAGTTACCAGGGGTAGTTTGGGAATTGTGTCCTTGTCTTTTCTAGTTTGTCTTGGATTGAGAGATGACAATGGAGGCAAGCCGACGTTACATCGTGATTTCACATGGAGTAGTGACCCAGGTGGAGTCCGAGTACGTGGTTTTAATTCCTCCTAGTGGTCTACGCTAACTTGGAACATGGCCCACTACCATGTCGCCAGGTTGAGTGTGACTACTAGTCCCTCATTTCAGTAATTGATTCAAATTTGGATGTTGTTTTCGTTTTGGTCTGTGTGAGCGCGTAGTTGGAAATGAAAAAGGGTTTTTGAAAATTGGACTGGTTTCTTTTAAAGGACATTAAATATATGAAATGGGTTTTAAAACTGAAATCTCTTGATTTGGAAATCTGTTGTTTTTTTGGAACCGGTTAAGAATGATTTGGGTTGAAACCTCAGTTCCTCTTTATGAACGTCTGCACATGTGTGAGAATGCATGGAAAGTGTGTGTTGACGCACGTATGAATGGAATGTGGATAAAGACATGTGCAACGGTTCATGAGGTTACCTGGGTGTGTATTTGAAATTTAGGGCTTGACCGTGTTTTCTAAATTGGTTTTAAATGGGAAACGGTTTTGGAAAGTTTTGGTTTGAAAGTGGATTGGTTTTTAGAAAGTGATCTTGAGAAAGGGTGGTTTTGAAATCAAAAATGGAAAATATAATTTTAATGAGGAGATTTTGTTTTAGGTTGTGTTGTATCCGTTTGGTCCTTGTGCTGACTGTTTTTGATGAAGACGCTTTTATTGATGTTGCTTCTATTTGATGTTGGTTTTGGCTTTGAGTTTTATATATCGCTCAGGAAATGCCGCCCAGAAAGGTCTCTAAGGATTCGGATATTTCATGCCCAGTTTTTTGGTCCTCCTCAGACTTTGCCTATTCTCCATGGTGATCAGGGTCCGTTAGAAGTAGTGAAATGGCTCGAGGAAGTGGAACTTGTCTTTAGAATGTTGGGAACTCCCGATAATGTTAAGGTTCGTGCAATTATGGAGTTGTTTGAGGGTCCAGCTCTGGACCAGTGGAAGATGGTTACCCCACCGTCAACGCAAGGTGAAATGACGTGGGATGTCTTTAAAACTGTTTTCATCCAATGGTTTGTACCTGAGGAAGTGAAGCTGGAGAAAAGAGGGAGCTAGTGCATATTCAACAAGGTCAACGGACGGTGAAGGCATATGTTGACCGTTTCAAGGAACTAATTTCCTTTTCTCCAGAGGTAGCGTCGCATGAGCTCATGAAGGCCTCTCTTTTCACTGGGGGTCTTCGTCCAGAGATCAAGGAGCGAGTCCTCCCTTCTAAAGACCTTTGTTTTGAGAAGCTCGTAGAGGAAGCATTCTTGGCTGAGTTGGTTTCCGGTGTGCGGGTGGTTAATACTTCAATGTCCCCTGTTGTTGTTCGTATGAGTCCCCCCTCTAGTGAGGAAAAGGCGCCAGAGATACCTGTCCCCAATGAGTTATCCCCTTTGGTCCCAGCTTCCAGTTCATCAGATCGTTCGATGGTATGCTTTCAGTGTGGTCGTTTCGGGCATTTAAGGTCGTCTTGTCACAACCCTCCGAAGACGTGTCATCGCTGTGGTTGTCTGGGTCATCTGGAGAAGTTTTGCAAGAAGCGTTGCTTGAAGAGGAAGCTGCGATGGGAGAATGTCCGTACCTGACTGTGAGACAGAAGATGCTTCAGCCATCAGAGCCCCGGCCACAAGTCTCGGGGTGAAGCTCGCGCACAGTCAGGAGTCCCCAGGGTTGTGAAGCCTTGGTCCAGGTTTTGTGTTCCGTGTTAGCAGTGGGACAATCAAGATCTTTTAGTACTTGTTTTCCTGCTGCTGAAGTTTCAACAGTGTTGTAAATGTGTTGTTTTTCTATAAAGTGACGATGGACTTGTTCGATGATAAATCTAAGAGGACTTGTCATGGGAATGTAATATTCTAAATCGGGTGTCCTTCCTAAAAGTGTGTTCGACTCTCGTGTGGGTTGACCTCGTTTGGTAATGTTGTCGATGTGGTTATGTTTTGTGGAATTCGGTGGATCATGTCTCCAGTTTGATGTTGGTTAAATGTTTTTCTATGGTTTTTCCCTGGTGTTGAAGGTTGTTGACTCTGGTCGAGGATTTAATGTCTAGACGGAGGTGTGGTTTTAATTGTTCTATAAGAGTTGGTTTGAATTGGTTGGGAGTTCCCGCGTCGACCCCCCCCCCCCCTTCCCGGGGTTTTCTATTTAAATGGTCATCTTTTCTGCACTAGTTAAGTTCTTGTGGTGGGGAGAACCCCTTCGTGTTCTCCCCTCAATCTCGGACCCCAGTTCTCTCTTGAATCGGTCGGGTGTGACCTGTGCTGAGTAAGGGCATCCCCGAGATTCTCAGTTCTCTCTGGTTCCTTTAGTTCCGTTGGGGCATGGACTTAAATCTTGATCGACTTTTGGCCTGGTGACTTTCTGGGGGCAGAAAGTGTCTGTGGTGGTGAGAATTGTCACACCCCGACCGCGAATGTCCGTAATTGTTCTTCTTTCTTGGTCCCGATTTAAATTTTTCGGAGTTTAATTGCGATTGGCAGGTTTCGCGCCAGTGCGCGGTCACTGCATCATTAGCGGTGACCGTGCGTTCAGCCCGGGTGACCGTGTATTCACCCGGCATGTTTAAATATTATGATTTCTATGTTGATATTTTGATATTAGCGTTATTTAAGTTGTGTTATTAGTATGATAGTTAATTTTATTTTATATATGTTTATGTATGTTTTACATATATATATGTATAATAGTGTATATATATACATATAGTTCTATATATGGTTATGTATATATATGTATTATCTTTAAATTATTTTATTATTTGATTAAAATAATTATTATAAGAATTAACTAATGTATTATTATTATTATTATAAGTTCTATTATTATTATAAGTTTTATCATTATTATCATTAATGTTATAAAGTTTAATTATTTTTATTATAAGGGTTTTATATCATTATTATTATGATGTTTTAGTATTATTATTAATATATATTAAGGTTTGATGATTAAAATTATACTTATTATTATTATTCATGTAATGTTATTAATATTATAATTATTAATATTATAATTATTTTTTTTATCACATATATATGTATATATATATAAACCTAATCGAAACCCTATCCACCCTATTCTACCCTATCGCCGCACCCCCCCCCCCTCTTTCTCTCCTCTCTCCTCCTGGTTCGACCGACCCGCGCCACGCCCTCTCCGGCGCTGGCTCCCGCTCCCCCCCAGCGCCTCAGCGCTCATCCCGGCCTCGTCCCTGCTTCCCCAGCCTCCCCATCCCAACCGCAGCCTCTTCCGGCCGCTCCTCTCCCCCGATCTCACCGCGGCCTGCATCCGACACCTTCAACTCAACCGAACCGCCGCAGCCGGCGTCCCGGCCATCACCGCCATCTGGCATCTCTGGTACGGTCTTCCGTCACCGCCGGCCTCCTCTCCCGACCTCCGCCCTCCTGCTCCCTCTCCCCCACGCGGCTCCCCGCTCCCCTCCTACTCCCGTCGCCGCGCCCTGCCGCCTCCACCCCCGTCCCGCCTGCTGGCCTCTCCGCCGTCCCGCTTCGGCGCCTGCCGCCTCCTCCCTCGCCCAAGCCGGAACCCCGTGACCCCCTGCTCCCTGTCGTCCCGCCTCGGCCAAGCCGGAACCGCTGCCGTCCGCTCCCCTCCTGCTCCTGCTGCCGCGCCGCGTGACCTCCGAACCCCCGACCTCCCCTCCGGCCTCGCTATTGCTCCGCAAACCCCTGCTGTAAATTGTTTTCATTTTTTTTTATTTCTTATTTTTTTTGGTCAATTTCATATAATGTTTATTATTTTTGTTACGCTAATAATATTATAATAATTATTATTATTAGTATGTTATTATTATTATTATTATTATTATTATTATGTTAATATTTGTATTATTATTATGTTAATATTTATATTATTATTATTATTATGTTAATATTGTTTTATTATTATTATTATTATTATTATTATTATTACTATCATATTATTAATATTAATATTACTATTATTGTTATTATAATTATCATTGCGCTATTATATTTATTATTGTTCTTACTAGTATTATGTCATTAAAAATTATTCTTATTATTTTGTTAATATTATTGTTATGATATTTTTGTTACTCTTATTATTATTATTATTATGTCATAATAATAATAATTATTATTATTATTATGACATTATTATTACTACATTTTGGTTAATTTTTACGTTATTATAATTATTATTATTATTAGTATGTTGTCATTAATGAGCCTGCTTAACGACCTATTGTCTTAGGACCAGTTTGACGACGCAACACGCTGCGACCTTTACGCAACAAGAGCTTCGCGCCGTGTCGTTCTTCGTTCCGATCCGAGGTAGGTCTCCCTATGCACTTGCCTCTAAATTAAGAATTTATTTATTCCTTGTCCTTTTATTGAATTTCAGTAAATTTAAGAAAAATAATATTAAGTAGTTTTTATAGTGTGGTGATTTGCTGATAGTGCAAACTGTTTAATTCTAGCATTTCATTAAAAGTGTTTTCTTGGTTTCAATTGTGGGATTTCATAGTAATGTCGCTAAATGGTTCTTCCTGAGTAACGAAAGACATGTTGAATTGGGTTTTGAAATGTTTTTGGCATGTGTAAATTAGTAAATGTACTGTTTATGGAAAATGGTGTTTCTTGTAACCTTGATTAGTGAAAACGTCGTGTGACCCTTTGAAATTGTTTTTGGAAACTTTATGTGTGGTTCTTGGTTGACGAAAGATGTTTTCCCTTGTTGTGTTATTAAAAATAATGCTTTCTAGGTTGTGAAAGTTTTTTATGTTCTTGTTTGAGTGTTTCCAAAAAGGGGTTTTTGCGAAATGATTGGGTAATGACATTTATATTTCTAGAAAGGTATTTTTGGTGTGCGTGAGTTTTGAAATATTGTTTGGGTGTGGAAATGGTGACTTTTGTGTGCAATATCTTGTTTGGCCTGCGATATGAGGAAGAAACATACTATGTGAATGTGAAACTTGTTTGAGCACACGGGGAAACCCTGGGTATCTAGGTGGGCGGACTAGAACTAGTGCGCTAGTGAGCCGGATGGGTGTCGTCCCTGTTTCACTTAGCTGGATTGACGTTTGCAACACTAACTAAACATGATATCTGAGGGTCGTGGCCTTCTAAGCCACGTGTTCTGAGGGTCGTGGCCTTCTAAGCCACGTTTTCTGAGGGTCGTGGCCTTCTAAGCCACGTTTCACCGAGACACGAGGTTCTAGGGTCCCACGCGAGCTAGATGAACCTTAGGGGATTTACCCATAGTGCTCTACCATCTCTGGCGTGGTGCCTTCCGTCGGCATATGGGGGACCACTTGGGTGTGAGTGTGTGCGTGTGTGAGTATGTGTGTGTGTGTGTGAGTGTGTGAGTGTGTGTGTGTGCCCATGGTTATTGCTGATAACTTCTGGTTTATTTTTACTTGTACTTGGTTTTCCTTGCCTGTTTACCTTTACATGCACTTGTTTCCCTGCTTGTTTGCCTTCAGTCATATTTCACAGCCTATACCGTTAGACTTGGGAAAAAATGGTTTTCAAATGAAAATGTTTTATTCTCTTTGGGTTAGATTTGGAAATGTAACACTTTGCTTATCAGAATGAGTTCAAAACTAATGGAATGGAACTAACTTTTGAAAAGGAATAAGGGTAATGGCTCGTGTTTAGTTTTTCAAGTGAAACCTTATAAAAGCATACTTTTATACATTGTAGTTCAAACCTGGAATAGGTAGATTCTTTGTTTACTGGCAGTGCTTTGGGATTTGTTGTTGGGCTCACCTACTGAGTACTTTTGTGCTCACGCCTATCTTTTACCTTTTCAGTTGCAGGTTCCTTGTGTTCAGGTTTTCCTGGCTTGAGTCGCTCAGTGTGGGAGCGACGTTGGTTGTAGTTGGGTGGTGACCGCGAGGTCACGTGGAGGTATGTCGTGGTGTAGGTTTGTTTATGTCTTTAGTGTCTGTTTGTTTGTTTAGTTTATATTCATTCTTTCGATCCTGTTTTTAGCTTGGGCTGAAATCATTCCCAACGATTAAAGTTTCAATGCCCGGCACTTGTTGCCATCCCGGGGGGATTGGGAACGCTCCTCGGGACTTGCCGCGGACCGGCTCGGGTGACCGGTTCAGGGTCGACCCGGGCTGGTTCGTGACAAAATGGTATCAGAGCTGGTTCTTGTTATTTGGGTTGTCCGGTAGAAGGAGATTAGGACTGTCGGAACTCGAGGGGTATGTACGGGAAGAGCGTCGCGAACTCTTGCTCGCACTGACCCTCGAGTTACCAGGGGTAGTTTGGGAATTGTGTCCTTGTCTTTTCTGGTTTGTCTTGGATTGAGAGATGACAATGGAGGCAAGCCGATGTTACATCGTGATTTAACATGGAGTAGTGACCCAGGTGGAGTCCGAGTACGTGGTTTTAATTCCTCCTAGTGGTCGACGCTAACTTGGAACATGGCCCACTACCATGTCGCCAGGTTGAGTGTGACTACTAGTCCCTCATTTCAGTAATTGATTCAAATTTGGATGTTGTTTTCATTTTGGTCTGTGTGAGTGCGTAGTTGGAAATGAAAAAGGGTTTTTGAAAATTGGAATGGTTTCTTTTAAAGGACATTAAATATATGAAATGGGTTTTAAAACTGAAATCTCTTGATTTGGAAATCTGTTGTTTTTTTGGAACCGGTTAAGAATGATTTGGGTTGAAACCTCAGTTCCTCTTTATGAACGTCTGCACATGTGTGAGAATGCATGGAAAGTGTGTGTTGACGCACGTATGAATGGAATGTGGATAAAGACATGTGCAACGGTTCATGAGGTTACCTGGGTGTGTATTTGAAATTTAGGGCTTGACCTTGTTTTCTAAATTGGTTTTAAATGGGAAAAGGTTTTGGAAAGTTTTGGTTTGAAAGTGGATTGGTTTTTGGAAAGTGATCTTGAGAAAGGGTGGTTTTGAAATCAAAAATGGAAAATAGAATTTTAATGAGGAGATTTTGTTTTAGGTTGTGTTGTATCCGTTTGGTCCTTGTGCTGACTGTTTTTGATGAAGACGCTTTTATTGATGTTGCTTCGATTTGATGTTGGTTTTGGCTTTGAGTTTTATATATCGCTCAGGAAATGCCGCCCAGAAAGGTCTCTAAGGATTCGGATATTTCATGCCCAGTTTTTTGGTCCTCCTCAGACTTTGCCTATTCTCCATGGTGATCAGGGTCCGTTAGAAGTAGTGAAATGGCTCGAGGAAGTGGAACGTGTCTTTAAAATGTTGGGAACTCCCGATAATGTTAAGGTTCGTGCAATTATGGAGTTGTTTGAGGGTCCAGCTCTGGACCAGTGGAAGATGGTTACCCCACCGTCAACGCAAGGTGAAATGACGTGGGATGTCTTTAAAACTGTTTTCATCCAATGGTTTGTACCTGAGGAAGTGAAGCTGGAGAAAAGAGGGAGCTAGTGCATATTCAACAAGGTCAACGGACGGTGAAGGCATATGTTGACCGTTTCAAGGAACTAATTTCCTTTTCTCCAGAGGTAGCGTCGCATGAGCTCATGAAGGCCTCTCTTTTCACTGGGGGTCTTCGTCCAGAGATCAAGGAGCGAGTCCTCCCTTCTAAAGACCTTTGTTTCGAGAAGCTCGTAGAGGAAGCATTCTTGGCTGAGTTGGTTTCCGGTGTGCGGGTGGTTAATACTTCAGCGTCCCCTGTTGTTGTTCGTAAGAGTCCCCCCTCTGGTGAGGAAAAGGCGCCAGAGATACCTGTCCCCAATGAGTTATCCCCTTTGGTCCCAGCTTCCAGTTCATCAGATCGTTCGATGGTATGCTTTCAGTGTGGTAGTTTCGGGCATTTAAGGTCGTCTTGTCACAACCCTCCGAAGACGTGTCATCGCTGTGGTTGTCTGGGTCATCTGGAGAAGTTTTTCAAGAAGCGTTGCTTGAAGAGGAAGCTGCGATGGGAGAATGTCAGTACCTGACTGTGAGACAGAAGATGCTTCAGCCATCAGAGCCCCAGCCACAAGTCTCGGGGTGAAGCTCGCGCACAGTCAGGAGTCCCCAGGGTTGTGAAGCCTTGGTCCAGGTTTTGTGTTCCGTGTTAGCAGTGGGACAATCAAGATCTTTTAGTACTTGTTTTCCTGCTGCTGAAGTTTCAACAGCATTGTAAATGTGTTGTTTTTCTATAAAGTGACGATGGACTTGTTCGATGATAAATCTAAGCGGACTTGTCATGGGAATGTAATATTCTAAATCGGGTGTCCTTCCTAAAAGTGTGTTCGACTCTCGTGTGGGTTGACCTCGTTTGGTAATGTTGTCGATGTGGTTATGTTTTGTGGAATTCGGTGGATCATGTCTCCAGTTTGATGTTGGTTAAATGTTTTTCTATGGTTTTTCCCTGGTGTTGAAGGTTGTTGACTCTGGTCGAGGATTTAATGTCTAGACGGAGGTGTGGTTTTAATTGTTCTATAAGAGTTGGTTTGAATTGGTTGGGAGTTCCCGCGTCGACCCCCCCCCCCCTTCCTGGGGTTTTCTATTTAAATGGTCATCTTTTCTGCACTAGTTAAGTTCTTGTGGTGGGGAGAACCCCTTCGTGTTCTCCCCTCAATCTCGGACCCCAGTTCTCTCTTGAATCGGTCGGGTGTGACCTGTGCTGAGTAAGGGCATCCCCGAGATTCTCAGTTCTCTCTGGTTCCTTTAGTTCCGTTGGGGCATGGACTTAAATCTTGATCGACTTTTGGCCTGGTGACTTTCTGGGGGCAGAAAGTGTCTGTGGTGGGGAGAATTGTCACACCCCGACCGCGGATGTCCGTAATTGTTCTTCTTTCTTGGTCCCGATTTAAATTTTTCGGAGTTTAATTGCGATTGGCAGGTTTCGCGCCGGTGCGCGGTCACTGCATCATTAGCGTTGACCGTGCGTTCAGCCCGGGTGACCGTGTATTCACCCGGCATGTTTAAATATTATGATTTCTATGTTGATATTTTGATATTAGCGTTATTTAAGTTGTGTTATTAGTATGATAGTTAATTTTATTTTATATATGTTTATGTATGTTTTACATATATATATGTATAATAGTGTATATATATACATATAGTTCTATATATGGTTATGTATATATATGTATTATCTTTAAATTATTTTATTATTTGATTAAAATAATTATTATAAGAATTAACTAATGTATTATTATTATTATTATAAGTTCTATTATTATTATAAGTTTTATCATTATTATCATTAATGTTATAAAGTTTAATTATTTTTATTATAAGGGTTTTATATCATTATTATTATGATGTTTTAGTATTATTATTAATATATATTAAGGTTTGATGATTAAAATTATACTTATTATTATTATTCATGTAATGTTATTAATATTATTATTAATAATATTATCATTATTTTTTTTATCACATATATATGTATATATATATAAACCTAATCGAAACCCTATCCAATCTATTCTACCCTATCGCCGCACACCCCCCACCTCTTTCTCTCCTCTCTCCTCCTGGTTCGACCGACCCGCGCCACGCCCTCTCCGGCGCCGGCTCCCGCTCCCCCCCAGCGCCTCAGTGCTCATCCCGGCCTCGTCCCTGCTTCCCCAGCCTCCCCATCCCAACCGCAGCCTCTTCCGGCCGCTCCTCTCCCCCGATCTCACCGCGGCCTGCATCCGACACCTTCAACTCAACCGAACCGCCGTAGCCGGAGTCCCGGCCATCACCGCTGTCTGGCATCTCCGGTCCAGTCTTCCGTCACCGCCGGACTCCTCTCCCGACCTCCGCCCTCCTGCTCCCTCTCCCCCACGCGGCTCCCCGCTCCCCTCCTACTCCCGTCGCCGCGCCCTGCCGCCTCCACCCCCGTCCCGCCTGCTGGCCTCTCCGCCGTCCCGCTTCGGCGCCTGCCGCCTCCTCCCTCGCCCAAGCCGGAACCCCGCGACCCCCTGCTCCCTGTCGTCCCGCCTCGTCCAAGCCGGAACCGCCGCCGTCCGCTCCCCTCCTGCTCCTGCTGCCGCGCCGCGTGACCTCCGAACCCCCGACCTCCCCTCCGGCCTCGCTATTGCTCCGCAAACCCCTGCTGTAAATTGTTTTCATTTTTTTTATTTCTTATTTTTTTGGTCAATTTCATATAATTTTTATTATTTTTGTTACGTTAATAATATTATAATTATTATTATTATTAGTATGTTATTATTATTATTATTATTATTATTATGTTAATATTTGTATTATTATTATGTTAATATTTATATTATTATTATTATTATGTTAATATTGTTTTATTATTATTATTATTATTATTATTATTATTACTATCATATTATTAATATTAATATTACTATTATTGTTATTATAATTATCATTGCGCTATTATATTTATTATTGTTCTTACTAGTATTATGTCATTAAAAATTATTCTTATTATTTTGTTAATATTATTGTTATGATATTTTTGTTACTCTTATTATTATTATTATTATGTCATAATAATAATAATTATTATTATTATTATGAAATTATTATTACTACATTTTGGTTAATTTTTACGTTATTATAATTATTTTTATTATTAGTATGTTTTCATTAATGAGCCTGCTTAACGACCTATTGTCTTAGGACCAGTTTGATGACACAACACGCTGCGACCTTTACGCAACAAGAGCTTCGCGCCGTGTCGTTCTTCGTTCCGATCCGAGGTAGGTCTCCCTATGCACTTGCCTCTAAATTAAGAATTTATTTATTCCTTGTCCTTTTATTGAATTTCAGTAAATTTAAGAAAAATAATATTAAGTAGTTTTTATAGTGTGGTGATTTGCTGATAGTGCAAACTGTTTAATTCTAGCATTTCATTAAAAGTGTTTTCTTGGTTTCAATTGTGGGATTTCATAGTAATGTCGCTAAATGGTTCTTCCTGAGTAACGAAAGACATGTTGAATTGGGTTTTGAAATGTTTTTGGCATGTGTAAATTAGTAAATGTACTGTTTATGGAAAATGGTGTTTCTTGTAACCTTGATTAGTGAAAACGTCGTGTGACCCTTTGAAATTGTTTTTGGAAACTTTATGTGTGGTTCTTGGTTGACGAAAGATGTTTTCCCTTGTTGTGTTATTAAAAATAATTCTTTCTAGGTTGTGAAAGTTGTTTATGTTCTTGTTTGAGTGTTTCCAAAAAGGGGTTTTTGCGAAATGATTGGGTAATGACATTTATATTTCTAGAAAGGTATTTTTGGCGTGCGTGAGTTTTGAAATATTGTTTGGGTGTGGAAATGGTGACTTTTGTGTGCAATATCTTGTTTGGCCTGCGATATGAGGAAGAAACATACTATGTGAATGTGAAACTTGTTTGAGCACACGGGGAAACCCTGGGTATCTAGGTGGGCGGACTAGAACTAGTGCGCTAGTGAGCCGGATGGGTGTCGTCCCTGTTTCACTTAGCTGGATTGACGTTTGAAACACTAACTAAACATGATATCTGAGGGTCGTGGCCTTCTAAGCCACGTGTTCTGAGGGTCGTGGCCTTCTAAGCCACGTTTTCTGAGGGTCGTGGCCTTCTAAGCCACGTTTCACCGAGACACGAGGTTCTAGGGTCCCACGCGAGCTAGATGAACCTTAGGGGATTTACCCATAGTGCTCTACCATCTCTGGTGTGGTGCCTTCAGTCGGCATACGGGGGACCACTTGGGTGTGAGTGTGTGCGTGTGTGAGTATGTGTGTGTGTGTGTGAGTGTGTGAGTGTGTGTGTGTGCCCATGGTTATTGCTGATAACTTCTGGTTTATTTTTACTTGTACTTGGTTTTCCTTGCCTGTTTACCTTTACATGCACTTGTTTCCCTGCTTGTTTGCCTTCAGTCATATTTCATAGCCTATACCGTTAGACTTGGGAAAAAATGGTTTTCAAATGAAAATGTTTTATTCTCTTTGGGTTAGATTTGGAAATGTAACACTTTGCTTATCAGAATGAGTTCAAAACTAATGGAATGGAACTAACTTTTGAAAAGGAATAAGGGTAATGGCTCGTGTTTAGTTTTTCAAGTGAAACCTTATAAAAGCATACTTTTATACATTGTAGTTCAAACCTGGAATAGGTAGATTCTTTTTTTACTGGCAGTGCTTTGGGATTTGTTGTTGGGATCACCTACTGAGTACTTTTGTGCTCACGCCTATCTTTTACCTTTTCAGTTGCAGGTTCCTTGTGTTCAGGTTTTCCTGGCTTGAGTCGCTCAGTGTGGGAGCGACGTTGGTTGTAGTTGGGTGGTGACCGCGAGGTCACGTGGAGGTATGTCGTGGTGTAGGTTTGTTTATGTCTTTAGTGTCTGTTTGTTTGTTTAGTTTATATTCATTCTTTCGATCCTGTTTTTAGTTTGGGCTGAAATCATTCCCAACGATTAAAGTTTCAATGCCCGACACTTGTTGCCATCCCGGGGGGATCGGGAACGCTCCTCGGGACTTGCCGCGGACCGGCTCGGGTGACCGGTTCAGGGTCGACCCGGGCTGGTTCGTGACACTTATCATGCAGTGTTGGCAGTTTGACAATGAATGTCAATGGAAATCATGGTAAAATTGATTGATAAGATTGTTTTGAGACTTTGAGATGTATAGGAATCAAGATCACTACAATCTAACACAAGATGTGACCGATGTGACTCCAAGAACTTCTATATATTTTAAATTAACAATAATTTTAGTAAAAAAGAAAACTGACTCAATGTGTCTGTTATGAGTTTAAAATTGATATTTGGATTTAAAAAATTTCACTCACTGAAATATGAGAAAACATGCTCATATTTACTTGATAATTTATGGAATCGATTCATAAATCATTTGTGACATGTAGGAATTGGTCTCACATCAAATTGATACATAACTTGGTCATTATGAGTAAAATTTTGTGTTTTAAGTTTAAAATGACATTTTAGTAAAAAAGACAAATGAAATACTCAAAAAAAAGAAAAAAATTCTGATTTTTTTCCTACATTATTACAAAAATCCATAAGTTATTTAGAATGCGTATAAATCATCCACAACTCAATCTGATGCACAGTGTGATCGAGACGACTCTAAGTGCATCTTTATTTTAAATTCACATCAATTTTAGTAAAAAAAACCTACTGAAAAAATAAAAACTGAAAAAGAACATTCATATTATTTTGAAACAATAGGAAAAAAATCCATAGGTGATTTGAGACATGCATGACTCAGCCACACCTTAATCTGATGCACTGTGTGACCGACATACCTCCAATTGCATGTTTTTATTTAAAATTGACATCAATTTTAGTAAAAAGGAAAAATGTCCTTCTCAAAACTAATAAAACCCATTTTTAAAATGATCCATATGTCATTTGTGATATGTAGGAATCATTCACACCTCAATCAGACACACAATGTGATCTGTATGATTCAAAGTGAATGTATCAATTTTAAAAATAAATTTTAGTAAAAATGATATGTGACATAATAAAAACTAAGAAAACACATTAAGATTATTTTGATACATTATTAAAACAATACATAAGTCATTTATGATGTGTTGGAACTAGTCTCACCTCAATCTGACGCATGATGTGACTGGTATGATTGAATGTGCGTCATTTTATTTAAAATTGTCATCAATTTTAATAAAATGGAAAATTTTCATGCTCTAAATGGAGAAAAAATTTATTATTGTTTTAATACTTTATTAGAATGATCCATAACTCATTTGAGACATGTAGGAATCAACTGCGCCTCAATCTGATACATGATTTTCCCAATGTGACTCAAAGTGTCTGTTATTAGTTTAAAATAAAAATATAATTAAAAAAGTGTCACTTAGTGAAAACCAATAAAATTAACTTTTATTTTCTTGATAATTTAGTTGAATGATTAAAAATTCATTTTTTATGTGCATAAATTTGTTTCATGTCAAACCAATTTACAATGTGTTCAAAATGAGTCAAAAGTGCATGTTTCAGTTTAAAATGACATTTTTTTTATATAAAAAGACAAATGACATATTCAAAACTGAGAAAACACATTGATATTGTTTTGATACTTTTGAAAAATGATAAAAATGTCATTTAAGATTTTTTGGAATTAAGCGGACCTCAATCTGATGCAAAGTGTGTTCGGCATGATTCTAAATGTGTTTTTTTATTTAAAATTGACATCAATTTTAGTAAATTTAACAATTTCAGTTAATTTATTTATTTATTTTATTACTAAAATAATAATAGTTTTCTAATACATATTAATTATTTTGATCGAACATGGGTGGTTTTATTGGAAATTTCATGAGTTTCTTTAGGATTAAAAGATAATGGATCATTGATGTTTTTGAATGTATGTAATAATCTGTATTTTTGAAATTGTATGAACCAATATTTGAAATTACTATAATATAGTGTTTTTTATTGTGTTTGTGTTATAAATTTCATCTCATTTAAATCCTATATTAGTAATTGTTTATTTTATATTTGGGGTGTTTCTGGTGCTGCGGCGTGCTGTTAAAACACATTGTAGTATGACCCATTATCAGAACTTTTAAAAGTGCTGATAAAGACCACATTTATCAACAATTTTTAAAGTACTGATAAAAGTATACTTTCTTAGTGATCATGAAAGTGGTTATAAAAGACCCTTAATCAGCGCTTTTATCATCACTGACAAAATACAAAGTCTTTTAACATATCTCATGTAGTCAGTGCTTTTTTAGCACTGATACATCCCATTTATAGCACTGTTAAAGGCATGTTTTTCTAGTAGGGGTGGGATTAAATTATTTATCTATCAATTTCTTGGAATATTGGTAGATACTAACCATGTTATTTAGAATTATTCTCATAATTCCACTGAGAAATAGGTCTAGAGGGTCACACGATAAGTTTATCTAGAAATCGAGTTAAACAATATATTATAATTTATTGTTTCCCACATTGAATGAATATTTCCCCACACATGGTTTAAGAATTATTCATGTTTTATTGATTTTATATATTCCATATATAGTTCTTCAAGAGAATATTATATTATAATAATATTTAATAAATAACTATTTTCTATTTTTTGGATAAAATATTAATTTATTTATTGGAGAGTAATCAAGTGATAATTATTTATTAAATAATTAGTCATTATTCAAGGCCTGATAAAGATTATGGAGGAATAACTAACCAAATATAATGGTCATGGTGAGAAATAATATATATTGAATATTATTTTATTAAAATTTATTTAATTTAGTATTGTAGAGAAAATGGAGAAAGGGGAAACCATAAATCCAGAGGCCTCAGTGAGTGTGAGAAGACAAATCCAGTTGAAAACCCATGGTGTTCATCATTGTCGAATCATTTTAGACACACATAATTGCTTCATCTTCCTTCAAGAAATTTGAATGTGGAAGATCATGCTATCAAAAATGGTTCTGGTTAAAATAATAATTTTGCATAAGTAATTTAATATGGTTATATCACCTCCTTTTTAGATTTTGATCTACCTCCTCCTAGAAGGATTATTCGAAAAGATAGGAAAATAGATGTACCAAAAAATCAAGAGGTAGTGGGGGAAATAGTTAATCTTTATTGTTACATAGTTATTTTGGGAGTTTTAGTTCATAAAGGAGGGATGATATTGAAATTTAATGACCTCATGTGATGGATTGTTAAGATCTGGGGCATTTTTGAGTGGAAGATGACAGTAATGAAGTGAGGGTAAAAACATGTAATATATACCTATGATGATACCAAATGAAGATCATTGATATTTGTTTCATTATACTTAAGGCATATCCTCCCACAAATATAGGAAAGTGATATCAATTTTTATATGTATATGGTAAAAAAACTCATACATAGGTCTACAATCAAATATGTAAACTAAATTGGTTATACTGGCATTTGTGTATTCTTTTGAACATAGCTTCTATAATGGGTAATCCAATTAGGATGGTTAGGAAAACCGAAAATCCAAGATAAGGGTACTATGTGAGGATCCGGGTGGAAGTCTATATGTCTAACACCATTGCAGAGGAAGGTTTTCTATCCACAAGTATAACACTATCAATTTGATGATGTAGTATAAAAATAAGCCAAAGTTTGGTATGAGTTTCTTATTTTTTGGGTATCTCCAACCTGAATGTAATAAGTAAAATAATTTTACCATATACAACATGATTTGACATGATGATTCTAATTTTAGAAGTTTTAAAGGAAAGGATAAAATACCACCTCTTAATACAAATAAAATCATCATTTCTAGCCCCTAAAATATGGATAATATGGTAAATGAATCAGCGAAGACCAAATATTTGAATTGGAATTGTGAGCATTATGGTATGATTCTTTCTTCCTATGATGACACAAACACTAGTCCCATTATAGACGTGGAAGCTATTCAACTGAAATAGTCTATGGAAAATATGAGGAATTACTCTATGGAGGACACTCATGGACACTCAGTGAGTCTTCAACTCACCTTTGATGACAATTCCACTTATACCAGTGAAGCTTTAGAGGCAAAAAATTCTCTGAAGAATCACCTTGAATGAAGAATTCATGAAATGCCTAAAGAGAATGTATCCATAATTGAGTTGGACACAAGTATCTTGTAATCCAAATTTAACGAAGATGCATATATTAATAATTTAGGTACTATAAAGGGATTACTCTACCAGGTAGAACTTCTTGGAATCATGATGTGAGAATTCATCTTGATAGAACTAGTAGGGCTCTATTATAAGGTGGATCTCGAGAAAATAATGTGGTATATGGGTGCACACTAGTTCATGTAGGGAGCAAAAAAACATTATTATCACCCAATAATTGTAAGGGAATTCATACATTCTATGTGAACACAAGCACATATGGGTTCACATGGGTAAAACTGATGGGATATGCAGAGAAAAATCAATAAGAAATCAGTGATCAAAGAATATACGAGCCTCTAAAACTGAATGAAATTGGTGACATGAGTACATCGGGAAATGTTGGTGATAAACTTTAATGTCCAGTTCTGACACAAATCTGTGTTGGGAATCCTAGAATTCATTTTTCTCAACACACTGATATCAATAATATAGGGGATTCCTTTTCATAGTTTTCTCCCTCTATGACTATCTAGAGTCAAATATCCATAAGAAAATCACATGAGCCTATGCAGTCTAAATATATATTCACCCCATTGATTGGTATATTTTTGGGTGATGAGGCTAAGGATAAACAAACCCATTCACAGACAGAAAAAATAATGAAATGAATAATGAAAAGAACAAAATAGAGGAAGATTGAAGCATGGAGGAACCATTAATAGAAATAAACCCAAAGTATGGGAAGAATAATGGTAGAAATAATAAGTAGAATGTCCATGTTGGGATGAAAGAGTATGAGGGACCTATGACTTGGGGAAAATACATCTAGTAATTTAACCCTTATACCAAAATTAACAGGGGATAGGGACTCACCTAATGGAAAAA
This sequence comes from Viscum album, assembly GCA_963277665.1. Classification (NCBI taxonomy): domain Eukaryota; kingdom Viridiplantae; phylum Streptophyta; class Magnoliopsida; order Santalales; family Viscaceae; genus Viscum; species Viscum album. The sequence goes on from OY728143.1 coordinate 2,134,903,919, forward strand.
AAACTTAAGAACTTTATTTTCTCTAACAAACCAATGGTTATTATAATTAAAAAATAAACAATGAAGTTTTATACTTGGAAGAAAGTAAAATTAGAATCTATGGGATATAATGTTTTCTCTCAAAACCTCCACAATTATGGCATGGATCACTTATGGATTCTTAAGCATTAATTACTTCATATTTTAACATGTAATATGAAAAAATTAGAGCATAAATGCCACTTTAAAAAGTGAATTTCATATTATTTAGATTCCCCTTGTATTCAAATCGACATCATATATTAGGAGGAGAGATATTAGGGGGGAGGTTGAGGAAACCTCTAGGAATGTAGTTCAAAAGTGGGTGTTATGAGTGACATTAACACTTTCTATACACCTAATGAAAAATGGTTCCAATTTCAATAGGATAGTAGCTATTTAATTTTCGACTTTCATTATTTAGTGTAATCATGCTGATGTTGAATTTTTAGGAACTAACTTTACTTTGAACATGTAAACCTTGAGTGGAATGAAAGATATCATGCTTGATAGATTATTAATTCAAATGAATGTGAGGAGTGTTGAATATTGACTATTAGGTCACATCCTCCCAAACAATAATTCTGATCACAACACTATAATTTAGAGTTATCCACCATATCAAGGGAAACCACTATTCCTTTCCTATTAAAACATTTATGTGTTATTATTCATAGTTGTAGTGAAACTATATTAAAGGCACGAAAGCTTGTACCAATGGGAATCCACTTTACAGACTTGTTGAGAAAATAAAGAACACTAAGAGACATTTAGTGGAATAGAGAAAAAATCCATTCTCAAATCATTCCCTTGATATTCTGGATGCTGAATAATATCATGAAAGAATCAAATATATAAATCAAAAGCATCATTTACCATATAAAGAGGATGTGAAAGCTTATTAAATATTAGATGATATTCTAATCATTAGTTAAAGGATTGAAAAGAACCACTTGAATGTGAAATGATTGAATTAAGAATATGATAACTCAAAATGATTTCATAGATTACACAATGAAAAGGGAGGTAAAGAAGAAAAAAATGTCATCATTAGTAATGGATAGTTGTACACCTCTGAAATTGATATATCAAAGGAAGTAATGGAATTTTTTGTGGAATATATAGAGGTTATGGTCTAGAAAATAAAAAAAGATGATTAATAATATTTCTCCCTACATTGATGAGAAGTAGAACCAAAATATTTTTAGAGAAATAGATAAAGATAAAGTTAGTAAATATTTATTCTCTCTTAGTATAGAGAGTGTTACTAGACCATATGGATTCAAAAATAAAATCTTTATATTTTACTGGGACATCCTACCGGATTACTTTATATGTTCAATAAGGCAATTCTTTACTCATTCTTTTCTCCCTTATGGAATCAATTAAACATCATTTTTTAAACACCAAGAAATAAAATGTAGTTGATATCATGGAAAATAGATCAGTATCCATTAGGAATACTATTTCTAATTTCATTAGTGAAATCATGATGTCTGTGATGGGGTGAATCATTATAGACTACATTACTCTGAACCAATATGATTTTTTCATAGAATATGCATTCAGAATTTCTTATTTACAGCCTTAGAAATTGATAAAATAATAAATAGAAAGTTGAAAGAAGGGAAATGTTCCCACAATATTGACATATCTAAGGAATTTTACACCCTCAAGTGGAGTTTTCTACACATTTTACATAGGATATATGGGCTCTCAAACAATTTTATTGATTTTATGAGCTCTATTCTATGATCTTGAAGGCAATCTGTTTTAATTATTGAGAACCCATAGAATATTTTCAATGCACCAGAGCTTGAATTCATAGAGATCAACTCTTAGGCATTATATTTTAACTTTCTAAAGATAACCCAATTAGTTGAATTAATAATCATGTTCTGGTTGGATTATTCAAGAAAAATAATACTGGGATGAGTGATCGCATTCCATCATATTTGTTATATGTAGAGGACATTATTTTATTTGGTAAGGATTAAAAGAGAACCATATCTACTCTTTGAGCTCTCTTTACTCACTATAAGGAATTAGATGGTTAGGCTATCAGTTGGGGAAAATATTTCATTGTATTTGGTGATGGTTTATCTGAGGTTATATAGAGCTGGATCACTAGAAATATTGGGGTAAGAAGGAGATCCCTCTATTTTTACTATCATGGTGTTCACTATTTTGGGGAAAATTAAAGAGCCAATTTCACAATTGAATAAGCTATAGTATCATCATTCAATTAGAAAGATGGAAAGGGAAAACTGTGTCTTAAGATGGGATGGTGTTCCTTGTTAATCTGGTCATCACTTTGAAATTTTTTCACCCCTTATATTTATATGGGTTTCCAACATGTCTCATTATAGAGCTGTATTGTATGATTAAGAATTGTATATATAATGGGATGAAACCCATGAAAATGGGGGGACTTAGACTCAATGATCTTAATATATTTAATGATGAACTAATTTGTAAGTTCACATGGATCTATTTAACAAATAATGAAATATCTTATGATTTTTTATCAAGAATGTTTAAGAGAGGGTTATTGGATGGGTACCCATACCACCTTGGGTCAGCTGTCTGGCCCTCAATAATGTAATCCATCAATGAAATCATAAAGAAAACAAATGGATGGCTAGTAGGAATTCTAATGTCAATTATTATAACACATGTTGGCTTGAACATCCACCCAAATATATGCTGAACATGAATGAAGATTAAAATTGTAGAACATATGACATAGTATATGGTCCATCACATTGTTCCCATATAGGATAAAATATAAATTCAAAATCATTCTTTGAGGTACATTGACACATTGGTGTGGAATCCTAATATACATATGTGGTTAAATTTTAGGGAATACTATAAAATGAAATAAGAGAGATCCACCACAATGTCATCACTACTATCAAAATTCAAGGTAATCTTCATACTACCTACAAGATTTATTCTTCTTTTGAGAATCTGGAAAGAAAATATGAAAACACATGATCAAATGATGAAGGCCAAAAAACACATTGTTTTGTCCTATAATTTATGTTTAATAGCTCAATAAAATGTATATAATCTATTCATAAACTCTAAATATTCATGTCATGTGTTAATCCTTCACATAAATGTAGGTAGGCTACTGAAAGAGAACATGACCATCCTCAACAACACTATATAAAGAAACCTGATTCAACATCTTATCAATGAAACTGTGGTATCTATCTTTGAATTTATATGTAGGCCAAAAAATGGAAGGTTTTTTGATGATAATGAACCTTCCATACATGTTATAATAGTGTCCATTAAAAAGAAGTTCCATGTTTCATCAAGGTAGTATGTGGGAGCGATGAAAATTAGCATTGAGTGACCTAAGAATTATGAGACTACTATGAGTTACAGGCTTACCATTATATCCCTTTCTTCTCAAATCATAAAATTTGATTCCAATGATTAACATATGAATAAATTATAATTTTTATGGTGTAGAATTAAGAATTCAAGGACCTTCATGTTGTGAATTTATTTTTTGATCCCATCATTGGGTTTCCAAGGGTTGATTTCATATGTATATATTAATTGGAACTGCATATGATTCTGAATTATGGGATATGATGTAAGCTATCAAATGTTCTATTTAAAACAATTGGATTTCTCTATAGATTGAATATCATTTGGAAACTAAATTAATGGCTCTAAAGTTGAGAACTAGGAATGCCCCCTGGAATCTTCTACCCCACTAGATTGATTTTATTAATCATTTCACTCAACTCAATCTGATTGTCTCACATTTATATAAGGAATCCAACCAAGTGTAGGATTCTTTTTCAAAGAGTGGAATAATGGAAACAACTATGTTGTGGACCATCATAGCTTCTGATTATTGCAAATATTTGGAGGATGACGAAATGTGATTGGTGGTTCAATCACATCCTTGTAACTACCATGTAATGAATAACCATTTCCATTTACCTTTTTATTAATAAATTTTAGGACCGAATTTTCCCGGATCATATATCTTCTTTGTAATATTTAACTTAATTTGTGATTTTAGTGCATGTTATGAAATAATAATTATATTATTATTATTAACACGGGGTTCCATAGAGATTAGATAAATAATAAAGGGAACTTGTGAAATTATTAATTTCTTACCCTGGTGTTATATAAACCCAATTATATTATGTTTTATAAGTGAAAATTTATTTGTGTTGTGCAATAAAGAATCTGTATAATCCTCTCAAAACACTATAGAGAACCATTTTACAAGAATTATTTCAATAATGGAGAGTTATCTTCCAACACTATCCACTCTCATGTCTATAGAGATGACATAGATTACTTTGGAAGCGACTATCATGGTTATCAAAGGAAAATAATGAAAGAAATATTATCTACATTCTATCACCTAAATATTCATATGATGATGTTTGGAGATTCATGGACCACGTGTAGATCACCGCTAGAGGGAATCGAATCATGATTCCTTCAATACATCAATTTGATGATGTAGATTAGTTTTCAGATCAATCAATGATGAAAGAAAGTAGTGTAAGTTAATTATATAATTTCATAAATTAATTATAAATAATATGTCATGATCACACAATTCAGTTCATATGTTTATCCATTATCAATATTATAGATTCAATATCAATGATCACAACATTAATCATCAAGAAAATATCACATTAATCAATGATAATGGAAAAAATAAATGTTGTGAATGACCCATGAAATGATTCCTCTACACCCAAAACCTACAAAATAAGATCATATTTATTATATACATGCACACCAATGGTGCATTTATTAACCCAAACACCATGGAAAGACACATATAAATCCAATATATACTCTAGATCATTGTCTATGGTATTTTATCCTCTATAAATGGATTTTGGTGGAATCTTGATCATAGGTCAAACTTGGAGATTTATAATGCTCCCCAATACTGGTTAAATATTTCATCGATCCCTAGAAACAGGTATCTATCCAAAATGGTGAAATGGTTTATCTTTATAAATTCTAAACATAACTTAATAATATCATCAATATTAAAAATGATAAAAAATTAACCACATTGAGATGTTATTGGTCTAATAATTCCCTTCACCTCCAAATACTCATGTTTCACATTAAACTCATTTATCTTGGAAAAATCTAGATGATATGATAGAATCCATATAGGTTGTGACCCTAAAAAATATTCAATATCAAACTCTATTTCCCATATTAGATGAAGTATGGAGAATTCATGATGGATTAAATCTTGATATAGGTCAACTATAAGAGGAAAATAGAGGTGAGGTTCTTTCTTATCTACTACATGATCAAGGGATATAAATACACCATGACAAACCCTATCTGATTTATATAGAGAATCAATCTGGAAGCTTCATTTTTCCATTTTCTGGTCAGAACAAACTTCTTCCCCTTAATTGATATGAAGGATAGTCATCTCCTACAATAATCGACGTGAGAATAATGATTAATAATCAAGTCCTTTAAAAATATCATATCATATAATGTCAAATCATCAATCTTAAAATCTTATAGATGTTGACAAACAACATCTAGTATGGTAAATTTTTTTACATCTCTAGGTTGGACTAACTTTCTTCCCCATGGGTGTGTCAAAAGAAAAAAAATTAGAGAATAACATTAAAATTAAATAAACTATAGATACAACAGTAGTAAATATAAATGGATGTGAAGATTATGTATCAAACAAGGGAGAAGATAACATAATTATAATGAATACTATACCTTGAACACTTTGTAGTACCTTTCAACTATTAGTTGGGATGGGGTTCACTAAATAAAATTTTCCCACATTAACTTCAAAGAATTGTCCTTATAGTTCATGAATAGCCTGAGTCACTAAGGTATTCCATGTAAAAATCATATACTAAGGACCATCACCTACACCAATACTCATCCTCTATGATTCTAAACAAGTAACATTAAAATAGTGATGTTGTATATGACCCATATTGCCACACCGGTAATACTCATTCCAAATATTTACACAATATCTTTTCAAATTTCTCCAAAACACACAGTTATAACATCATGATGAATTTCCTTCCATAGTGGGAAAATATAATAAATCACTATGTTCCACTTACCTACTAAACCTTAGTATGTCTCCTCTATTTTATCCATCCTAATAATAGATAAGTCTTCCAAATTATTACTAGAGAACCCCCTAATCATTCTAGTGAAGGATAAAAGATATCCATCCCTCCTAGCCTCTACTAGAGCCTTGTCTAATATATGGTGCTTTTGTAAATCCTTGAAATATTTCATTTGGTCAAAAATCCCAACATGAAATCTAAAATCTAAGAGTAAAAGAATTTTGAATTTTGGGTTCTTCTATTCCTCATTCTCAACAATTAGTAGAAAAAATAAAATCCAATCCATAAAATTAGTAGATTAAGAATAAATCGACTTTTTTATCTATTGATGCTCCATAAAATCACGAGCATGGTTTAGTTTAACCATATCTGAGAAGATTTACTCTAAGAAGAGATCATTTAATGTTTCCATAGCAAGACCCTCATTTCATCCTACATAGTTCATAACAACCCAACACCTCCTAGAGGGTCCATAAAGCATGAATGCATGTATCTTTATTCATCTATCTGATAGGGTCTCCACTAGGTAATATATACCTTCAACAAAATTAATCTAGTACTCATAAGAATGTGGGACTCTAATTATGTTATGGAATATAGGATGATGAATTAGAAAGTGAGAAGAATAATAAACCATCATCTTGGATACCCCTCACTATTCAATAGGGACTGTGTTAATGACTCCTAGGGGGTTACCTACAATTACAAAGAATAACACTCCTAGAACTACCAAAGTATTAAACATATTTATTTATACATACACATTAGTCTAAGTCACACACACACACACACACACACTCTCACACACACGCGCGCACACACACACACAAATATATATATATATATATATATATCAATATTATATCCCTCATGGTGGCCTAATTTTTTCCATCCAAAACATAAAACATGAAAAGGAAATATTGGATCACTTACATTCTCAAAGACCATATAGGGTTAGAGTTTTTTGGAATTGGGAAAAACTCTTAAAATCTTGGATTTATAAGTAACTAGTTCATAAAGATAAATAAAAACTACCACTATACCTATTTTTCATTTAACAAATTATCTCCTAATCTTAATATCTATGAAACCCTTCTAGAAATAATTCATCTAAAATCATTCTTAAAAACCTAGGGAAAAGGAAACATAAGAAGCCTATGATGAAATTATCTATAAGAGTAAACATATGCATTAACTATTATATATCATTAGTGAGAATATGATGTACATATGGGTATGATGAAATAATCAAAGTTCATTTGTATAACATAAGATAACTCATACCCATTGACCTCGATCAAATGAAAATGTTGCATGACATAAATCTTTAACAAAGGAAAGAGTCACTATAATCAACAATCATGATCCATAAGAAATCAATCTTGATGAGAATAAAATTTATCACCAGAACAAGAATAAATAATTTTTTTTTGGAATCCTGGAAACATTATCTTCAAAAACCATTTTAAACCCATGTCAGAGATAATTAGAACCCAATAAAATCAATAGGATAAACCCATATGTAACTCTTAACATCATGTTTATTAATAAAAAAATGACCAAATTAATTGCAGAAAAATTTTGGTGCACCCATTGTATAAGATATATTGATCACTATTGGTTCTATCTAGGTTCACACATTATATAATGTATGATGGTTTCACTAGAACTATCTGTATGCACCCATTTTAAATGTTATAATGACTTCACCGGGATCAATTTGGGAATACCGATGATCATCAATAATGTCAATGTACCATTCTTGAATAAATTAAATAGAGAATTATTTACATAATAAATTAAAGAAACAACATTTATTCATTTTTGGACTTGATTTACATGTGGGAAGGAAATGGGTTCAAGGATAGTCTTTTTCAAAGAAGATTAACCTATAGAAAGAAAATAGGATCCATAAAAATATATTTCAAAAATTATTAACCTGTGGAAAATTAATAGGATCCATAATAATAGATTGTAAAAATTATTAACTAGTGGAAATGAAAGGGGGTTGCATAACACTATCTTTGAAACATAATTAACCAATAGAAAAGAAATTGTTTACATAAACATCTATTTGAAACATGATTAACATGTGTAGAAGAAACGAGTTTCATAAAAATCTCTTTGAAACATGATTTACCTATTTAAAAGAAATAGGTTCCCTAATAATCTATTTAAAACAATAATAAAACAACAAAAATAGTAAGGTTGGTATCATTATAACATATCTCTAGTGAATCATAAGTTACCCAATGTCATGTTGATATTGATTAATGGATGCACAATTAAAAGATCATTAAAAACATTCATGAGGAAAATAACCCTTTTCACTTGAAATTCACTTTTTAAAACAAAAAATTCAAAAAATATTGAAAAAATAACATTATTTAAAAAAAACATCGAACAATATAAAGGAAGGGTAAAATCAAATAATATTCATGATGGTAGAAAAATATGTTCATGTTGTACTATTAAAAATAATTATTCTATTAAAAACATTTTATAAAAGGGAGTCAAAAGTGAATCCTTTGGAAATTGTTATGAAATTTCCTTTTAAAACACTTTATAATTAAATTAATGAAATTATAAAATATTATTACAAAATCAATGATTTTTTAAATTACATTTTATAAAACATTTTATAAAACATGGATATTAATGAGAAAGATAGTCGATCTAAAAATAATTACATCATCAGAGTCACATAAAAATGAAATTATTTATGTTTATTTAATCAATAAAAGAGTAAAATGAGTTCATACATGTTAAAAAAATTAATAAAATTTTGAGAATAAATATATGTGGTTAAAGTAAATAAGATCATATTATTTTCCCTGAAGAAACATTGAAGATAAACAAACCCTAAAGAAAGAAGATTGTAACACAAATCCTCTGTCACTTTGGTAACTCTGAAATATTAATCCCAAAGAAATAATATCATAAAGTAACACATTAAATATTATAAACTTATTTATTTTAGTAATATAATATTTCAACAGATAGTATATACACCACATAATAGAAATTCACTATCTAAAAGTATGTGTGTCTCAAATTTGAGATGAAACCCTTCCTGCTTTGATAATCACTAGATAAAAACCTCATGGATGATAGAAAATCAAATGGATTCATAAATATAAATAATTTATAGGAATATTCTAAAAAATAAATTTATTTAAATTATAAAAACATCATAATAAACAAAAGTGGTGAATATTACATATGTCTCAAATAAAGAAAGTGATATGAGAAAACCTTAACATCTGGTCTAACTTACATGTATGTACATTAAGTAATGTAGAATAATAATAAAAAAATTATTTTATTTTTTAATATACATTTTATATTTTAATAACTAATTATTAAATCATTTATTTTATTTTTTTCAATTATTTTTTGAAATACGTAATAGGTTTAGTCCATGTCACGTGTTTTGTGGATGTTCGGTTCATTGATTAAAAACAGAGTTAGTGTATTGAATGTAGAAAAAGAAATAATATTTTATAGTTATATAGAATAATAATAGTGAAATATTTGTCATATTAACATATGAATTATACTATTAAAACTAATCTTGTAATATAGTTAAAAAATGAACTATTTTACAATCATGTAGATGGTTGCTTGTAAGTACACATGAGAAACATTTCAATTTTATAGTGATCATTATACAAAGTAGGTATTCATTATTTTACCATTCTATAATGATAATTATATTATATATACAGGATAATCACTCCGTCTTTGAGTGGAATCTCTCCCTTGCTTCCTCATCGCTAGGTTTCCTCACTGGTTTTGCGGTGGGGGAGGCTGGCGTGCTGCTTGTTGGCCTCGTCTATCCCCTTATTCCCCTTTCGTCCTCATTCCTTGCCTCCATTGGGGTTTTCTACTAGTTGGTGGATTTTTTGTTTCTATTTTAGGTGGGTTTCATCTCAGTGGTGGATTCACCAGAAGGGGTAGGTGGTCTGATCGAGGTCATGGTGTCCCTTTGGATCTCTGGCCAGATTTAACCGATGCTCTGGACTTTGGATCCTATGCGGATCACCTAGTTGGTTAGCAGTGATTGTTTCTTAGAGGATTTGGGAAGTGTGTTTGGTCTGGTCATTGGTGCTCTAGGGGGTGCTTCCTTTACTGGCCTCAATCTAAGATTCATCGGTCTTCGGTGGATGGTTACGGTGTGCGGTGTTTGGTGAGCTCATTTATCCATTGGAAATGGTTTTGTTTGTTCAGGCTAGTGGTTCTATTGGTTGTATCTTCACTGAAGCCTTTCCCAAAACCTTATCTACTCTGGCTTCACGCTGCTTTCGCCGCACTCACAGTCGGTCGGCTGTGTAGGTTGCAAGGAAGCTTTGGGAGGTGCATTCTTTCGGTTATGGTTTCCCAAAAGGTGCCCTAAGTTAGTCCCTTGTTGTGGTTTTTTTTTTCTATTTGAGATCTTCATTGCGGATTGTTTTGGAAGGAAGATCTTCTCTAATGATGTGATTTGTAGTGTTTTTTGGTTTTACTCTGGTTTTTTTGGGTTTTTTCATTGTTTAAGAGATTCAATAGATTTCGTTATTATCTGGTGTGTGGTCTCTTGGAGTACCGGTGTGGCATGAAACTGTGATTGTCACCCAGTTGATGGTGGTGAGGGTGGATCAGATTCAGTTCTATTGTTTTAGAAGGTGGTTTATTGTGGCTATTTATTTTATCTACATGACGGTTACTCTCGAATGGATGTGATGTTGGCGAAGGTGAAGCGATGGTGCTGATATGTGGTTTCCCTGGCATTTTGTCCTGCCTTTGTCTTCTTGTTTTACTACTCTGGTTATAGGTTACCTCCAATATCTCTTAGGTGGAGTAGCGCGATGGTCTCCAATGTCCTTTGGGACGTGATTTCGAGTGTCTAGATTGAGGGTGATCATTGTCGATGCCGACCTATTTCAGTGTTGTAGGTGTTTGGTTCAGAGTGGCTGGTGACGATGAGGCATGAAGTTTAAAGTATTTGGTGGTGGGGTGTTGATGTGTAGATAGTGACAAAGCCTAGATGGAGATGTGAGGATGGTGGTGAAGTAGTCCTCAATGGTTGATGTCTCATGCAGAGTGCAACCCGTGGTGTGTCGGCTTGGTGGTGTGATTTGAAAGTTGGATTTTAGCAGTTTTTGAAATTTGAATTGGGTGGGACATGTGACTTCTTTTGGATTTTGGTTAATGTTTGAATTGTGCTTGAGGGAGTTACCATCACACTATAAGGTTTGATTCAGATGGGGATTCAGAGCAGAAATCTTTCTCCATAGAATTTCAATTCAGATTTGGATGCGTGAGAGTGTATGGATTTTCCATTAGTACTAGACCTGTGCAACCCTGCATGAGACAACTAGCCAAGTTGTCACGTGATGGAAAAGTCTCGACATATTGATGTATTTGTTGGGGAGGGGAAATTTATTGTAGTCTGAATCTGGGTGAATTTTCTTTTAGATTTTTTACCTGTTGGACTTGTCGTTGGTTCACACTTTCCCTTTAAAAGTGTCATTAGAAAATAAAAATATATGGATTATGGTTATCTTATATATAAAAATATTTATTATTTAATTATAATTATATGTATCATCCATTATATTTAGTGATGAAAAAAATATTATCGTTGCTTCATGGAGGCAGTAGTCTATTTTTACGTACGAATGATGTTTTCATTTTTCAATGTGTGAATTAAGATGATATATTATGTTTTAAGAATGATAAATTTTTAATGAATATCATAAATTTTCATTTATATCACATATATTCATTTACATTATCCTTATTACATTTCATTAAAAGTGTTAATGAAAAATGAATTGTATCGTTTAGAAAGGTGGTAGCCCACCATACACACAAGCGATATTATAATATCCCCCACTGAATAAAAATTAAGAAGGTATATATGATATTATAACACCATAAGAAATTTTTTAAAAAAATACAATACACATAATTTCAATCCATCATTATAAAAACTTACGAAAGATGACGATGGAAGAAAAATGACACCAGTTCACATTATGATAGTCTATTGTACACATAAATGTTAATTTTCTATCCCATTTGATTAAAGGGGTGATGGATTTAGGTTATTAAATTAACATAATAACATCTCATTATATTTGAGAGACTTTTTTATTTTATATAAGTATAATTTAATAATATTAAATGGAGGATGAAGAATAAATAAAATAAAACTGGTCGGTGAAGTGCAATACCCATTCTTCAGAAAAACTCTTTTGGATAACACGAACAACCATTGTTGAATGAATTTGTTAACAAAACAATGTTTAATGGTTTTTATTATGTATTTTATAATTAAATTTGTGTAAATATTATCTCAGAAAAAGGGGTTTTATTTTTTAATGAGGAGATGTGAGGTGTGTCTATTTTTAAGTGAGGTGAGTGGAACACTTGTATATTTTTCAATGAAAAAAGTATACCCAAGTTTTTCACATTCCAAAGGGGTCCAAAATGGACCATTATCAATCCTTATACATGTTATGGTCAATATATTTCAATAAAATATATTTTATAAAATTTAATAATTCATTTTAAAAGTTTTTTTTATTTTATAACCTAATAAGCACATTTTCAACTTAACCGCGATAATTAATTTTTAATGTTTTAAGTATTCTTTATAATATAAAATTATGAAAAATATACTTGATAACATAAATTATTATAATTCAAAATGTGTATTATATTTAAAAAAATGAAATTCACATAATTGGGAAATTTTAATTAAAAATTATCCCGTATACATGATGGAAAATATCTTTTTTATCACGGAGTGTATTTCTTATGAGAAATATGTCATTATATTGAGTCTATAATTAATAATATTGATTGAATGAATAAAAATAAATATTTAATTATATATATTCTATAAATTTTATTTATATAAATTCTCATTAGGTTTATTTAAATTAATTTAATGGAGAAACCTTATGAAATTTAAAATAGTATTTAGTAAAATCTAGTTTTTAAACCCAAAAATAAACATCTAATGACATTCAATATAAACATAATTCCAATGAAATTAAATGAAATAAATATAACTTAAAAATAATTGTGTTACTTAAAATCATATTCAAAACATAATGTGGCTGCTAAATTATTAAATTTATTTAAAATAAAGGACAGTTTTACAAAAATTGATATATTTCAATATTTAGTTAAAAAACTATATTTTTTGGAAAAATCCAAAAATATCACCCAATATAAATTTCAATATGAAGGATTCAAAAATTAATTTCATTTTATGTCATAAATTTTATAAATGATTATTAATTTAATTATAATATTATATCTAGAAAGTAAAGAGAACAAATTTTGAAGAAAAAATATTTTTGAAGAATAAAATTACAGTACTAAAAATCTGTTGATTATTTTCTATATATTTATCATTAATTTTAATTTTTTATTATATATATATATATATATATTTCATATAGTAGTTAATAAAATTCAAACCTCCTAATTTAGTGACTAGGTTATAACCATTATATATTTTATGGGTTATTTATGTTTGGTGTTGCGTGTTGAATATGCTATCAAACATTTAATTTGTTTCTAAATTATCAAGAAGATACATCATCTCCCACAGTTGATAAATTTCATCCTGAAAATTTGAAATTATCTTGGTAATAATTTTTTAACATTTTAAAATACATTTTCTAGAAATAGAACTCATAAAGTGGTTAATAAAAATTTCAACTGATATGAGATAAATGGATGTAAAAACATCATATGGAATAACACACAATAGATTTCCAAATATGAGAAACTAGTTTGGATGTGAAATTTTGGATATGAAGTAAAATTGTAACATCCAAATAGTGATGGAGAATGATAGTGATCATTAATCATAATATGGTGAATGATCATGAGAAAATCAATGACCAGAAAACCATAAAAAAGGTTGTGTGAAAATTGTTATTGATATCATCAAAAATTATTGTAAAAGGAATTTTTTGATTGATGATTATTTTCTAAGAGTTAAATAATTACTTTATAATATAAAATAATATAATAAGGAAATATTATTACTTTATGTGTTAAATTTCTTCCTTTAATCATTTTCCACCACAAACCCAACTTTTTATCCAAATGATGAGCGTTTAAGATGCTTTTTTCCATCTTGAAGCACTATAATCAATGTTTAAAGATCCACAAACTGTTCAAGGGATAATAAAGATATTAAATGTTTCTTTAAATATTAAATAAAGGTATTTCGAATGGTAATTTAATTCCCAAAATAAATAAAACCTCATATGATGAAATAATACATTAATGTCTAAATTTTTACATTACTAACAATGTTAAAACAAAATCATTCGACATATAAATGAAAATATATCCCAAATAACCATAATAAACTCAAAATTAAATATTGTACTAAACTTAATTTTTATTTCATACCATTCATATTACATGCCTAAAAATATAGTGATATTATTCTAAGATATCATTAATTATATTTTCAACAAATAAAATTAAAATCTCATGGATATCAATATGACAAATCATGTTTTCTCATAATTATTCCAATTTAAAGTATCAGATAAAACAAAAAGGTTACAAATAGATTAAAATATATGTTAGCAAAATTTTATCGAATACTTCACATTATTCCAAAGACATAAATATACTTATACAAATAAAACATCTCCTAATGTGTCAGTAATCACTTTAATATATCATCGATTAAAATGTCAAAAGGGATGTATAAAACATTAAACCTATTATAAAACATAACAAAAAAAGATATGATTGAGTCCATTACTCTTAAGATAACATGAAAGAATAATAATATCCAATGTATTATAAAAATTCCTCTCAAACCAACTATAACATACCCGAATCAAAACTTATAGATCTTGTGATAAAACCCTAAATATTACATTTTTGGATTTGATACCAAATAAGGTGACATAATTTTCTTCATTCAAAATATACATGATCAAAAGGAAATGTTAGATCACTTACATTCAAAAGGACCTTATAGGGATATATTTTTACAGAATTCGGAAATCTCCAATGATCATGTATCTATAAAAAACTAGTTAATATAGATGAAAATCATCTCCCACTATTCATAACTTTTCTTATTCTACATTAGGTCATCATCATCATCCACATGAAACCCTTTTAGTCATAATTAATATAAAAAATTATTTATAGCCTAAGTAATAGGAAACATAAAGAGGGTGATATCAAATGCATAGTAAGGGTAAACATAAGCATTAGAAATTAAATTCCATAAATGAAAATAAGATGAGATTAAGGGTATGATGACTTAATAAACAAGAATGAGAATAACATATGAGAACTCATACCTAAAAATTCAATCAAACAAATGTGTTTTCTGAAATAATGTTTAACAAAGGTATTATTCATAAAAACAATAATCATGATCTAAATGACATCAATCCTCATCAAAGTATACATTTATAACTTTAGAATGATTAAGTAAAACATTATTTTATCTTAGAATCATGATCTTAATAACTTATTTGAAACCCACATCAAATATAAAAGGAGACAAGTTAAATCCATAGGATAAAGCCATAGGTAACTAACTCTATCATTTATATTAATAAAAGGAACATTACCAAATTCATTAGAGAAATATATAAGTTCACCCATCATATAAGATATATATGGATCACTTTGTGCTATCTAGGTGCACCCTTCAAATAATATATAATGTTGTCACCTGAAAATATATTGGTGAACCCATCATATAAGCTTTAATAGGCTCACAAAGCACTATCTAGGGTCTCCCATGATCATTAATATTGATCATTTACCTTTTAGGAATTAAGTACATAGATACATCATTTCATCATAAATCCACAGAAACAACCTTTAATATTTATAGAATGTGATTGAACTATGAAAAATAAAAGAGTTCCATGATAATTTCTTTGAAACATGATTAACCAAAGATGTAAAGGGGATCACTGACACTCTCTTTGAAACATGATTATACTGTGGAATTGAAATGAGATCTGTAACAATATCTTTGAATCATGATTAACTAGTTGAAAAGAAAACCATTATATAAAAATATATTTGATACATGATTAAACTATGGAAAATTAATGGGGACTATAAAAATATCATTGAAACATGATTTACCTAATGAAATGAAATGGGTTCCATAATAATCTATTTTAAACATGATCATCCTATGGAAAAGAAATGGGTTTCAAAAAAATATACTTGAAAAAATATTCATCCATTTCAAGAATGAATGAGGATGGTAAAATTATAGCATATTCTCAGTGGATAAAATGTAACATTAGGTGTTATTAATATTTATGAATATAAATACCATTAAATGGTCACTAAAAACATTCCAAAGGAAAATAAATTTTTTTATGTTGAAAGTAACTTTTAAAAACTAAAATTTCACTAAAAATTGTTGAAATCCATTTATTTGAAATAATCATGGAAAAATATAAATAATCGTTAAAACCAAATAATTTTCATGAAATTAGAAAAATTAGTTCATTTTGAAAATGTTAAAAATAAATACTACATTGAAAACATTTTGTAAAAGGGAGTCAAAAGTGACACCTTTTGAAATAGTAATAAATTTTATTTTACACCACTTTAAAATTTGGTCAAATACCATGTAAAATTTATTTATTAATTCCTTCATTTATAAAAATAACATTTTTTAAAACATTTTAGATAAAATTTATATAAAAGGGAAAGATATTCGATCTAAAAGAAATTACAAGATCAGTATCACTTATAGAAGAAATTATTGATGTTTATTTAATTAATAAGGTATTAATTAGAAATAAAAAATCTTAACTAAATTCATAACCATTTTTGAATAAAAATTTGTTTTTCAAAAAAATAATAGAAAATTATTTCCCATGAACGAACCATGAACATAAAAAATCTGGAAAGGAAATTGCAAAAAAAAGCCTTTTCACTTTGGTAACTCTTCAATCGCAATACCAGTGAAATAATAACAACACATTTTACATTAATATAAAAAAATAAATATTTTAATGATATATCATGTAAAATGGAAGCATATACAACACACAAATTACATTACATGCATAAAATGTGTGTCTCAAAGAAGGAAAATTTGAGACGCATACCCTTACTTATTTGAAAATCACTGGGTCAAAACTTCATTAATGGGGAGAAAGTCATATGGATTAATAAATCAAACTAATTTCCTTTAAAATAATAATAAAATACATTTATTGGTATTATATACATCACATAATAAAAAATAGTGAATATGGCATATATCTCACATAAATGAAAAGTGAGATGAGAAAGCCCTTACCTCCAATATGACTTCCTTGTATATCCAGTATATCATATATAATAATATCAAATCATTTAATTTATTTATTATGAAAAATTTTATGGTTAAATAAATTATAATTGAATTTTTTTTGAAATAATAAATTACTTTATCAGTTATGTCCATGCCAGGTGTTACGAGGGCGTTTATTTTAAAACAACTTTGATGTGTTGACAATGGTCAAGCGACCAAAGATTAAAAATCACCAGAATCATAAAAATGAAATTTTTATAACATTTATTCATAAATTAAACTTCTAAAACAAATAATGTAATATGGTTATAAAAAATGAATTATGTTTCAATAATGGAGACAGTAGGTCGTACATACACTTGAGTAACATTTATAATTTTTAATGATCATTATGAAAAGTAGGTATATATTATTATATCACTAAATAATAATAATAATATCATATGTATTATATTATTTCATTAAATATACTTATATATATCATCCATGTAATTTTGGGATGATAAAATGTCACATCTCTTCATGAAGGTTGTAGTCCACATGTATGCAAGAACGACGCTACCATTTTCTAGTGTAAGAAAGGATGTAATATATTTTTCTTTTAGAATAAAAAATATGTAATTAATATCACCGTTATATAATTTTAATTATATATATTCATTTAAATCATCCACATTAACCATAATTTGAGGTGTTTGTGATGACTAAACACATCGTTTCACAAGGCAGTAGTCCTCCGTACACATGAGCAACGTTATCATATACTCCAAAAAATGAAAAGTAGGAAGGTATATATAATATAATAAATATAAATGTATAAGTATTTAATATAATTAATATATATAATTTAAATAAAACATTATAAAAATCTATGAGAGGTGATGATGGAAACCAAATGACATCAGTACACAAGGAGAAGGTTTTCCATACACATGATTGGTGATTTTGTATCCCATTTTATGGAAGGGGATATGAGTTTTTGTTATTCAATTAAAATAACAACATATCAGTATATAGAATACACTGGTGTTATTATATAATCATAAATTAATAATATTTTAAGGAGGTGGAAAATAAATAAAGTAAAATGGGCCAGTTAAGAATGATACCTATTATTTGAAAAAACTTTTTAGTTTTGCACAAAAATCCCCTCCTAAGAAGGAATTTTGATACAAAAAGACATATAAGATGTGTGGAGTGAATATATGAATCCATTTTGTTAGATATTTTTTATTCCAAATGGATTTAATGGTGTAAATAATATAGGATAGGAAGTTCAATATTACATGTGAGGTGAGTTTGACACTTCTAATATTTGTAAAGAAAAATAGGAACCCACACTTTTTGCAAGATAAGAGGATTTGAAGTGGATCATTATTAATACACAGGTATTATATGGTCTAAATATTTCCATAAAATATATTTTTTATGGTCATTTTAAAGCTTATTATTTTTGTTTAACCTTCAGTAAACACGTTTTCTTGATAACTAAGATAACTATTTATTACTATTTTCAAAATTTATTAAGGTAAAAAATTAATTGGAATATATTTTATAATTTAAATATTTATGATTTAAAATATTGAATCAATTATACTAAATTCAATTCATATAATTGTTAAATTTTAATTTAAAATAAATCCCGTATATGTGATGAAAATGTGTGTTTTCAAGAAGTGTATTTTTCAAGAAAAAGATGATTTTAGAGTATCTTAATAACTACTAATATTCATTGTAGAAATTCAAATTAATATTTAAATATATGTAATATTTAAATTTTATTTTTAAACTCACAATTAGGGTTTTTTAATTAACTAAAACCGAGAAACCTTATTCACCTTAAAACAATATTCTGAAAAATCTCATTTTTAAACCAAAAAATAAACTTATAATAAAATAAAATATAATAATTATTCATATATAACTAATATTATTATTTATAAATAATGAATTATTATGTTACTTGATATAATATTAAAAATATAATTGGACATTTAAATTAAATAATTTATTTAAAATAATTGACAGTTTTACAAAAAATTTATGTTTTCACTATTCAATGAAAAATAAATATTTTATGAAAAATCCAAAAAATTAACACACATTATATTTTAATATAATGATTTAAAACACTATTTTCAATTTATTAAAAATATTTTCTATAATATGAAAAACTAATTATAATAATTTTTCCTAAAAAGAAATAAAAATCATTTTTGATGAAAACATATTTTTGTACAATGAAACTACATTTCAATAACTTGGTTGATTATTTACTAATAAATAATATATAATTTATATTGGGTAGTATATACATAGATATATAGATATTTCAAAAAATAATTAATACTATTCATACCATCCAATATAACATCTAAGTAACCATGATTACATATTTCAGGAGTCGTATAGTCTTTGTGTTGTGTGTCAAATATACTATCAAAGATAGTTCTAATTTCTAAAGAATATGATTGTTACAATAAAAAGTTACATGTTAAATTTCAAATAATAAAAATTTCAATTTAGTATTTCATATAATAAAAATGAACATATCATGAAAATAAATTAAATACACCTCTATATGTAAATAATATATAATTATATATGACATGTGATCCCACATGCCTAGTCATGAAGCATGAACATGGAAAAATACCATAAAATATGACAAAAAACACATACATAGGATTAGAAAGAAACCAAAATTCCACAGTTCTAACCACATTCCCATAACTAATATCTTAATTTTACCTTATAAAAAAGTTTTTCGGGCTCACATGCAACTCCCACACCTGAGTTCCACATTTCGTAACTCATTTCTACCTTTCTCAAAAACATATTCAAGTAGAGGGAAAAATTATAAAAAAAACTTTGATACAAATTTGTAACACTGTAATATGAATCACAAGGTCTGGTCTGAAGTGATAAATGACCTCATGCATGCCTCCTCATTTCTCAAAACGTTTCTACTAGTGGCGGGGTTTGAATGCACTACTACAAATAAGGCTATTAAATGCACTAGAAACCACTTATAACAGCACTAGAAATGCGCTGTTAATCATGGAGAAGATAGGGGTTCCCCTTTAATAGCTCTAAAAAGAGATGATAAAGGGGAGCCTTTATCCACCATAAAAAAGTGACGATAAAGGTACCCACTTTATCCGCGCTTTTTAGCACGGATAAAGGGCCACCTTTATCAGTGCAATTTTGAGTGCTAATAAAGGCACAATTTATCATCTCTTTAATTAGTGATTATAAAATGGGACTTTATTAACATTCAAAATATCGCTGATAAAACCTAGTTTTCTGTGATGTGCTGTTTATTTAATAACACACCCATCACCTGTACACCCATACAAAACAACACCTGCACACGAAGAAAGCACAGAAGAATGAAACAGTATACACAAGAGTTTGGAAAACAATGATATATACATTTACATGACATCATGAATAAAAAAACACACACTATTATATACATTTAAAACAAGGTTTTATATGGTTACAATTACAATTATTCAACCAACAGTTAAAAACATTGGTGTTTCATCCTTTGACATCCATGACCCCCTCTCAACACATGTCATCCATGGTGTTAGTTTTCGAAAAAATCATTTGAACTCAACAACAAAATTACACCTATATAAGAAGACAAATATAATGTTAGTAATAAAATAATGAAATAAATTATACATTAATATGAAAGAATACATTAATAAAATATAAATTTTTAATAAAAAAGACACATTTGAAGTTATATCAGCCACACAATGCATCTTATTGAGGTGGGGTTTATTCCTACATGTCACAAATGAGTCATATATTATTGTTTTAAAATATTAAAATAATAAAAATGGGTTTTCTCGGTTTTGAGTATGTCACATGTTATTTTACTAAAATTAATATCAAATTTAAATTACACATTTGGATTTATATCAGTCACATTGTTCATCGGATGGAGCTGTAGTTGATTCTTAAATGTCACGAATGACTGATGGATCATTTTCATAAAGTATAAAAACAATCCAAATGTATTTTCTTAGTTTTCAGTATGTCACTTTTGTTTTTTCTATAATTAAAGCCAATTTTAAATAAAAAGAGATGCTTTGAGTCATTCCAGTCGCATTGCGCATTGAATTGAGGTGTAGTGGATTCCTACATGTCCCAAAGTACTTATGGATCATTTTTCTAAAGTATCAAAACAATCTAAATGTGTTTTCTCAATATTTAGTATGTCAATTGTGTTTTTTTACTAAAATGTCATTTCAAACTAGAAACTTGAATTTTGGGTTATACTAGTTGAATTGTGTGTTGGTTTGACATGAAACTGCTTCATACATGTCACAAAGAACTTATGAATCATTATCTTAAATTATGAAGACAATTGGAGTGGGTATGATTGGTTTTCAGTGAGTGACACGTTTGGAGCTAAAATATCAATTTTTAACTGATAATAGACACTTTTAGCCATACCTATCACACCGTTTGTCGGATTGAGGTGATGTTGATACGTACATGTCACAAGTGACTGCTGGATCATTTTCCTAAAGTATCAAAACAATCTGAATGAGTTTTCTCAGTTTGTAGTATGTCAATTGTGTTTTTTCAAAAATTAATATCAATTTTAAATAAAAAGAGATAATTTGAGTCATACCAGTCACATTGTGTGTTGAATTGAGGAGAGTTCAATTCATACATGTACAAAATTACTTATTTATGTTTTTCTTTTAGAATCAAAACAATATGAATGTGTTTTCTCAGTTTGTAGTATGTCAGATGTGTTTGTTTACTAAAATGTAATTTCAAATTTGAAACACGCATTTTGAGTCATATCGATCACATTGTGCATTAGTTTTATATGATACTATGTCATATACATCATAAATAACTTATGAATTTTTATCCTAAATTATGTATACAATTAGAGAGTATTTTCTTGGTTTTCAGTGAGTGACACGTTTTGAGCTAAAATGTAAATTTTAAATTGATAATAGATACTTTTAGCCATACCGGTCACACCATTTTTTAGATTGAGGTGAATTAGATTCTTATACATCACAAATGACTGATAAATAATTTTCCAAAAGTATTAAAATAATACCAAATTAATTTTCTAGGTTTTCAATGTGTCAATTGTGTTTTTATCTAAAATTAATGTCTATTTTAAATAAAAAGAGACACTTTGAGTCATACTAATCGCATTGTGCGTAGAATTGAGGTGAGGTCGATTCATACATGTCAAAAATGACTTATGGATAGCTTTCCTAAAGTATAAAAAAAATAAGAATGCATTTGCTTAGTTTTTAGTATGTGAGTTGTGTTTTTTTACTAAAATGTCATTCCAAACTAGAAACACGCATTTTGAGTCATACCGGTTGCATCATGCGTTGGTTTGATATGAGACTGCTTCATACACATCAAAAAGAACTTATGAATCATTATCCTAAATTATAAATTCAAATAGAGCATGTTTTCTTTGTTTTTAGTGAGTGACACATTTTGAGAGAAAATGTCAATTTTAACTAATAACAGTCACTTTTAGATGTACTGGTCACACCATGTGTCGTATTGAGGTGTGGCTGATTCTTACATGTTAGAAATGAACCAATGATAATTTTTCTAAATATCAAAACAATATGAATGTGTTTTCAAAGTTTTTAGTATGTCACTTGTGTTTTTTTTCTAAAATTGATGTCAATTTTAAATAAAAAGAGAAACTTTGAGTCATACCAGTTTCATTGTGCATTGAATTGATTTTCAGTTGATTCCTATAGGTCAAAAATAAATTATGGATTGTTTCCCTAAAGTATTAAAATAATCGGAATTTGTTTTATCAGTTTTCAATATGTCACTTGTTCTTAATACTAAAAATAATGTCATTTATAAATAAAAAGAGACACTTTGAGTCATATCGGTCACATCATGTATCATATTGAGTTGTAGTTAATTATTACACATTTCAAATAACATATGGATCATCTCACTAAAGTATCAAAACAACTTAATTCATTTACTCGATTTTAAATAGGTCAGTTACTTTGATACCAACTATAATGACCTAAACATTTCATACATTTATATAACATATTAGTAGATTAATATTCATTACATAAAAGAAATAAATTAAAAATAAATATGAAAAAATTCATTAATTATTTTCAAAAAGATTTTACTATGCAGAAATCAAGATTACCATTGTGATTGAGTAGACACATCATCATTTCTCTTCTGGCAAAGGAAGGCCACATAGACATAAATATTCTAAAATAAAAAAACCATACAAGGAATAATGAAAATCAAATCAAGGTTTAATTATATAATTTTTCATTAAAATAGAGATATTCAATCATAACATTTCCTTTACATATTCCCAAATGGTTTATTTGGTCAAGATATAAGCTAATAAAAAAACTAATGATTCTTTGTGCACTTCACTACTATTGGTTAACTACCACTTAGCATAGCATCTGATCTGAACATCTGATCCGACATCCTCATGATGATCTCATCCCAACACACTACATCAGTAGAAAAAACATCATACATGATCAAAATACAGAATATAAATGATCTATGCCATAATAGTTTAGGTAAAATTATTTTGAAAAAATGGAAACATAAAGCACTAGTTTATAAGAGTCTCTAATTAAGTTATTCTTTACTAAAAGAAGAATCATTTCTAAAACCATTATTCATAACCTAAGGATATGAAACGTAAGAAATAGTGATCATATATTCTCAATAAGACTAAACGAGTGAAATATAAATGATCATATAAGGATAACATAAGTAGTAGGAACTCACCTTCATCTTATTTGTGTACAATATTCCATCAATTATATTTCCGATTCATTTTTAAACACATCCATATCATCTTTTGAATATGAGTTTTTGTGACAATCATGGTAGTACTGAAAAAGTATAAATACACAAAAGGATTAATAAATACATTAAATGAACTAGTAATTATTTTCAAAAATACCTCTTCAGGTATGCTAGTTTTTTATGAAATATGATCTCTTTAATAAATTTACAAACATAATAACCATATTCCTTTCTATTTGTTTATTTTAGACACTATAGAAAAATCGAGAAAAATAAGTAATTTGTTTTGATATATGTTTGGACAGTTCAATAATATTATATATACCCTGACAGTTCTAATTGTAGATCTTGTCGGTGTTCTTGTCCATAGGCCCTGGATTCATTCCATGAAGTAGACGATATTGAGGCACCAACTTATCATAATAAAATCCTCATTAAAATATAATATAAATTATATAACTGGATGTTTATTTCTAAAATGTTGGATCTAATGTATTAAAAATTTACAAATGTCATCATGCATGGTCAATTTGTTGGATATTAATGCATTAAATCCAAAAAAATAAATCTTTGGAGTATCCAAATTGACCACAATGAGAAACTAATGCTGCCTAAAAACACAAAAAGGAATAAATAATGAAAGAAATAAAAATATAGTTTATATGATTAAATTCTATAGTTTTACCCCTGAATCATTCGTATTAAAAAGAGTTTATCATCTTTATTTTTTTTCAAACGATTTGAGTAGGGATGAAATTATTTCACCTACTTTATTGGAATTAATTTCTTCATTTGAAGAGGTGATGTTAGGACTAACGAGTACAAGTTTTTGTTCATGGGGAGATACCTTCAATCGTTTTTCATATATATGCCTGCAAAAAATATAAAATTTATTTTTTCATAATTATCATAGTATATCAGGTTTTATAAAATGAAATCATTAAAACATACCTCATATATACATTTACAATTAAGGCACCTATCCATTTATACTTGATGATTTCATCTACATTGTCACCACTAATGTAATCTGATTCTTCCCCTCTGTACATATTTTTTTCAAAATCAACTGTGTGAGTATTGACATCTATAAACATTGTATCCACATGAGCCTACAATGATATTAAATGTGGATATAGAATGGGAGGGGTGAAGGTGCTCTATGTAGATCATTTAAATCGATTGGTTGATCCTTGAGATAGTTGTGAGCCGATCTTACCTTTTACCCCCTTCATGTTTTCGTTCTATAATAACATTAATTAGTTACGACCTTTTTTCATTAAATGTTAAAGGTTCACTTGAAAAATAAATTGGAAATGAACAACTCCTTGTCAACATTTTTTTACAAGAATTGATAGCCATGCGATGAATGTTACAATAGATTGTTCGACCATAGGAATGTTTTCATCATCATTTGGAACACGCAGCTCAGTGCTCGGCTCATGAGCTATGTTAATCGACACTCTTATATGAGCTGTTAGAAGTGGTCTATTGTGTATCATGTCATTCTGCTTATTGAACACTGTATCCCTTGCTACAAGGATATAGGTAGAAGTTCATAGATATAGATCACAGTCATTTTCACCCTATAGAATATCAGTATCGGAAAGGTATTAGTGTCTATGTGATTCACATTTCATAGAAACAATTATTAGAACATTGATTACCTCAGCTAAGTCAGGTTTTTAAGGGAATGGCTCGCTTCAAAACTAGTAGGGGGGTGGAGCGGGATCTTCACGCATGGGTTGTTCTTGAGCTGTTTCTTCTCTTTGCCTCCCCCCATCAAAATTTCTATTAGCTCTCTCTGGAAATGTAATTCCTCTTTAAACATAGCTAATGTTTCTCTCATCATTTTCATTTCCTTAGTTTGATCCTACAATAGTTTTTCTTTCTAAAAATATGTTCGATGGGTCGGCCCAAAACCCACACCTCTAACACGACCATACAGTTCTAGGTGCTTCTGGGCCACTAAAAGCATGTCTACATCTAGTGTTGGTGTTTTTGATTCTTATAACTATGTCAGATATAAAATATAAGAAAATAAGTAATTATTATTATGTAATAGTGATTTAAAGAAAAACTAATTTATATTATGTCATACTTACACATGTTTCCCACACATTCTGTGGGGTTTTATCTATCAGTATCCCCTCTTTATTTATACAAGACTCCTTCCATAGCACATTTTGTGGTATGGAAGAGTCTTTCAATTTTGAGTTATCAATCTGCATATAAATAGTGGAACATGGTTATGGTTTTTTATGTCACATAAAAGTATTACGGTAGATTAAAAATATGTACCAATTTTTTTATCAAGTGAAGCGTACCCCATTATTTATTTACAGTAGCGGTATGTTGGTTTTTCTGGTCATTCCTTATTTTCCAAACTTAGTTTCTATTTCATAAATAAAAAACTATCAGTCAAAGTGGTGAATATAAGCAACATCAAACAATGTATTACCAGACAAAATGTACCTGAAAATTCTGCTCTCCACGACGTCTTCTAAACACATCCCACACTCTTTGTGATATCAAGTGTGCATAAAGAGGAGGTGGGTGTGGATTTATTTTCCCTTCAGCATCTTTAAGATGATATTTTATTAAAATTGTGCATAAGACTCTATGAATCCTTCCTATAACTCTTAATACATATTCTTTGTGTGAGGCATCTACTATAAATGCACTTGGAAAGGGATGGTGAAGAGTAAGTCAATGTTTTAGTATTTTATTTTATTTTAATAAATTAAAGAAATTATATCATAATGTTACCATAATCTCTTCCGACATTAGTGTCTTATGACCGATGATAACATAGTGCCATGAATATACATCAATCAACACACGTTTTCGAGTGACGATTCAAATGTAGCTAATAAATATGGATTTGTAGGGGTTAACATGCTAGCCTCCCTTATTCCATCTCACCTCAAATTTGATGAATTTTGATTTTCCTTACAGTTTTTGGATAACACTATCAAACTATGGAACTCTTATTTTTTTCTTTGCCGTGGTTTCATTGAATACCATTTCCTCTGTTTCAGTATCATCATTATCTTCCTATAGATCTCTAGCATCAACAATTGGACTGACATATATAGGTTGAGAACCCTTTTTTACCTCAGCACTGGGACTAGCGACAACATGTTGAGAAACCTATTGTTCTTATGCACTTAGACCAGCAACATCAGGTTGAGAGACATGTTGTGCCTAGGGATTGGGTGCATCTATAGGTGAATAATTAATTATCTGCAGAAGTTGTTTAACATTTAATTTAGATTATATAAAAGTTTTAGTGAACAGGTAATAACATAAGGTAACACAATGTATATTACAATAAAAAATAACATGATTATTAAACTCTATTTTTTTAAAGGCTGAAGAGATTTGACCCCTTTATCGACTATGAAAATCCCTTCATTGTTGTATCCTATGACATAAAAAATTCCATCTACATTGGGACCACTGAGAAATTATTGCTAAGTACCAATGAAAGGGTCATCCTCTATTAAATTTTCATTTGAACCTTCAATTTTTTGGTTGATAATAGAACAATTGACCAGTTACTGTTTGTGGGATCTGGAACAGAAAATACTTGTACTTCCTGTTATGCCATTATAAACAGTTTGTATTTATCCCTTCTTAACTGAAATCAACTTTCACGAATCCCAATTAAACCATTTTAATAGCACTCCTATTATCAACCCACTTGCATTAAAAAATCTGGACTTGTAATATCACATAAACTAACTCCAATATTTATTTGATGATGTCAAAGTATAACATATTTGCATAAATTGGATTTCTATCCTTAGAAATGAAACATGCATCGCTTTAGCCACAAGTGTAACCCCACTATTTTTAATGGTACTGTCTTCATCATGTTCATTAGTATAGAATGTATAACCATTAACTAATTAAGAATTGTAAGATAATACATACACACTTGGTCCTCTGGCTAGCCATCAAAGTCGTTCTAAAATTGAGTCTGGATTTTCATCCAACTTCTTAAAAATATGGTCCCGAAACAATCTTATAAACTGTTAATTATGTGTATCTGATATCCATTTTTCATCCCTAGATGGATTCACATGCCTAATAATTTCTTTTTGGGTTGGAACATATGGGCCAACATTTAAACTGTTATGAAAAATGTAATGGTGGGCCTGCTCTGGATCTTTAATATCAATTTTGACAACCTATCATCTAGATATTCCTTAACCCTCAAACCAACTAGTGTGGTGAGATTTTGGTAGGACAATGCTTTCCACACCAAGTAGGTATTCGGTATAGAATTCAATGGCTTCCTCAACAATATATCTCTATGAAATATAACCCTATGGCCAACATCGATTTTTAACATACCCTTTCAAAATATTCATATACCGTTCAATGGAGTACATCCATCTATAGTGTAAAGGACCACATAGTCGAATCTCTATCTCCAAATGAACCATCAAAAGAACCATCATATAAAATAATGTCTGTGGAAAGAACATTTCCAATTCACATAATATGACGAAAAT
The DNA here is from genome assembly GCA_963277665.1 of Viscum album. Taxonomy (NCBI): domain Eukaryota; kingdom Viridiplantae; phylum Streptophyta; class Magnoliopsida; order Santalales; family Viscaceae; genus Viscum; species Viscum album. The sequence goes on from OY728143.1 coordinate 2,134,932,739, forward strand.
TTCTCTTTCCATAGTTGGAAATTTCGCCGAGTCTATAACTTTTCTGCATATATCTTTGAAGAAGAAATAGAGATTCATTAATTTATGGTAGACATTATTTTGAGAAATGTAACGTAAAGCTACAGGAATTAGATATTGCATCAAAACATGGAAATAATTTGATTTCAGACTCTTTAACTTTAAATCTCTCATTAACACTATGTTCTTGATATTTGATGAATAACTCTCTAGAAACCTTATGTCATTTAGGAAGTTACAAAACTAATACCTCTCCTTCTTGGAAATAGTGTAAGTATCATGAGAAAGAAATATTTTATTTTCACCCTTCACTGGTGCCAACTCTTCTTGTATTCCCATCTCAACCATATCCAACCTAGCATTAATTCCATCCATTGTTTTTTGGGGAGAATTTAACAATGTACTGATGAAACTATCACATATATTTTTTCAACATGCATAACATCAATAAAATGTATGAAATACATACAATTCTAGTATGGTAATTAAGAAAAACTGATATCTTTTTCCAACTAGTTTTCTTAAGGTTTATCAAAAATAGTTTACCAAAAGTAGTGTCCACATCTATTGCTTTCTCAAACAATTGAACACATTTTAGTGGAGAGAGTATTGTATGTTCTTCCGAACATCCATCGAATGATGTTGTCCAAGATCGGTACTTATGCCACTAAGGTAGAAATCTATGATGACCTAGAAACATTGTTTTTGAAGAATGTTTCAAACTAATTGACTATATACCTTGTTCACAAATGAGACACCCTTGAATTCCTTTAATTATATATCCAGACAAATTTACATAAGCAGGAAAGTCATTTTTTGTCCCATACAACATGCATCTCAATGTGGAATCTTCATATTTGTATGAACTATACAACGCAACAACTGAATCCCACAATAATTTCAAATCATTGATAAATGGGGACAAATAAACATCAATATCATTACCAGATTGTTTTGGTCCTGATATAAGCATAGATAAAATGATGTATTTTCCTTTCATTTATAACTACAGTGGTAATTTATAACTTACCAACATAACATGCCATGTACTGTGACTACTGCTTTGAAGAAAAAAAGGATTCACTCCATCTATAGATTATGCAAGATGTAGGTTTCTCAGCTCATTTCCAAATTATGGATACCCATGATCAATTCTCTTCCACTGAAGAGAGTCTACCGAGTGACATAGTTTCTTATATTTAACTTTTGTATTAGCATGCCATGTCAATTGTCCTTCATTATCCTCACTTCTATATAGGTTCCTGATCCTTAGAATTCTTGGAAAGTACCATACACATTTCGTAGGACTGGATTCATCTTTCTTGTATTGAGAAGCACCATACATTGGGAATTTTTTAAATGATTTATGGTTCCTGTGAGATAGTATACTATCATTCAAGATGGCATGTATTATTTTAAAGATCATACCCATTGATCATAGATTTTTTTTGGTATCACATGTTTAGGTTGAGAGCTTATTATCTTCTGGGAGCATTCCATTCAGGAGAGAAAGTAGTTTCATAAAACTGGCATCACTCCACCCATTACCCACTTTCAAATAATATAGCTTCATTATGGATGAAAATTATGTATATTTAGTGCAACCATCATAGAATGGGATCTCTCCACAACTCTTTAACTTCTTAAACAATTTTGGGAAATCCCAAAGTTCATCTTCAACTATAATTGTCATTTCCTAAATACGATCTTCATCATTATTAACATTTTTAATCCCATCCTCTATACCATTGTCTTCATTTTTCACACTAGTAATCATATCAGATGATCCATAAAACACAGTACTATCCCAGCCAATACCTACATTCTTTTTCCCTGTGTTTATTCCAACATGTATAAATTCGATCTTTTCCGTGATAGATCAATTTTTTTTCCAAATCCTCTAGAAAAATTTGTTCTATATAACAATAGTGTAAACACAGAAAAAGGATTTGAGAATGTTCATATGCATGATCTATTGAAGAAATTATAATTTATTTCACGCCATCTTCATACTCTTTTGTTAACCGATTGGAATTCATACATTATTTATTAAAATTCATCATATTTGATTTAGTAATATTAATATTTAACAAAAAATTACACAAAAGATGTTCAACTAGGATCATCATCCTACTATAATCAATGAAACTAGCTATAGTAAACAATACCCTTACCTCTTTGTGCATTATTGAAGACCAAATTAGATCACACCTATCTTCCCAACCACCTGATCAATGGAACTATCTATGAGAATACCTTGCACTATGATGTTTTAGTATCCCACATGTGATCTATATGCATTGTTATAAACTAGTTTTTTAGTGTTTCTATAGAAATATAATGTTCCGAGTCAAGAAATATTGTACTAAACTAATATATGGTCTGATTTTACATAGAGTTATTATGCGTGGAAGGATTCGTTACATGTGTTTTTATGTTTATTTGACTAGGGTGTCCATAATGTGTCCTATAGAGTCGTTTAGTGAAGTGGTTTTCTAAGATTATATGGAATTTCACTAGTAGAAAAGTGGTGGTGCCCTTTAAATGGGTATGGTTTTGATTTATATTCAATGGTGGAGGAACTACAACATGGAAAACAAATGGCACACCAATCACACCAACAACAGTAACACCATACAAACACACAATCATGCTCACAATCACAACACTATACAAACCAAACAAACACAATTTCATATTTTACAAAGAACCCCTTATTCAATTTATCTTGTTAATTCAGGGGTTATCACATAAGGTTTTTCATCCTGGGGAATTCATTCATTAGATAAGTATATGTACATTACCAATTTCTATATTCAAATGTTCAACAAGAACCAACCAACACGCAATTCATTTAGTGCGTAAACAAGGACCACCAACAACCATGATTTTCAGTGGGACATTTAACCCGTAAAATTCACAACATAACCATAGATATAAAATAGTAATAACATATGAACAAGTGGAAACTAATGAGTAAGAGGAGAAAACACACCGCAAAGGTGTGGTTCAGTGTGCGACAGAGGTGCATTTGTGGAGAAGGAGAGGCACACAATAGAGGATATTTCCAAATGAAAAGAAAACATAAAATGAGAAGTCATATGTTATACTTATCCAAAATAGGTCTAATGATATTTAGTAATGGGTCATGTCTGGTTAAAAAGTTTAATTGGTCAATAGTGGGATTTTATTTTCCATATGTGATATCTACTTCCTATTTATTTATTTTTTACATATCTACTATTTTCTTAGATTTTAAACTTATGAATGGGACATTTTTAGTTTTTAAGAGAAAGATCATTTTTAATTTTCTCAAATTTAGGGGTAAAATATTCCACATTAATTGTATCTTTTTCCTAGGGGATCATTTCTATCTCATAGAGATCATGAACGCGTCTTAGGTTCATGGAATTTTTGGATAGTTGTTGGTTATGATACCAGCATGGGCTATATCATTACATATCCAATTGTAACTAAGACATGTCTATTTAAATAATGGATAGGGGGGTCAGAAACTAATATATTCCCAACTCAACTAGAGTTCTTATGGGGGTGGGTTCTGATGGTATCATATCTGATAAATCTTTTATTGATTGGACATTACATTAGACACTGCTAATTATTTCCTCATTTGTAAGGTAGTAATGTTGGTTGAACATAGTGTGTGAAGTAGACATCAGAAACTAATAGGTGATTAAAACTTATATGATGAATTCATATCCTATGAAAAAATATATAGGAAATATCTTACAAACCTCATTGAATCTTAATAGGTTTGGTTTCATTCATCATATATGTTACAAGTGATATGGAATGTGTAAATGATATGCTTGGGAGGGGGGGGGGGTTTAAAGTTACTTTGAAGTACAATGGACTTCATGGGAGAATCCATTAAAACCTGTAATTATATTTTGAACACTGAATATTTCACCATATACCACCTATTTTTATCAATACTTAACACAAATAATATTTCTCATCCTTCATCCCCTCTCACTATAGTTCACTCATGACACACATGCATTAGATTAGTTCTTCTAGTCATCTGATCTCTTATATACCAAAAATCCTACTTCTGGAGCTTGAAACTGTTCACACATCCCATAACCCTGAAGCCACCCCATGTGAAACTCCCACACCCTTCAACAAAAGCACTATACTTCCAGCAAATCTTCTTCCAAATAATGCCCCACTCACCATACGATCCTTTGTCCATATTGATCTAACACATATGAATGATTCTAAAAAACATGACACCAACTCCCACTCAATGGTATCACGACACATTACTAAAGAACTAAGATACCTTTCCCTTATATGTGTCTTGATAGATGATAATTTCAAATAGTAAATAGTTATGATGAAAGGTGGTATGACTAAACTCATTATTATTTTTCCAATGACATCCAAGATCAATACATTTGGAAAAAAAATGTTATAATGTTTTATATAAAACCATTTAATATCATTTTAAATTCTTATCCAAAAATCATAAATAATCTCCAATTAAATCATTTGTATATAAAAAAATTTAATTCCATTATTAGTAATAGCAGCATTTATGTCTCTACCCATTCACTATGCATGATCAGTTGAAATTTCCATACTCATGTGAGATCCCTCATTGATCCACAAAGTCATCACAATGTGAATAATATCCAGGTTCCCCAATGGCGTATTCCTCTTATTTATGGTTTATTCCATCCCATGAACTAATGCTTACCATATTTAATAAATACCATTCCAAATAAATCAAAAAAACGTCATTTAAATCATTTCATCAAATAATTTACTTGTGTCAAAAGAAAACCATAATTTTAAAACAATAACATAAAAATTATATAATAAGTGGGTTTTCCAAATTCCAACCAATTTTTCGAAAACAATATAAAGAATAATTTCCTTCAAGAATCATACATTTTTTTAAAAAAAAATTCAATGAAAATATTTAATCAAAAAAAATTATTTTTGTTAAAAGGTAATTGAAGATTAGAGGGAAGCAATATACCTCCCAACGGTTTTCAAAAATGAAGAATGACATAGGAAAACATCAATATATGATCGAAAACTATGTTAAACTAGCTATATCCAAGAAAATTACGTCAAGATCAACAAAACAAACCAAATAAGTTTCCCCAATAGACTAGGTCTAGGATTCCAAGTGAGGAAAGAACCATGCATATATGAAAAAATAATGAGAAATTACTGATGAATCTAGATGAAAGATGAGGTGGAGTAGGCAGAGGCAGTGGTGGTGGAGGAGGAGGAGGCAGTGGTGGAGGAGGATGAGTCGCCAGCTACGGAGGAGGAGGAGGAGGCTATGACGGTGGAGGAGGAGGAGGAGGGTCACAGTGGAGGAGGGATCGACATCACATGGGTCTGCTTCAGCAAATGATTGAAAGGGTGAGAGGGAGGAAGAGCCTGTTAGGGTTGTTTTAAAAAACCTAATGGAACCTTTATCAACGCTAGTTAAAAGCACATATAATGGTATGTTTTATCAGTGCTAAAATAAAAAGGGATGATAAAACATACCATTATCAGTGCTTTGTTAGCGCTGATAAAACACCTATTTATCAGCACTAAAATTATAGTGCTGATAAAAGAACTATTTATCAGTGCTAAAATAATAGCACTGATAAAGGTTCAATTTTAATAATTTATTTATATTATTATATATTAATTTAAAATTATATATTGGATAAATATATATTTATTTTTTAATAATTATAAGTATAAATAGTTTATATTTATAAATATTTGTATATAATTGTTAATATATATATATATATATATTAATAAAATTATAATATTATATGTACAAAATTATAATTATTTATATATATAGTTATAATTATTATTACAAATGTTTTTTAAGAATATTTATATATATCATTGAATATATAATAAAATATATTTATTATTTAAATATATTTAATATAGTTTTATAAGTACATTTTTTAGAACATATATAGTTCATATGGGTAACATTGTAAATTAATCAATATAACATATCAATGAACAACTTGATGTAATGTATAAATGAACATTCATTCATGAACATTACATATACGCTTGATCAATATATTCATTGACCAAATTCATTGGAAAAAACATATATATTCAATAATTTTAATTATAAATATATATATTATAAATTAAAAAAAAATATTAAATATATCAAATATAATAAATATATTGAATTAATCCAATAATTCTAATAAATCCAATAAATTAATTTAATAAATCTAATAAATATAAATCTAATAAATATCTAATAAATATAATAAATAGACTTATTATTTAATTTAATTTATTATAATATTATAATTATTTAATTATATATATATATATATATATATATAATTATAATCATTGAAATACTTTTTTCAGTTAAAACAATATATATATATATATATTTGAATTATTAAAAAAATATATTAATTTTAAACATTTGTTTTTTATTTAATGTATTCAAATAAACATTATTTTTGAATATAAATTTAATAATTTTATATAAATTGAAAATATTTTTTGTTAAAAATGTTTATCAGCACTAATAATAGCACTGATAAATGTACCCTTTATCAGTGCTCAGAAAAGAATTGATAAAGGGTACACCTTTATCAGCTCTCTTTTTAGCACTCATAAAGGGTACATTGATTTGTGTTTTTAGCTAGCGGTGATAAAGGTCCACCCCTTTATCAACACTTTTTTTCTTAGTGTTGATAAAAGACAACGCTTCCCATGCCTTGTTTTGTTGTAGTGATGATACAATGGAAACACTATACACTCGATATCAATACTTATAACCTAGTGAAATAACAATAAAAAGTAATAACCCAACATTATAGAGGTAATAGAAGCAATACCATAATGTGATGACAATTTCATCTTGGTAACAAAATATAAAAACTAGTAAGGACCCCCGATGCGACTTGTCAAAATATAGTATGAGGAAGAACATTTGGAAATAAATAGTTATACAATGACATCTATTTTAAATACATCATCTTACCAACTTATAAAACTGAACTCCACATTCTCAAAAACCATATGTTGGGACTTTTCACGTCCCTGTACCCCTAATAATGATGTTTTTATACAAAATGTGATGCATCTCTATAGTGTGAGCATAAACTCAATTGGACACCACCATTGTTTCTATAAACAAAACTTCACTTTTACACATAGTTATATTACATGATAAATAAATTTTTTTAATAAATTAATAATCAATAATGTTTTGAGTGATCGTGTTCTAATAAATACATTAAGAACCCCAGTCATACTTATTTTGGCATCATGATAGAAGATTATTCCCAACTAGTAGTTGAATCAATAAGATCATGCAAAGATGAATCATTTATATTAACTTACTAACATTTTAAGTTATATTATCTATTATACATTAATGGAACAATAATATCCCTATTTTTAAGGATAAAAATTCTCCACCTTTAAAGAGAAGTCACTTGGATCATCCAAAGATAAATTGTCACATGATTATCATATTTACATGATGGTGTTCCAAATAGGTACCTATAAACTATTATAAACCATATCAATGTATTAGGGTCAATCCCCTATCAGCTCTGTATTTACAACTCGGACATAAACCACCATCAAAACATACATCACACCATGAATTATACCATCAGCTCAATTATCATCACACCATGAATCGTACTATCAGCTTGGTGTGCACTATGTTCTAACTGACAGATATCTACCTCAATGTATTTCTATTTATCATCTCCAAGTCTAGAAATATCCCAAATATAACCATTATTCCTTCTAATATCCTTCTTTATACAGTCCTATAGCCATGATCCACCACTAATAAGTGAATAATTCACCTTGAGTAACCTTCTATTTTAACATTATTTTTATTTTTAGAATAATCTATAAAACATATACAATAAGGAAAAAACATATAAATAATTAGAAAAATATATCCAGTAAATATTCCTAATGTAACGCATGCATGCTTAACCACATCAATCATGTAGAGGTCTCATGGTTTACACACTCTCACATAATAATATCTTGTCCAACAATAATATAAAATGGCCCTGTATTGTAAGCACATCATACCCCAAGTTCATATATTCGAAATATCTATTTTTATCAGCTGTTGCTACCCAAAGAATTTATGTTTACCTACTATATCATTCCTACACACCATGGATCCCTATAACCAATCCATATTCATTTAAAAATGTACTAAAAAACAAGATTTAAAAAGGAGATGAAAAATTAGCTTATAAATAGTTCTATATACCCAATGAGAACCACCACCAATTCTAGAGATAGATATATTGATGGAAATGGTTTAAATTTTTTAGATTCAGCCACCTAATCATCAATAAATCAATAATTTCTTATTATATCATATAATAACTGATTGATTAATTCATGAAATACCTGAACTATGAATTATTTTAGGAGGAGGGAGATCTTTATGTATAGTGAGGAAAATATGTATAAAAAGCTTTTACCTTGTATTATTATGATATAAATCTTCTAGATCCATCAGAATTGGAATTTTTAGAATTAAAAAATTCCATGAATGAAAAATCTAGTCCACCTGTTTGAGAAATCTAGGAATATGATGAATAATAAAGGGTTTTGGGTGTTTTTGGAATAAAAACCTAACTTTGGGATTAGATAAAATTATTTTTATGATATACTAAAACTTGTGAAAACCATCTGTGGATGACTATAATTTTTAAGAATTAACATAATTTAGCTAAATGGTTAGGTATAGCATGAAAAAACTATGATTTTATCTTCTTCCCTGAGATACATAGTCTCTTTGTGATATTTTTGTATATATATATAATCATGTTTCAACTAGAATCCTCATTCTATACCTGACGAACAAGTCACTTAGTTACCTAGGAATATTCTCAGGGTTTTTGTTATCCATATTCAAATTGTTTAACACCTTAAAAGGTAATAATAACCTATAAAACCATTCAAAGGATTCCTAAAACATCAAGGAAGAAAAGAAAAAAATAAAAAACACTTAATATGGATGAAAATAATGTGCCACTTATTTGAAATGTCTATTCCTTTATATCATTAAAAGTAACAATGTTTCTAAGATAATAAATTTGTTGAGTGATCATTGGGTAACCTATAACACTATGTATGAGATCAAATAGTCCACTATACTATTCATATTTTCAACCAATATTTTCGTTGGTCATTGTTTCAACTAAAATATATTTATAAATATCAAAATATTTATAATCCAATTGTTCAAAAAATAAATATTTATAGAATTTATGGATACATTTATCATTTTTAAGTCCAAGGAGAGGATTCTAAATGTTGGTGCGATTAGAATCGTCCCTTTATTTCTTATTCTAAATTTTATAGTTAGAATTATGATTATTTGGAATTAATAAACCATTTAACATATTCCTAATAACATAATTTTTTAATTCATATATATATATATATGTACATGTATACTCATATTAATAGTGAATTAAATAATATTCTTGTTCAAACAAGATAAAAAATAAATTTTAATTTTATGGTAGAAACATAATTATATTTCTTTAATTTAAAAAATAAACTCTAAGATATACATATATCAATAGTGTTGGAATCTAATAAAAAACTATTTTTCCAATAGAATTATGCAGATCTACTTCACCATTCGTAAATTCCCTTATATCTATGAGTTTATTTCTATTCATAAAAATGTGTGATGCATACCTCATATCTAATAATAATGTTTCAAATATAGATAAATTTATTTATATAACATTTAAATTCATATTCCAAGAATTATTCCCTTTTATAACACCTCTCATCCTCAAATAACAATCTTCAAATATTTGATTCGATAAAACTATATGATATCTAAAAATGATATACATGATTAATTCAATAATCTATAACCAATAAATGTATATATGTGAGTATCATGTTCTATATATTTTTAACAAATACATTTAATTAATGTAGTCTAACTAACAATGATGACCCAATATAGAATATTTTGTTTTTTATCCAAGATCTATATTTCATTATGTTTTTTGGAAACATATGATTTATACCATCTCATAGATATTTATGGAATAAATCATGGCAATCATAGTAGTTAATATTATAGTTTATTTGAGTGGACAAACCATTTTCCATTCAATCATATGTTAAAAATAAACTATGTTCTTCTTGAGAAATAATTATTTTAGGGTCTCTCAACAGAGTGTAACCCAATAAAACTTCAATGAACGAACAAAATATCCTATTAAGTCCACCCATTATATTTTTTCCATAAATAATATAATCAAGTGAAACCCAATATTTTCATGACCTACTCGGATAGATGATCAAGGTTGTGAAGAGTACTACTTTTGATGGAATATCACAATAAGTATTTTATGTATTTTTTTATAGTCTGACCAATTTAATATACATTAAATTCATATTATATCCATAACAATTAAAACTCATCCAATTTTTTCTCATGTTTTATGACTTTATGTATGCATGTTTCTAAAAATTTAGGTTTACAATCCCAATTCCATCCAGAAAATTAATGTGTTCATGCCATATTAATGTTTAACTCATCAAAAACCCCATAGTTTCTGTTTCTCAACTAAAAATTGAATCTAAGAATATTTAGACAGTCCAACATTCATCTCATGTGGAATGTATATTAATATTTAATGTAATTTTTTTGAATTATATTAGATTAATTCTATCTTAGTGAATGAGCCTACAAACATAGATAGGTAAACCCAATATTACTAGAACACATAATATTGCTTCAAGACATTGATAAGTCCATTCTACTGTCCTTTTTTTCAAGAATACATCACTAATGGGAGAATTTTATTTTTCATAACTGTAAATATGGATATGGATAAAAAACATTCAGAAATAAAAAATATAACATTAATTAAAAAATATTGTTATGATAGATGAAAACCAAATTTTATGTTATTATACCTAGCATATAATATATAGTTGAACAATATTTTAAAAAAAATTGGAAAAAAATAAAAACATAAACTATATTGATAATTAATAAATAATTTATTAGAATGAAAATGAAAAATAATAAAAAATATAAATTAAATCTTTATTTATTTTCTGATGCATAAGAAATAAATATGATTATTTCATATTTAATTTAGATATGAAAAAATATCATTCTATAGTCCATAAAACATGTTATTTTTAAAAAAATTATAAACTATACTCAATTCATGATAAATATTAAATATTTTATATTCTCTGTATATATTATATTTTAAATCATATAATAGTATCTTCATTAATAATCTCGTATTGAGATCATCTTTTAAGATAACTTCTATTGTATGGATATAGCCATATTTGATGATATCCATATATGACCGATACCTCATGATGTACTATTTTTCTGAAATACTTTGATTAAATCATAATTTATGATATCACATATAATATCTTATAGAATATTAAAAATTCTTTAGATTTTTATATATTCTACCCTAGGATATAAAGCGAACGTATAACATAAAAATGAAAAACATAAGTAATACTAAATATCATAAACATTGCTATTGGACCAAAAAGGTTAGGGTATACATTTTTTTACATATTGATTCATTAATCCAAGTGGTTCTAATACAACATATAAGATTACAATATCATCTAATCATCATTGGATGTGGATAAAACCCATGAAATATCCTGATCTAGCATTAACAAAACTCATGTGTTATGGAAATAATATAAAATTTATTTATCATTAAAACATAAAGATCTATATTTTACTCTTCAAAGAAGTAAGATCAATATGTTTCACTAAAGAAACTACAAAAAGATTCCATTCTACAGGGGAGTTGCATAATCATTGGATTCATATTCTTAAGGAGAGGAACCTAATTCTTTAATGGTGTACTAACTCGTTCATCAATGAAAATCAATGAAAAAAAGGAACTAAAGATAGAATTGGATTTCTCTAACATAAATCACAATACACATAAACTGGTGAACCCCATACAGTCTATATAATATCATCATTAAATTAATATTCAAATCATCATATTCCATCTCATGGTATCCGATATAAGACATAACTTATTGAATCCTTAAAAAAAATTTAAACACTTACAATTATTGGACTATGAATGTCTAGTCTTAAAATAAATTAATCTCATGAATTCATCATTGTTGAAATAGATCAATAATATGTGGTTGGGAATATTCACTCTCATTCCCTCATATCCCATATTTTATGTCTATTATACACTACGATAAAGGATAATAGTGAAATCTAAGGCATATTATGATATAACAATGTCATATCTTGTGATATGTATCCCATGAATATCATAGGTAACAACTAAAAGTGATATTTTATAGTAGTATATTGATTATTTTATTTCATCTCTAACACTAAACACAAAAAAATAATACTATTTGATTGTTTCACAACCTTCATGACTCAAACTATAATATTAGTGGCCCACTCTTTTGGACTCTACCCTCCCTAAAAAATATTCTCACCATTATAAATCACAATTCAACCATTGATAACTATATCTTTCACATGAATATAAAACCACCCTCATCATAATTATCATTATACACAACATACTCCCACACATGAAGTCACAATACAAACATCACAACCATATATTATAAATTTAATTGAACCCAAAACATCCATTAATACACTTAGGACGTCACTAATTGATTTTACCATAAGAAAAAATAAAATCAAAAAATAAATACCACACTTACCATAGATCCATAAAACTATATATATTATGATGTATAACAATTTATAGTACAAAATAAAACATATAACAAGTTCTTACACTACCAACACAAGCATTTCATAGAGACAATATAGGTCAAATGACACTTTTTTTTCAAACCACATTATATTCTACATCATTATAAAATATGAAAACCATATACTAAAAAAAATTGGAAATATATGTGTCTATAATAGATTAATTATCTACCATAATTATTATCCTATCACAAAATCAATATATCTCATAAAAATCCTATTGTATGACCCTTAATAGGAATGTTATAGACTATGGAAGATCTGGTATAGTTTGTGACCAATTCAATCCACTCCAAATAACCCATATTATAAAATTTATCCTACCTCCTAAAAATTTCAAAGATCCATTAATATATTGTATAGTCCTAGGTAATTAATGCTGACTTTATACCTCAACCCTCACTATCACTTCCATTTCATTTTTCTTGAAATTAGTACGACTCCCATTCTAATAGTCATAAATTTAATCATCTCAACTATAGGTACTTTTATATAAATTTTTAATATCCTATGTTTATAATAATATTAGGGAAATATAAAATATTTTATAAAAATTCATAAAAATTTATCAAAAAAAATTCCGAAGGAAAAACCTTATAAAATATATCAAATGTGAATTATAATCAATATTAAAACACAATTCATCATTAAATTATCATACCCACCATTCCTCATTTTCCATAAAAATATTTTTAATAATTTAGATTCATATAATTTTATTTCGAATAATAACCACAAAATATTTTAATCAACTATTAATTTCATTAATAATCCTCAAATTTTTTTTTAAGAAAGGTGAGGAAATGCCTCTATATTAAATAAAAAGTAGGAATTAAGACAAGATGGAGGGGAATGGGGTCATACAAGACCTAAGTCGCTCATTCATAAGAAATCAGTTCAGTAATCAAAACCAATAGGATCATATTCATCATAATCCCAATCAGACTCATCCTCTAATAGACTGAAAATATTACCTTGAACCTTTCTTCTGCTTGAGATGGATCTAGTACTCATAGTGGGATTCAAGTGTGAGTAGTCCTTCCTTGGTCTTGCCTTCTTCAAAGGTGCCGAAGAGAAACCTTCAACAATCACCTTGCCTTTATCAGCAGCATCTCGGTATGATTTTTTCTTTGGGGATTCTTCATTATCTATGTCATTCTAGTAGCCCCCAATTTTGTATAATCTACACTGCGCGTTGAGATCATCAATAAACTTAGAGCTTGCAATATCAGATCCACAAGCAACCAAGTCAGTAGAATGAGGAACCAACTCCATCGGCTTATGTTCTTCATGTCCACCGGACCTATAAGGGGAAATCCCAAGCCCTGTCTATTCAATAGGCCTGTCACCAGATATCTATATTACCTTAGCCTGGAAATGAGGCTCTTCCAGTTGATTTTTTATACTGCCAGGCTGTAGATCAGCCTGCTCCTGCACTGCATTAGCACCAACAGTATTAATCTCATGCATAACCCTTTGCTCTTCAATCACATCCAAATGGTCAGCAGCATCATCCTTGCTTTCTTACAGAGCGCTGGAGGATCCTACCTTGCATTGATTTTTTTGTAGCTTATTGCATACCTACTGGTTGTGACCCTTGACAGAACATAAATTACATGTATCATTCCTAAAATAGTGTTCCTTTTTGTGTCCAATAGACTGACAGTCCAAGGAAAATGATTGTAACTTCTCATATTTAATTTACAATTTGATGTCATCCTTTGAAGTGGAAAGCACAACCTGATCATCCAGATCATAATTGAGATCAATTTAAACTAAAACCCTAGCATAATAGCCAGAATTATCCATCTCTGTAGTTCTATCCATTTTGATAGGATTTCCCACACCCGAAGCAATATCTAAGAGGATGTGAGGGTGCCAATAAATCCAATTCAGACCCAAAATTCGAATCCATACCTGAACTCTGGAGTTCTTAATGGAGAACAGATTGAAAGAGAAGTCCCTTTATTGAATGGTAACCAATCCTGGCTTCAGGGAAATGGAGACGAACCCCCAAGAACGGCGTTTGAACTACTCATTCGAGAAGAGGATATAGACAAATACCTTTCCTATCGGGATGCATCTGTAATCGGGGAAACCCCAAACCTTGTTGAGTCTTGCCAAAAAATCAGATACCTTAAATGGCTTAGACCCAACCGGAAAAATCAATTGAGCAAGAATCGAAAAGAGGCCAGGCTTATACCTATCAGCGATAACATCCTCATTAGCTTGAACATGAACGATCTTACCTTTGCGGATAATCCTTTCAGGAGCAAAATCCTTCAGAGATGCGAAATGATTCCTGCTTGTATCGCCGTATCTCATGGAACCTTCACGAACATCACTCGTCGATGAGGGTTCCCTGGAACAATACAGTGTATGAGAAGTCCCCCCCAGAAATAAGATCAAACTTGAAATCACGAGGAAACGCCATCCGTGAGAAACCCTAGCTCGGACCATCGTCGCCGTAGAGGCTCCCAAACCCGCCATCCATCTTTTAATAATCTTCACAATTCATAACATATATCGTTTTAGTTATTTAATATGAATATTTTTCATGTAATTAAATACCATCAATCATATCTAAATTTCAACATCAACCATTTTAATTCATAATGATTATTTTGAATCATCAAACCAAAACATGATATCATAATAATGGTAAATACGTACGGATTATAAAATGATTAATGTTTCCATCACCGACATTGCTTCCACTATAAAATGAATACTTTGATTCTTAATTGATCACAATTGATCTTTCAAGAAAAATTCCATCCACCTTTCATATCTTCCAAATTTAGGAAAAAATACATTCTCCTAATGATATTATTAAGATATTTGAATAGAGAGGAAAATATTTTAATTCATGAATAAACAATTTTTTGTATTAATTTCTTCTAAATACCCCCATTAATCCATCAATACCATCTCATTAATTGCATTTTTACATTCCATTCAACCACCCATTTACTTCACTATAAAATACCTATAATATTTTGTATCATCAACAGAAAAATATCCAAACACACAACCATAAATAAATCTATTTCACTACCATCACAAGAAAAATCTTCTATAAAACGTTATTTTTTAAGGTAAAAAATTTTATAATAATATTTATTCTATTTTTTAATAAATAATAACTAACAACCACTAACACACAATATGTGAAGGGACAAAAAGTTCTTAAAAATCACCAAAAAACTACCCAAGGGTGTACGTCACATCCTGAATCAAATGATACATTTCAAATTACACTATGATACTAAAAAAGTACTCTCTTACACCTAATAATTGAAAATAAATAAAATTTATGAAACACCAATCAATTGAACTTTTTGGATAACTATATATAGATAATCAAAATCAATGTGTGAATATTAGTTTAATATCTATAAAGATAATTCGAATATAGGGGATGATTAATGTATATTAACTTAGAATATGTATATGGACATGGATAATAACATAAAATAATACTTTAATACATTATTTGGTCTTGTTAGTTTGATTTTGTTGGTCATGTTTAGTCTCAGTGAAACTCATCAAGATAAAAATGTTCTAAAATGGATGTTGATATGGTTTCATCATCATATAAAATACCAAATAATCAAGGATTAATGAAATGCATCTAAATAATATCTCATTGGATAATCAATATTGTATAGTTTTTTCTTTGATATGATAATTAACAAAGATAGTCCTTGGGAAAAATAATGGTATCAAAAGTGAAATTCAATGAAATGGAAATGATTTCCATTTAGGATTTATTATATGGAATATTAAATGATTATATGATGAATTTCCTCTCTAAAAATATAAAATTTGGAAAAGGAAAAAACTATGAATATTTTCAAATCCATTAATTTTGATATAAAAAACATGAGAACCATTCATCTATGGTTTTCAATATGTTTCAAGATGATAAAGAAGATTAAGAACCCATAATGAAATATTTTAGTGATATAAAAGGAAATGATATATATATATATATATATATATATAAATTTTATTGGGAAGAAATAATTCTTTTATTAGAGAGTAATAGCCCGAATTTATGAGAATAAAATAAAAAAATGATTCAAATTAAACCAATTAAGACTTTAATATGTTTTTAATTGGAAACAAATAATTTCATGACAAAAAGATAAGGATAAAATGTTTAATTTAATGTTTTTGTATACATTAAAGAATAATTTTAGGTCACACATGAAGGAATAGATGTTTAGAGTAATATAAAAAGAAATAACATATTGTTGTATGTAACCCCATGCTCTATATAAAGAAGCAAAAAGTGATGAAAATGAGTTATAGGTTAAAAGTGAAAATAATAAATATAAATTACTATAATTATCATAAAATATGGTTGATATATAACTCAAAATTATGGATCAACCATGAATAATGGATGTTTTGACTAGAATAATGACTGGAAGAGTTATATGAATTTAATAGAAAAAAATATATCTTATATAAATGAGAGGAAAAATAAAATAAAATATAAGAGATATAACTCCCGTAATGATATTATGATTATGGGTCCTATGGGATATGGAAATGTTAAAGGGGACACATTAAGATCATATAATCAAGATTGAGTATTTTCTATAAAAACAATTTTCTAAAAATATAGGTAGTCTATGTGTTGGTATTGATAGTAAAAATAAATATGTCATTGATAGAAAAAAGCTATATTCTCCTAATACTGTAAAGAAGATGGTTTTGATAGATTTTAGAAAGAAAATTTATGAAAAAATCAAATCACAATGGAATATAACTTAAATTGGGTTTTATTATCTTGTAAATATGAGTCCCACAAAAAATATGTGTTCTCTAAAAAATATGTTTTACGAGGAATAAAATAGAGGGATAAAAATTGGTAGAAAATAATGCTGTTATTGTTTTTAAGATGAATATAATTTTTTGTGTGAATGTTATATAAAGGAATACATTTATTTATAGTCAATGATATGAAGGAATTTTCTAAGGGAGACTCTATTTGGAAGATAAAATTATCCCAATGACTCTTTGAGTAAGAAAAACCCCCAAAATAGCTTTTCAACTTTTCAATATTTGAATGATCCACATATATCAAGGAGGATAATTAATAAAACTACATGAATAAGTGATAAAAATATATCTTATATCAAAGAAAAGGTCATAGTATACAATAGTACTAAATATTTCATTAAAAAAATATTAAATCATGAAATGGAATGTTGACTATGGATACACAATCCATGTATTAGAAATAATTATATATAGAGTAGAATAAAATATAATAAATAAGTTATTGTAATATTTGGTAATGATGAGGTTATAATGATAATTGGCTCGAGAAAGTATAAAATTGGTGGAAATGACTTGGTCAAGATGGATGTTTTGGTTATTGATGTTCACAGTCCTAATATTCTCAGTGTATGTTAATAATGTCACTCTAGGCATAAAATATAGATTAGATAGAATTTTTATAATATTAATGTAAAATAATAAGCAATGATTATGTAATAGAACTACATCAAAGGTAATATCTACCTTATAAGTGGGGTTGCTGATATGTGATTTATATTAAAGGAGGATAACAATATATAAAAGAATAAATTTACTATCCACATATGAAAAATGTATTAATATAAATTTATTAAATATGATGGTGAAGTCTACATCCCATGGTTACATGTGATCATACTCATATATGTGATGTTTTCTAGAAGGTAATGGTCATTTAAAATAAAAATAATACAAATGAAAAAAAGTTAACATGTTTTCTCGAATTGATTCATATTGAGTTTTTGTGCCTATATCACTAATGGTTATTTATGGAAATAAATATTGTTTTGTTTTTATTAATGACCATAGTATGATAGAAGTATTCCGGGTTATTATATAGAGACCTAAAGTTTCTAGTTTTATTAGATGATATGGAAGATTCATAAAGGATATGCCCTGTGATAAAAAAATAAAATTTCATATAGAAAATCAAAATTAGATTATAAATTTATAATTTTGGAATTATAAAAAAACAAAGGATGAGGGTTTATGATTTATCTATGATAAATCCACAATAAAACGTATTCCATGAGAGTAAATTGAATAATAACTAACATATCTAAGAAAATTCCCATTGAGAAAGACCAATAAAAAATTATATGGAATTAGTAAATGGTATAAATAAAAGTTATTTCCTTATATTTTATAAATTAAATGTGTATATAATCCTATAGTATATTTTTTATTAGAAAATAAAATATAAAAATACATTTGTATATATGTTTGTATGTATTTAAATATCAAATAAAATGAAAATAAACCATTTTATCGAATCTGTATTGGATTAATGAATTATTCTTGGATACTCATTAAAGTGAAATAATACAAATTATTTAATAACTGTATTTAAAAATAGAATAAATTTATAAAATTAATATTTTTTGTAAAATTAGTATATTTTTCACTAAATAAGTGAGTAAATTCATGAAAAGACAGTTTTTGAGTTATATAGTTTAGGGTAGGAGCTAGGGGTGAGGATAGTCTTAATGATTTAATGGATGATGAGTATTATAGATCATATTCATTAACATAAAGAATGTAATGAAATGTGGAAAAAATAGATGCATAATAAATTTTAAGTGATACGATAGTGCCTTAAAAATGAGGCCAATGAAGTATCTATATGAAAAAATCAGATCTAATGTAGAGTCTAATACTTTTTATGAAGCTACTTATTATAAAATTTGGTCAAGGATATTAATAAGGATCTTGATAAAAATAGGAAAATCAATACCAGGATAGTTTTTCACTAATGAATGTGAAGAATGATATTTCAACCAAGTGGGTGATCCAAAAATATATGAAATAAGAATTTAATGTGATTTAAAACAAATAATGGATGATGTGATGGAAACTTTAAAATTTTTGGGATTTATTTTTTGGAAGTTTTCTCTCATGGATAGATTGGAATGACTAGAATGTTCATTGAAATAGTGGTGAAAGAGGTGTTCATGGGATTTTAATGGATAATAAATTAGTGCTTCTTATTAGTGTCCTTAAAATAGAAGTTAACATCAAATTTTGGGATTATTTTTTCATTCATGAATATGAGAAATATTTATTATATTTTAAAAAGAAATATTATGGTCAATTAAATCCCAAATAGATTGTTATTCTAGGCTTCATCAACAAATAGAAATATTGGATTCCCCCATGCAAGAGTAAAACATAATATCAATTTCATGAAGGGGGATTACGGAATGATGATAGTGTATATTTATATATAATGAATAAAATTTATAAGAAAAAAATATTCTCAATGAAATTTTTTTAAAAAAATTTATAAGGTGTAAAATTGAATTATAAATTAACAGATAATGAAGAATGTTCTTCAGTTTGTATGATATAAAAAAAAATCATAATACACACATTTATTAATATAAATATACTATGGAGTTGTTATAATGATTTATAATGAATGATTGGATGTTTGTGAAAACACTTATCAATATTTTTACAAATCTATTAAAGTTAAATGATTTAAAAAAATATTAATATAATTTAATATTTAAAAAATGATGTAATCATATTTCTTCAATATGTATTAAAACTAGAAAATTTCTTTTCTAAATACCATATATCAAGGTATCAATGATATCCCAACAAAATATAAATGGTTAAAGTGAAAATAATATTTTATTATATCAATGGAATTTCAGATATAGTTAAAATATAAATAGGAACACAATTTTAGTAGCTGTTGGGAAATATGAAAACTAATTGTGATAGTTTAGAGGATGATTTAAAAGTTTCT
This sequence comes from Viscum album, assembly GCA_963277665.1. Taxonomy (NCBI): domain Eukaryota; kingdom Viridiplantae; phylum Streptophyta; class Magnoliopsida; order Santalales; family Viscaceae; genus Viscum; species Viscum album. The sequence continues at coordinate 2,134,953,375 of OY728143.1, forward strand.
TTTGGGTAGTGTTTTTACCTTGGAGATTTGAATAATTCTGGGAATAGAAAGAAAAAATATTTTATGTGTTTGATCATGGAAAATATTATATATATTTCTACTACTTAGTGTTTCACATAACTCATATGGATGAAATAATAGCTTTAATAAATTTTATTTGAGATAAATTATCCAATTACAATTAAATTTTAGAATTATGGATTTATAAATAATTGGAAACAAAAAGCATTCTATTTTAGAATAATGTGCATATATATAATGTATAATTATATTAAAATTTAGTTTGAGAAAGGGATTGTGAAATTCAAGTAAGTGCATATGTAATAGTAAATTACAAACATCATGATAATGTCACGTTCAAGAATATTTTTTGAACTAATGGTTTAATGTTGTATTTCAACTAACTTTGGTGTAACACCTCAACTTGTTTTAATAGTTCTAGGTTGGAACACTATAATACATTATGTGTGCCTCTCTATAAACAAGTTCCAACTAACAAATAAAGAGGGATAAACTTCAAATTGTGATACTGTACCCTCTATATCAGGTCATGAAAAGATATAAAAAAGGATAAAATAAGAATAATATATAGTTATCCATTAAATAGTCACCATTTTAGAACAAAAATATAAAAAATAATAAATGTAATATTAAAATTAACCCATATTCAATATATATAGACAGTCAAATGATGATACATAGATTTAGTAGACAAATATTTTTCATTTAAAAATGATTAAAAGGCTAAAATAATAATTTATTTTATTTTATAAATGATCAAATTATATATCCTTGTATCACATTCAACTTCATGCTATGTTCCACCTACTTCACTGACTACCATAGGGGATTTACCATTACTTGGGTCCCAAAAAATATTATGTAAATATGCACCAGGGATCCCTAAGGGGTGTGAGTATAAAAATATTTCATAAAACCAGTATAATTTAATTAGAAGGAATGTTTTAATATATGTGAGTGCAAACACCGATTATAATAGACAAACAAACACAAAAATACTCCCATGTTTGGTCATCCTTCCCCACCCATGCCAACACAAACATCAAGAATACAAAGTTTTTCTAGTTCTAGAAGGAATGATAATTTTATTCTATGGATCAATATTAGAAAACATTTTATGTGTAGCCTAAGCAGTGCCTTATATAGATAATTCTCTACATAAGTAATGAAATCCCATATACAATATAGTCAAATGACTAGATATCACATATAGGAAATTAATTTTGATATGGGAGTAACATATGCGACCACTTATGGATGTTGAAATAGTCTATAAATAATGTAGGAACCATGTATAAGTCTCTAAAATAGGAAAACTCATCCTAAATTATCCTAAAAGGTTGAAAACTTTTTACAACTCTATGTGAGGTTCAAATAGTCATATCTAACATATTGGAAACACCTAAAAAAATGTTCATAAAGCTCAACCCCCTATACCCTACAGAGTGGTATAATATACAAACCTATTTCCTAACATATGATTCTAAATGAAACAGTATAGACATTTTATATTTGACATTCTGTATCTACTCAATGCCTAGTTACTCAAGATAATAAGTTAATCTCAATCAGCAATTTTAATAGGCCTAGTCCTAAAGATGTAATCATATATCAACACATAAAATATATCGCATGTATATCTATCTCATGCTCACACCTCTTTTAAATTTCAAATGGTTATAAAACAACCCTTTATATCAAGGAAAAACATTATTATAATATAATCTAGTATAGGAAAATAACTAAATCCCTAAATAACTAAGGTAGATAGACGAAAAAATTACAATACTTACAATGTTAAATATTAAGTTAGTATAAAAAAATAATTTTCATCTCCCTAGGGCCATGTCGAACAATCTAAAGATTAACGCCCTAGATGAGGATGATGAAGAAACGACTGGAAAACTGGTTCATGTGGACACTAATAATAAGAAAATTTAATGGATTAGAAAGAAGTATTGCATTCTGATAAGAGGCTTCAATTTGAGGAAGATAAACAAAGACGAATATATGAAAGCATGGGACTATTTGGAGTATCTATTTAAAGACCTCTTAATGGATAATCTAGTTACAAATGAAACTTATCTTTCCGAGAAATAATTTAGGGAGAACAATTCCAACCAGCTTCCACCATCCTTAAATAATTCTATTCCTTTATTTAGTAGTTTATCTTTTCTGACTATGCGAGTTCTCACTTTTCCATTAAAATTGTTTTTTATAATAACAAAGTTTACCTTGAAGTGAAGTGGTAAGTAATTTTCAACTCAAACAATAATGAGTAAATTGTAAAAGTGATGTATCCTAATTAGTGATCATCCAATTAGAACAAAAGAAAATTATAAAACCCTAGAAATAATTTATTTTATAATTAAAAAATATAAAAAATAAAAACAATAATAATAATAATAAATAGTGATACAAAACAATGATTATTTCTTTTAAAGAATAAGAAAAAACAAGTTGGGAAAATTTTAACTTATGATAAATAAAATCAAAAATAGGTAAGGCTTAGAGGGAATGAGTAACAGTGAAGGGTGAAAAAAATAATTTATTCATATAATATTTGGATTTTTTTTTAAATAGGGGTAATTTTTTTTATTAAGAAATGAAAAATAATCAAAAGGGATTCAGGAAGGCAGTTCACCATGTGTCTAGTTTGATGCTACTGGACACCTGATACTCCACCAACCACTCAATATAGTCAACTAACTAATTTATGGGGCTAGAGGGGCTTTTGGAACCCTAGCAATGTCACCATGTAACTGATACCTCTATATTGGAATCCTAATAGTATATACTATATTTTAAAAAAGGTCCATAGTTACCCCACTAAACATTACCTCATTCCCAAAAAACCATATAATTATTTCTATTATCAAGAAATATAAAATAATTTTAATTGAAAGTTTATCTACTAATAATATCTCAAAAACATGGGATCATAACATCCATCCACATGAATATTTTATAATGGTACCCTGACTCACCTACAGTTTATTTTCATTCCACCGATTTGTTTTAACAAGTGGACTCACATGCTGAATATTTCCACAAGTGTTAATTTTTATTATAATAGGTTCACTAGGATAGTATATTTTGAATCATGTTAGGTTCAATTTTTTATTTAGTGGAATATAACTTGAGAGGTGTCTAAATGTAGGTTTGAAACTTATCCCAATTTTTATCATTCAATCCCGAAACACTCATAGGCCAAAACATTCTTTACTCACTTTTTATAGAAACACATTTATATTCTTCATTAAATGATGATAATTTTTTTATTTCTCATTCAATTTAATTATATTTTTATGATCATGGATTTATTAACTCACACTCATCAAAATATATCTTATAGAAATTAAATAATGCATAATCATATGATATAAAAATTTTATATAGTTCACACAAACCGGCTAACCCAATGTGCATTACAAGATAATTTATTAATGAAAAATAAAAAAGTATACTATTTCATGCTTATTTTATTCAAGGATACTCAATGATATGTTCTACTACCACATAAATTATATTAATGAGATAAAATAACTCCCAAGAGTCACTCCCTTTCTCCTCCCTATTTACTCACTACTCCAAAAAGGAAACCATATTGGAATGAATGTCAATACAAAGATAACATAAACATTTATGTAATAATGAAATTTGTGTGGGTAGGTGCTCATTTACATCCTATTAATTTATATCCTCTATAATAATGTTATTAATAACACCATGACATCTATATCACCTACGATGATAAGTCATGTAAACTCTACTTTCATTCTCTGGAATGATCATTAATGAGTTAATATTTTTCCTTAAATATTTTTCCTATCATAAATATCGAAATAAACCCTTGATATTTTGGTAAAACCTATTATATCTAATTTTTTCATAGTTCAAATTGAAATTATTTATTGATATATATTCCTTTATAGTATTAAAAATGTATAATTTTCAATTTTTAATCTTACAAGTGATATTCTCTATACATACATAGAAAATGATCATATATCAAAAATTAGTATTATGGGAAGATTAATAAAAAAACTTTTCCAAATCCATGTAAAATTTATCCATTAAAATACTCATATTTACCTTCTTGATGATGTAAAACATAAATATTGAAATCTGTTTGACTCGACTTCTTTGTGGAATAATCCAAAGCCTCATGGGGAAATTCCATTGTATACTAAAAAAACCAAATTTGTGATATGATAATTTAAAAAAAACATGGAATGAATACCTACATAGTAGTGTTAATCCATTCACCTCAATGTAACATGGCTTTGAAACATTAATTCTTGTCATGGAAATAACATAGGGTTTTCTTTCACCTTGATAACAACAGAATGGACCACTTCCCAGAAATTACCATCACTTCTAGGTAGAATCCCATATATAACATCTTAATATGTATTAGTGAAACCATACCTACTTCAAATTTAATATACCTATAGAATAATAGGTTAATTATAATGTGTAATTTATTTAATAACACAAAATACTTGTTTTTGTAAAACAGACAATGTTCATTGTGTATATGGACATCTATCTCCATATAACCCCACAACTAAAATCTTTAGGGTCACCCTCATAAACTTAACTACTCATCATGATATTGATATACTCAATAGGTTATCCTATCATTTATTTCTCATTAAGTAACAAAAAACACATTTTATTTAACAAATATTAGTTATTATTATATACGTCTGAGTTATTTTTATGTATTCTCAACCTCACCAGGTGTAGATTCGAAAATTTCATTTCATATGTCTTTTGTGGAATGGATATTCCATTCATTATGAAATCACTATTCTATCCAAAATAATTTATTCTCATGTTTTACAGGTTGTAGTATCAAAAAAATCCACACGGAATAATGAAGCATTTAGACATAAAATAATTATTCTTACATGATACCTGTTATAATGTGTTTCATATGGTTGGAGCATGATTTATATGTTATAAATAAATCATCTTCAGTTTCTTATAAACACCCCTATGTGTAGAAAATCAATGAATACTTCAATTCTTTTATAGTTATTACTGTATAATTTATTTTAGCTTCATTTTATTCAAACTAAAATTTTAAAATAATTTAGAATTAATTATTTAGACCTTATTCCTTAAATACATTCAGGTCTCAATAATCCTTCAAGATTTCAAGAATTTATCAAACTTCACTTTAGTAATGCCATACAAAACAAATCTATATAAAAAAAATAATTTTCATAATCAAAATTATTAATATCCATATTAAACTAGAGTTGAAATAATTCTCAACTTTAACCATAGAACATTTTTATCTATAAATATTCTCTAATTCCTTCAATACTCATTACTAAATTATCATGTATTGATCCCTCTTTTATGTCATAATAACTACCTTAACAATATATTATTTCATGTGATCCATGTTGAAAACAAAAAAAAACTCTCTTTAAAACATAAGATTTTAGATTCCAAAATTTAATATGATCCATGTGGTAGTTAATAATTAATATATTGAGCCTTTAGATAATATGATATGGTGCATATATAATATGATTGGAATCAACTACAAAACTTATAGTCCTACATTATGGTTGTGAACATACTATGTTACTTATGAAGCTTTAAATAGAAACATCAATTCTCCATTAAATTCTAAAATTTCCCCTTTATATTTTTTGAAAACATTATCATGGATCCAATACTGACTAAGAATAATTACACAAAACACATAAAATTAAATATTTTGGATTTATAAAATTAAATTCATTTAAATTAATGATGATATATTATACCACTTTAACATAAAATCCAAATCAAATCCACCAAAAATATAAAAAATATAGTATAATTTGCAATGTTTTACCATTAAGAATAAGGGAAATACATATAACTCTTTTAACACACTCCCTATGCGTTCATGATGTCAAACAACATGAGATTCTATATTTTTTATTAGTATTTTAATGATAATAGTAGCATTTAACCTTAAATATAATTATGGTATTTTCTATAAATTTTCACCTCATTTATTAATATATATACATCACACTAAATTTAGAGAGAAGAGTCTAGCCCACATGTAATACACTTCATTTATCTTTTAATTTCAAAAAACATTCATAACCGGTTCATCACAATTCCAAAATTTTATTTTATTATAAAAATATATTTCTATATTTTCATATACTTTCATTTATTGATCTTGACACGTAAATATAAAATATCAATAGATCCTCAAATAAAACTTACTCATAACTTGTTTCAAGAAACAAATTATTAATTCAATAACACCACCACTCTTTATTACTATCATTTGAATCCAATAGCTTCTAGAAAACATAAAAATTAGCTTCAACCATTGAATTCTCAAATTATATCATTAGCACCTTAATAAAAACATTATGTAATAATAGTGGGACACAATGTGTTTGATCCATACCATATTTGTTTTAAGAATCAGCCTTAGAAAACAATTTTAAAACTACATTTTTGTATTCCTTCATTGGGTGTCTTTTCTTAGTTAATGGGGATACAAAATTTGGGATATTTATTTCAAAACACACCCTCCTATAATTCTTCAAATATAATACCAAATATATAATTAATATTCATAATTTTATTAATCTATCTAGGGAAAATATTTATAACTTTAAAATAATTAGATGATATCACATTTTAGATCAAAACCAATAAATGGCTTACTGTATTTTTTTTGTTCTTTCATCATTAATATGTCTTCTCAATCATTACAGTCCAATGAATATTAATTTATTTGATTTCCAAAAACTAAAACTTTTAATAAATATTGATACCACGTTTTATTTATTTTATGACTCTTGTTACACTCATTATTTTAATTATAGGTTCAATAAGATTCCATTTTTCACGGCACTAAAAGAAATTAGAACATTAGACCATACATCAGTACAACTTTTATTATTCAATTATATCCCCCATAAATCTTATATCCACTAAAAGAAAAAATAATTCAAAAATATTTATAGAATATATATATATATATATATATGGGAATATGGGATACATCCAATTTACTCTAGTTTTGTTACATGGTGTTCCACTATATACCCCTTCTTTTCATTTAACATTATCTATGGAATATGTAATTAGATCTAAAATATTTTAAATATAATAAAACATCAATTCAATTATATTAGGACTGATATTTTATTCATGTATCAAATCAAATGATTTATTTAATTGGGTACACATTCCAACAATAATATTTTAACATGTCACTAATTAAAATTTTATTTTTCATAACTACTTATTGTCCTGTTTATCCTTATTTGAATCAATATTATTAAAAAAAACATGTATTTGGATATTTAATACTCGTGGATAGAATTTCAAATCCTTTCAATTTTCTAAATACAAAAATTTTCTTTTGAAAAGAATATTTTTTGAATAAATTATTTGGAAGAACTATTCAATTTTCATTCAGTGTCATGATATTCATCTACAATTAAATTATATCTATTTCTCAAATTATAATCTTTATAACTTTATGTATTCCAATTTTCGTAATTAATTATTTAAAAAACATATCCTACAATATCAACTAGATTACTTATTAAAATGGTATGCATGATTGGAAAAATAACCATACCTAATTTTTTGATTTTCGGAACACCAATTTTCATAAAAAATTTATATCTAAATTAATGTACAATTTTTTACAATGATTCAAACAAAAATCTAGAAATATAACCATAACTTCCTTTAAAAAATAACATTTATTTTTTTACATTCTCTAAAAAATTATATTTTTATACATTAATTTTATATAGAACATCTTGAATGTGATTTTGCTAAATACACTATTTTCACTTTTTATATAAACCCTCATGGATTTATTTATCTCAAACATTAGAGTTGTTCAATGATGACCAATGTTATTTTTTACAGTGAAATATATCATTATGATAAAATTTTTATTTCATGATTCTCTTATTATTTATTCTACATTCTATTCATATAACAATATATTGTCAATTAATAATATAATAAAAATAGAAATAAAATATTTAAAATTGAATTACCCAAGGAATTTTGTTATTACACTTCATTTTTGTCTAAGAGAAACTTTTATAAAATGTATTGTAACTTTCTAATTCATAATTCATGTTAAACATGATTTGTATCTTCGATAGTATTAACTTTAGATATTTAATTCTCTTTGGAAGGGAAAATATCATCAAATAGGAAAACTTTTTATTCTATCATGCATTCCATATAAGAAATGAAATCATTTCTACTAACATTATAGGGTTATTAGATTTGATTATCTATGAAGGATTATCTCATTTAGACAATATGTTCGTCAATCTTGAAAATAAAATTTTGAACTAAATTTGAGAAATGGTCATTATCCATGGAATTGACATTAATCTTATCCACTTTTTAAGACATATACGTCAATTCCATGATCTATGATTCATTATTATACATTAAAGTATTATCCACCAAACCAATATTTTATTCTGTTTTTTTATCTTTCTTATCTCAATATTTAGTCCACCAAAAAATTACCCATATTCTTCATTATTCTATATTAGCTTCATTATTTATTCATTTAGCCCCTAATGTGGCTCTATTGATAGGTTAAAATCATTAATAATTATATTTATTTTTATATCATAATCATTAGTGTATTCAACCTCACTATGTATATTTGGATACTCAACTAACCCTATAGAATAATTTAATAGATAAACAGATTCATAATATGAATAACTCATACATTACTTTTGAAAGATGTTGGAATCTATAATATGAATAAAATATTAACCCAATAATTTACCATTATAGTGTATTAAATTTTGTCTTTTATTATTATTTATATTAATTTTTATTTCAATGTCACCAATTTACTTTGGGGGAAGAATAAAAGATAACTCTATAGAATATTCAGATCAATTAATAATTATAACTATATATAAAACACCTATGCTTTGAAGCCAATTTCTTGGAACATAAGGGAGATTAATGAGGTATACCCTAAGAGTGGGGTGAATAAAAGTTTTAAACTCATTATATTTCAAAAAATTACAACCTAAAAATCAAACTATCATAATTGTTCATGAACTCACAATTAATAGGGTTAGATATATATATATATATATATATATATTAATATTTCAAAATTTATCGAGTTTTTATTTCAATTTTTTTCCCATTAATCATTTTTATCAATGATTTCTCAAGAAAAATTAAAAAATTTAGGTCTATTTTAAAGTAAATAAATCATAGAAAAAATGAATAATTTTTTTATTTTGGTCATTTAAACAGTAATAATCCAATAAAATACAACAATAATTATCCAATGTACCCAACATAATTTACTTACTAATAATTTTTTATTTTAGGATAGAGAACACCAATCCTATGGTCACTCATCATTCAATATTATTGGGGTAGTTCACTATAACTAATGGGGAACTCCCTGCATCCTCCCTTTTTTCAAACAAATCATGAAATTAAACCACATTAGAATAAAAATCAATACTTTAAGAACACCACCATTATTTTGTTGATACATAAAGTGAAGGAATCTTCTTATTGATCTAATTTTTTTCTCCTCCTTTATTAAAATGTTCTTAACAACACCATGATATTAGAACCATATTTTATGAGATATCAAGGAAACTCCATCTTCTTTATTTATAAATATCATCAACAAGTGTTATTTCTTCCATAAACCTACTTCTTCTATTATTTCTATAATTCCTATATTCTGTAACATTTCATCCAATATTCTAATTAATACACTCTTTTTCATATTATTAGTCTCCATTATTTATATATATAGTTATATAAACAATTTCACACTTCTAGATTTTACATTTTCCCTATTTTTATATAAATTCTCTATGTTTCCCACATTAAAGGCCACCTTTAATCTATATGTATTTTGTGAAAATCATTTCAAAAAAATAACTCATGTTTGAGTCAAATTAATCATTCAAAATCCCCAATTTTTTCTCCTTAAATATAATAAACTTATATATGTAAATTAAATTGACTTGAATCCTTAGTGGCATGACACAAAGCCTCACCATGTAGTGAATTTTTCCACTTGAAAACTCAAATGTTTTCCTTTAAAATTTATATACTACCATGATCAAAACAACTCTTTCATGACCAAAATCCCATCACCTAGTATTTTCATGGCCCAAATGACACACATCACTTCACTGAGGAAATCATAGGTATGCACTTTGATTATCTCCCCATGGTATGACCCTCTTTTTTGTCCCAACCTTCACATATTGGTAAAATGATAGATATCAAATATAACTACATCATTATTCAACCATACATATAAAGATGTGATTTTAACTTGATAATTATTGTTTATTATCATATTTATTTGATTTAATTACATTTACTACTTATTGGGTTTGATCATATAGAATTCATGGCGTAAATGAACAAGTATCTCTATGAAACACTACAACTAACATATATAGTTTCACATTCATGAAATTAACCCATCCTCAAGACACCATTCTCTATAATATATTATTTAATAATAAAATTATCATGTTATTACCTAATCGAATCTATCATGATCTTATATCAGTTAATATACCATTTGATTGAGTTATTATTATGTAACCTTGACCTGAACATATGTTACTTCTAACATAAAATTCTATGGGTCCTTTTTGGCATGGCTACAAAATTCATATCATAATCGATCCTCCTTATAGAATTATTTATTCTTAGGTGATATGAGCTACTCTGTGGTCACTTCCTTAATGGAAAAAACCTATAATTTCTTCCACAAGATATCTAATCGCACATGATACATATTTTAGTGTGATTCATATGTTTTTGTTTTGATTTATTCCATCCATACAAAAATACTCAATCTTCTTTAAAAAAATATATGAATGTAAAATAAAAAATTAAATCATGAATTATCCAATAATAATGATATTTTAATATTTAGCTTCATTTATTTGAAAATATCTTAAAAACAATCAAAACTATTATTTCATTTCATCATCCTTCTCTACATTTAATACCCAACTAATATTTTTCTTTTTTTGGACAACTCCATATCCACATATTAAATGATATCATGAACTAATAAAAATATGGAATAATATTTTACTCCTTAAGATATTTAATTTATATATTTAATAAGATCAAACATAAATCACCACTATAATAATCAAACCATGTTATCTCTAAAACAACTTTAATGCCTTCAAAACCTAACACATAATTCTCACAAAATAATCCTTTTATTATAAACCAATGACATTGTGCAAAAAATATATATTATAATGTGATACATGGTATCATATAATAAAAATTTATCATCATTTAGAAGATTCATTAGCCTCTAGAACATCACATTCTTTATGTGATAGTTCCTCATTGACATAGTGCCTTCATAGGACAAGATATAATTCCTCTATAATCTGATTTTGTGATAATTAAAACACTTGAATTCCTTCAATTTAGTTGAAAATATAAATGGTGTTTGAAAATATATATTACACCAAAATCAATTCTCAAATGGATTATAACATCTAATATATTAATTTACTAAATTAATAAATCAAAATTTTAAATTTAAGGAATAATAATCCTGCTTCATTGAAAATTGGGCACAAATTTTCATGTTTTACAGGGAGTGAAGAGATCATATTTGAAGGGGGGGGGGATATATTAGTACTAATGCGAGAGAGATATCAGTGATTATGGTGTTTTTTCTAAAAAAATTTCAAAAGTGGGAGAAACTGTTTTTGTGAGTTTATTTGAGGAGATAAAATACTCTATGAAGGATATATTTTAGGGGAGAAATGAATATGAATAATTTGGTGAGTATATTAATTTGAATTTTTATATTTAAGTGTCTTATATTTAAAATAATTTTGTTATAAAAATATATGAAATGTGGATGTAAAGAATGTGGTTTATGAAGGGATCATTGAAAATCATTTCATTTAACACATTTTCCTCACAAGGATAATGAATCCTATAGAATTATAAAGAACAATTATTGAATTAATGGAAACCCTATTAGAAAAAAATATTTTTTTGAAGGTATTTTTTAAATAATATATTTAGACATGAAGTGTTATAAATAAGCACAAAGGGGGTAGATTGTTAAAAATACCCATATAAGAACATTGGTTTGAGTTTATTGACAAAATAGTTTGTGAGAAATAATTAAAAATCTCATAATATAAATCATAATTATTTTCTAAGAGTTTCATGATTTTTGGAGGATAATTTAGCATATTTTTTTATGAATAAAAATAACACATCATAACAGGGTATAAATCACATAACAATTAGTTTTTTGCATGACTACCAAATACTGGTTATATAGTTTCATCAAATTTACTTTGGAAATGTCATGATAATTTATGGAATAATTTTTTAGAGACAGAAAATTAATAATTAAAATATAATAAAAAATGTTTTATTTAATTATTTTTTATACTAGGATCTTAGAGTGTGGTGCTAGTGCGATATATTATGGGAATATGTTATTTTATAATTAAATATTTGATTTATTAATGAATATTTTTATTTTGAAACACTTGTTTATCATTGGGTTGATATCTCCCACATCCCCATGCTCTTTCCTATTTATATGTAATTTATAAGTGGTTCACAAAAGAAATATACTCTCTAATTTTATCCCATGCTCTAACGAATTCAATGATATAATTTCAAAATCAATTAATAGATTGTGTGGTAATACTTAGAGGTTATTATATCATTATAAAATAATAGTTTTTCCTCCATAATGATTTCATTTTGGTTTTTCATTAGGAAATGGTATTTATCATCCCTCGATTTTGTTATTCATTGACTCACATGGTTTGTCATGGAATCCTCTATATCATATTGTTATATAACATGGTTCTGTGGATTTTTCACATGGGGTCTCCTTAATATTTTTTTTTCAAGGACCCTCATATTTAATGTGATACCTTCAGTTTTTTGGGTCACGGTATTCCATTATATGTTCACCATCCTCCTAATATTTCATTATATAGAAAACTTTTCGGTGGCCATCATGTGGTTATTGATGGTTGTAGGGATGTATGACTTACTCAAGTTTAATATATTTTTAATTTTTCTCGTCAAGAAGATTTTCTCTCCTACTAGTGCATCATGGTTTACTATTATATGGGTTTTGTTCTATTCTTTAGTGGTTGTCTATTATTAACTCTCTATTTTTAAACTAGATCAATGAATTCATCCGCTAAAATTTGGAGTAGTTTCCGTAGTTTAATTTAATTCTGATTTTGAGGGCTATAATATGTCCTTTTTTGCAATGTATTTTTATATATTACAATAAGTGAGGTCATCATGTTGTTTTATATTTATATTTTTCACTATGATCCTTGTATTTTGGGTTATCAATCATGATTTCTATATTGGATAGTGTTTTTTAAAATAGGTTATCTTATTTGAATTATCTTTTTAATGGTGGTTCTTTGGTTATATTTCTAGGATGGTGTATCTACATTCATTTTATTGGCTTTACTACTGGATCTAATCACAAACCTCACTTATGGACTAGTTTCATGGTTGGTCACTATCCAACTGAAGTTTATTATTAGTGTATTCCTTTAGTCTCCCAATGGAAGAATTGACTTTGAGGGAATTGAAAATGCATAAGCAACATAAAATTAGAAATGTATTGAAAATTAATTTGTACATCAAATTAATTATCTTCCAAGTGGAATGGTGTCTAAGATAGTTATATAAAGTACTTGATCATGACTTTGAGGTAGTGAAGGGGGTGTAATTATTAAGTTCTTCAGATGGCCTAGTACCATTTGGGATTGGTCAGTATTGGATTAGCCCACATTATAAATGGGATAATCTCAATATTTTAAAATTATTTAAAAAAAACTTATAAAATAGGGTGTAAAGAACTAACCATAATGATATATATATATCACACTAAAATATAATACATTGACATATATATTGTTCTGTAATGATTAGGGTTATACTATAAATTAATGGTCAGATAAATTATTGATGTTTGGTTGTGTTTTAAATATTTTTTTGATGTGTCATGGGTCCTGATTTTTTGAGGATCAATGATTTTGAAGGCATTGCATCAAAACTTCTTTTGTTTCACCTTAATGGTTTCATGTCTATGGTTTTTTATTATTTCAAAATACTATGGAATTTAGAGGTCATATCAGGAAATAAATTCATATTAAATGAAAATATTGGATGTCTATAATAGTGAAATATGTGGGGTTCCTATATTATTTTATCATTGAAGTATTGGATGATATATAGAGATCCTAAACCCTAAAAGATATCATTAATTGGAAAAAATTGAATATTTACAATAATAATAAAGGATGAAGATAATTATAGAGATATTTACATAAGATATCTTTCAAGAAAAGGAGAGGAAATTGGTTACCATTAAAGAATCATGAAAAATGAGGAACTGATATTGTCATTCATAATGAACCTATAATATATTGTAACACTGACAATCGTGTAATATTTTTTTGACTACTATGATTAAAAAAATATTCCTAGGGGAGAATGAGTTATTCTCAAGTGAGAAATCTATGAGTTCTCATCATGTCAGTTGTTCTAAACTGGGAGGGGTAGTTTTTATACACAAAATATGGTAAAGGTATTTTATATTATTAAATATTGGTGCACTAAAAAACTATAAAGTGTATTCTCTTAATATGTAATAATGCATCATCTTTAGTTCCACTAAACTAGTCTCCTAAGATAGTTCACCACATGAAATCTGACACACCTCCTTGTATACCAGAGGCTACAAACTAGTAGTGATGGTCTAATGAAATACATGGGGTGTCTATACCCTCTTTACCAGATTCAAAAAATAGGGGAAGTAAAAATAAAAAATATAATGGAATGATATAAAATAACTATAAATCCTAAACCTCAGTCCCAAACTATGGAAGTAATAAAAAACTAATACAATAAGATGTCATGTCATTAAGGAATAATGTTCCAAAATAAGACACTAATGGAAAACTCCATAATGGATCATGAAATATTTTCCTTTCCCATCATCCATGATCTATAACAATAAACTAGCTAAAATATGAAACTTTATCTCAACCAAATCTGAAACCATGAAGTATTCTCAGGTACCAATGGTAGCCCGAGATGAGTGTGAGTATAACTCAATAGTATACCACCAATGGTGTCTAACAAAATTTATTTTATATTAAATAATGTTTATGAAACATGTGATGGAATAATAATAAGATATAAAATAAATAGTGTTTTTATTAACTAATTAACATATATCCATTTATGCCATAGTATCCAAAATATAGGCAATGAGTCTATAGGTTAATAGTTTCCATATAAAAGGTAAGGGGGATATTTTTTTCCATTTACTTTAATATCTTAGTATAGGGGGGTTTCTTATCCATGTGACCATATCATGTCAAAACAGTTTCCCCAAAATCATTATTGATGCACTCACACAAGAAAATTGGACATTATTTATATGATTCTAAACCAACAATGTGAATTACCATATCTTACAATCCTAATCAAATGAGAAGGGACATCATTTCTATCCTCCATGCCTAGGGAGAAGGAAATTCATTTCCAACATCCTTACCCATGGGTCGAGAAGATAATGTCCCACATCAAAAATATTACCAAAATCCATTTCAAATGATTCAAAAAATTAACCATTTAACATAAGGTAGAAATAAGTATATTAAATATTTTCAAGAATTCATTAGTTACAAGGTCTAACACATTTAACCCCATTTTATCAATAAATGAAAAAGATTATTTCAACATTTATATTTCATTTAATATAGTTATTCCCTCTGTAAAATCATTTAATGAAACACACATAAGTCCCTATTTATCATTTTAATCATTTCTCCATCTTATGTCATAATAAATTTTAATTCAAGTCATATCAAACAACCCCTTGGTCCAAAATATCCTTCCATATTGGAAATAATCAGTCTAATCATATAAAAAATAACAAAACTCATTTTATAATTAATATTACCACATTCAAAGGGATGACACATCCTATAGGTGAGCTTTAAGATTAGTCTCACATAATTTAACAATACCAGCAATGTTCATGCAGGGTCTTCCACAACATTAAAAAGATCAATTTATTATTCAAAATTAAATAAATAATTATGTAAAATAAAAATGAAATGGAACATAATTCTTATCCATAAAAACCCTCAATACTTTAGGAGAAAGCATTTAGACCACCTACCTTAGGGTCATTAATATAAAATCACTTAACCATGCCCCCAGATTCAAACCCAAAAATAACATCAACACCCCACTTAATAATTCCATAGAAATCATGTTTTTAGGGATTCAGAAAGGGAGAAAATTTTTAACCATGATTATTCCAAAAACTAACTGAATAAATAAGACAAATATACTCACCCAGAGCATAAATTTGAAAAAATAGAGCATCATGTGAACCAATATTGATGGAAAAAACATCCTTTAAGGAGTAAGGAAGCTCTGGTTTAGAACCCTTGATACAAGTGGTTTAATGAGGAAGAAAATTGGCTAATAATATTTATTTTGTATTGGGAAATTTGGAAATTCAACAATTTTAATGTTTCAAATAGTTTGGCATCACTATTTTGTAAACTAGGCCCTATCCTTGAATCATCCCTTGTCTATATAGAGGCACAAGTTTCATGGTTTTATATATAGCTCACATGGTCTGTAAATGTTTTTAAAGTCTAATAATTTTTCTCTATCTAATAAAAAATGTATTCTAGAATCCCCATTAAAATATTTTTCAATTATTCACTTTCCCCCTACATGTAATATGGTCATATAACTTGGTTAGTACTAAATATATTCCAACTATAAGACATGTACATTATTGCCTATTTTTAGATTTTACATGTCAAAAACCCTCGAGACTTCCCCAAGACCATCCCAACTCCCTGGAGGATATCCATTATCCAGTTCAAAATGTATTTATACTAAAAATAAAATATAAAAATACCTTGAAAAAATGTTTGATCTTACAAACTACCCACTTTAGAACCACTCTTCCTCCTGATAAAATATCCATCCTCTCTAAGACTCTTTGGTAAAAATATCATACCATTGATCCCTTATATCAGCTTCCCTCCCCCATGTTTCTTCTCGAACATTGCCATGTTTCCACATAACGTAGAACATTGACATTGTATTACCCTAGAAATCTTTATCACTATGATCCACAATAAAAATAAGACTCTATTTAAAGAAAACATTATTCTCAAGATCGACATCATCAACATCTATTAAGTGAGAAGGGTGGGGGTGATAGTACTAAATATTTTACACATAGAACATTATAAAAAATACCATACCACTATGGAAGATCCAACAAGTATGATACTGGAATGATCCTCTATAAAATATCAAACATACCTAAATACATGGATGTCAAATTTTCCTATTTATGAATCTAATGGTGACCCAATATTGGTAGAAACCTAAAGTAAAACATGACCACCCACTATAAACTAAAGAGGATGATTACATCTGTCAACATATAGAATTAATGTAGTCTGCGTTTCATATGTATGTATCAAGATTAACTGAACATGATATACATTCTTATACACCGGACTAGGTCCCAAAAACTATGAGTCTCCTTCCATATAACATAATGTTGATCTAAATGGTCTATAATATTTCACCTCATATGGTTCCATCTAAATGGTCTAATGATAATTTTTGTTATTGGAAAAATAAATAATATTTAAGTGTCTCTCTCATGTCAGATAAAAATCTCGGATTCATTCTATCAGTGTATCCTTTAATACATGGATAGTAAATTATGATTTCTTATCTGTATGTGTGTAAAAATCAATACTCAATATTAGATATATAAAAATCACCCTTTACAAACCTTTCCATAAGAATTAGTTATAATATGGATCATGTTTTAAGATGATACTCTAAGGCACCCCATGAAAACACGATAACTCTTGAACATATAGTTCTTCTATCTGATCAATGGCGAAAGTCTCTATAAATGAAACAAAATGGGACACCATTTTCAATTAATCCAAAATCACCCACATGTCATCATTAATTTTTGTGTCCTTGAAATACCTATAAAAAATCCATGGTAACATCATTCCACTTCCAATTTTGAATGGTAAATGTTTGTAGAAATCCAATTAGACATTCATTCTTATACATTACCGTATAATATGTGAAGCATAATCTCACAAAACATACAATGTCCATTTTCATTCATGACCACAAATATTGTCTATCAAGATCATTGAATATCATTGTCAAACTCAGGTCAACCACCCACTTAGAGGCATGAAAATCACACATAAACTCCCTCCACACACATATAGGCACAACAACACAACAAAAAACATGGATTATATCATCATAATTTATAGTACAATCAGGAGGTAGATCACAATAATTAAAATTATCGCCCAATGCCAGTAATTTTAGATCCTCATAATATAATATCTTGGTCCAACTTAGAAAAGACTGTTCAACAGACAATGACATGAGGATCATAAGGCCCCTCTTCTCTCAAATACTGATATGTATATCAAAATACAATTCCATCACCATCCACTCAAAACACAACACTAAATATTTCTAAATATAGTTTTTCTAACTGAAAGCATCAATAACATTATTCCGCTTTCAGATACAGTATGGTAGGTCAAAAGCAAAGGACTATATTCACATACTGTAACATCCCAGGTAAATAAAGAATATGACATTTTCATATTTATTAATATTTGTGAATAAAATATTAATATTACTCCAAAGGTAATGCTATGTTAGATGGCGTACCCAACACTCAACAACTAGTTTCTTTGAAATCTTACATTCCACACTAATAATATAATAATATTTTAAATGGTAGTTAACACCTAGCCATTGTAATGGCGGGAATTAAAATAACTAACTAAAAAGTGATTATATATGTTTTTCAAATATTTTTACTTTTATCCAATAAATTTTAGATGCTTAAAAATGCAAATGAATCCAATTTTAAGCATTGAAGTTTCTAATATTTTTAAAATATTGTTTTACCGCCTTTTGATGGCGAACCATTTTTAAATCTACCTTTTGACAATTTTATAAGAAATGTTTTTCAAAATAAACTTATTATTTTGTATTGGGAAATTTAAATTTACTTTGGATAAATTTTTGATATTTTTCTGACAATGTTCATTTTTTAATGAATAGTGAAAATACTGCATTTTACTTCAAAACAGCTTTTTCATCTAATTTAATTATATGGATAGATTTTATTTTTAATTGGTATTAAAGTGTATATAGAATATATTTTTACCATTTAATCCAATGGTGTTCATTGTAATGAATTACACTTGAAATTGGACAAAAACAATTGTCAAACTTTTGATAGATATTATTTCTAAAAAACTTGCTATTTGTTTTGAAAACGGGAATTATTTTTTAAATTAATTACTAAAATTTTGGTGTTTGGAATTTGGTAAAATAGATTCCATATTTGTAATCAGAAGGTCCAAATTATATAATTAAGACACTTTTGTTTTTATACATTATGAATAGTAACGACGATGATTATCTTTAATCATCATGATTAATTAGTAATCGGGTAGTTAAGGGTAATAAAATAATATCATAATAACTACAAATGACCCCAATATATGTCCTAATGCTACTGGTTGTGTCATTTCCGACCATGGGATTCCTTGTTCCAAACATTGAGACCCCATGGAATCCCTTTTGGGTGATAGTGACACTTTATCATTTTATTTTTTTAAAAGGAAAGTATAACCAAAGTATGTATGACCCAAGAAAAACAGTTTTATTTTTGTCTGTGTAAATGATATCTTAGACTATAAAAATTCATTATAAAGATAAAGATATTTCCTACATCATAGTATTTTTTTATAATTTTTAGACATTAAATAAAATAAATTTTTTATGACACCATGATGATGCAACGATTACCTCATTAATGAAAGATTTAATAAAACGAAAAGATAATGTAATATCTAAGACTAAAACTTGTCAAAGACTTATTGGATGGGTGGATTTAGAACCCTTATAACCTTATCCTTGAAATAGATAATTTTGGAACCTTTAAAATCCAAAACTCATTATATAATAAAGTAATATTTCTTGACTTTCCAAGAGTGCCCCTCCTCCCTCTTATAAAAGGCCCCCACCTATACCACCTTACCCACACCACTCAAGCAATTGTCTTGGACAAACTCATCTCATTTTATCTCTCCACATCCCTCCTTTAATCCTAGAAGCCTTACCTTAGGAAGACATCTCTTCACGAAACCCTTTTGGTTCAAACCAAAAGGAGTTACCCGATTTAAAGGATATTAAAGAACGATGGAGTCAAGTCGGACACGAGGTAAGGGATCTAACCTCTCTCTTTCTTTTTAAGTAATATCTTTTATGTCACTTAATTTAATCTCCTATTTCTTATGTTGGGGGATGTTCTTCTATATTCCACTTACTATACTTTTTATGTTCATATGATGAGAGACCCTAATTGATATCTTCAATCCATTTTTGGAAGTTTTAAGTGGCACCGTTAGGCTGCCGAATTTCCATAAGGGGATATGTTATCTCACTTTTTTATTTCCATGAGATTCAAGATATATTTGTCACTATATACATTGAGTGGTGTATGTAATGACCATGATTCTACTCTTTGTGTAATATACTCTCATTTATGGGTATTCATATCAGCATTTTTTGGTCCTTCTTTCATGGGGTGTACATTTTGAAAGTTACCCAAATTGGTAAGGGATTCTTTCACCCTCCTCATTTTTAATAGAATTCTTTTTGTTATGTCTATTAATTTACATCTTGTTATGTTGGGATATGTTATTATATATCCTTATTTCTATAAATATTATTTCCAAGTAATGAGATACCCTTTTCTCTATCATCAAGTCATTTTCTGAAATTTAATATGATGCCGTTAGGCTGTCGAATTTCTGAAAGGGAACTTCATAACCCGATTTCAATTGTTTGGGTTAAACCTCTACTTATGGATTATGTCATGCTATAAATATGTGTGGAAGACATCTGATTTTTTTACACTAAATATCCACTTTTATTTTGTGTATTTATATTTGTCACACATAATTATGTCATTTCTTTATCATTACTCTAACAGCATGATCCTTGATTGGGATTACATCTCAATTTCTTCTCATTGAGACATTTCTTAATGATATGAACTTTTATTCTTTTATAAAGTGTATATATAGACCTTTTTACTTTCCATATCCATATTATGTCTATACTCAAGTCATTTAAATGTTTTAAAAATTGTCTACGTTCATGTGGCTTATAATTTAATTGTTGAAAATAGAAAAGGACACTTTTATAAAAACATTGTTTTAAATGGTTTTAAATATTTATTATTTTAAGCATTTATCATCCATGTACATGTTTTTAAAAATGGTTTTAAGGATTTATTTATAGGGAAATTAATTTTTTTAATACCCTTTTAAAAGTTTCGAATTGGTATGGGACTTTGTCTCAATCACCTTTCATTGAGGCATATTTTGTTTTATACACAAATTTCTTTTATTCGGTGCATAAAACCCTCTTGACTTTTAATTTTATTCAAAAGGAATCTTTTTATATGAAGCGTTTTACTAAAAGAAAAAAGAGAATGTTTTTGTCATATGTATGTGGCGACAACAACTTTTCCGCCGCCGTGACCATTATTTGAGTTTGGATTCCTCTACAAGCCATATCTTTTTTTAAAAGAAAAATAAATACCATGTTTTAATTTTCTTTTATTTTGGTATTGAAAATGGTTTTGATAATTTTTTTATTATATCAATCTGTTGTATTTATATCTTGTTATTTAAATGTTGAAATGTTATGTTTCCTTTATGCATGTTTTATGTGATACGATTATGTTATGGTTCTTGGGCATTGTTTGTGAAGATGGGTGGTTCCGTGATAAAATAAGGGAAGGTGAGCCCGATATATCTCTTCAATGCATTGAGTAATGCAAAGGGGTTAAACTCTAAGGTTTCTCCAAAGATATTTAGGGAATATACTGTGATGGGTTTTCCTAACGTAACCACGGGGGTTACTCCCTACGTAAGAATGTTATGAATGCCTCAAGTTACCTTTATGTCTTATGATTTCTATGAGTTATTCATAAATCTTATGATTTAATGAGGTATGTTAAAGTGCTTATGTTTTATTAGTAAATTATGATTTCATTGATTCTTCTGTATGCATGGTCTAATATTTTCTTTCCATATTGTTATAACCCTTACTGAGCTTTTTATGCTCATCCCAAGTATTTGAAATGTTTTTCATAGGACATAAAGTTGAATAGGGTCAAGGATGGGATCAAGGAAATGTCAGGCTATCTAAGACAAGGAACTAGACATGACTCTTTTGTTCAAGAGTTTTTATTTTGTTAAAAAAATGGAAACCGAGTAGATGTGTCTACTTTGTAATCTTTGAGATGTAGTAGTTATGACCTAATTATCAAAAACTATAAACCTGAAAAGATCCTCAATGGGAATTATTCATTTAATTCAAGATTATGTAATGTTTAAGGTTGGGGCCTTATAGTTGGTATCAAAAGTCAGTTTAGATAACTCTAGAGGTTAGAGTGTTGTTTAAGCATAAGTGACAGGTTGTGTATAACCATAATGGTTATTATATTAGATAGAGTCATTGTTATTTATGAAAGTTAGAATGAGTTTTAGATAACTTGGATAATTATATCTTAGTGTTTATCTTCCTCTTTAGTACATGATGATTTTGTTGATATACTCACACTAACCTTTTTGGTTTTAGTAAATGGATGGATCTAGCAGACACCAAATTGACAATGGATTTGAAGGAAAATGTGGTGGTTCTCTGATTAATAGACTGGATGAAATGGGGGATTCAATGAGAAATATCGTGGTTATTCTAAACCAACTATTAGGATTCATGATCAACCACTTGAAACTTAGTGAGTTCTCTAATACATCATGTACGAGAGAACCAACTCGATGTGGAAGTTCAGGTAATAATTATAAAGGTAACCATTAGGGTTTATATGATCCTTACTTTTGAGGTAATTATGGGTTACTATATGTTATGATGGAATATGAACGATATGAGATAAACTTGAGGTTAAATTATGTTATGGTTATTTTTGAAGATTTTATCACTTTTTGGGGAATGTTATAAGAATTATGTAGTTTTGAAAAAAGGACAACTCGTAGACCATGTGACAACCTGTCTCGTCAGACGAAGCTACGGGAATCGAACCCACAACCAAAGTGCAACTGGTATTTATCGCCTACCACTGGAATACGTGAAGTCCCTGGTTATTTTGACTAATTATTTTTAGTTATATGATTTATGAATCTAGAATAAGTTTATTTTGGGTTATCTATGGAAATTATTAACCTATCATGGATGATATGTGATTAGGTTAATTACTTTTCAGTATTAGACTTTAAGAGCAACTGATGTTATTTGGAGATAAATACCTTTGAAGACTATGTGATTAAATCCTACAAATATTTAGGTTTCAATATTAGTGTGGTTTACTTCGATGAATTTTATTGAAAATTGTTTATCGAATGGTCTTTGTTGAACATTGGGTTTTGTTGGACAAATTTTGGAGATTAAGAATTGATTTTTTTATAAAGGATTATCCTTTTTGGGTATTATCTGATCTTGTACTAACCTTTTTGGTTTTGGTTTTGGTTTTGGTCTAAAGACATGGGAAGTATATAGTTCTCTTTTTTGGATTAGGTGATCCCCTAGAAGTTGATTATAGTTCTCTTAATGTGAACAAGTTATCCTAAATACCCGTCTTTTGGAGATAATATGAGTTTGTGTAAGAAATCTAGCAAAAGTTGAAAGTCAGCATGACAAGTAAGTATGTTTCCTTATGTTTTAGTTAAGCACATAAATAAATTCTTCAATTAAAAGTAATTTAAAAACAAAAATGTTGTATATTAACTTTTCCTATTGTGGAATCAGATACCATTTAACCCATCACAAGTTTGTGATTTTCTGGTGGTTAACTTTCTCCTAAACATGTTTTCTATCACTCTCCATCAGAACATGAACCTTTGTTTTTTTGTTCCATATCCATGTTTTCATGGAATCCTAGTATGGGTTAAATCGTGTGACCTTTGTACTTCACTCTCTTTATTTTATAGTGATAGTTTTACTGACTCTTGTTCCGATGTGGGACTTTCAATGAAGTTTCTGAGCCCAATTTTAAAATTGCGAGGACGCAATTCCCAAAAAGGGGGAAGGATGTAACATCCTAGGTAAATAAAGAATATGTGATTTTCATATTTATTAATACTTGTGAATACAATATTAATATTACTCTAAAGGGAATTCTATGTTCGATGGCATACCCAACACGCAACAACTAGTTTCTTTGAAATCTTATGTTACACACTAATAATATAATAATATTTTAAATGGTAGTTAACACCTATCCATTGTAATGGAGAGAATGAATAGAACTAACTAAAATGTGATTATATATATTTTAAATATTTTAAATTTTATCCAATAAATGTTAGAGGCTTAAAAATGCAAATGAATCCAATTTTAAGCATTGAATTTTCTAATATTTTTAAAAGAATATTTTACCACCTTTTGATGGAGAACCATTTTTAAATCTATCTTTTGACAATTTTATAATCTCTATTTGTAAAAATAAACTTATTATTTAGTATTGGGACATTGAAATTTATTTTGGATAAATTTTTGGTATTTTTCTGACAATGTTCATTTTTTAATGAATAGTGAAAAATACTGCATTTTACATCAAAACTTATTTTTCATCTAATTTAATTATATGAATATATTATATTTTTTATTGGTTTTAAAGTTTAAATAGAATATATTTTTACCATTTAATCCAAATGTGGTCATTTTAATCAATTACACTTTGAAATTGAACAAAAACAATTGTCAAACTTTTGATAGATATTGTTTCTAAAAAACCCAATATTTGTTATGACAACAAGAATTATTTTTAAAAATAATTACTTCAATTTTTATGTTTGGAATTTGGAAAAATGGATTCCATATTTTGAATTAGAAGGTCAAAATTATGTAATTAAGACACTTGTTTTTGGACATTATGAATAGTAATGACGGTAATTATCTTTAATTATCGTGATTAATTAGTAATCGGGTAGTTAAGGGTAATTAAATAATATCATAATAATAACAAATGACCACAATATATGTCCTAATGCAACTGGTTCTGTCATGGCCTACCATGGGATTCCTTGTGCCAAACTTTGGGACCCCATGGAATCACCTTTTGGTGATAGTGACACTTTATCATTTTATTTTTTTAAAAGGAAAGTATAACCTAAGTATGTATCACCCAAGTAAAACAATTTTCGTTTTGTATGTGTAAATGATATCTTAGACTATAAATTTTCATTGGAAAGATAAATATATTTACTACATCATAGTATTTTTTATAATCTTTAGACATTAAATAAATTAAATATTTTATGACACCATGATGATGCAGCGATTACCTCATTAATGAACGATTTAAATAAAATGAAAAGATAATGTAAAATCTAAGACTTACACTTGTCAAAGACCTATTGGATGGTTGGATTTCGAACCCTTATAACCTTATCCTCTAAATATATAATTTTGGGACCTTTAAAATCTGAAACTCATTATATAATAAAGTAACATTTCTTGAATTTCCAAGAGTGCCCCTTCTCCCTCTTATAAAAGGCCCCCACCTCTACCACCTTACCCACACCTCTAAAGCCATTAGCTCAGCCAAAATCTGCTCATTTTATCTCTCCACATATCTCCTTTCATCCTAGAAGCCTTACCTTATGTATAAATCTCTTCAAGAAACCCATTTGGTTCAAACCAAAAGGGGTTACCCGATTTAAAGGATATTAAAGAACGATCGAGTCAAGTCGGACACGAGGTAAGAGATCTAACCTCTCTCATTCTTTTTAAGTACTCTCTTTTATGCAACTTATATTAAGCTCCTATTTCTTATGTTGTGGGATGTTCTTATATATTCCACTTACTGTACTTTTTATGTTCATATGATGAGAGACCCTAACTGATATCTTCAATCCATTTTTGGATGTTTTAAGTGGCGCCGTTAGGCTACCGAATTTTCGTAAGGGGATATGTTATCTCACTTTTTATTTCCGTGAGATTCAAGCTATATTTGTCACTATCTCTGTTTAGTGGTGTATTTAATGAACATGATTATAATCTTTGTGTAAAATACTCTCATTTATGGTTATTTACATCAGCATTGTTTGGTCCTTCTTTCATGGGGTGCACATTTCGAAAGTTACCCAAATCGGTAAGGGATTCTTTCACCCTCCTCTTTTTTAATAGACTTATTTTTGTTATGTCTATTAATTTACATATTGTTATGTTGGGATATGTTCTTATATATCCTTATTTATATAAATATTATTTCCAAGTAATGAGATATCCTTTTCTCTCTCATCAAATAATTTTCCGAATTTTAAAGTGACGCCGTCAGGCAGTCGAATTTCTGTAAGGGAACTTCTTAACCCAATTGCAATTTTTTGGGTTAAACCTCTACTTCTGGATTATGTCATGCTATGAGTATGTGTGGAAGACATCTGGTTGTTTTACACTGAATATCCACTTATATTTGGTGTATTTATATTTGTCACACATAATTATCTCATTTCTGTATCCTTGATCTAATGGCATGATCCTTGATTGGGATTACATCTCAATTTCGTCTCATTGAGACATTTCTTAATGATATGCACTTTTATTCTTTTATAAAGTGTATATACAGCCCTTTTTACTGTCAATATCCATATTTTTTCTATACTCAAGTCATTTAAATGTTTTGAAAATTGTCTACTTTCATGTGGCTCATAATTTAAATGTTCAAAATTGAAAAGGACACTTTCATTAAAACATTATTTTAAATGGTTTTAAATATTTATTCTTTTAAAAATTTATCATCCATGTCCATGTTTTTAAAAATGGTTTTAAGGATTTATTTATAGGGACATGAATGTTTTAAAACCCTTTTAAAAGTTTCGAAGTGGTATGGGACTTCATCTCAATCACCTTTCATTGAGGCAAATTTTGTTTTATACACAACTTTCTTTTATACGGTGTATAAAATCCTTTGAATTTTACTTTTATTCAAAAGGAATATTTTTATATGAAGCGTTTTACTAAATGAAGAAAGGGATTTTTTTTTCGTACGTATGCGGAGACAAGGACTTCTCTACCGCCGTGACAATTATTTGAGTTTGGCTTCCTCTACAAGCCATATCTTTTTTTAAAAGAAAAATAAATACCATGTTTTACTTTTCTTTTATTATG
The DNA here is from genome assembly GCA_963277665.1 of Viscum album. Classification (NCBI taxonomy): domain Eukaryota; kingdom Viridiplantae; phylum Streptophyta; class Magnoliopsida; order Santalales; family Viscaceae; genus Viscum; species Viscum album. Next base: position 2,134,980,789 of record OY728143.1, read on the forward strand.
GTATTTAAAATGGTTTTGATAATGTTTTTATTATATCAATTTTTAGTATTGATATCTTGTGATTGAAATGTAGAAATGTTATGTTTCCTTTATGCATGTTTTATGTGATACGATTATGTTATGGTTCTTGGGCATTGTTTGTGAAGACGAGTGGTTCTGTGATAAACTAGGGGCGGGTGAGCCCGATATAGCTCTCCAATGCATTGGGTAACACGAAGGGGTTAACCGCTAAGGTTTCTCCGAAGATATTTAGGTAATATACTATGATGGGTATTTCAAACGTAACCATTAGGGTTACTCCCTACGTAAGAATGTTACGAATGCCTCAAGTAACCTTTATGTCTTATGATTTCTATGAGTTATTTATAAATATTATGATTTAATGAGGTATGTTAAAGTGCTTATGTTTTATGTCTAAAGTATGATTTCATTGATTCTTATGTATGTATGGTCTAATGTTTTCTTTCCGTATTGTTATAACCCTTACTAAGCTTTTTATGCTCATCCCAAGTTTTTGAAATGTTTTTCACAGGACATAAAGTGGAATAAGGTCAAGGATGGGATCAAAGAAATGTCAGGCTATCTAAAACAAGGAACTAGACATGAATCTTTTGTTCAAGATTTTTTATTTTGTAAAAAAAATGGAAACTGAGTAGATGTGTCTACTTTGTAATCTTTGAGATGTAATAGTTATGACCTAATTCTTTAAAACTCTAAACCTGAAAAGATCCTCAATGTGAATTATTCATTTAATTCAAGATTATTTAATGTTTAAGGCTGGGACCTTATACATAACCCATCTCTACTACTAGTGGTGTAAATTATGTTGGGAGATGATTTATGTGAGGATCTTATGGTTTTTAGAAATAGTAATATTTTAACCTAAGAGATAATAACACAATAACCATAATAAATAATCAACCACAACTAACTAAACAACATGCATAAGATATTTCCATTCATGTTAGCTTAATTTTTATGATCCATACACCACGACATGATCTCCCTACATCAATACTTCCAAAAATATGATCCTAGACAAATTAATATATGGAGTATTATCCTCTATCATTTCATGTGAGATCAGTATTGGTGTTTTATTTAAATTCACCTTTATATATATAAAACAATTATCAAATGATTCCAACTTCTCATACATTATACAATTCTTGGTCAAGCCTAAGATAGATACTTCCAAGCTAGAAAAGTATATGATGAACCTTTGGTAATAACCCTCAATTCCCAAAAATATAGTAGATATCATAAATTGGTTTTGGATTCTCCAAACTGACCAATGCATGAACCCTCTCTTAGTATATAAACACACCTTCCTTTGAGACAATTTGCCCTAATAAATACACCATTTCAATCATGAATTTATAGTTATATATCTTGGTGTAAAAAATACTCCCTCTCAGGGTACTTAATATGATTTCAAGATATTTGGAATTATCTTGATGAGTCCGGGAGTACACCAAGATGACATAAAGGAATACAATGACTAAGTGGTCCATGCAAAAGATGATGATTCAATTCATCAAATCAAAACACACCCCATCTACATTTGTTAGCATAAATGTAATCATGACTTACTCATACATACTATACCTACTCAAAAACATAGTTCATGATATCGTATAAGGTATAACCATGAGTTGATGATATCGTGGTCTCGATTTAGTATTGGAAAATATGTAGGAACCCATCAACTATACAAAAATTTCATCAATTTATGGTAGAGTATACATGTTCTTAAATGTTATCCATCTCAAATTCTGATAATCTATGCATAAAAAATATTTTTTCCTCATTATTAACAAACAAATTGGAGATTCCCAAGGTGACATACTCCAAGGGATAAATCCTTTATCCTCCAAATAGTCTAGACATTTATTGATCTTCTAAATAACTAATACTTCCAATCTATAAGAAAAATAGAAACTAGATCACCTTATAGAATCAAATAATCACGACATCAATCTCCCTGTAAGGAGGAAACCATATAAATTTATCATGAAATGTGTACAAAAACTGATCCAATATAGGAGTGAAGACTTTTTTCTCCACTCACCCTTCATAAAGAATAATAATTTCTATATATGGTATTATATCACTCAAAATATAATATGTTTTCCCTGGAATGCCAACTTGAATATCCCACTGTGCATGATGAACATGAATATCACCTTCAGTGGATGTGACACTCACCCTCCTATGGTACAATTCTATGTGATCCTAGTACATAACTATCCATTATATCCCTAATATTAGGTCAAAATATGACATATTAAGTATAAACTTACACAAAGGAGACATTAACCACCATCTTTGAAGGAACACTCATTACAACATCAGATACCATATGATCTATCCCTTATGGGAATATTGATCATCATAACTCCACACAAGAATTATAAAAAAAGACCTAAAATTCAAAAAATCTAATTAGATATAATAGAATGGAAATCTCTTGTATAAAATAAGTAACTAAAAGAATATAATTTATGTTAATATTACCTCGAATAGTGGATGGTTCAACCATCCTACCACTGGGTACACGATGAACTCCTATTCCACTACACTGAACTTGTATATAGGTCTCATGATCTATATTTAAATACTAATATAAAAAATTTAATTATAAAGCACATTAAATTCCAACTCAACTAGTATGAATAGAAGAACTCATACTTCAGGAAGGATATATGGCATAATATCCCTTTATAGGGTTCTGCATCAGTCTAGGGCCCCCATCATTTCCCATTTATCAAGGGTTCCTGTATAACCTTTATGTATGTCCCATCATACTATAATCATGATAATCCACTGGTGTATGGGTAAATTGAACTCGAATTTGACCAGGCATGCGACCCTAAAATATGATTACAATATTGAAACCCTAAGAGGCTAGTTGAATCTCTTGGTTTACCTTTCTATCACATCCTTGAAGACTGTTTTCATAATGATGAGTCTACTATATGATTTAATAAAACTAGAACACCCAACTGATCTTATACAACCAAAACTGATATCCTCTTTCATTTTACCCTCATAAACGATAGCTTGATTTAACACCAAAAAAAACTTCTATAGTCAGAAGATTTTCACTTTGACTTATTATACCACATGATCCCCACTTGAAAACACATTTCCCCTTTCCACCTTATCTCCCACCAGTGTTAGAAAATAATTTGTAGGTCATATAAGCAACCATAAAAATCCATTACTAACACAACACCCAAGGTAAAACTCATAAAATCAGTGGCTCAATCCTACCTTTGGGTACCCAGGTTGAAATAACCCAAGAAATTACCTTGGATTTCCTTTTAAACCATTCCCTCTGTCTACTCATACTAGACCCAATTATCCTACCATTGGTTCACATTTCCTTGTAACATATATACTTCCATTATGAAACTTTTTTTGTAGGGTTATCTAATTTTTCATATGTATAATGTATAAAATCAATCAAAAACTATACTATCTTTGGATCACCCTCTCTAATAACTTTTGAGGATGCAACAACTAAAAATCTCATTTAATTTCAAAAATAATCAGTACAGCCTACCCTTGGTCTCTCCCCATAAACCATATAAAATGGGAACAATTCTCAAGGAACGGGTCATCCCATACATTACCTATAACAAATGGGGGTTCTTTTACCACTACTAGATGCCTATTCTCAAACATTTCCTCCCATTTACCTTATAGTAAGCATCATCGTAGTGGCATATCTCTACATTATCAAATTCACATTTTTGGAAATATAACACAATGCTTCCAATGGTACCCAAAATATGGCTAACAGCTATGAAAAAAAACTACTTCATATGCATTATCCTTAAGTGTGAAAACTACAACACTATCTTAAGCCCCAAAAATCTCTTTCTTGGTCCATTGACAATTCACTATAAACAAACATCTATACTATATTATTCCTAAATTTGAAAAAATTTATCCACTCTAACATTACATCAATTATTGTAAACTAATTAAAATTTTCATTTAGGGACCATTTTATCTCTATTAATTAGTTCTATTTTATTTAAAATTGTTTCTTACCTATTTATCAGGAACCATTTATTCTGAACCAAAAAAGAATCATAATAATACATTATTTCCTAAAACCAACATGATTTTAGCCATATGTTCCTAAGATGATGCATTTCACATAAATCTCATGTGCATAAAATGATTCATGCCTACTCAGTTATTATGCTATACCAGTGCATGAGAAAAATATGAAGAAAAATATAAAATGACACAACTTGTGTGTCACCCATGTTGAAAAAATAACCAACTATAAAAAAAACATCAGGAGAATAAATCTCACCCTAATAAATTGAGTCCCACCCCGCACATGGGTTATATACGATCATTCATAAGCTTAGTACCAAGGACTATCACATAATAGTATCCCTTTTATATTTCCCAAATAGTAAATAAATAGAAATGAATAAAACCTATAATACTACCTCCCAATGTCATGGCCCATGATCCACTTAGTTGGTTCCATAATCCGCATCACCATAAGACCTCTTGCGTGACACCACCTATTTTAGAGACATCCAAATAGCAATGAGATTATAAAGAGAAACGTGGATTGACTGTACCCTATTATTAGAGTAATCCAATGACATAAATCCAAATAATAAATATTATTAAATTATAGACAAAATCCATATGTCACATATCACAATCCGAAACCAGGGAAGTACTAAGAAACCAATAAAATAAGATGCCATTTCAGGATAATCAAACGTTCCCCAAATTTAATCCCAAATAAGAAACTAATAATAAAAACCCAAAAGGGTTTCCAAAAGTATGTTTAGTCCCCTCATACACGCTTTATCCCAACCAAACAACTACTTTGATTCCCATTACCTTTTATAATCCTAATTTCATAAAACATTTTTATATACCATTGGTGTATTAAGAAAGGTGTGAGTACAACTCAAGAGGACACCACCAATCATTTCAAAAATAGTATTATGGAAAATAAAAATATCTTTGAAAATTGAGATTGAATTATAATAAAAGGAAATGAAATAATGTAGGTTTTGACTATCTAATTACTATTTATCCATATGAGCCTTAGGATCTAGAATATAGACCTTAATTCTATGGGTTTAGAAATTACACAATAGTGTAAGGTGAAGTTCATTTCTCATTTCATTCTATTTCATAGTAATAATGTGATATCATCCAAGTTCCCACACCATGTCAATATATATATATATTTTATTTTCATGTCGTCATCTAAACAAGAATATGTGACCACATTACCATCATTCTTAAGAAGAAACACAACACTCCCGGTCTATTCATTCCAATCCAAGGATAAGTAATGATATGTACAACCTTCTAATTCAATAATAAGGATCACCATGTCAAGCATAATTACCCTTATGTCATAAACATCATGTCCCAAATCAAAAATATATCCAACAATGTTTTAAATGGTTTATCATAGTTATATGTTAAACATATAATGAAAAAAATGATATTAAATATGCTTTACAATTCATTAATCTGATGTTTTATCACATTTTATACCATTTGAAAAAATTATCAACATAGACTATTTCAATATTAAAATTACATTACACAAAATGAATCCTTATCTAAAATCATTTAACACAAAAAATATAAATCCATATTTACCATTTTCATATTTTATGATTCTTATGGAATATCAAATTTGAATTAATGTCTTAAAAAACCCATTAGGCCCCATTATCATTATATATAACAATAAATCTATTTAATCACCTAAAATCACAAATTACAATTTTACAATTCATATTTCCATTTTCATGGGGATGGAACATCTCTTGGGAGACCTTTAATCATGGTATAACAGTCTACAATGAACCCAATGGGGGTTTTTAAGGGTACTCCATATTATTATAAGTCCCAATTCAATATTAAAAATAAAATAAACAATTTCACATAACGAAAGTGTAATAGATCCATGAACATACACATAAAATAATTTAAGACTTTTGGAGAAATAATTCAGACGAGCAGCCTTTTGGACATTGGAAAACACTCAATCAGACTTGTCCCTTGATCAATCCCAAAAAACATTCAATGCCCAATATATTAATTCCTTATAAAAGAAGTGTTTTTTTATTATAAAGGAGAGGAAACATTCAACCTTTGTTCTACCTAAAAGTTTATGAATGGTAACTAATAGACTTATCTAGAGCTTCATTCACAACCAATGATGATTTAAATAACCAAAAATCAAAGGATAAATGTTATTGATAAATGGGGTAGTGTCTAGATCATATTCCTTGTTTCAAGAGGTGTAATGAGGAAGAAAGTTGGGTAAAAAATATTGAATACTAAGAAAGATATATGATAAATTCACCACTTTTAATTTGGTGAATGTTTTTACCATACAACATTCTAAACTTTGAACTAAGATTATTTACTCCTATTTTAAAAGGGAGGCATGATTAAAACTATTTATTGGGAGACCAAATGGTTTATAAATCCATAAAAAGGCCATAAGTTTGGATTGGGACAAGGATATACAATTTCTAAGATCTCGCATAATGGGTTTTTCAACGATGTATGTTACCCCTTAAAGGACACACAATCAAGGTGCATGGTTAGTACTAATTGTGCGCCAACCATGCTCCCAACATTGTATGGAATTATTTTCACCTTCCTCATATATCAAACCTCATGAAACCCATAATCCCTTCCCAAATTATTTGAGTCCTTACATTACCCATTTCGAATAGTATTTTTACTAAAACTAAATTACAAACACTTTTAGAAAATTTACAGGATCTTAATGATAGAACCTACTTTAAGTGAACCATGTAAAATGATTGTTTCTCTCATAAATTAAATCATTATTATTTTGTTATGAATTTTTTTAACCAATCAAAAAACAATATATTATTTTGATGTTAATTTTAATTTCATTATTTTGATCCATCCCCACCCTTCAAGGTATCATCCCTTTATGGTTCCAAAAAATATTATGTATCTTGTCCCAAATACCTTCTCCAACATTATCACCAAAAAATTTCTAAATTATATTTTTAAAATATTACTAAGCTATTTTTTTACATTCTCACCAATGTTAATATTTATTCTATAAAAAAATGTGATTTTTGTAAATTTGGTAACTTGTATAGGGATATTAGATATATTTTATACCACATCATAAGATAATTAAAAAAATTATTATTTTATTATTTTCCTCTTCCCATTGTAGTATTTTTATAAAATTTTGGAACACCTTTCTAGTTAATTTATTTTATAAGATCTATTGTGTAAAATATATTTAGAGATAAAATTTTCTCTAATCTTACAAAAATATAATAATAATAATTAATCAATTACTAAAGGAAATTTCCACTTCCTTATTAATAAATGTGGCTTTCCAAATTGAACAAATTAAATTAGATTAACTAAGAGAGGAGCTAAATTATTGAATTATTTTTCCTTTTAATTATTTTTTTAATCATTTTTTAATACTTTTACATCTATTAGATTAACTATAAATTTTCATTAATATATTGAAAAATTTAAAGATATAAAATGAACATATATAATAAAATAATTTACATGGTTATTCAATCAATAATTTATGAATATATCCTTAGCATGACCAAGAAATAACCATGAACACTTTATTCACTTTAAAATGTGCTAGATAATGTTGTTGTTTATTACATTGGAACAAATAACTTAAGTTATCTATAAAATGGATGAAATAGGTTAATTGTATTAGGTGACTATAATAACAAATAATGATTATATTAGACTTAAAACTTATATTACATTAAGAGGAATATATTAATATTTATTATTTTTAATTTTCTATATTTAGTACACATGATGTATTCAACATGTCTTCCTTGGGAAATGAAAATATGATATAAATTATGATCTAAAATACTATATAAGGGTTAAAATTTAGTGAAATATATCTTTTATAAAAATAAAATTGAAACTATCAAGAAAATTTATAAAAATTGATTCCATATGGTTGAATACATAAAAAAATGTTTTCATGGTTGACATAAAAATAGAGATAATAAATGACATAGAAAATAATAAATGATCTCATTATGATTGAATTAATATTTCTAAACATTATAATAATACCACATAAGACTTATTACATGAAAAAATACATTAATGTATTGGAATATTCCAATTATGCAATATAGTTTTTCTCATGATACATACTGATGAATCAAGGGGATATATATTTTTGGGCGCAACCAATCACATAATATGTTCAATAATTATATCTTATGATAATAATTTAATCAAATTTAAATCATAATTTTTCCTAAATAACTGAAAAAATATATCTTTTAAATTAGAAATTATAAGCAAATAACTAATTGATTTATTAGTTTTCAACATTATCCTTATAACATAAATTTTATATATATCTGGGAGAATTCCTATAAAAATAATAATGATGTGAGGTATACTCACACAATATAGTATAAAAGGATATACAATCAAATTAATTTATTTCCCCCATAAATTGAATAGAATGATTATCTATGATAATTTCATTAAATAAAATATAGAACGATGGATATTCACAATGTAATGGAAAGAACCATTATTATAGGAATGATAATGGATTAATTATTTTAGATACCTTAATAATATTATGATATAAATAATCATTATTAACTAAATATAATAGTTTTAAATGGTATTTAAGGAATGAAATGATATAAAAGGCCCTCTAGATGTTAGGACTATGTGACATACATATTATATTCGTAATAGGGAAACAAAAGTTTCTTTAGGGGAAAAATCAATGTTAGTACACTATGAGTCAAAAGTGAACATGTGGAAAAACTATTTTTAATCCCCCATGGCCTAAAAATGGTTTAAATTGGTACATCATAATCATATATGATTTAAGAATTCCCACTCATAATAATATTAAATCTATAAAATTTTAAACACATAACATGTGTACTGATATGGGTAAAGGATATTACAGATATAGAAATATTTTAGTATTTTAAAGGCATAATAAGGTTATATAATTATAGGAAATAGTAATTAATCTTTAATTTTACAATAATGGATGGATAATCATTTATATTATTAATATATGACATGAAGAATAAGCAATTTTAAAGGTTTACAATCGGAAAATGGGGAGAAGATATTTCAAACCCTTACCATGCTAAGTAACAACCGAAAACACAAGAAATAACTCCTCATCACATGAATAGCATATTAGGATGAATAATGAGAGTTAAATATAGAGTATAACCATATTTAATGGTTTTGGAGTTAATTATATTGGAATTATTAGTGAGTATTTAAGAAAAATGTGTTAGAATTGTTTAATAAAATTTTCACTTTTCCTATAAACATCTAGTTTAGGGAAAATGTATATTTATAGGATATAACATTGTTTTTAATTCTTAGTATTTTAAATTTAAATTAGGTATTTTTTGATTTATAATTCAAATAAATATCCGAAAATTAATTATGTAATTTTTCTAATGAAATATCATTTTTCCCTATAGAATAATTTTCAAAACCTTAATCTCCATTTTAATCATTGGAAAGACCATTATATTTTTCAAAATTTATTTCAATATATTAAAAAACTTATTTATTTTAATTGGAATATTCTATGAAATTTATTCAATTAAATTAATTATTAAATCATTTTAAAAACATTATTACGTCGTTATTCATATTGTATATACACTATGTATTTTTTTTAATCACATAATAATTAAATGTTTCCAGAAAATTATCAAAAATACACTATTAGATAATTTAGATATATTGGATCTAAATTTTAAATATTCTTATGAAAATATTTTTTAAAATTTATAAAATTTTATTATTAAATAAAAATTTCAGTGAATTTAATAATTGCGTATCTCATGCTAATTTTTTAAATGCTATTTTAATAATTTTTCAATTTTTTCTATGACATATGCATTTAATTAAACTTTAAATTATTGATAAATATACATTATTTATGTTTATTATAGTATAAAACAGGATGTTAGATATTTCGTCATGATAATTGTAATTATAATGGCTATATTACTATTTCGATAACCCAATTATTATTTTATTATTCAAATGATAACCATACACATCATACAGACATATTAAAAATTATAAATACACCTCATTCTGTCTTCAAAAATAATTTATTTCATTATATAATTTTCCATTTCGTATAATTTTCTTTATAATAAAAATATATTATTTATTATTTTTATTATCAATAGAATTTAACTCCTAGAGTTTTATATTTTAGTGTTTCCATATATTCTTGTGTATTATACAACACTAGTCATAGTCATTGATGTAAATATTACTACTTAGTGCATACTAAACAACTATGATAAACTAAAAGACCTCTTATTTTGTAGATGTTATTGTAATAAATTTCTAATTTTTTATATTATAATCTAGGATATTATTTTCTATTACTATAAATATTTTTTTATATTGTTTTTTATATATATCAATCCATGAATAAGTGTTCTTATTTATTTATCAATGATTCATAAGTCACCAACATTTCATCCTCCAACTTATGATTCATCTAAATTAACCTCATCAAGTGACAATACTAGATTATACCTTATTTTAGATGCTCAATTTGTGATATGATCCCTTTGAAAATAGTTATTTATAATGGTTCTCTATCGGAAATGGATATTTCTCCAAAAAACACATTGAAAATACCTTTTTGCAAAGGTTTGATTATTTTCAACGGTTCTTTCCTTATCATAAAAACCATTAAAATTTTTATATATATACTTATTTCTGATGGGTTACATATCTCTTCAAAAGTATTATTTATAATGAGCCAATAATCACATCACAAATAATTTTAAAAACTTTTTGCAATGGGAATATTGACTTGTCAAAAAAAAATTAAAACAACTAAAAAATCAAAAAAATCAAAAAATCAAAAAAATAAAAAAATCGATAGAAATAAATAATAAAAAGAATAATAATAATAATAATAATAATAATAATAAAAATATGAACAATATAATAATATAAAAATCACAGTATATAAAACTTTAAATTTATGAATGAATAACAATATTCACAAAAAAGATATTGATTCAATGTTTAACATAATACATGTATGTAAAAAAAATACATAAATCACTAAGGATAGGAAGGACCACCTGAAGGAGATGGTGTAGGGAAATCCATCCCTTTATTATGTTCCAACCTCTGCATGTACTCCATCATCAACTGACTCACCTATGCATGCGCTTAACATAGATCCTCCCATTACCACTTGTACTGCCGATGAAACTTTTCATGCTTTCTATAAAGGGTCTCAATATCCTTATCCTGAGCTCAAATATTTTCCTCATACTGTGCAACCAAATAAGACAACTCTCCATGAGTCCTTCTCAAGTTGGGCGATGACATCAAAATAGCACTATAATAAATCTCTTGCATCCATCAAGAGTCGATACTAACATTTGAGCCATTCTTGAATGCACAATGAGTTCCATATATCCATGTTGTGTCATCAAATCTTGTTGCACTGGTAGCATGAAACTTGGTCTCGGCCTGACTCTAATCATGTGTATGAGAAATTCTAACCTCATATGACTCCTTAAAATTCTATTTTAAATTATAAAATTAAAAATATTACTTTTGGTTGATTTTAAAACTAATTACATAATGCTAAAATTTTTTGGAGCTGCCATCCAGTTGTAATATCTTTAATGATAGGGTCTATGAATATCCTCTTGTACACATAAAACTTTGTAATATCAGGCTACAAAACACCCTTTATGAAAACTAAAAATAATTTACATTTAAAGTTATATACATTATTAAATAAAATTACCTAATAGATATCGTTGATGAATACAGAATGTAGGACTACCAGCTTTGTGGTTTACCTCATGACTCCCCTTCTTCAGACAACCTGATGATGGTCTCTTATGAAAAATGTCTTCCAAAAACTATGGTAAAAATCCTTCTCAAACCTGAGAGGAGTTATAATTGGCCCGATGGATGCATCAAGACTTATCAAAAACTTTATCTATAACTTTTACTTAAATCAAGAAATAATTGACGACATTTATCACATATGAAGGTCTCTCAGGCCTCCTAGATAGAGGTCCTCATGATATCATAGATGATATAACCTATAATAAAAAAATAATTAATAATATCAATTTAATAATTAAATAAATTTCAAAATTACTATTATAAATTTACATACCATCGAATGATCAAACATGATTTTCTAGACACCAATTCGAATATGATCCAATGTCAACCAGGAAAAAAATCTATAGAATAGAACTCCTCTTCCCACTAGGTATATATGAAAAACTATAGTAAAATAGAAAAATAAATAAATAATTATTACATAATTAAATTATTGAAATTATATTATAATAAAAATTAACTAAATTACAAAACTGAACATACCTCTACATTTGTGGGTCAAAATCTAGACATGGAAATCACTCGAGAATTTGGTTAGTAATAATCGATATCTAAATACCATGACCCCTCTTAGTCAACACACCACATAAAACATGAGTGTTTGATAACATATCATTAAGATCATCACTAAGTAGTATAGCCTCCTTGAGTACATAAAAGATGCCATCATAAGTCTTAGTATCCATATAAAACACAAAATGGGATTTTTCATCAAATAATTGAAGATGATTATTATTATTTATTTATTTAGACTATAAAAAACATGTAATTGTGTCATTATTCTTCTTCTTCATAAAGATCATCATATACCACAATGTCGATACGTTCATCTTCCTCCTTGGTATCATTAATTTCTATTAGAGTTATACCTCCATTATCACTAGTTAATTAAAATTAATTTGTTACATCATCAACATCATCATCACAATCAACCCATAATGTTAGGGGTTTCATCATTTATATTCACATCGCTTCATTTAAATGATGTATTTGGAGTTTTTTGTTGGAAAATTCCAATTTTGTGCACTTTAATATAACCACATTCACTTTTCATTAACATATTATTATGACATTCCATTTTTATAATGCCCCACCAATCAATAAAATCTATTATATAAACACAAAAAATTTTATAATATATTTGATGTGGTTGATGAGGTAGTATAAATGGTTCATATATAGCTAGAATGATTTTTTTTTATTTAGATGATTCCATGGATTAGATGAGCATGAAATCTCTATCAGTATTTAATAAATAGAATTTAAACATCATCATATAATTCTATCTTATATAACACATCTCAATAATTGCTTGCAAGATTACATAAAATTCATTATCACTTACACAATGATGAGATCCTATTAAGAAAACACCACTATGCATGTATATCAACTCAAAAACCATTCACCACATATATATTAAAAGATTTCACCATTTTGGATTTTATGTAACTCAATACAGATAATCGATTAACAATTTTATCAGTATATTGTGATATCAAAAAATAAATAAAAATAAAAATATGAAAAAAATAATTTTATTACATTTATTAAATAATAAACAATTTACATTACAATCCTTTGAAACAAGTTGGGAAAATTGTGTTGTCGACATTCTTCACATGTAGCTGGTGTAATTTTTGGATATTTTTTCTTTATATAATCATCATATAATCTACCAATAAAATAATATAATATTATTATATAAAAATAAACAATTAATACGTTTAAGTATCACTCACTGTAAAATTTTAGTCATTTATTCACAATTGAAATAAACCATATGTATGAACCCTTTTATATTCATCATTTTAAATCCATCATTCATGAACTCCACAAAATCCAAGTTCTAACTGATTAAAAACTGATAATTGAATGATCAGTGCACCATAAACATTTCACTCATTATGGTCCACTGGGTTATGTTTTAAAGGATATAAAGGTGGAAAATAGTGGGAGAATAAAAAACAAATTTCCTCTTATAAATGAGGTTCTGTAATTGACCGTTCAATTGAATCTTTGTTAGAAATCATTTTCTTTAGTTTTTATATGAATCTATCATAAGTACATCCATCAGACCTATACTTACCCTTTATATTTTTCTTCATGTGGATGACATAATATTAAATGTACAACTGAATTAATGAAAGCCATTATAAGAAAAAATTATAGCATACCAAAATTTACATCAAACTATTATTGAAGTATAATAAGCGGATCATAGTATATTTTCATGAAACATGTGTCTCAGTGAAAAATTGAAATTACTGTTAGTTCATCCCACATTGAAGAATTCAAAGAATACCTAAATATAGTAGGTCTAAGTCTTTCTAATGTAATATGATAATCATTACATGTTAACCCGGTAATATGTCCATTTCAGACACATCTACCAAAATTAGAAACATAACTATCAGGTAACATCAAATTTGTAATGCACTGAAAATATAATTATTGGTTATCTTTAGGAAGTGTATAATCCACTTTTGGATTCATTTACTTCTTTGATCTGTCATTTTCAACGAAATCAAGTTCTGGTCACATGAAATATTTTTCAAGATATAATTGTGCCTTTAAATTATATTTGGTCTTACCAGGTGTATCCAAAACTATATAAAATATTTTATCAAAATAAATCTTCTCAATATAATTGACATCCATCATGTGATATACAAAAAAATCATACCAATATTGATGATCACAAAAAAATACTTCATTTAATATAATTGAGATATTTCCCAAATCCATCTCTTTTTTGTTGGTTTATAGTTGGTCCAAAGGTAATGAGTGGTAATGAAGAGACAATTTATTCATAATCAATACTTGTGATCATTTTTGGAGGTCCATCACTATCAATTGTACCTTTCTTGAAATGATTTAGGTTCCTTATGAATGGATGATTAATAATAATAAATATGTGATGGTCTTGAATTTTTTTATCCTAATAATGAGCATAAACACTTTTCTATCACTCATATAGTACATACATTATTTTGGACCATGTATACTACATCCAAATAACATGTCATATGATATAAAGTCACTAATTTTTGGCATTAGTGAATTTATTATTAGGAAATTTTATTACGCAGCTACGTCATATGTACTGAAACCATTACTCAAAAATAATTTTAACACAATAATCAATGGTTTCAAATAACCATAATTTTACTTTTTTGGAAGTCCTAGAATTAATAATGTCAAAACTATATATGGCTCATTCATCAACATCCAATGAGGTTAGTTGTACGGATTTATAAAAACATGCCAATAAGAAAATTAACTACCATAATAAACAAATGAAAAAAAACTATAATTAGAAAGACCATATCACATGTTATGAGATGATGAAGAAAACAACTATTCTACCTGGTCAAAATGTTTCCATGAATCAACATCATAAGGTTGATTTAAGATTTTACCGATTGAAATATTGTTATTTTTCTATGAAAATAGTGGTTTTGTGTTCTAGGAGATAAAAAAAGGATAAAATATTAGTTTATGTAGCATATACCTCAATGGGATAACAAGAATCAATTTAGACTTCACTAGTTAAGCCTTTTTATATCTTGATTTTTTTCATATTTGACAATTAAATAACTAATCATTTTCACTATAATTTATGATTAAATCATTTTAACATGAATGAATCTTATGATAACAGACACCCAAGTTATTAACACGCCTCTTAATGAATTTTAAATTTTTAGGGAAAACATTTAGTTTAGGTCACATTGATTTAACCAAAGAGAATATATGATCAAAAAATCTATTTTACATTCCATTATCTGATTTAATAGCCACAAATTTGGCTACTACATCAAGTACATTTATCCAACAACCAAGATATAAGAAATCCTCAACAGGCTACAAAACTCATAAAATCGAGATGGTTATACACCAGGAGTGAAATTCAAATCATACTAAGTTTGATTTTGTTGAAAATATGGACTAGCAATATCATATACTAATGTTTAAAATCGTGATAGATCTAGATCCAAATTTTAATATTTTTTATGGTGTTTCATTCACCATGTTGATACCAATATACAAAATCTTTTTGAAAACCCAAATTAAATAGATGACCCCCAACATTCCTAAATGTGTCAACCCTCCTAAGATCATATTTATTACACAGACACTTAATTTTACATTTTAAAATAAATTCTTGTTTTGATTATGAATAATATAAAATTCAACACCATCAATATATAGAAGAATTATACCAGAACTGTTTGAATTCTTGTAATGATTTATTCAATCACAGTCTTGTAATAATTAATTTCTATGAATTCATTATTTCTAATTTATCTAAATGTTTAAATATAAAAAATATAATGATTTTTATATAATAAAAATATAATTGAAAAAAGAGAGGAAAATCCTAAAATTATAATTTACGTGTAAATATTATCAATTTTATCAATTTACCATAAGTTTTTACTAATTACTGCTAATTATTAGTAATTTCCACTATTATTTACTAAATATTTCCAAAATTTACTAATTAATTATAATATAATGTATTTATTGAATTTTTTTTTGTAATTACCACTAATTTTTAGTAATTACCACTAATTTTAGAAATTAACACTAATTTTTATTAAATAAGGATAATTTTTAGAAATTAGTGCTAATTATTGCTAATTATTACTAATTGTCATTAATTACAACTAATTATTGTAAATTATAACTAATTTCAACTAGTTTATGTGAATTACCACTAATATATAGTAATTACCACTAATTATTATTAATTATCAATAATTTTTTGTAATTTCTACTATTTTTTACTAATTAATGTAAATATTTAATAATTACAGCTAATTTTAACAAAGTGATAATTATTTTTACTAAGTACGGTTAATTACCCATCATTTTTATAGTCTTGCTAATTTTTTCTATGTGAAGGTAATTTTTTTAAGTAATACTAATTACAACTAATTTTACTAATAACCCCATATTTTACTAAGTACCAATATTTATTTCAAATTTATAGTAAATATCTCTTATTTTTACTAATTATCACTAATATTTACTAATTAAAATTATTTTTTACTAATTATTGCTAATTATTACTAATTACCACCAATTTTTTTAAATTACCAATAATTTTTACTATGTGATCCTTATTTTTACTATATACCACTAATTTGATGTAATTAAAGTTAATTTTTAGTAATTACATTTAATTTTTCGTAATCACCACTAATTTTAATAATTTGGGAAAATGTTTAGTAATTATAACTATTTCCAACTAATTACAATAGTTTAACTATAATTATTGAAAATTTCCACTAATCACTGGTAATTAAAACTAATTTTTAGTAATTACCACTAATTATAACTAATTACTTCTAATTTTTATAAATTACCACTAAGTTTTACTAATTACTACTAATTTATAGTAATTACTGCCATTTTATAATAAGTAAGGCTTATTTTAACCATGTTCCACTAATTATCACTAATTCTTACTTAGTGCTGCTATGTTTTACTAAGTGCTTATAGTTTTTACTATGTTATGCTAATTACTACTATGTTTAACTAAATACTAAAAATTATCGCTAAATTTTACAATGTATTGGTAATTACCTCTATTTTTTTGGCAATTAATGCTATTTTTAAAAATCACCACTAATGTTTTCTAATTACCTCTAATTATTACAAATTACTACTAATTTTTATTAATTACAACGAATTTTTATTAAGTATTGGTTATTTTTTTTAATAAGTGACTCTTATTTTAATTAAGTACCACTAGTTACTGCTAATTTTTAACAAATAATACTAATTATATATAATATTAAGTAATTACCATCATTTTTAGTAATTACCGCCATTTTATCTAATTATAACTATTTAATATTACTTACCGAAGAGTTTTTGTATTTACTGCTAATTTTTATGAAATGAATCTTATTTTTACTAAGCCTGCTAATTTTTAGTTATTACAACTATTTTTTTATAATTATTGATATAGATTTTGTAATTCCAGCTATTGTTTTCTAATTTTTACGAATTTTTTCATATTACCACTAATTTTTACAAATTAACTATTTTTTTGCTAAACACTGATAATTAGCGCTAATTTTTACCAAGTACCATTATTTTTTTAAGATCTACGAATTTTAGGTAATATCTAATAATTTATAGAAATTACATTTAATTTTTATAAATTACCACTAATATTTAGTAATTAGGGCTAATTTTTAGTAATTACTAAATTTTTTTACTAAGTACCACTAATTTTTATTAATTATCACAAATTTTTACCTAGTACTGCTAATTACCACTAGTTTTTAATAATTATTGCTAGTTTTTACTAAATAATGCTAAATTTTAGTGATTACTACTAATTAATAACAATTTTTACTAATTAGTTTAAATTATACTAATTACCGCTAATTATTACTATTTAATTCTATTTGATGCTATTTTCTACTAATTTATAGTATTTATCACTAATTTCTATTAATTACCATCAATTTCTAATAATTACTACTAATTTATAATAATGACCATAGATTTATAATAATTTCTACTCATTCCAAATAATTACCTCTCATTTATTATATTTATAGCTCATTTCTAATAATTACCCCTCATTTTGATAAATTACCATACATTTCTATTAATTATATGCTATTTTTATTGATTATCTTTAATTTGTACACATTATAGAACATTTTTACTAATTGGTTTAAAATTATTAATATATACCATTACATAATACAAATTATAATTAATTACTACAATTTATTAATTACTAATTACTGTAAAATAATAAAAACTATTTTAAAATAATATTATTTATTATAAAAATCATCAAATTATTACTAAGTTTTATTAATTCTTTCTAATTTTCCTTAAATTATTCTAATTCCAGCTTCTCATTGCTAAAGTTTACTAGTTACCAATTTTTATTAAAATGTTTAGTGATTTTTAATAATTACTACTAAAATCTAATAACCACTACAAATTTCTTGTAATTAAAACTACATAATAAAAAATAAATATAATTACCACTAACAAAAAGTAAATACATCTATTTAAAAATAATTACTAATAATTAGATGTAAATACATCAAAATAAAAAAGGTATTATTTAAAACTATATTCTGCAAACTAAAACTAAGTAATTAAAATTAAAACAAATTAATGGTAATTAATAATAATTATTAATAATATAAAAGAAATTAAATTAATTAAACATTAAAAATATTAAATAAATAGATTAAAACTGAATATTTTAGCGGATTCCAAGATAAAATTTTTCTTCCCTATAAAATTTCAAACTTTTAAAAGATTGAGTAGAAGAAGAATATAGTAGATGACTAGAGGGGAGTTCAAAGGAGATGGGAATGAAAAAAACTGAGTGTTGGGGGGGGGGGGTTATATTGTTTGGATAATTTTGATGGGATTAATTATGAAGGGATTACCATTGCAATTAGTATTTGTTTTAATGGGTCCAATTACAATTAGTACTCACCATTAATAACTACATTGGTGATAAAAAAGGTATTTGAGATGGTTCCCCTCCCAAATAGTCTTCTATTGATAGTTTATTTGTGATAAGAATTAATTCCCCTCACAAATAATAATAATAAAGGAAGGTATTTTTAACATGGGTATCTTCCTGTCGCAAATACCTTTCTCGGGGCTTAGAGCACATGGCGCGCTAGAGGTATTTTCATAGGAAATGATTTCTCATCACAAATAAATTTTTAAGGTATATTTGTGATGATATTTGTTTCCCATCACAAATAGTCCTTGTTGAGGGACTGTTTGCAACCAACAATGAGATTATATTAAATAAACCATCATAAAGGCCCTTTTTTTCTATAGTGCGAGTTATCAAATTCCACAAAACATTCTATCTAGTGTGATGAATCTAGATACACTCCTTATTATAGATCAAATTAGGCTCACTATCACATGAGTTGGATTACTCAATGTTGGATGTTTTGGAGAGCATAATAAAAGCACTAAGAAAGGTCCCCATATTTCATGGATTTTGAAAAGTGCATATAAAGACAACTTTTCAAATTGAAAATTAATTGATTTTAAATTGGGCCTCACTGTGGGATTTTTTAATTCTTTCTTAATTAGTGTTTATAGAGAATAATTGTTTTCAATTTTTTATTCATTTAATCACTCATTAAGGGCACCAGATGAATCATTTCCTAGTATAAGTGACCCCATATCAAAATTGAGTGTGACCGATAGAGTGGTTTTTAAGCCTTTATGCGTCACTCCTATATTTGAAGACATCACCCCATAATCATTCATTTTTTGCATTCATGCTCACATACTATTGTATTTTTTGACCCATTTGAACATTATTAATAATGTCTACTTTTAAGAATGGCCATTTATATGGAGTTCTATGCCCAAATATATATATTTTATATCCCATCATACTTTCTCATTTCATAAAAATCACTAATAAAGGTAGCCACTAAAAGATCTAAAAGGTGGATAGAAAGGTAGCCCTTGTCATATTTATGTTAGCACTTAGAAGTCCCCCCTTAGTGCTGAGAAATCCATTTTCTGGTGATGATAAAGGTTGAATATAGCATAGTTCCTCAATATACATTTAATTATTAGTGAGTACATGTGTAGGATTAGGAAATTACATTTTTAACAATGAGATAAGAATGACTTCATGAACTATAGAGAGGATAGGTTGTATAGGTAAATGATAAGTAACAACTCTAATTCTGTATAAAATATTAAAAAATCATTATATGATATAAAAATAATTAAATTAAAATAAAAAAGTATAACTCCCATTCCAACAACATTAATAATACATGGTCCCCTAATTTGTACTCCATTTCCTTCTTCATATTATCAACATAAATATTCTATTTTATTTCAGTTTTAATAATAAGATTTTGGACTGCTCAAACTTTCTCTGTTGTCTCCACAATGACTTCTAGACCAACTAACATCGATTACCAAACTACATCTAAATATAGTGAAGTACAATACCCTTTCATATATAATGCTTCATATAGCTTCAATTTTTATATTGGATTAGATGTTATTCTTGTATGAAAATTCTACCAGATGTAGATATCCATTTTATGATCCATGGATGATGAATGAAAATAACCCCAATATATCATATAGTATTCTGTTCTGATTAAACATATTTTTAAGTATGATAGGTTGTGATCAAATGTATCTTAGTTGGGGGTGTCCATAGGTCAGGTTAGGTTAGGTCTAGGGGGATTTTGAACCCGCCCAATGAAATTTGTTTAGGTTATATCAAAACCATTTTTCGGCTTTGACCCGACCATACCTATGGTGGTTCGGGTGGGGTTCGGTCGGGTTAGGAAAAAATACAGTAAATAATAAAAAAATGTAAAACTGTTGATTAAATTAAAAATAAATAATATCTTAAAATTTATATTTTTTGATAAATATAATGAAAATATAAAGAAAATATAATGTAAATATGATGTAAATATAATGTTATATAATAATATATAACATAAATTAATCATTATATAACATAAAAATAATGGTTTAATTATGTTATATAACATTATATTTTCATAAATAAAAGGATATATAATGTATATATAACATTATTTAATGTTAATAGAATATTATATAATGTCAATATTGTGTTTTATAATGTAAATATAATGTATATATAACATAAATATAATGTAAATATAATGTAAATTCAATGTTATATTTAATTTATTTGTCCATATTATTTATTATTAATAATTAATAATTATTAGTTGTTAATATCTTCTTTTCAATATAAATTATTTTTAGTTATTTCCAGTTATTGTAAATAATTACTAATTAATAAATAATTATTATTTATTTGTTATTAATCATTAATAAACCAATTTTTATTATTATATATATATATATATATGTTTGGGTTAATGGCGTAGGGTTGGGTTAGAATTTTTCCAAACAATGACCTAACTTGACCTGACCCTGACCCGACCCAACTTAACCTAATCAGACCATTACCCATGTGTAATGCACCCCCACCTGATCCAACATGGCTGGGTCAAGTTAGTCCGATCAGGTCGAGTTTGTTTTCAACACCCATACTGTTAGTGTTTAGATATCTTTAATGACTCCTCTACAAATGTTCTATGAAATTCAGGTCATACTCCAATACAATTAATAGAGGAACAAATAAAAGAATCATAACATTGTTAATATATAGTCAAGAAAACCTCCCAATGAGAAGAACCTCCATAATTTCTATGAAATTTCTATACATTGTAAATCGATCCATAATAACAAAAAATTCATCATTCTTATAGGCTATTTTAGAAACAACAATAATATATTTTGTAGTTGTATTTTCCTAAATCCACCATAGTATAGGCATAGGTTTCATAAAAAAAAATAGAATTTGTTTTTCCTCCTTTACTTATTGAAAATTTTTGCATCATGATAGATATTCAGAGTTTTTCCACCATATGTTATCCCAACTGATGTTTTATCTTAAATATACTTACATCATAGGGCTGCCATGGTGTATAGAGAAATTTCAGTAATTAGCATCATCGTGTATTTCATTTTTGAGCTTAGATATTTATAGTAAACATAGTCTCTCCTCAATAATTAAAACACCAGCATTATATTTAATTTCTATAAATCTCCCATTTTATATGAATTTGATATTATTTTGTGAACCATATTCATGTATTTTAGATTTTTTTTTAATTTTTTAATAAATTTGGTTGTGCAATTACATTTAAAACGAATTATGTATGACCATCTTAAATAATTTCTATATCTAACTTTATTAAATCCAAGTGTATTATATAATTATCCTTCCACATCATTGATATAACTACACAATCCATCATACTTAATGAATCATACTTTTTCTTTTCATTCCCATAGTGATTTTCTATTACATAGGCATTGTCCTTGAGTTTATATAGAAATATAAATTCTCTTAAGTTGAGTTATTTCACTGTGAATATATAATGTAAGGAATTATGATACATATATATGTCATATGTTTAATCATAAAGACAATACCTCCATAAATATAGGAAAAAATACACTATATTAATCTATAGTTAATGTGTTGGATTATTTTCTTCAAGGGTCATTAATTATCTTGAAACATAAGTTACAACTCTAACATTCTTTATATTTATTCACCACTTTACATTATTTAATAGATCAATATATATAAAAGCCCATTCCTTTTCCATTGAATAATTTAATATCATTAAACTGATTATTAAATTCAATAGTTATTTAGAACTATTATCATATTCCTTTGAACTTGTGAATTCAACCACTTTTCAAGATAAATTGTAAAATTGTCCAGTTAATTAGGAAATATTTTCAACAAGTCACTGATAGTAATTAGTTAACTAAGGGAAAAATGTATCTTAGTCATATTCATAGGTGTTTTTCATTATTCAAATGAATTGGCCTTTCAAGGGTCAACATATATACAATCCTGAGTTAAAATATATTAATTTAAAAATACATAAGAAATCAAAAAATTAATTCTTAATGAATTTCTCATATAAATCCTTTTATATAAGGGATTCGAGAGAAATTTATAAATGGTTCTCATTCTCTTCACATCTCAACGAGTAATCCAAAATATTTATAATAAATACCATATAAATTTTAATCGTTATAATCCTTGAATAATATTTTCATTTGAACTATTGAAACAAAGGGTGAATTTTCTATTAAAAACGCATATTTATTCACATTCTTATGGTAGGTTACCAAAGAACTATGTTAAATACTTTTTTAATATTTATTATTTTATAACTAATTATAAGAAATAAATATTAAATATATTTAAATCATTTATTCTAAAAATGATATCATTTTTTTATTGGTAATTTTAATTACCACTGTTGAAAACCATAACAACATTAAGATATACTTGAATAAGTAATAACCCCATTCTTTCTACAAGCATGAAAAATACATAAAAAATGATTCTATAAACCTAACCTCATTTGAGAGGCCCTCTACTTTATTGATTTTTTATCACCTCCCTTTATTGACCATCATAATGTCCACATAGTTATCTAAAACTACACCTACTAACATATCCATGAAATACTACCATTCCATTGATTCTTTTCAATAATAATGGTTCAAACACCATTAATTTCTTACTATTGCATATAAATTTAATTTACTCTACTATATTTTTTTAGGATTTTAAAAAATCCAAGGTTTATTTCATGGTATTCATGTCCTTGATTAAAAAAATATTTGGTAATTTAGGATTCAAAATCATATTATTTAAATTATAGTGGTTTTGTTTACTATTTTTAGCCATATTAAATAATTGTTGTATTTTACTTATTCTTTAGAACTATAAATAAATAATTTTATTTATTTAATGAAATATTATTTTAATGGTTTAATTAAATTTATTTATCATCCAATATTATTATGTGAAGTCTTAGATCATACATATTTTTCTTACATAATTTATATTTATTATGTGTGTTTAAAAATGTTTATTTATTAAGATATTGATTATTTTTTAATACTAATTGATGAAATAATAAGATTATATTTTTTTAATAAACATAAATTAATAGTAAATATTTAATAATATTATTAATATATTGTTTATATTTTACTCTCTAATGTTAATTTAGAATTTAAATAATTTTATTTAATAATATTAACAGAAATAACTAGTTTTTCCTGTTATAATATTATTAACATTACTATTATTTTTATTAATGGGTTTATTTTACATGATTAATATTTAATGATTTTTTATTTTACTTTATAATGGTAAATTATAATTTTAGTTAAAAATATACATATTCTTATATTTGTTTTTTTATATTGATATAAGATAGAATGAATCATAGTTGGATTACTATAAGAAAAATAATTAACAAATACGAGGAAAGGGTTGATGATTTTTTGGAATTATCTCAACATAATTTTCCAAATAATGACTTATTTTATTATATTTATTAAAGTGTTTAAATACACGAATTTATAGATTCATGGAAATCAAATATCATTTGATTTTTATAGGTTTTAACATGATTTGTAGTCCTTTGATTTTTAAAAGTGAAATGGTATAGATTTCAGGATATAATGATGATAAATATTTACCAAATCATTGTTCTGATCAAATTGATAAATTTATTCTTAATATTGAAGTGGAAGAAATTTTGAAAAAAATAGTTGACTAAGATCATGTATGAGAATGTTGAAAGATTTTGTAGTTGGGTTATACTATATTTAATGTTTTATCAAAGGTGTTTAGATCGGCTAAATTCAAATCCAAGAAAGGATAGAGTGACTATAGTTTTATATAATTACAAACATTATTGAAATTGATAACTCTATATGAAAATGGTCTAAAAATTATAATATTATTATGAATAAAATAAAACCTCTGGTTGGAATATGGTATAAAAGACATCATTTAGTCCCCAAAGTCGATTTTTTGAATAGAAAAGATTACAATGATCTATGAAAGAGGTATAATTTTGTAACATCATAATATTTTTTAAATAAATTTTATGATTTGATTTATTTAGTATGTTGAGTTCCAAAAATCATTTAGTGGAAATTTTTTGTCCTCTTATAATTATAAATTTTGGAAAGTTTATTTTCAAATTCAAATGGTACAAGAAAAAATTTACATTACTACAAGATGATAGAATATCTAATGAAAATTATCTCATTCAGATGATTCCCTATAATGGAATAAAATTGAGTGAAAATTTCATATATATGTAAATAATTTTATAATTCAAAGACAATGGATGTGAAAGAATATAACAAATATATATTTTATAATAAATGGAAAACATAGTTTATGGACTTCTCTATTAATAAATTTTTACATGTACCTAGAAATTTTTATGATAGAAAATCTATTCTATTGATTATAAGGATTTGAGACAAAAAAATATTGGAATTGATATAGGTGTTTAACTGTATAACAAACCACCAATTATAATTCAATAAGTTGTTTATTTTTTTCAACACTCATGTATTTTGATTCAATCAATTTACTAAATGAATTAAAATGAGCTTGGGTTAGTATTTGAGGATTATTATTAAATACATTACAAAATTATTCAATATGTATAATACCACACCATAATATAGTTCAATTCAACATAGATAGAGGATACACATGATTATTATTTTAATAAGGCTCATGTTCAAAATGCAAGTAAGGAGTTGTCTAATTATATACTACTCTAGGGGGTGTGATCATTCCATAGTGCGGGGGATTTCAACATGAATTTACTAACCAATTTTTCCTCTATACATTATTAGAGAGATACATACCATAATATTAATCTTGGATGGGGTGATCAAGGTTTTTAGTTTTTCCCAATGGTGGGGTACTACACCATGATTTCAAGATACATGAAACTTTGTGACCCAAGGTAGTGGAATTGTTTCATGACACATGTGGTCACAAAGTAATCCACCACCTATGATATTTTTATATTCTATCTAAATATTTTAAAATGATAAAAAACTAGTAAATGTTGTTTCTCATTTTTCCTCTAGCTATCCACTCGACCTCCCTCTCCCTCTATTCTTCTTCCTCTAATGTTATAAATCCTGATATTTTAGGCAAGATAAACTCATCAATAGTCCCTAGTGTTCATCATAAGTAATTATATAATTATTATTACTTATTATTTATATATTCTTAGTTTTATAGTATTATAAACTAGATATCAGAAGTTGAATACTTATATAAAAAATTTAATTTTCTTATATTCAATGTAATATCTTCTTACAAAATTTTATTTGAGGGGTTATATTAAGTGAGTAATGTGGTTTTAAAACATTCCCATAAGGTTATATATGTTTATTATTTGTTATATAAGATTTTATAATTTAAAACATGTGTTAATTCCATAAAACAAACAAAACACCCTTTTTTTACTCTGGTTTAATTATGATCTGTTAGTACCACAAGTCATCCTTAAGAGTAGTGAATTTATTGCATGGTAATTGGTGAGCATAAAGCTTATGGAATGAATTATATAAGTCTAACATAAAGCTCATTAGGTGTGTCTATGATTCCCATATATAATTTTTGGAACTTTTTAAGTTATCATTGACCCTATAATGAGGAATGGAATATTGATAATGATCCACATAGGGGATAAAGCTTCCTAGAAGTGGAACCATATGATGGAAAGGTGGGTTTTAAACCTTGTCAATGGGGTGATGAATCATTCACCAATGTTCTTTAAGTGGTGTGATATATCATTAATCAAAATTTTTGGGAAAAGTATTTATCACTTATCATAATTTTTGTGATGGTAAAATTTCTCCACTATTTGGGGTTATGATATAGTGGGGACACATATAACCTTATATGATATGTGACAGTGTTTTGTAATCTTCTTGAAAGAGTTGTAAAAGTGATATGTCATCTACCATTACGAGTTTTGATGATGATAGTTAATTTATCAGATGATATTTAATGGAGATATAGAATTCATTGGGGTTATGTGATAGTAATATATAATTAATCAAGGATATATGACAGTGATTTACCACTCACATGGGAGAAATGTTTTAGTGATAGATTATTCACGTAGGTTATATTATTTTGGTGATTTTTCATCACCATGGAGATATGATTATGGTGAAAACTTAGTCACCTTTATTTTTGAGATGATGGTTCATAATTCATTTTGTATTAATTTGTATTTAGAACATCAATTCATCATCCCATTCCGACACAACATAGATAATGTTTGTTCATATATATTCCTCACTATTTATAAATACAAAAAATTTCCTTTGAAAATTTATTTTTGACTTATTATCATTTTATATAAAGAAATATCATATGTTTAATAAAAGTGTATTTTGTGGGTGGTCATTGGTGGTGTCCAACTAAGTTATACTCACACACTAAATAAAAATCATGGTGCATATGAAAAACTCATGATTATGTAAAATTATAAGTCTCTAAATTTTATGGTTGAGATGAAGTGAAAAATTTAGAGTAAGAGAGAAGGTCATGAATAGAATTGTATCTAATCGATGTTGACACTTATCTATAATTATTCGCTTTCATACTTATTGTATATAATCCACCCACAAATAATATTATTTATATTTTATGCTTCTTTGAAATTACAAGGGGTGATTTTGTTATATTATACGATGTTTATTTATCATTGGTTGCACTATAGAAATAATTTCCATAATATATTATTATATTATGATGGTTCTTTTTTTGTTATTACTTCAAAAATTATTAATGGTTATATGATTCAAAGTGTATAGTGTCTCTTCTAGTTACATGATTACCCTTTTTACTATTTTAAATACTATAATGTACAAGTAGGTTCAACTAAGGTCACATGTAATCATTAGTAAAACCACCATTCAACTAATATGAGTAGGGACATTATATATTGTCACCATTAATTGATGATTTGAAACTCATATGGGATGTAGATATGGAATTGTTCAATTCTTATTAAAATTAATATTTTCAACTACATGGAATGATTATTTTTAATATATATGTCTTCAGGAAATATAGAAAATAATTTATGTACAATTCTTATGGGAATAAATCTTTTTGAATTTATAATGAAGGTACACCATTTTATCAATTACAATATAAGAGAAAAACAGTATACATTACTTATTGATGTTTTTTTGTGTATGGATCACACTTATAGAAGATTAAAAAATTCATTCAATAGATCATGATAATTTAATATTTCATTAAAATATTTATTATTCTATAAATATTTTTATAGGGTGAAAAATAATTAATCTATATTATGAATGATAGAAAAATATTGTAAAGATAAATATATATAAATATAAAAAATTCTCAGTCTTTATTAACTACACATATTATATATATTCTGAATTAAAATATAACTTTGATGTGATATATGTTGAGAATGATATAGTATCCATTTTAATTGGAACATTGGTAGATATTAATATAAATACTAGGAATTGATTGAGTTCAATATGAGTTTTAAATTAAATTGGTATTTTACTAGAGTTAGAACCCAAGAATCAAGGAAAATAAACAAAATTTCATTCAAATTACAATAAATACTTCTAAAGATAGAAAATTAGTTTTTGTTAGTGCCTACTTGGTATTAAGATGCCTTAGGTTTATTAATATTATGTAAATAAATTTGTGATAGTAAAACATTTTATGAAAATAGGCATAAAATATTTTGATTTTTATGTTATGATACAAAAATAAGTATCAATTTAATTATGTGCAATACTACCAATCCATGTTTTAATGGCTACCATCAAGGTTTATTATTTCTCAAAAGATTTTTTTTCTATGTGGTAGGGAAAAAGTAATTTTAAAAAATTGTATAATGAATTATTTAATATAATTTTCAACTACAAATATACTTTCCACCTAATTTTATTTATATCATATTATATTTAATGGTTAATTTAGTAAAATATATATAGTTTTGTGGAACTATATTCTTATATTTTATGTATGCATTTTAATGGTATATGATGGTATTGAAGGGGTTTGTTTAGAATCAACAGT
Source organism: Viscum album (assembly GCA_963277665.1). Lineage (NCBI taxonomy): Eukaryota > Viridiplantae > Streptophyta > Magnoliopsida > Santalales > Viscaceae > Viscum > Viscum album. The sequence goes on from OY728143.1 coordinate 2,135,010,313, forward strand.
AACCAAAATCCTCTATTATAAAAATCTATATTTCAAGGGATGTGGTGGATTTATATTCAATATAAATTTATAAATAAGATTAAAATTGTTTTTACACATCTCACTAAATGATAGTGTGAATTTAAGTAAATAAGATCTATATCTAAAAAAATAATTCACCTATGTTTGAGAAAATAGTTCAGGCATATTTATACATCTTGAACAACAAAAATTAGGTTTTCTCATGGAAAAAATCACATATTAATTAATTGTAACAACATTATATAGAGAATAATGATATATGGGGACTGATTGTGTATAAAAATACTTGTTATATTGTTTTAGGATAATGTAACTAGGCATTTATCTATGTTTGAAACATTGAAAATTTTTGTGAGTGTTCCATGTTAAAACTTGATAATATGTTTGGCATATAAAATTAATGGCTATAAATTTTATACCAAAGAATCATAAAATAGAACCGTATATCAGAATAGAGGTATAGTTATATTCCATGAACCATTTTATTTTTTGAATGTAAAAAACTAAAAAATAAAATTTCTATATTAAGATCATATTATAGAGTTTCAGAACATATATGGGAGATTTATTAAAATAAATATCAGGTTTATATGACCATGTGTAAATGGATTATTGGTAAAATTAGTATTACACATGATGATTTTAAAATGACACTTTTTGATTTGAGTATATCATGATAGATAGGTTTCCCAATTATAATGGAAGCAATTTTAAAAATAATATATATTTTTTATCCATCAACTGATAGGTGTTCTATCTGCTTAAAATGAAAAATTAGTATTTTATTGATGAAAAATTTTATAGTGATTATGAATTATGTGAGATCTATATATACTTGAATGAATTATCAGATATTATTAATACTGATGGTATGTAAATGGTTCCTATTATGAAAAATGATCACAAAAAAGGATTTCACTATCTCGGTGGTAGAGCTCTTCCTGCAGAGTCGAGCATTTGGAATGATGTCGTGGTGTCCAACCCTACTATCAATTGTAACACCCAGACCATTGCTTCATGTTTGAGGATAGATCCACAGGTTTCTTCGAAGGATTCTTCTGGTATTCCTATTCATGTTCCCAGATCTGAGGTCACTTTCAAAGCTCAAATTCTCTTCGTGATCTTGTAGGTGTGCAGAATGCAGATCCTTCTAGGTTTGTTTCATGGAATGTGCTAAAAAATGATGTTGATGGGTTCAAGAAATCATCGAGAATTGATCCAAGATTGACGAATCAGAATAATGTGTCAAAGATTCCGAATGGAGTTTTGAATGTGCATGTCTCAAATGGTTGTTGGTTTGGGTTGGACAGATCCACCAGGGTTCCTCCCTTTGTATCCTTCATTAACTCCATTGCTGGGAAAATTCTCAGAAAGGGGTCATTATCCCATGTTGAGGCTAACCCTGATGTGTTTTTTGAGGCAATTGAAACTGGGAAGAATTCCCTGATTGTGCATCTTGTTCTGCCAAAGGGTGAGAATCATTGGATATTTGACAATTGTTCTGGCAGATTTAGTTTTTACAGGGTTCTTAGGATTGAAATTTTTTATATCTTGGTAAAAGTTTTTTTCATTGTCTCTTTCTTACAGATTCTTTCAAAATTCATGTGTGGATCATTGCATCTCTATCTTTGAGGCCTGGATGGCTTCACCTTCAAAAATGGTCCTTGTATTTCAATTCATTGCATGCAATGAATTCTTTTACTCAAATTTGGGTTCGTTTGAATAAGATTAATTGGGTCCTTTGGCACCCGAAGATCTTTCATGAAATTTTATGGGCAACATGGACTCCTATACACCTTGACAAGGAAACTAAGGATGTTCGGTTTGGGCACTTTTTCAGAATGTTGGTGGATATTTGTCTTAGCTCCATCTTTATTGATAAGGTAACTCTATCCACTCCCACTAATAATATTCAAATTAATGTTGGTATGAAAGAAATACTCTATTTTGTAATGAATTCATGATTGTTGGTCATTATCCAGAAATTTTTCGAAGGAAGATGTATTGCGAGAGATGTGGGATAAAAGGTTACCTAGCTAATCTCTACAGAAGAAAACCAGAGGGGAAGCATGTGGCTTTATCAACTAAGGACATTCTCAAAAATCCATCTTCCTCTAAGGATGATATGTTTGGATCTGACATTGATCCTCAAGTATCCAATGTGAAAGGTAAGGGGCTATTAGGAGATACATCCCCAATGAGAGCCTATAGTGGTACCTCTAATACTTGGGTTGAATTTACTATGGAAGTAACTTATGATACTAATTGTGCTATCACTCCTATTATTACTGGAGAGACTACCACTGTTGACAGGTCTCCTATTTTCAATAAATCTCTAAATGTTTTTCCTTGTGTAGATCTATGACATAATGATATTATTTACATGGCTCCTAAAAATGGGGCCTCTTAGTATGTTGGTTTCCACCAAGACATTCAAAAAACTTTTCATTCTTCCAAGATCTCTTAGAAGTGGGGTGAAATCTCTAAGGCAGAAGAGATGGATGGTTTCAACACCGTAAAAATATCAAACAAAGGTGTTCATACCTCTTTTAAGTATTAAATTTAATCTTTAAAAGAGAGTGTGATCGATAGTATAGATTCCATTCCTGCTCTCCCAAAGTGAAGGTCAAGAAATGACTATTCAATCATCCCTCACACGGTGTCCACCCAATCTACTTTTAAGTTGTTAGGTAACTTCAATCCTAATACTCTTATGTTTTTAATCAAAGTAAGTCCCACTCTAAATGGGAAACCACCGATGATTCTGACCATGGGAATAACATGTCTTATTATGATCTATAACCCTTTTTGATGGATGAGGAAAAGCCCATTTGTTTGACCATGTTCGTCTCCCATGTACATTTTCATTTAATTTTAATAATTGGTCAGAATCTTTGCTTCTGGCTAGACTTAGTGGTATAACCTATATAAATATTTTTTTACTTTTAAAATTTTCAAAATGTTTGATATAATATTTTAGTAGTATTTTTATTGAATTTATCTATTTTCAAAATATGTTACATTTTTTATTTTTTAATATAAAATATATTACCTATATGCATTATTTTTAATTTTTAATTTATATCATTTTAAATATTACAAAAATTAATTTCCTTTTTTCTAAAAAAATTATGTTTTTTAAATGTATTACAAAATTTATAATATTATTTTTGTTAACTATTTTAAAATATGAAAACAATTATGTGTTTAGTTATGTTTTAACATACCTTTTTCAAATTTTTATTAAAATTTACATGTCAAATAGTTTATAGATTTTCATTTAATATATTATTTTACCATATTTTAATTAATTTTAATTGAAATAACATGTCTAGAAAAACTATGGATTCATCTCAATATTATATATTAAATTGTCAACATTCTTCAATGAAGGAGGTTCTCATTTATAATGTACAAGATCTTACTTCTCTTCCATGAGTGAGAAAATTATGAGGTTCCAAAATTTAGTGTCAAACATATACCTAGAATATCTCTTGCTTATGAAATGTACCATATGACACCTATTGATTTCTAAGGTAATAGAAATCAAATTTTACTAATTTTTAAATAATGTGAATGTTTTTTTTGATTTTACAAATCAATAAGAAAATTAAATATTTCACTTTTTTATTATATATGTGTCAACCTACTAATATGAGATCAACTATGGGATACAATAATGTAATACTCTATTATTTTACATCAATTTTTATTTGTTCATATTAAATAATATAGATATTCTAAAAAATTTCAATTAAATTGGATTGAAAATATATTTATCTAATTTATAATATGTCAAGAGGTGATGTATATCTTTTAAATCCTTGATATAGATAAATATTTAGTCAATATTTACTTCAAATTTTATTTTTGGGGAATGAAAAAATGAAAATAAATAAAAATATTTTGGGATTTATGATGATGATATATGAATGATGATTTTTGAAAGTAAATAGTAGGATTAATTTTTAGTAATTATAATGTCACTTATGTATGGTGAGTATTTTTTTAATCATTAAAAAAATTAATAATTATTTTTTGTATCTTATATAAATGCCACATAGGTGATCTCATCAGGAGATCCACGCGAAGAATATTTATCCTCAAATGTTATCCCATTGATGTTATATATTAGTAGAAGAACAAATGATTTATAATTTTTTTGAGAAATTTTAATCCTATTAATCAGGTCTCACATATATATCCCACATTACCAACCCCTCAACTCACCATAAAAAATCGAAAAGGTCATGGATGATGAAAAAGGGGAATTATCTATATAAAGAATTAATGTTATAAGTTGATACTATTTTATAAATAAAATTAAGATATTTATCTACCAAATAAATTTTATAATAGTATTAAAATGTTTAATTATTATATACAGGATTCCATTTTGGAGAAAAATATTATGGTCTTTCATATATGGTTACATTAAGGACATTTTGGGGAAAATTTCTCAATGAAAGAAAAATTGGGCCACGTATAAGGATACATAGAAGGTCTATGTGCAAGAAAAAAGTTCAATAATACTAGAAAATATTTTTTGGAAAAAGAATATTTAACACCCTCACAATTTATGATATATTTCTCTTTAATAAATTTAATTTTTTTGATATCTTTTGTTTTAATACAATACTGAGTTTAAGAAAACTTTTATATACTATAAGAATATTTATATTTAATGATATAATTATCACCTAACCATTGAATTGGTGGATATTAATATGAATAAATTAATTTTAAAAAATTAATCTTCACATAATTATAAAATTAATTAATTGGTTATTAATTGGTATGAAATGAAAATAAAATCAATTGAAGGTAAAAAGATATTTTTTCTAAAAATAGTTATTATGCGCTAACTATTTTTTATCTTAATAAAATAAATTAAAATTTATTTCTGAATAATTATAATTAAATATACAGATAATATATTATTTAAAATATTTTATCATTCATATAATAGTTTTTATAATGTAATGAATGAAAGTATTTTCAATTATTTTATTAAAAATTAATTTTATTGAGAACAATTTTTTTTGGTTATATGAAAATATTTTAAAATACTTATCTTTCACATATATAAATTGAAACTTATAAAATATATTAAATATTTTTAATAGTAATAATTTACTAGTTTATATAATTTAAAGATAATTTTGGTTCATAATGAATTGTAAAAATTAAAAAATTGTTACTATGGTTAAGGTTAAAATAGGTTTATCTAGGGTTAACCTAAGTGAAAAGGTTTAAAATATAAAACATTATTTAATTAATATTATTTTTATGGTATTTTGAAATTATCATTCCTATAATCAATTAAATTTCCTTTTTGGGGAACATTAAATGAGTAAGACATTATAATATTTTAATATTTTCAAAACATTAAAGTGTTTCATGCTTGTCACTTATAAAAAGATGAAAATTCTCTTATATTACTCAAACTACTTGAGACTTATATAATGATAATACCATTATATAATACATTACTAACATCCCTACCCATTTCATAAATGTTATATTATTATCATAATATCATACATTTAACGATTAATGTTTAATCCAAAAGTGGTTTCTCAATGAAGAGGTGTAAATGTAAATTAAGTAATATAAATTTTATTTCCTCCTCTACTTCCTCTAAATATATGGAATTATTTATAAAATAAATAACTAGTTATATTAAATATTATTAACTCTTATTTTGATCATGTATCAAACATTTTTCACCTCATTTTTTTCAAAATAAAAATGATTGAATCATTCTTATATACATGTACAATACCACTATAATGTAGCAATGTGAATCATTTTACAACACCATGAATCATGGTTATATATTATGATAGATTTAATAACAATATATTATATTTATTAAATAATTAATCTTTATTAATTATGATATAATATCTACCATATTAAAATTCTATCTGTTGGAAAATGATAGCGTCATTATTGTATACGGTTATACTACCAACTCTATAAAGTGATGTGATTTGTTATCCATTTCCACATTACACTGATGGTAATAAGGATTTATTTTCTAAATATAAATAATGTTAATTATAAAATAATTATTTATTAAATGAGAATTATAATTTAATTTTATTTCATTACAACTATTGAAAGTAGATAGCACCACTCATGCGTATGTATAAACTATTTCCTCCATAATGTGATGTAATTCGTTTTTTAACATCAATTAATATGAGTAACAATATAATTGTATATTATTAAAAAAAATATAATACTTATTTCATGATTGACACTATATATATTATGAAACCATGAATATAGTTCAAGTACAAGAACCATCAAACTGAAACATGCATGGAAAACAACAATTTTTTAAATAAATATTCATTTTAATGAAGAAATTATAAAAAAAAGGTTAATTAGACATCATTAAGGTATTATAAATAGTATGTAATACAAGAATATGGTTTTAATATATTAAAAATAAATCAGTATTAATTAAATAATATAATTGATCATGTATAAAGTACGATGATATTAATGGTAGGGTTTATGTTTTCATCCAATTATATTTAAGGAATGTTTAAGAAAAACATAACTTAATGGAAATTATATGGTTCTTAAAAAAATTAACCCCATCTATTTTAATATTCTTACGTTATTTATGAATTTTTTATATATTATTACCATTTTCCTCTATTGTATATATAAAATTATTAAGAAAACCTATTTAATTAAAATATGACCATATTTCCCATTTAGTCGATGAAATCTATCTTCTATGTCAATACACTTCAATAATTATTGATTAATGGTTTTATCTAAAAATTAAATGATTTAGAAAGGCCATATTCACCACCATAGATTTGTTTTACAAAATTTTAAAATTAATATTTCTATTTTTTACATTTAAGATAAGTGTGAATGAAACCATTTCTTTTAATGTATACGACATGAACAGATTTTACCACCCTCATGACTATTATTCTGATTGAATATCACTTTTCTTTTTTCATTGGCTATCTTTAAATAAATGTATTTTCTCAATATCATGGTACATTTTTATTAAAATATTAAAAAATAAAAAGGATATTATCTAATTTTTTCAAGGAAAGGATTCAAGGATCTTATAAAGTACTTTATTATTTATTTAAATATCCTATATGGATTTTTATAATTCAATATCGATATGATCATAAAATTCAATCCGCTTTCATTATTTTTTATGTATTATGGTGATGATGATGATTTAAGGTTGATTCTACGAAATCAATTTCATTCCCCTCATTTAAATACATTATGATGAAACCACTATTAAATTAATTTCTTTTCCATGAGTAATGCTATGAGAAAATGATGAACTTTTATAAAACACATTTACTTTTCATGGGTTATTATATGATGATATGGTGATATGATTAATTTTTCATTATCTCATGTCAGACATATGTTTTGTTTATATTATGTCATAAGAGGGCCTAAAATTATATAGTCCTACAATTTATTAGGTATTGATAGATATCTCATTAGATAATAAGGATTTAAATGGGGAGGGAACCCAGTTCAATAATTTACTCTATTCACTACGATATTCCTGGGATTTAACATTGAAAAAGGAACTAATAGATCAAGGGGTTAACCAAATCCAATATTATAGACTTATTAGTGATCCTTGACTATTGAAATGATTTTATATGATTATATGTATTCAGAAAAATTATGTTTTATGCTAATGATATGTTCTCATGGTTCATGATTGATATTGACAATTCCACACACTTATGAGTTTATTTTTTGATTTGACAAGGCCATATTCCATTATTTATGATTAATTATATTTGACTACTTGGTACGATTATTGTACGTTATTATCATATTCTTAAACCCTTATTATTACCTTATTATAACTTATAACCATTTATTATTATCTATTATTTTTTACCATTTTGAGCATCTAAGATCAAATATATTTTATTATTCCATTCCATATTTTATGAAGAATATTTTTATGAAGGTTATGTATAAAATTTTTAATATGTGAGCATATATTTGTGTGGGATTTTGATGATCATACATTAAATAATATTCTTGTATATCTAGGATCAAAATAAACTAAGCCTTTATGGTTTTGGGGAATATTTTCTTATGATATGTATTGAATATTCATCTAAAATGATATTATATATATCTATAAAATTTTGGGGCCACCTCATTTGGTTTTAGAGTAGTGTTAAATTAATATTTTTATATTTAAAAGATATTTATTTATTGAAAACCTTTGGGATAATTCAATGTATAGGATAAAATCATGAAGCTCTAGTAAAGTGTATATTGTGTAGTTTTCCTTGAAAATACAACCATTTAGGGGATATTTGTTGGGGAATGTGTTTTTTTGAAATGATACAACTTTAGTTAATGAAAATGAAGGTGATTTATTGAGTATTAACTCAATATTCACTGGCGCATGATGAGAGGGACACAAACAACAGATTGGCCATGACACTCCTAGGGGATATGTATGGGTCAATTCATATTTTCTTTATAAAACATTATGACGGATTTGAATAGATTATAAACATAAATTGAATAATATAATCCTAATGTGTCATCAATTAAAAATAATTATAAATTATTTAAACATCATAGGATCATTTTTTCATTATAAAATGATTAATCACTATGAAAATTATTACACATACAAAGATTATTAGTCTTAGTCAATTGATTTACATAAGTGGGATTGTGTTAATGATAAATGTGATAAGAAATGAAACTTAAATATTTATGAGAATCTAAATGAAATTTGAGATAGGTTTTGAAATCAGTTGACTATGGTTACCCAACTCTCTCAATCATTGAATGGTAACATGAATCATGTTGATCTCCCAAATGTCAAAAGGAAGGAACAAATCAATATTAGTTATTTTATGTGGTAATATTCAGGTTCCCTCAATGTCTACTGTAATCCACTAATTGGGGAGTAATAGTTCTGTACCATTGAAAATAAATTTTATGCTATATAGTATTTAGAACAATAGGTTTTTATTTCATAAATTATATTATTTGGAAGGTGAAACAGATTAATGAAGGACTCTTATTAATAAAATAAGGAAATAAAGGAAATTGTCTCAATAAAATGGGATGTTTTTATGATTTTGTTGGTAAGTAAATATTTTCCCCAAAATATTTTCATGAAAATTGAAAATTAATTTTTATAAAAAAAAGAATATGGAGGATGATTCCTTTGGTAATTATAAGGAAACTTTCACTAGATATTTAGTATAAGAATCCATCTTTTTTATCTATCCTAGAAGAAACAACGACTGATTATTTAGTTGTTTGAGACTAAATCTCTAAAATGAATTTGATATCTATGAATAAATTGATTAATGTTATATAATGGTGTAATGAGAAATTGGAGACTCTTAATGTTCTCTTGGTTTTTGGGGAAAAAAAGATAAAGATGGAATATTTTGGAAATTATAATATCTGAACCCAAGGGGGAAATAAAATTAAAATTCCTCTATGTCAAATTTATGGAAGGAATTTTGGAGGAAATTTCCTTATGGGGTTTGGTAAAATTTTTATCATAGGAAAACAATTCAATTGATAAACAATGTCAATGTGATGTGAAGAGGTATTTCAATGAAAAGATAAGTTAAAAATATAAACAAAATGTACCATAAATACTTCAATACTGTAATTGTAAGGAGTATGAGAATTCGGCCAATTAGTGAAGGAATTAGAGGGTTAGTGGTGAAAATTTAAATTTCTAACCACTTAATCCTACAGAAAAAAGAAAATAAAATGAAAATAAAACTACTAAAGTGAGTCATGAGAATGAAGTGGTGAAAGGTACACATAACAACCACTTTATACCTGTAATTTTTATTAGATTATGGATATACCAAATATTTTATATTTAAATTTTTTTCTACGGGTATCAAATTTCCACCAAAATGATTATATGTTGATTAATAAGTAAAAAAGTTTAATATTATGATAATCACATCTGAAGTCTATATATTCACATTAATAGTGGTTTTTGGGAGGTAATTACTGAAAAAATGTGATTCACTATATAATTGAATTTTATGTTATTATGGTAATTGATTTTGTCTTTTTATATAGATGCCATATCAATTTCTAATGGGTGGAATTCATTACTCAAATTCTAAATCAACCAATGAAAATATTTTTGTGTGAGGATGAAAATGAACTTACAATGGAAGTTACATACATTATATTGGTATCGTTAAATATTATGGAGTACTATTTATCTCAAATATTTAGGGAGAAACTCATCATAGAACATATTTCTATTGTTCAAGATTATCCTAAATTATTTCTTGAAGTAATTCCCACTCTTCCCATGAATCATGATGTTTTGAGTTTAATACAACTCATACCTTCTGTTACACATATTTTATAGTATCCGTATAGAATTAAATGTGGTGTGCAGTAGGAATTAATGAATATACATTAGGAGAATAATTCTAAAAAATTCATACACCATTGTGCATCACAATGGTGCGCACATGTTATTTTTCTTTAGAGGAATGATGGATTAATGATTCCTTTAACTGATTATCGATAACATAATAGAATCTCTACCAATAAAAAGTATCTTCTACCCTATTTTTATAATCACTATGATCAATTATGAGGAACTAATTATTTTCCCACGAATAATTGTTGATATAGATATCATCAATTGATAGTCCAGAATGTTGATATATTTATGAAAGCCATATTTTATGCTATGGTCATTATAAATATATATTGAATCCATTTTTACTTACCAATGCTCATGTTAACTTCATTTATTTAATGAATAAAAAATTAATTGATTTCAATTATCAGTCTGGGGTACTATTTATAGACATTATTGTTATATATTTGATGAAAAAGGAATTTCATTAAGAGAATTTGAGGATTCTGACAATGACCATATGGAAGGGGATGTTGTATGATAAATTTAAAAATTAGGAATTTTACTTATAAAATGTCACATTATTGGGTAATATAATCTCATGAGAGGGTATATCATAGGAAACATCAAAGATGTAATTTATTGAGAAATGACTTATATCGACCATGATAGCATAGATCCATATTTTTCTTAGGTTGGTTTGTTATTACCAACTATTTTTAATAAATTTCACATTGATATATAATACAATATCCATGTTTAATCGAAAGGGATATATGTTCCTTTGTACATATGAATGTTAGAAAAATTACATTGAGTCGACTAGAAGGTTGGTCAGCGCACCTATACATACACAACCCTGTAGTAGATAATTTTTTCTAATAATTAGTAATGTATTAAGGAATAGGCTATTTTACCCCAACATGAATAATTATATGATGATAGATTATACCTTGGGCCCATTGAAAAACTGAGATTAAAATTACTTGATCCATGATTTAGAGTTTGTAGTAGTTATTTTTTCGTATAAAAAATAGAGGAATCTTCATTATAGTCAGTGATATAATATATACTAGTCATAAAATATTGTAGTACATATTTATAGACAAATAGTTGAATATATTCCAAAGGATATGGTTTATTATGATTAAGAATTATGAATTATAAATACACTACCACCCAGGGAAGGCGAACAAGGTTGATGATGCTCAGTTTTAGAAAGACCATTTTATTTTTTCCATGTTTAGGATTGAAAGATATCCAATATTTATAGATATTGAAAATATAGTTCTTGAAACCATGATGAAATTATATATATTATATCTTCCTTAGATAAAATCTCAACCATAAATAAATGTAATGACTATAGATGCATAGAAGAAGGATGTGTAACTTCATAAGAAGTTATGAAATGTTCCTACGTTCCACCATTATTATAATAGAATGATAGTGCTTAGGAACCCTGTATGTGCCCCATCAATGATGGAAACTAAGAATGTTTTATTTGATGCATCTCATAGTTCAAAATTTTTAATTCATCGATAATTTATGAATACTAATAGAGATTAGAATGTTTATTTCTGGTGGGATAACATAAAAATTAATAATGAGAAATCTATATATGTAAATAATTTAATATTGAGAGATTTTATTTTAAGGGTATGTTATAACCATTAACCTTAATAGAAAGTAAATGGGAAAAATTTACCATTGATTTCTTCATTGGACACCATAAAACATCTAAGGAGAAAAATTATATTTGTGTTATTATAGATCACATTAAAAATTATGCACATTTAATTTCCATTATATAATATTTTACACTTGGTAAAATTTCTATGATTTAAATTAAGGATGATGTATGGTTTCATAGAGTACCACATTCTATTGTATCTGATCATGTTCTGAGGATTACCTTAAGGTTCTAGATAAGTCATCAAAAAAATTTTAATATAGAGTTTTAAATTAGTATTATATATCAACCTCATAAAGATATCAAATCATAGAAGACAATTCATTGTCTAGATTATAAGTTGCGTGTATTTTTATTGTATTCTAATGGCGGTTTAGATTATTTACACTAGATTTAATTTTTTGTAAAACATTCACATTCACCCAGCCATATTGAAAGATCCTTATTAAGCCATCTATGTTAGAATGTGTAAAAATCCAATATTAATGGTTAATGTTAGTGATAAAATCTATTTATATTTGAGACACCTTAGGAAATTATAATTAATTTTTTATTTATTCAAAAATTCATTATATAAATTCAAAATATATAAATAGATTTATTATGATAATCATTAGTGTGATCTAGAGTTTGATGTGAGTGACTATGTATTCCTATGTATATATTCTTCGAAAATAATTATGAGATTTGCAACAAAATCCAACCTGATACCTAGATCTATTATTCATTTTGAAATTATTCACCATTTCAGGATGGTAAATTATCTCTTTACACTTCCACCAAAACTCTCTCAAGTAAAAAATGTGTTCAATTATTCTCTCTTGAGGAAGTATATACCTGATCAATCACATGTAATAAACTCAGATGTAAAAAAACTAGATAATTGTATCTCTAATGAGGAAAGAAAATTGGAGATTTTGGATTAAACAGAGATACTGTTCTGAAATAAGACCACCCAGAAGATAAATTTTTGGTGGTGAAACCATAAATCGGATGATACTTCGTGTCAACATGATGATGTGATGATGTAGAAGTATCCTCAGTAGTTTGTTTCTAGGTGATGAAATTTCAAGGAAAAAATTATCATAAGGGGGTAATATGTAACACTATAAGATTTTATGAAAATTTTCTCTTCATTAAATTTTAAGTGATTGTAATATTTCTTTACACAAAACACAGAGCACAAATGAATTGTGATATAATATTAATATATTATTATTTAATTTGATAATTATTTCCATGAATTTTTATGGTGGGGTAAATATTGAACTAATTAAATTTTGAAAAAAATATTATTTAAATATATATAAAATAAATTGACTTTCTTATCAACTGGTTGGAAATTAAAATAAATTAATTTGAAGTAAAAACAATTTTTTTTTGAAAAAAATATTTGTAATGCAATAATGTGTTTTTTATATTAATAAATTAAAATCATATATATTAATGAATTATTTTTATTAAATTTATAGAAAATATATTAAATAAAAGATTTTATCATACGGCATACTATCCTGATATGGCATGGAATAATGTTAATGTCAATTTTATGCTTAAAATGTATTAAACAAAAAATGGTTATGCTACATTTTTTGAACTTATTTTAAAATTATGTTTATCCAATAATATAAAATAAATCATTAAAAATGTATTAAATATTTATAATTAGAATAATTAATATGAAATAATATTTTCAACATAAATATTGTTCATAATGAATTGTAAAAACAATAAAAAATAGTTTGCACAGTTAAGGTTAAAATCAGTTTACCGAGGGGCTAACACAAGAGATATGGTTTAAAATATCACAACCCATTATATTTAGTTAATTTTATGGGATTTAATCATTAAACTTTATATCCTCATATATTTTGAAATTTTTATCCACTTGACTTGAGTAAGACATTATTATATTTTAGTCTTTCAAGAAATTCAAAATGTGTCCTCTTACTCCCTTATATACTGATACCACTTATCCTCTCTTACTCACACATTAAGAGAATTCAATATTTACCATGCATTATCCATATACATTTCAAAAATCCCCCCAAATTCTTGAGATGTATTCGCTTTCTCATTTTACCATCCTTTTAAGGATTAGGATGTCTTCTAAAGGAGGTTTCTCAAATAGGTTGTATAACTCTTAACAGAGTACATTCAATTTGAATTTCTTATTCAAACTCTTATAAATCAATTATTTTTATAATAAAATAATTTATTCAATATGATCTATTCAATTAATGTTTATTTTTATGATGGGTCAACCATTTTTGACCTCCATTTCATCAAATGGGAAATAAAAGTATCATTCGTGCATATGTGTAAATTATCTACTCCACATAGAGATATAATTAATTATCCATTACCATAATTCATAGTTGGTTATTATAATGGATTTAATTTTTTAAATAATATATTTAGGTTATAATTACTATTATATAATTTTAATATCATACCTACCTTATTTCTATTCCATGAATTGTAAAATGATAACTTCACTCAAACATACAAGTGGACTACCACCTCCACAAAGTAATGTGATTATCTATTCCTTTATCCTTTACATGGAATGTAATAATTATATATACAATTAATATATATGATAATAATGATATAATAATTATTTAGTGAAGGTGATTTATAATTTACCTTTATTTTTACAACTATCAAAAAGTGAAAACCTCACTGATGTATATGTACAGAATACCATCCCCATGAAGTGATGTAGTTAATTTTTTTCCATCACATTAGTATGAATTGTTATAAATGTGTACATGATAATTAAATATTATACTTACATGATTATTCATATTCTGAAAGTGATATAACAATAAATGTGGTGTATATTTCAAATCCTTCGAACCGAACCATCAATTTTAAATAGAATAGTTTTCACTCAAATATTCATTTAAATGATAAAATTTGTAATAAAAGGATATTTAGAAATTAAAAAGTAATTATCTATATAATATTTATGTATTAATACTATTCTATCATATATGTATACTAAATTTATATTTACTATACATGTGATTTGAATGCATATGAAGCAGTAAAGAACATGAGGTAAGAGTTTATATTACAAATATCCACATTTTATGGATTTTTTATGCTAAATTTACACTTAGTTAAATTATGAAACACCCCATTATTATATATATAATTCCATCAAAAAAATTTTTATGTATTCAAGAGCATGCTTTATATGCCACCTGAATTTTAAATAAATAATGATATTGTAATACATTATAACCTAGAATTTAAATTAGTATGGTTGAAATGTAATAAACACATTATGAAGATATAGTATAAATGTTTTTGAAGAATAAAAATATATTTATTAATTCATAATAAATAACCACTCAATATTTCAGAAAGTTATTTTATGCTTCAATAATATATTCCCTTTAAAGGTTGTTTATATTGATATTTTTTCATAGAAATTATAATTAATTCCAAAAAATTTATTCATTTTTTTGATTAAATAAATTTATTTTTTTAAATTCACATATCAATATTATATTACACTTCATATTTATGATTTTCCGAAAATGAATAATTTCTTTGGGAATAGAGAAAATATTGATGTTTTTATAAAAGCTATAATTTATTTTTGAGTAAAAGTTTCAATATGTTTTATATTTGATCATAATGTATCCTAGGTATATATTAATTATAATTTAACTATTTAATTACTTTTTATTAATAATTATATTTCCTTCAAATATAAGTTAACTTTTTCCTTAAAGTAAATTTTCTAGGAAACTATTTTTTTGCATGCAATGCTTGTGTTTATTAAAATTTTAAATTATTAAAAATTTATTAATTTATATAATGTGATTTATATATTATATATTAAATAAAATGTTTAAACATTTATTTTACTATTTTTTTTATAATTAATAGAATGGAATTGTTTTGTGTTTTATGCATAAAAATGCATTTTTCTAAAAAATGTTTTCATTTCTGTTCACATGATTATTTAAAATTAAAATCGTCTATTTATATAAAATTAATATATTATAATGTATTTTTAATCAAAATAATTAATGTAATTTAAAATGTTCGACTTAATTTTTGTTCATAGTGTGTAGTAAAAATTAGAACCTTTTCTTTCAATGCTTAAGGATACAATACATTTACTGGGGGATAAACCAAGATATAAGTGTAGGATAGTTCCGCATACAGATATAATTATTCTTGTATCATGATATTTCATCCTTATCTTATTTAAACTTTTAACCCTTGGTCATTTGATTACACTTTTACAAGAAGGTTACCTTTCTGTATTGGAATTTTTTTATATACCATGTGTGTACCTGCCTTAATTTATAAAAGGTAACATCTACTCCAAAATTATTTATAGAATTTTATCATAATAAATTGATAATAACTATTAAAAAGCCTTTTAATATTTCTTCCCTTAAAGTTTTTTCTTATTTTCTTCTCATAATACCAATCCTTCAAGGTTTATGATGTAATCCAAATGAGGCCTCTCAAAGAAGGTGCATAATTCTTAGCCAATATCATTCAATTTTATTTCTTTTTATATAGATGATAAACATAATTTATTGATAAAACATGATTAATATATTATAAGAAATATTCTTATATTTTATTATGTGGATTTTTAACTATTCACCACCTCTTCTCCATCAAAAGAGAGATGAAAGCATCGCTTGTGCATATGAGTTGACTACTGCCTCTATCTAGAAATATGGTTAATTTAATAGCATGATACTTTATGGTTGGTTATTATGTAATATTTAATATATATATATAGATTTATATATGATATTTTTTATATAATAATGTTTCTATACAGGTTGATTATTATTTATCTTTCGTTATTTCTATCCATTGAAAATGGCATGAACCCTCATGTGTATGTACCTACTATCATCTCCAAGTAGTGATATAATTAGTTTTCATCACAAAATTATATTAATGGTTATTAATATATATAAAACAAATATATATGGTATTTATATCATTATTAACATTCGATAGTTGAAGGAACCACGATCAAAGTTAAAAGACTATAACTGTCGAACCAAAACAATCATGAGAAGTGAACCCGTTAACAAAAAAAATGATGATTATGATGAATTATTGATAATTAATGGGTGAAAATATTCTATTATTTAAACATATATAATAACTTATGTATGAATAGTATTATTTTATATAAGGATATTTTTTTTATTTAAATAGAGAATAATATTATTATGAAGGAAGACAGAAATGAGGTAATGGTTTCTCATATGACTTTTATTTTTATGATACATCTTCCTTATTCACCAATTGATTCATTCATGTGGTGTATATAATACCACACTTAGATGATATATTATTAATATTTTTATATTCACATCAATAAAATTTATGCTTTATGTTATTCCTTATAGGGTTTATAATTCAAAAGATACCCAAGTTGTAAGTGTTTTATGTTACAATATCATTTTTAATAGGATTATTTAGAAATAAATTTTATGATGAAAAAATTATATGATTTTTATCCCCCTATATAATTTTTTATTCGGATTTTATTTCAATATATCAGATGTTTTTCATTCATTTTCATCTATTAGTATACTCCGGAGTCTAAAAGAATGTTTTTAATGAAATCTTACTACAATTATCTCTTCGACTGAGAATATCTTCATCCATATCTATATTTTCTTTAAAATATTTTAATGATAATTTTCAAAATTATAATAATATTCATTAAATTTATTTTCTCAATTTTATTAATTTCAATAAAAATATTTTGAAGGAATATTCTTTTCATTTTCTAAATGAGGTACTTTTATCTTTTTACAAAAAAATGGGAATGGAATTTTGGTTTCAATGTACACCGCATGAATATATTTCAAAGATACCATGAATATAAATTTATTTTAATGTTGAATTATAAGTTTCCATACTTATTTTCACTTAAAATATTTTCAATAATATATCTGAAATTTTTATTTATTTAATTAGTGAATTTAAAATGAAGAATATATTTTTATCCAGAATTGTTCTACTACTATATTAAAGGCATTTTGTTCTATAACATCTTCATTTGATGTTACATATGATTTAATAAGGATATGATCCATTATTACCCTCATTATTATTTATCTATATTTTTTATGATTATGGTGTAGAAATGTTTATGAAATTCATTTCCTTTCCACGAGTTATGTTATAATAATATGAATAATTTTTTAAGACCCATTGGATCACATATGTATTGTTTTCATTATGTGATGGATGTGACTGAAATTATACATCCCTATAAAAAATTTGGTTATAAATGATATCCATGAGATAATAAGGATATTTATGGGGAGTGAACCTAGTTCAGTAAGAGAATTTTTCTGATAAGATAATATTGGGAGTGAACCTTTAGTAAGGATATGATGTAATAGGGAGTAAACAAAATCCATTATGATATTCATGGGAGTGTAAATGGTATATGGAAATCATTTTCAATTCATATATTTAAGGAAAAAATATTCTTTATACTTATATAATTATCCCATGGATCATGATTTATTATTGGTGACTCCACACTTTTATTTTTCATTTATTTTGAATAAAAAATCTTATTATATGATTCATGATTTTCTATCATTGATTGATTGTGTATAATTAATGTAATTTTAGTTCTTGTTCTTATACCCTAATATGATTATATTGTTCACACTTATGATCATTTTTGTTATCTCTTACATATACCCATACTGAGCATCTAAACTCACCCTTTCTTATGTTTCCCTTCTATAGGTTATGAATAATGGATTTACATATGATATGTGTAAGAAAATTTAAAATTAAAAAATACATAATTGTAAATGAGGTATATATTTCTAATAAAAGTTTTTTATGTATCCAATATTGAAATGTCACTAGACCTTTATAGTTATTTTATGAATCTAGTTTTTATGTGATGAATATTCTATTAAAAAGATATTGTATTTATATATAAAAACTATAGGTGACTATAATGGGTATCTGAGAAAGGTTTTGTTACATTTTGAATCTTGGAGGAAAAACCTCTAGTAAGAGCCCATAGGATATTAATAGGTATAGGATAATATCCTATATTATTATAACTATAGGATTTTGGTTTTCAAATAATTTAATTCCCGATCTAGATACTTGAATTTGGATGGAGGTGTAACATAAATTCACTTAGCGATAATAACTATCGATGGGGAAAACTATGCATTAACTTAATAATCACTGATTCATTATGAGTTGACCTAAGACTATAAACATAGATAGACACTCCATGGTTATATGGTTGGGTTATTTGAAAATTTCATTTGAACTATTTTTTATTATTGAATGTATGACCTCCAAGGATAAGTGAGGTTAATCATAATGTTTTGTTTATTGAAAATGTAGTGTCAAGATTTAAACATCATATACATTATTTTCATGATTATATGATTTACCACTATGATTATTTTTCCCACACTATTATTTTTTATTTTATCCAATGGATTTAACTAAATGGAAGATTTTTAATGCTTATTATGATGGAAAATACACTAATTAGGCCCTCATGAGAAACCAAATATTATAGGAACATGAATGATTTTTTTTTTGTGTATACAAAACCTTCTCAATACATGATTCATTTTGAGTATCCAAATTAGAAAATAAGGGAACAATATATTATTATTTCCTTCATAAGGAAATTTGCACTTTATTTTAGTGGTTTTTTGATCCAATAATCATTGAGTAATGAATCCGTACACTAAATATATTTTTTTCTCCAGTTCTTATAACATGAAATAATTATCATAGTTATTTCTTGTGTTTAAGAGAATGTGGATTCATGGATTAATCTTATAAATGATATTATGAAATGTGATAAAATTTACTCCTTGGAATGGGATTTTTTATGATTTATTTTTTTTAAAAATAAATTCTCCATATTCATAATGAGAAAATGGAAAAGAGATTTCACGAGATTAATAATAATAATGTTGAATCTGTTGGTAGATATGAGATTAATTTTATATGAATCCTGAGGTATGATTCTTTTATTTTCATTAAACTAGTAAGTATGTTTGATTGGTTGTTTAGTGGATTAAAATCAAGTATTTAATGGTTTTTAGAGATATGATACATAAAAAACTATTATCAAATCCATCAATGTGAAAATTGATATTGGAGTCACCCATCAATCAAATGGTTTTGATAATAAAATTAATATAAAATCTAATGGAAATTCTAATAATACAACCATAGAGAGAAGAATATGAGTTTTATATTTTTCTATATGTGGAATGATCCATGGAGTAATTTTTCATAAGGGGACCTATAAATTTTTTAATTGTTGAAAATAATGATATCAAAAAAAAATTCTAATGTAATGAAAATAATTTAGCTAATTAAGCTGGTAGAGTAAAAGATAAAAAATTATAACATCCACAATTCAATGTAATAATTATAAGAAGCATGGAAATTATCCCAACCATTGAATGATACTGAGGGATAATTATGATGATCGATGTTAGAAACCTCATACACCCAAATATAAATGGAAATATATTACGATCATTATTATCTATTTGTGGTGATATAATGAAGTGGATAAAGGTACACATTCCATTCACTCATGAACTTATAATTTCTTCTTTGCTTATAGTTATACCCACTCAGTTATATAAAAAGTATTTCTAAGGGTATCAAATTACCAACCCAATTAATTGATAATGGATTAGTAGTAAAAACTTTTAATGGTACGATAATACCATCTCAAGAATAGTATTCTTCCACAATTTATGTTTTTGGGAATGTTTTCCCTGGGGATATTGTTATTCTCTATATAGTTCTATTTGATGTAATTTTGGTAATGGATTAGTTTTGTTTATATAAATCATGTATCAATTTATGAGGAAGGTACGTAAAATTCAATATTTCAAACCAACCTTTGATTATTTGTAATGTCCTGATCCTAGTTACCTAGAGTCAGTGCATTATTACATAACTTCGGAATGATACAAGGAATCATGTCCTGAAAGACCAATCAACTTAGTAGACTAGAAGTACTAGATACATACATAAGTTTTAAAATACATCATGAAATAAAAAAACAACATTGTGTCTCCTTTTAACATAATCGTATCCCTTATACTATCCCTACAATCCAGTCATAATATACTTCTTCGCATCCTAGGAAAAATAAAACATAGAAAGGGGTGATCTCAAGTGCTCATTAAGGATAACAATATAGTGTAAATTTTCATAAATAAGAATAATAATTTAAGGAAATGTACAATACTAAAACACTAGCCTTTTAAACTTAAACATGATAATAATATAGAAAAGTTAAATCAAATAACTCCATTTACTTATTCATATGGATATTCTACTAGTATAATAATCCCATGTAATATCAATATTCAATTTTATAATGATTGAATGAATAATTCCATACATCATAACCCCATAGTCAAGTCCTCATTCTAAGACTACAAATAAGATTTTTTCAAGGGCTTGTGCCAAGTCACTAGTTTGTATCATGAGACCTACCGACGCATCGAGGAGCTATAGTGGGCTCCACTTTTTACTTACTAATTCCAATGCATTCCTCATATGAAAAGATGAAACTTAACAAAAAAATTCACATTAAAAATAGAAGAAAAAATGTCAATACTTTAAATATAATCCATGAATTGTATAAAATTATCACATCCACAGCCAAACGTATCACGAAACCTTCAATACAATATGAAATATTTTATAAAAAAAATCAACTTCAAAAAAGCGCAAAATCCAACAAAGGATGTTGATATAGATTAAATCAAAACTATTTGAGATAAATATCTCTTTCTATTTTAAAATAATTTAAAAGTCCTGTAATTTTAAAATAAAACATTTTTTTTGAAAATATTATTATAATCTTGTAATGTAATCTTCAAAGGTGTTACAATAGTAGAAAAATATCCGTACCCACTGTATAAGTTAAAAAACATTCTTTTTTTAATTTTTCCGAAAAGGTCGTAAAAGACCTTGTTTGGAAAATGATGGAAAGATTCCTTTATAAAAATCTAATAAAAACTAAAAAAATGGTATAAATTACTTTAATCCATAGTCTAGAAAATATTAAAAATGGTTTGAAATACATTTTTAAGAAACACGGATGTGGTTGATAAAGATGTCCCAGTAAACACTCATGTATAAACAACCTCGAATAATGAAGAGATTATAGAATTAACCCTTACCTAAAACTTTTCCTTGATAGAGGGGATGTTAAACTAATGTATAATAGTTAAATAATTTCTTTTAAATTATACATGAATCAAATACATAAAAATTGATATCATATATGATCTTTTAATATTTCTTTTTTAATAATATTTTAGTAGTATCATTGTTTCGGGTGTAACCGATTTATTTTACTTTATATGATAGGTTAAATAAGACATGTTTGTTATGTATAGGATGTATTTGATTCATATAAAGAATGATATTAGGTTCATAAACATTATTTTAAATCATAAAATGAAAATTATTCACTAATGGTTATGATGTGAAATTAATTTAATCGCGTTCGTCGAGATGGTAATCCCTACGTATGCACGAGCAACAATATCATTATATTGATGGTGAAATAATATTTAATTGGATGGTATATCATATATAAAGAATCCTTAACATGTTATATTTATTATTTACATCAGTTATACTCATTATTATACCCATCCAAATAATTAAGTGTTTGAATAAAAACTACACCATGATGTGGAGACGGTAAGCCGTACGTACACACGTATGGTGACATGACATTCATAGGATGGATAGAATAATGAATATAGTTGTAACATATTTATAATAACATCATAGTATTTATAATATAATAGTGATATTAATTTGGTATGGAAACAACAAAGAAAGAGGAAGCGGAAGAAGAAAAGAACTTTGAAAGAGGTGGCGAAATTATGACCTCTTCTTCGGGTGTTTCCTTTTGAGTGATCAAAATGGATCATTAGATAGAATTTCGGATCAAAGTAAAGCATATGGTTAGATTTTAGGGTTTCTTGGAGGATATTTGAGAAGAATTTGGAAAAGAAAAATGGATTTTGGCGTCTGATTTTGAGATAAGGGGTAGTACCCTTTTATAAGAGAGGTGAGGGTCACTTTAGGAAAAGCTTGAAATATTATTTTATTATACAATCATATTCGGTTTATAATGGATCCAAAATTATTTATTTTGGGGATGAAGTCAGTTTGGGATGAAAAAATCTCATTCAATGGGTTTTATATAGGTTTAGTTTACTATATTAACATTATATTTTAGATTTAACTCTTAGTTAAATAGATTAACTTTTACCATGTATTATTGTATTATTAAAATAAGTGGTTAATAATCATACAATAAAAATCAAAACGAACCCCAAGTGGTTAATTATTAATATATATAACTTTATCTAAGTCATTTTGATGAACCTTAGATTTTTAGAAATATTATATCTATTAATAATATAGTATTTGTTTCAAAAACTCATTTATGTCAATTTTGACACTATTTGGTATTTTGTTTTTTTGAAAGTCATAACAACTTTATCACTTAAAAAAAATTATTTAATCAAACCTAACATGTCATATTAACCTATAAAATTAGTTTAATTCATCATAAGTCTCAATTTACATTTATTTGGATATTTATCATATCAATTATTTTAACCTTTCATTAATAAGGTAATTACTGCATCTTCATTGTATCATACATAATTTTAATTATTTAAGGTCTAAAAATTATAAATAAAATACCATTATTTAGGAAATAGTTTTATCTTTCTAAAAAATAATTATCATTTACTTTTTTCTTATTTATAACCCCATATTAAAAATGGTTTAGTTATTAAACATTGATTTTATCACTTTTAACTATTCTTTAAAAATAATAATAATAAATGTCTTAATCTAATCTAAGTGGAATGAAGGGATCATATTTTATTTAAAAGGTTTATTTTGGTCGAAATACACTTATCCAATAGAATTAGAACATGTTTTAGGGTAATTATAATATCATTTCTTAACTTTAATTACCCTATTTACTTTTAACTATGGTAAATAAAAGTCAAAAGTTACAATTCACCAAAAATTGTTTTCATATTATTGAACAAAATTTTAATCAATGATGTCAACCGTGTCTCTAATTTTTTTGAAATTAAATTCATAGAAGTGGTAAAATTACAATTTATGCAAATTTTCAAATGAACCTAGAAGGTGGGTAAAAGATGGTAAAAAGTTCAATAAAATTTTATATATCTACTATTATAATAAAATGACTCCAACGAATTATATTGAACATATATAGATATTATGTATATAATTTTACCTAATAAAAATTTAAATAAAAATAACTAATTATTTAAATAAAAAGTTGGTTTTAAACAATAACGCAGTGTTTTTCACTATTCATGAAAAATTAAATGTTTCCAACAAAATACCAAAAATTCACCCTAAGATATTTTGGATATTTTGAATGAAAAAATAAAGTCCATTTTGAAAAATAAAATTTATAAAATTTTAAAAAGTGGGAATAACTATTCATAACGGCTAGTTTGATTGGTCGTGGTGTGTTAAAACCCCAAGTTTCATACAAAACAAGCTATTGCATTATTCAAAGGGAAACATATTGTGGATGCTTGGGGTGTTAAATTCTCCCATCCAAATAATAGCTTCCACAAAATATCTCGAATATTACTTCTTAAAATGTTTTTGGTGGTTCTTCATCATAAGTTTCTCATGTTCCTACGTTGCATCTTCCATCTTATGATTTCCCCATAGAACTTTCACCAGATCAGTTGTCCAACTTCTCAATACTTGTTCTCTAGTATCAAGAATTCTCATAGGATATTCGCAATATGATAGGTCAAGTTCCAGTTCTATTTATTCATAGGCGAGTACATGCATTGGGTTAGGCATTTATTTTCTCAATAGTTATATGTGGGACACATCATGAACATTAGAGAGACTTGGAAGCATTGCCAAACTATAATCTAGAACTCCAATTTGTTCAAGAATTTCGAAAGGTCCGATGTATCTAAGACTTAATTTACCCTTCATAATGAAATGTATAACACCCTTCCATGGAGTTACCTTCATGAAAATATGATCTCTTATATGAAATTCCAAATCATTCCTTTAATTATTGGCATAGCACTTGTGCCTAATTTGAGCTGATTTGATGTGGGTTTGGATAACCATTACCTTTTACATTGTTTCCTCAACATGTTCTGTGCCTATGAGTTTTATTACACCAAAATCATCCCAAAAAGTTGGTGTGTGACAACTCTTTCCATATAATTCTTTATATGGTGCCATCTGAATACTTGAATGTAAGATATTTTTAAATGAATATTCTACCAGAGGTAAATTTTGACCCAACATAACTTTAAAGTCAAGTGAGAAAGATATAAAAATGTATTCTAAGGTTTGAATAGTCCATTTTGATTTCCCATCAGTTTGAGGGTGGTAGGCCGTGCACAAAATAATTTCAGTATCCAAGGCCTTCTAAAATATTTTTCAGAATCTTGATGTAAAATGGGGATCATGATTAGAAATAATTGATAAAGGTACTCCATGATGTCTTACAACTTCATTAATATATAGTCTTTCTAGACGTTCAAGTGGTAAATAATCTCTTATAGAAAGAACATGTGCTGACTTGGTAAGATGATCAACAATTCCCCATATTGCACCATTTATTTTAGGATTATTTCGCATTACCATGAAAAAGTCCATAATAATATCATCCCATTTCCACTCAGGTATGGGAAGAGGTTTCATGACTCCTCTAGGATGTTGCCTTCCTACTTTCACTTGTTGACAACCCATACATATTGACACATAATCAGTAATATCTCTCTTCATATTGTCCCACCAAAAATGATCCTTAAAATCTATATGCATCTTAATGCTACTAGGGTGTATAGAAAAATTGGAGCTGTGAGCATCATCCAACAAATCCCTTTTTAGATAAGGTAAGTTAGGAACACAAAGTCTCTTCCCAAATTCCAAAATCCCATATTCATATACGAAGTCGATCAATATTCCATCGTTCACAATGTTAATTTTTTTTGAAACTCCTCATCATAAATCTAAGAAGTTTTTATCCTTTCTAGTAAAGATGGTTTAGAACCCTTTTGAAAAATTATTGATGTTTCACCTTCCATTATTATTACCATATCCATCTTTACTAGATCCATGAACATAGGATCCCTTTCAAACCTCAACTTGTTCCAAACTCCACGATCATTTCTTCTCAAACCATCTACCCCTTATTTTCCTTCCTCAAGTGGTAGTGTATAGTGAAATCATAATACTTGAGTATTTCAAGCCATCTTCTTTGCCTCATTTTGATTTCATTCTATGAGAAAATATAATTCAAAATCTTGTGGTCGGTATATATCTCACATTTTTCAACATAGAGATAGTGTCTCCACACATTCAATGAAAATATTTCAACTACTAACTCAAGATCATGAGTGGGATAGTCTTGTTCATGAATTTTTAGTTGTCCTGATGCATATGCAATAACTCTATCATTCTGCAAAAGGACACAACCAAGTGCTTTCTTTGAAACATCACTATATATAAGAAATCCATCATTTCACTATGGTAGAGTCAAGATAATAGAATTGACTAATCTTCTCTTCAGTTCTTCAAAACATTATTCACACTGTTTGTTTGAAAAAAAATCAACCCTTTTACGTGTGTTCTTGGTTAATGGGTTAGCCAATCGAGCAAAATTTTGGATGAACCACCGATAATAACCTGCTAAACTAATAAAA
Source organism: Viscum album (assembly GCA_963277665.1). Classification (NCBI taxonomy): domain Eukaryota; kingdom Viridiplantae; phylum Streptophyta; class Magnoliopsida; order Santalales; family Viscaceae; genus Viscum; species Viscum album. The sequence continues at coordinate 2,135,037,242 of OY728143.1, forward strand.
CTGCGTACCTCAGTTATTCTCGTCAGTGCTGGCCATTATTTTATTGATCTTGTATTATATGGATCAATATAGATTCCATCATTAGAGACAATATGTCCAAGAAAAGAAATTTCGTGAAGCTAGAATTCAGACTTTCTAAAATTCCCATATAATTCATTTTTTCTGAGGGTTTTTAGAATAGTGCACAAGTGATTTTCATGATCTTCATAGATTTTGGAGTAAACCAAGATATTATCAATAAATACCACTAAAAAGGCATCAAGATATTCCTTGAAAACTCAATCCATTAGATCCATGAAAATAGAGGGTGCATTAGTCAGTCCAAAAGCCATTAATGTAAACTCGTAATGCTCGTACCTAGTTTAAAATGATATTTTCAGAATTTCTTCCTTCTTCACACACAACTAATGATATCCATATCGAAGGTCAGTTTTTAAAAAATATTGATCTCCATGAATTTTATTGACTAAATTATTAATGTGAGGTGGGGGCACTTTTTATTTGTTATTATAGAATTGATCTCTCTGTAATCAATGCACAACTCATATATCCATATTTCTTCTTAACAAAAAGAACATTGGCTCCCGATAGAGACACTTGGGTGACTAAATCTTTTATTACTCAATTTATCTAGTTGTTTCTTTAGTTCCACTAATTCCACATTGACCATTTTATAAGGGGTCTTCGATATGGGCCTTGAACCAGGAATTAAATCAATGGAAAACTCAATTTCTCATTCTAGAGGATGACCAGGTAAATCCTCTAGAAACTCATCAACATATATTTTCCCAATAGGTACATCCTTTATTTGACTATTCCTTTCCTCACCCATAGTTATTTAATTCTCTTCCCCCCAATAATTTAATTTAGTTGTGCGATTGGGGGTGGATCTAGATAAGAATCAGGTGGTGACGTCTCTACTCAAAAGACAAGGCACTTGTTATCATCATCGAAAATTGTAACCTCCTTCTTCTTACAATAAATTTTTTCATCATGGCCCGAAATCCAATCCATATCAAGGTTTATATCAAATTCAATCATGGTTATGACGATGAGATCAGTATATAAAGAACATTTTTATGCCCTAATGGGAACTAATTCACAAAACATTGTTTCAATGATACTTCCTTTAGGTATTTTGACTGAAAACTCCCTTATTAAATCAAATTGAAAATATCTAATTTTTTTAGAAATCTTGGAAGATATGAAACAATGCGATGATCCAGAATCAAATAATGTATTGGCTAAATTTGAGGAAACCATTAAATTACCCACCACCATGCCATTCAGATCTTAAACCTCAGCAGTAGTGATCACATAAGCATGACCTTGCTTTCTTTTCCTTTTTAGAGGTAAGTTTTCTTGGCACTTAGGACATTTATTTTCATAATTCCCAATTTCTCTACAATTGTAGCATTCAACATTGAAAATTTCTTTCTTTCCTGTATAATCACGATCTTTGTAGCCTTTTTCACCACACTTGTAGTAGACTCTCATTACCTTTAGGAAAGTACCAGGGTTTTTCTTCCCACATTTACCATAGGATGGAAATTCAACCTTTCCCTTCTTCACATTATTTCCATTTCCAAAGTGTTCAACAAATCTCTTCTTCTCTTTCTTTACATTAAAGTCGTAAGACTTAGAGAATTCATTTTCTGTCTTGATAGTACATGGGAAAATATCTTCGTATGATGAGAAGGATTGTGAGACTAATGCTTGATGGGGAAATTGTTTTAACCCATTAAATAATTGATCAATATTACACTATGGGTTACGTATATAATCTTCTACATGCCTTGATAACCTTGTAATTTTAGCCTCATAATTTTCGACATTCTCATCATCCTCTTATCTCAGACTCAGAAATTTTCTTTCCATATCCACTCGATGGTCATGAGGAATGTATTTTTCTAAGAAAATCTATTTAAAATACCTCCATTCTATATTTTATACTTCTTCATCTTCCTTTGTGTTTTGAATTAATGACCACCATTTATCTGCATCTCCCGTGAGGTGATAAACTTCCATGAAAACGTTTTCCCTTTAGCTACTCCACAAAGAATAAAATACTTTATCTAAGGAACTTATCCATTTTCAGCTAAAAATTTATTTTCAGTCCCATTAAATGTTGGTGATTATTGCTTCATGAAGCGGTCTAACATTGATCCTCCATGTTGTGGATCAGGGTGCTCTGTATGGGTAATGTTATTATTCATAACCTGAGTGAGTTGTCCCAGTATGGTGATAATCTAATCTGCACTAGTTGCATAAACAGATCCACTATAATTATCTTAAGTTGGAGGGAAATCCATACATGGATTAAATGCATTGATACAGTTTCCATTCCTTCCACTAGGCGCCATTTCTAAATAATGGCATACAATAGATCAGTTTATGAATCACAATACATAATTCCAAACTTTTAAAACACTTAACATAATTTGAATAGATTATGGATATAATCCATAATCATAAAGATACTTTCTTTGAGGAGGTATATAATCATAAATCCTTCATAATGGTTTGTAAAGAAAATTTGAATTATCCTAAGCATATCCCCCAGGAGTGTCATAACCAAGAGTGAAACAAGACCCCTTGTCGTGTACCAGGATACCCGAGGACAAGCTCGAAACTCCTTGTCAGAGTTTTCACTCTTAGGTACACCTGTTCCAGAGCCACCCCTACCTGATCGTATCTATAAAGGGATGTATTTCTAGGAAAACTCACAAAATATCTATATTTCAAATTTTTTTGGAAGTTCTTATATTCTAATCCTCAAAGTCTATCTTAGGGTAATGTTAACTAATCAGAGTTTTTATAAATATACCTTCTAGGGTTTGTACTAAAATTCCTCTAACCAACTATAATGCCCCAACCCAAGTTACCCAAAGTCAGTGCATTATTATGTAACATTGGCATGATACAAAGAATCATGTCCCAAAAGACCGATCAGTTTAGTAGCCTTGGATGTAATAGATACATTCATAAGTTTTACATTACATTATAAAATAAAAAACAACATTGTTTTTCCTTTTAACACAATCATATTCCTTATACAATCCCTATAGGCCAGTCATAATATACTTCTTCGCGTCCTGGAAAAAATAAAACATATAAAGGGGTGAGCTTAGGTGCATAGTAAGGATAACAATATAACGAAACTTTCCATAAATAAGCATAAACATTTAAAACAATGTATAAGACTAAAACAAAAGAATTTTAAACTCAAAAATGAGCATAATATGGCAAAGATAAATCAAATAATTCTATTTACTTATTCACATAAATATTTTAAAATTCTAATAATCACATGTGATATCAATTTACAATCTCATAATTATGGAATGCATAATATCAGACATCATAACAACATAATCAAGGCCTTGTTCCAAGAATATAAATAATATTTTATCAAGGCGTTATTCCAAGACACTAGTTTGTCTCATGCGACCTACCGAGGCATTGAGGAGGTATAGCGGGATCCACCCGTCACTTAATAAGTCCAATGAATTCCTCATATGAAAAGGTTGAAACATAACATAAACATTCATATTAAAACTAGCATACAAAATATCAATACTACAACCATAAACTATGAATGGAATAAAAATATCCCATCCATAGTCAATCATATCATAAAACCTTCAATAAAATATTTAATATTGTATCATAATAAACCAACTTCAAAGAAGCATAAAATCCAACAAAGGATATTGACATAGATGAAATAAAAAATATTTGAGAGAAATGTCTCTTTCCATTTTTAAATCATTTAAAAGTCCTATAATTTTAAAATAAGACATTTATTTGGAAAATATTCTTATAATATTGTAAGGTATGCTTCGATGGTGTTACAATAGTGTAAAAGTAGCAACACCTTCCGTATGAGTTAAAAAAACATTCTTTCCTTAATTTTTTCAAAAAGGTCATAAAGGACCCTGTTTGGAAAACGACAGAAATATTAATTTATAAATATATCATAAAAATTTATACAAGGATATAAATGAATTTAACCCATAGTCTAGGAAATAGTAAAAATGTTCTGAAATACATTTTTAAGAAACACATCTGTGGATTATACAGAGGTCCCAATAGATACTCATGTATAAAAAACCTTGGATAATGAAGAGATTGTAGAATTAACCCTTACCTTGTACTTTTCCTTGATCAATAGTATGTTAACATCTTGTATAATAGTTAAATAATTTTTATTAAATTATAAAAGAACCAAATACATAAATATGATATCATATATGATCTTCTAATATTGCTTTGTTAGTAATATTTCAGTAGTATCGTTGTTTCAGGTGTTAACTGATTCGTTTTCATTTATATTATTGGTCAAGTAAAAATTGTATATTATGGATAGGATTTATTTTATTCGTATATATAATTATATTAAGTTCTTAAACATAGTTTTTAATCATAAAATAAAAATTATTCTTGAATGGTTATGACGGAGAATCAATTTTATCGCGTTTGTGGAGACGGTAATCCGTACATACGCACAAGTGACAATATCATTCTATTGATGGTGAAATCATATGTAATTGGATGATATATCATATATAAAGAATAATTAAGATGTTATATTTATTATTTACATCAGTTATACTCATTATTATTCCCATCCAAATAATGAAGTGTTTGAATAACAAACTACACCACGACGTGGAGACGGTAAGCCGTACGTATACACATATGGTGACTTGTAATTCATAAGATGGATAGAATAATGAATATGGTTTTAACATATTTATAATAAATAAAAATATGTACAATTTAATGTAGTTATAACTTTGATATGGAAACAATAAAGAAATAGTAAGTGGAAGCAGAAAAGAACATTGAAAGATGTGGTTAAATTATTACCTCTTCTTCGGGTGTTTCTTTTTGAGTTGATCAAAAGGGATCCATAGATTATATTTATGATCAAATTAAGGCCTATAAGTCTAATTGAGGGTATTTTGGAGGATATTTGATTAGGTTTTGGAAAAACCAAATGGCTTTGGAGGTGTGATTTTGAGAGAAGGGTAATAACACTTTTATAAGAGTGGTGAGGGTCACTTTAGGAAAAGATTGAAATATTATTTTATTATACATTCATATTCGGTTTATAATGGCTCCAAAATGATTTATTTCGAGGATAATGGAGTCATGGGTATAAAAAAGTTCAACCAATAGGTTTTAAATAGGTTTAGGTCACTATATTAACATTATCTTTTAAATTGAACTCTTAGTTAAATAGTTTATCTTTTACCATGTATTCTTGTATTATTATAATAAATGGTTAATAAACATACTATAAAAAGCCTATAGAACCCCAAGTGGTTCATTATTAATTTATATAAACTTAATTAAGTCTTTTTTCTGAAAATTATAATTTTAGGAATATTATATCAATTAATAATATAATATTAGTTTTGATGACTAATTTTTGTCAATTTTGACACTATTTAGTATTTTGTTTTTGTGGAAGTTATAACAACTTTATCACTTAAAAGAAATTATTTAATCAAACCTAACACGTAATATTAATCTATAAAATTATAGGAATTAATCAGAAGTCTCAATTTACATTTATTTGGTTATTTATAATATCAATTATTTTAATCTTTCATTAATAAGGTAATTACTGCATCATCATTTCTTAATAAATAAATTTAATTATTTAATATATAAAAATTATGAATCAAATAACATTATATAGGAAATATTATTATCTTTCTAATGAATATTTATAGTCGATTTTATCTTATGTATAACCCTATATTAAAAATGGTTTAGTTATTAAACTTTGAATTTAACACTTTTAACTCTTCTTTAAATAAAATAATAATAAATATCCTAATCTAATCCATGCGAACAAAAATGATCATATTTTAATCCTATGTTTGATTTTGTTCTAAATACATTTATCCAATAGAATTAGGGCATGTTTTAGGGTAATTATAATATCATTTTTTACCTTTAATTACCATATTTACTTTTAACTGTGGTAAATAAAAGTCAAAAGTTACTATTCACAAAAAGTTATTTTCATCTTATTGAACCACATTTTACTCACTGATGTCAATTGTGTCTCTTAAATTTTTGAAATTCAATTCACAGAAGTGGTAAAATTACGTTTTATGTAAATTTGCAAATAGGCCTAGAAGGTGGGTAAAAGGTGGTAAAAAGTTTTATAAAATAATATATATATAATATTATTATAAAATTACTCCATGAATTAAATTTAACATATATAATTATTATGTATATATTTTTAGATAATATAAATTTAAATAAAATAACTAATTATTTTAATAAAAATTCGGTTTTAAACAATAACGTAGTGTTTTTCACTATTCATAAAAAACGGAAAGTTTTCAGAAAAATACCAAATATTAACCCTAAGAAAATATTGATATTCCAAATCCAAAAATTAATTCCATTTTGAAAAATAATATTTATTAAATTTTAAAAAGTGGGTATTTCTATTCATAACTACTAGTTTGATTGGTCGTGGTGTGTTAAAACTCCAAGTTCTGTACAACACAAGCTACAAAATTATTTAAAGGGAAACATACCATGGAATATTGGGGTGTTACATTTTTAATCAGTGTGATGATAAATATAAACTTCTAATGGAAATCGGATCCACTACATGGGTCTGGATTCCAATTAAAAGCATTTTTTTTACGTAAAATTATTTTGGAGAAACATAACATAAATGAAATTCTTCTTGTATAAGAGTTTTTTAATGTCATTATGAAAACGTTTCATAGAATTCTTCAAAATCATGATGTTGGGTTCTTAATAGAACTCATAACTTGGGAATATCTTATTTAAAAGACACCATTAAGTATATCCATGACCAAGTTCAGGTATTTGAATAATAAATCATGAGAATACTAATATGAGATTTATTCGGCCATGAATTTTACCTTGGGGTGATTGTGTTGTTTTTATTAAGAAGAAATATTGATTAATGTAAATTTTTATTAATTATTGGGAACATAACAAGATCAAAATCATGAATAAGTATCATCTCCCCCATATTGATGATTTTATAATCAATTATGAGGGGTAAATTATTATTCAATGAGTGAACTTAGATCAGGATACAATCCTATATGGGTCAAAAGTGTTTATATATGAAAGAAAATTTTCTATTAGAGGTATGGATATTATGAATTTAAGTTTATTCCATTTGGTCTTTCTAATTCACATGATTTCATTATTTATTTAATGAATATAGTCTTTAGAGATTTACGTTATCATTATTTGGTAGTCTTTATAGATGATATTCACATATATTCTAAGAATAAGGAAGTTCATGAATATCACATGAGGGTTGTACTGGAGACCCTAAGGATGGATAATATGTCTATAAAATTGTCCAGGAGTGAAAATTTTCTAATGAATGTTTACTTATGGAGACCAATAATCTCATGAGATGATATATCGGTGGACCCATCAATGATGGAATATATTAAACAATGGACAAAAATAACCATTGTGACTATGATATGGTTTTAATTTGATTTTCTAGAAAATATTAATTTTAAAGGATATTTCATCACTAGGTAATCCACTAACCACAATGACTATATAAGGATTTAAGTTCCCTTAGACAGATAAATTTGAAGAAAATTTCGAGGAACTAAATTTGAGTTGAGTCAGTGCATCTTTTCTCATGTTACCCAACCATAGAGAAATATTTGTAAATTATAGTGATAAATTGAAGAAGGTGTTGGGTTGTGTTCTTATACGAAATAATATGATGATAGTATATGCCTCACACCAATTAATGGTTCATGAAAAAATTACCTGAATCATAGTTTATATTTAGAAGAATTAATTTTTGAATTAATTATTCGAAGGAATTATCTTTGCATATAATGGTTTGACATATATAATAAACATATTTGTTGATAGTATGTAGTCACCCAAAAATATTTGAATATGTTCTAGATAACTTATATTGAGTAGATTAAAGATTATAACTACTCAATAAAATACCACCATGGGAAAGTGAATAAAGTGGAACATGATCCAAGTCTAAGGGATCATGAAAAATTATTTATGGAGAGGATTAATAAATATAAAATATTTTTGACTTTGAAAAGGGTGGATCTTGAAATCATGAAGGAATAAGGGAAATTTTATCTTAATAAAATGTTTTTTCAAACATTTACCCTTGTGACGGTTAAAAGGGTGAAGAAAGAGGATTTGGAGCTGAAAAAGAATATGAGAAATGTTCTTGAGATCACCCTTTACTATGATATAATGATAAGGTTCAGGAAAAGAATATGTTTCCTATAAATACCCTACTTCAAGAAATAATAATTAGAAGAATAAAATATCTCAACATTCATAATTAATACAAAATTAAAAACATGTATATTGTTAAGTACACTATGTCAAATACCCTAAGAGGGGGGGGGGGGGGGAGTGAATCATGTTATGATAGATTAAAACTAATGCCCCTTAAAATCATGAATCAACATTAAAAAAACACACTTCTCTCTTTCTCCCATAGTAATTTATAACCACAAATGAAATCATGCCCATGACACAATGGTTTTACTTTGTTTACCCTCAGTGGGATATATCCATGGAGCATACAACAATGATGTGTTGATGTACTAAATCCACTAATGCATACTTCTAAATATATGGTTTAAGATAAATCAATTCTATGCCCATTTTCACTAGATTTACAATATTTAGGGTCTTCTAACTTTATTCCCTAGGGGAACTACTAATGTCTCTTTCTCGAGATCACTGCCATTGGAAAGGATCACTATTTTTCCTCTTCATTTACTCAATACTCTTGGAAGATTTCCACTTATAGTTTATGGACATGTAGGTCCCTTCATTTTCATGAAATCATGCATTCTAAATTGTAGGTAGATGCAATTTTGAAGTCCATTTTTCACATGTATATGGATTCCACATTTTCATGTACTGATTGTTTTTGGAAAATACTTTTGAAAATTTTTCCTTCATTAATTGCCTTGATCCTTCGTGGATTGCCTACTCCGTCTATAAACTAAACTGCACCGAATAGTGCATTTGATTCCCAAAACACCTCTCCCCCATTAATCTCCCTTACTATGTAAACTATCTACACTTTGGAATACCACATCCACGCACCACCTCTGCGAACCACGTCCGCATACCATGTCCGCTTCAATGGAATTCCTTTTTTCGTGGACTTATTCTTATACAGAACACTTCTTCTCCACAGACCATTTATATTATATGGACTCTTCTTCTATTTTTGGATATATTTCCCCAAAAAACACGTTGATAGAATTTCTTTCATGTGAACCACTTCACGCTTCACAGAATTAACCCTCACGAACTTCTTTAGGACTTAACCGAATTCCCAGAGTGATGATATTCTCTAATAAAATTATCTCTGCCTTAACGATGGTATTATAACTCCTTATAAATTCAAATATATCTAGGTAATTTTATAATCTTATATTTAACAAATCTTGGATTCGTTATAGCCTTTACTGCGTACCACTTCTCCCAAAAACCATTCTTCCCTACAATGTCTGCAGATCGCCAATCTTCCTTTATGGGATCCAATCATTTCTTAAAATCCCATCCTATGTGGCTCCTAAAATCATCACCTCATTTCACCAATGAAAATCCATCACTATGTACCAATTGGATTCCACATACCATTACTATCCCATGAACCATTTTCGTCTGAGAACCATTTTTTTGTGATCTACGTAAAGCATTTTATGGTCCATGTATCACTGTTATGCGGAAATCTATTTTTTTTTAAAAAAACCAACTCCTGATTTTGAAGCCCAAAAATTTGGAAAACTTTGGAAAACTATACCAAATTAAAACCTACATTAGAAAAAACCAACCATATATATTTTTGGTCATCTGGCTTTTCCAAAAAACACAATCACACCGAAAAACACCTAGAGGAATACTTAAGGGATTTTCCCAACAATATCTCCCTTTGATTTTGTTGAAACTCTTTAAAAAAAAGATACTTCGATAAAGATTATTCCAAAATTTACCAAAATTTTCTTCTTGAGATTAATACAGAAATCAAGGACATACTAAACACACACTCTAAGCCCACATGAACAATTATTGGAATGAGAAACAAGCACATATGTAATTTAATCAATGAATCACTTCACTTTAAACCAAAACCACTCTTCTACCTTCATCCAAAACCTCAACTGTCATGATATGTATCCTTTGATAGATCACATATAGTATGATTAGATTTAATACTATCCCAATGTGACTTCCCCTCCAAGCATCTTCATCTTATCTTCAACTCCCCCTATCTCACTGCACCAACTAAAAACTTTTCCCTGTGTCATGAACAAAAAATTTTCTCCCTTGAATATACACAACTTTTCCCCCACTATCAATGAACCCAAAGGACAATCCTTTGAGTTTTGTAATAGGGTATAGAACACAAATCATCTCATTTGGGGAAAACACATCATACCTATGGGAGAAGGCAGTCTCACATCCATAATTTTTCAAGTGCAGGGAGTTGATTGGACTCTCTAAGCTAATAGATTCCTTTGAAATGTTTCTTTGGGTAATCCATTTGTCATAATATCTAAAAATTATTGTTCTATAGGAACATATGACTATTTAAAATGACCTTTCTCCACTTTCTCTGTCATAAAATGATACTTTATTTTGATGTGCTTTGTCATTGAGTGATGTATTTGATTTTTTATAAGAATTATAACCTATAAATTATAATAATGGATTCTGATCAGAGACACCACTTCAAATATAATCTCATCAAGTTGCTGCTTCATCTACAATAAATGTGTTCAAGATTGGGTGGTCACAATATATTCATCTTTTTTGGTGCTCGATGAAATGAAATCATATTTCTTATAAGAACTATGAAATACAAAAAACAAAAAGATAAAAAGAACTTCTTGATATTGATTTCCTATAATCTACTGATTCGGCCCAATTTGTATCTGAATATCCCAATAACTTAGGTTTGTAATTGTCATTATACATCAAACCGAAATCCACAGTGCCCTTGATATACCAAATTATTTTTTCTAACTATAGGCAAGTGGATTTACTTAGGATTTATTTGATATTGTGCTGCTTTACATATGGAAAAAACAATATCTAGTCATGTCCCTATTATGTACAATAGGCTTTCATAGATTTGCTTGTATTCTATAACATTGACCACCTTGCGCTCTTCATCCTGAGGAGGTTTCATCCAAGTATCCACTGGAGTCTTCTTCTCCCTGTAATTATCTATTCCAAATCATTTCAAAACTTTCTTGGAATACTTATACTAAAAAATTAATTTTTCATTCTTTCCTTATGTTACCTATAAACCAAGGAGAAACATTAGTTCACCAAACATATAAATTTTGAAATCACTATTAATCATTTCTAAAAACTATATATAAAACACTTTAACTGATCTACCAAAGATTATTTCATCAACATAAACCAGAACAATCTTTATTTGATTACTATAATTGTTGACATAGATTTTTTAATCAACTAAACTATACTGAAAGAATAGCTTCTTCAGAAACAAATCTAACCTTGAATACTATGATCATGGTGCTTACTTAAGACCATATAAAGCCTTATTTAGTCAAAAAACTTTGTTATCATCATTGTGAATGATAAAATAATCTGGTTTTTCAATGTAAACTTCTTCTTCTAGAACCCCATTTTGAAATGCTGACTTTACATCTATATAGAAAACATTGGACTTTTTTTCACTACTATGGCTAAGAATAATCTGATTTTATCTAGACTTGAAAAAGGTGAGAATTGCTCATAATCGTCAAGTCCCTCAATATAGGAATATTTTTTTCACACTTGTAATGCTTTGTTTCAAATCACCATACCATTTCAATTAATCTTGTTACAAAAGACCCATTTAGTTCTGATGACATACTTGTTCGATGGTCCCAAAGTAATATCTCATGTATAATTATTCTCAACTTTGTAAGGATATTCATTTCAATCTCAAACCCAATTATCATCTTCAGATTCTTTACTAAATCATTTATACTATACCTAAGAGAAGTATGATTCTCACTATAGTGTCTTCATTCTACTTTTCTGAATTGTTTTTATCTGATCAACAATTATATTCTGTCTACAAATTTTAGATATTCTTGTTGGTTGTTGGAGTTGGTGGCCTAGAACCAACTAATTTATAATTTATTCATTAATAAATTTCTTATCACATCTTGATTGTTCTTCTACGTGACAATGCATGTGATAATATCCTATGGACAGCTGTTGCATTAATGGGTCATAACGAATCCCTACCATATTGAGAACCCGGAAGTTCCATAACACAATTCTTGAATATATGTTCTATGGCCGGATGATATTATTGGAGGGACACAAATAATAAAGGTCATTAGGGGTGAGGGCTCATAAAACTTTGAGGCACCTTCTCATGGTGTGCGCCCTTGGTAATATTCAGGAGGATATTATGAGAACGAGACCCTCCAATAGGAAATCCACATTTCATAGTGTTATTGGATGTTCCTATCTACGGACATATGTATTGGTCCTTAGACTTTATGATTATTATTAATGGGTATTGCAACTCGCGCACTTAGATGTATTGATGAAAACTGTGATGACACACTGTTCGCAGCGAGGTAGGATACGTTGGGTGCGTCACGAGTAATACTACATTAATAGATAATGCGAGAAAGGATTTGTCCCTTCCCTTCCATAACGGAAGTAGATATCTCAGGCCCTCTGATGGAATTGATATAGCCTAAATAAATCGATGGCCATGGTAAGGTATAGACGAGTTCAATTCTGGGAAGTCAAAGAAAGAATAATCGAGCACATGGGCTGGTGGCACTAGTATGAAACCCACTTGATTGGAGATATCGAGACAAAGGGATTATATTACACGGTAAGCATTCGTAGGAGGTGACACGTCATTGCGGCATTAACTTCTTTCTCTATGGGTGCCGTGGCATGTTTCTAGATGCTAATCTTGGAATTTAGGCAGGCTCTGCCTAATTCCACTGAGAAAGAGGCCTAGAGGGTCACACACTAAGTGTGTCCATGTCTCTCAGTTAAATATTAATTTAAAAAGTCAAATAAATATTATTCCAGACTATGGTTTAATAATTATTTAAGGATGCCTGATAACATTTTTTTTTCGAAAGTAGTTATTTGAGAGAATATATTGTGGGCGAAATAATATATATATATTTATTAGTGAGTAATGTAGTTACATTTATTTAAGAAATAAATAGCCATTACTCAAGGGCCAATAAATATGGTGGAGGAATTAAATAAAATGTAAAAATAAAAGTACACACTGTGTATATTTATATACACGCCGTGTAGTTTGTTATTTCGGGATTCGTGAGAAAAATATTGTTTATTTAATTAAATGATATTAAATGTAATATGTTGGGTACATGTCAAGTAATAATGATGGTCAACTATCATTATTAAGACATGGGTTATTACTAAGAATTAAATGAAATGATTAAATTCTTTTGGGAAATTAATTCATTATATTATTCTACGTATTATAATCCCAAATTACATTATTCTCAAATGGAGTAGAGCCATTTGGTGTGGACAAAAAATTTGGAAATACTATCAAGACAAGAGAGAATTCCCTTTCCACCAAGAACGCTTTCAAGTTACGAAAGCAAGATCCTCCACCGGATCAAGGCGGTTGAAGGATGACATCGAAAGTGAAGGCTCTTCCGTGCTAGCACCCGGAGATCCCTTCGGCGACGTCTAGAGATACGTGGAGCACGTGTGGATCACCACTAGAGGAATCCTATACTTGGATTCTACAACACAACGAAGGATCACAGGATCATGACTGGAGACACCAACAAATAAAGAATTCCATCGAGGTAATTATTATGAATTAATTAAATTAATTATAATCAACATATGATGATCCTATCTCAAGGGTTCCGGGACTCTTCTTTTCTTTTTCGTTCTTCATTCTATTTTGAAGATTCGGTGTTTTATATCGTGAAAGATCTCGGATTGAATGTTGTTTAACGTTAAAATTAAATTTGGGCTAACCCACCAATGCGCTTCCACTATGCCCAGAACCTACCAGTGGTATCAGAGTGAGGTTATATCGTTGATTATAATTATTTAGTTTTTCATTGGTAAATTACGCATTTAATAATTTAGTTATTTCAAGTCAATTTTAATCGTTCTGGAAATCTGAATATCGAGATTTGTTCCTCCTCCCTCGTTTCTCGTTCAACTCAAAGAAACAATTTTTTTCTTTTAATTTTGATTAAGATAAAATAGAGGAACTCATCTAGAGGAGACAAACATTTCTGGCCGTATAATACCAGAATACATGGCATGTATTCGGAAGTACACACCGTGTAGTCTAGGTTCAATGCATTGACTGATCCGCCAAATTAGACCGTGTATTGGATTCTTTCTAAGAATTTAAGAAACCATGTGTTGACCAGAAATAGGTGGCAAGCGGTTTCCGGAATACACGCTGTGTGGTCTAATGAACACGGTGTGTAGTCCATTCGGGTTAGGGTTGGGCCGTGTACTCCGTATAGGGCCTGCCCAGCTGGAAACTGTGTAACACGGAAACTACATGACATGTGTCCCACTGTACACACCGTGTACTCCGAAAAGTTCTGAAGTACATTAACACGCCCTGTCACAGGAGTGTACTTTGGATGGATGGTGAAGAGAAGTACACGCCGTGTAGTCAGAACTACACACCATGTACTCACCCAAATTATGAAGATTTATTAAAATTTATTATTATATTATACAAACCCTTGAGACGTGTACCATGGTGCAGGCATAAAGCTGAGGCAAAACACGTGATAGTTGTTTTATATATATGTGTTTAATTTAACATCTACGTAATAAATGTAAATTCACCGAGTTTCCTCCAAGGTACAAGTTACGTACAAGGATAATTTTAAATGAATTTATTTGTTTAAAATTATGATGGATGAGAATCTCAAGGAAATTCAGAAAAAGGATTTAAGATAAAAGGATTGATTAATTAAAGATAATTAATTTATTTGAGCATGATTTATCTTAAACAAGAAAGATTAATGAATTGAATGCTAGTTTTATTTATGCGTAAATATCGTTGCATGTATGGATAATCATGATCTAGACTGAGACCTTTGTATGTGAATGGTTTCTTTTAATTTATTTATTTAAATTAAATTTGTTGTCCTACGAGCCATCTCCTCATTAATATGTAGGGCCTGCGCGCCCAAGGATTCTTTTATGTAGAAACCCCTTTTACCCCTCACTTGCATGTGAGATAAATGCATATGTAATGGATGGATCTCCCAAGCTAGTGGACGCGGCTCAAGTCAGGAGCCAAGTTGAAACCAATCCAAGGAGATACAAAGGTGGACAGGTGGAAAGCTGTAAAAACGAACCCAAAAGGTTCAAGGTGTTTCTCCCCTAGGTCTTGGGTTAGATTATCAACCGCTAGATAAACTAACCAATATAAAAGCTCATGATCATACCATTTATTTTATTTCTGTCAGTTGCATGGTTTATTTATTGTGGGTGTGTGGTCACAATCACACAATTAATGAATTAAACGAGCATGTAAGATGGAACTAAAATAAAACCGGCTTATACATAAATATTATCTTAAACATGGTCAATCACTTAAGTATATCCCAATTAATATTAACAAGCATGTAATCAAAGATAATAAAATGGCAATTTACGTATAAGGATAAAATCCCTCAAAATAAATATTAAGTCGGCATATCCTTCCAAATCTTGGTTAGAATTGAACCATAGATCAAAGTACTTGACCAACCCTTGTTGGGGTGCTTTAAATTATTGGGGAATTCTAATTCATGGTTTTGGGTTGACTTGACTTGGTTCACATCAAGGGTTGACTGCCACAGCAGTACTTGGTGTGACCAAGAGGCAAAGGTTGAGGAAATACAAAAAGAATTTCAGGATTGGGGAGTCCACTCAGCGGATCAAGGAGTTGTGATTTAATGCAGTTGGCATTTGGAATGCCTACCTAAAACCATTCAAGTTGCTCGACCAACCCCAGTTGGGGTAATCTAAAGGGAAATATGGATCCTTGCCACTAAAATATTTATGCAACAGAAAATTCCAAAGTCAATGGTGATGGCTATTGGATTTAGATAAAATAGTGGGAGACTAATAAGTATTAATTTATTTATTTGTCTCAATTTTTGTAATAAAGTACTAAACCTTTGCTCATATTAATTTGTAGAAACAGAAACAAAATGACTTCAAACATATCATTGCACACCATACTCGAAAAAGAAAACCTTCTAATCGGAACCAATTTCCAAGAGTGGCAGACGCGTTTACGCGTCGTCTTTCACCACGAAAGGAAATTGTATGTGCTAGAAGATCCTATTCCAGTTGCACCTGGGAAAGAGTCTAGTGATGAGGAATTATTTCTCTACATGAAACACATGGATGATGCCACATATGTTCAGTGTTTCATGCTATCGACCATGTCTAATGAGCTATTGAAGCAACATGAAAACATGGATGCGTATAGCATGATGTCTCACCTTAAAGATATCTACCAAGAGAAGGCGAGACAAGATAGGTATGATATCTCCAATGCTTTGTTTACCACGAATCTTGGAGAGCCTGCACCATCTGGGCCTCATGTAGTCAAGCTTATTGGATATATTGAACTCCTGGACATCTTATGGATTAAATTCCCGGATGAGTTGCGTACATATCTCATCCTATCATCACTGCCCAAGACCTTATCAAGCTTCATTGTCAACTATAATATGAGAGGCAATGAGAAGAGTCTACCGGAGCTTCTAACCTTTATTAGACAGGTAGATAAGGACATGGGGTGTGACAAACCCACGGTCCTTATGGTGAACAAGAAAAGGAAGGAAAAGGAAAAAGGGCCAAAGACTTATAAACGGTTTGAAGCCCCTGAGCACTGTCCCTCCAAGAAGGGGACGATCCAGAGGCAAGGCAAGGAACGGGAGGTGGTGTGTTTTTGATGTGTCAATCAGGGCCACTGGAAGAGGAACTACACCGAGAAGCATGGGGACGCTAATGGTGTGTTTGTTATCGAGTGCAATCTTTCTATTTCTACACATTGGCTATTAGATACAGCTTGTGGGGCTCACATCTGTATTCAAATGAAGGAACCAAGTAGATTTAGAAAGATCTCTAGAGGAGAGGTGGATCTTCGAGCTGCCAATGGTGCAAGGCTAGCTGTGTTGGCTATTGGCGTCTATAACCTCTCATTGCCAACTGACATGATTTTGGTTTTACAAAACTATTATTTTGTGCCTAGTGTTACCAAGAACGTAATTTCTCTATCTTGTTTGGATATGGATGGATTTATTTTAATGTTTGGAAATAAGGGTTGTCTCTTTTATAAGAACAACATATGTTATGGTATGGAACATTTGAATAATGGTTTGTATATATTAAATTACAAAAACCAAGTGTTTGAAATCGATAACGAAACAGACTCACATGACTCATACATGACCCAGTTATGGCATCACCGCCTTGGTCATGTGAATGAGAAGTTCTTGACAAAGATCTGCCAAGATGTCTATTTAGACTCTACTGAGCTAAAAATAGTTGATAGATGTCACGCTGGTTTACAAGGAAAATGACCAAGCCGCCTTTTGGTGGACAAGGTGAAAGGCCCACAGAGCTTCTAGGATTGGTACACACGGATGTATGTGTACCATTTATAGTAGAAGCTAGAGGTGGATATTCTTACTTCATTACTTTTACTGATGATTTGAGTACATATGGCTATATCTAGTTAGTGAGGAATAAGTCAGAATCCTTAGAGAAATTTAAGGAATTCAAGAATGAAGTAGAGAATCATCTTGGTAAGAAGATAAAGAAGCTTCGATTAGATCGAGGTGGAGAATATCTGACACAAGAATTCATCGATCTTCTATGGGAGTCTAAGATTCTATCTCAGCTCACTCCTCCTTATACACCACAGTGGAATGGTTTTAGTGGAAGGAGGAACCGCTCCTTGTTGGACATAGTGAGGTCGATGATGAGCCATGCAGATCTTCCATTATCCTTTTGGGGATATGCATTAAAAACTGCAGCATACACATTAAACCAAGTACTAATTAAGGCGGAAAATGGAATTCCATCCGAGTTATGGAATGGAAGGAAACCCACTTTGTCGCACATATGTGTATAAGGATGCGAGGCGTTTGTTAAGGCCTTCTCAGGCAACAAACTAGCACCCCGGGGCACGAAGTGTATCTTTATAGGATATCCCAAGGAAATGAAAAGATATTACGTATATAACCCTCAAGACACAAAAGTGACTATCGCTAGACAAGCCGTCTTTCTTGAGAGGGAGCACATCATTAAGAAGGATAGTGGGAGCAAGATTGAATTCGACGAAGTTGATGCTCAAGATACACAAGAGTTGGTACAGGAACAAGTTCCACAGGTCCCCGTGGAAGAGGTTCTAGAAACACAAGTACTTCGTAGGAGCTCAAGAGAGGTAAGGGAACCAGAGAGATTTCGTTTCCTAGTCACCGAAGATGGTGAATCATTATGGTTGGAAAATGATGAACCTCTCTCCTACATGGAAGAAGTAGAAATCTCAGAAGCTTTAAGATGGCTAGAAGCTATGAATTCTGAGATGGATTCTATGTATCAGAACCAAGTTTGGGTTCTGGTCGATGAGCCAGTTGATGTAAAGCCTGTTGGATGCAAATGGGTATTCAAAAGAAAGCTGGACATGGAAGGTTAAGTTCGCACCTATAAAGCAAGGCTAGTGGATAAAGGATTCAAACAACATTAAGGAACTGACTATGATGAAACCTTCTCACCAGTTTCCATGTTTAAATCCATAAGAATCATACTTTCCATAACAGCTTACCATGACTACAAGATTTGGTAGATGAATGTCAAAAAAGCATTCCTTAACAGGAACCTTCAGGAAGATGTCTATATGACACAACCAGAAGGATTTGTGACACCAGGTGAAGCCAAACGGGTTTGCAAGTTACAGAAATCCATTTATGTATTGAAGCAAGAATCTAGGTCATGAAACATTCGATTTGATAAAACCATAAAGGAATTTGGTTTCATTAATAATGAATGTGAGCCATGTGTTTATAAGCGGTTTAATGGGAATGCGATCATCATTCCAGTGGTATATGTTGATGACATATTTCTTATTGGAAACTAAGTACCAGCCTTATAGTTAGTTAAGGACTGGTTGAACAAGTGTTTCTCCATGAAGGACTTAGGAGAAGCAGCCTACATTCTAGGGATCAAGATCATTCGTGATAGATCCAATAGGTTTCTTGGACTAAGTCAGGGTACATACATTATCCAGATACTAAAGAGATTTAGTTTGGAAAAATCCAAGAGGGGATTTGTTCCAGTGTCACATGGCATACATCTTTCTAAGAAAATGTGTCCCCAGACACAACAGGAGAAAGATAGGATGAGTAAGATCCCATACGCTTCTGCTATAGGATCCATCATGTATTCCATGTTATGTACTAGGATTGATGTTGCCTATGCACTGAGCATGGTAGGAAGATATCAAGCAGATCCTGGAGAACAACATTGGACAGCTGTTAAGACTATCCTTATGTATCTAAGAAGAACTAAGGATATGTTCCTGGTGTATGGAGGAGACGAGGAGCTTGTCATCAGAGGGTATGCTAATGCTAGTTTTCAGAAAGACCAAAATGATCTGAAGTCGCAATCTGGATATGATTTCTGTCTCAATGGAGGATCTGTGAGCTGGAAGAGTTCAAAGAAGCAAGTTGTCGCCGATTCTACAGTAGAGTCTGAGTATATAGTAGCTTCTGATGCAGCCAAGGAATCCTTCTGCATTCGGAACTTTGTACAGGAGCTTGATGTGGTGCATAGCAGTAAATATCCCATTACATTGTATTGCGATAATACTACAATGATGGCTCTTGAAAAAGAACCAAGGTCACATCAACGGAAAAATCACATACTCTGGAAGTATCACCTCTTGAGGTATTTCTATCAAAGGGGTGAAGTTGCAGTGAGTAGAGTGTCCAAGGAAGAGAACACGGCGGACCCCATGACTAAAGGCCTATCTCAGCAGAAGCATGAATATCATGTGAGAGCTAGAGGGTTAAAGGTTGTTAGCAGTTGGCTCTAGTCCAAGTGGGAGTCTGTTGGAGTTGGCGGCCTAGAACCAACTACTCTGTACTTTATTCATTAATAATTTACTTATCACATCTTGATTGTTCTTATGCATGAAAATGCATGTGATAATGTCCTAAGTAAAGTTGTTGCATTAATGGGTCATAGCGGATCCCTGCTATGATGAGAACCTAGAAGTGCCATAACACTATTCTTGAATATATGTTCTATGGCCGGATGATATTATTTGAGGGACACAAATAATACAGGTCATTAGGGGTGAGGACTCATAAAACATTAAGGCACCTTCTCATGGTGTGCACCGTTGGTAATATCCAGGATGATATTATGAGAAAGAGACCCTCTAGTAGGAAATCCAAATTTCATAGTGTCATTGGATGTTCCTATCTGCAGACGTGTGTATTGGTCCTTAGAATTTAAGATTATCATTAATGGGTATTGCAACTCGCGTACTTAGATGTATTGATGAAAACTGTGATGACACACTGTTCGCAGCAAGGTAGGATACGTTGGGTGCGTCACGAGTAATACTGAATTAATAGATAATGGGAGAAAGGATTTGTCCCTTATGTTTCATAATGGAAGTAGATATCTCATGCCCTTTGATGGAATTGATATAGGCTAAATAAATCTATGGCCATGGTAAGGTATGGGTGAGTTCAATTTCAGGAAGTCAAAGAAAGAATAATCGAGCACATGGGTTGATGACACTAGCATGCAACCCACTTGATTGGAGATATCGAGAAAAATGGATTATATTACACGGTAAGAGTTCGTAGGAGGTGACACGTCATTGCGATGTTAACTTATTTCTCTATGGGTGCCTTGGAGTGTTTCTAGACGCTAATATTAGACTTTAGGCAGTCTCCGCCTAATGCCACTGAGAAAGAGGCCTAGAGGGTCACACACTAAGCGTGTCCATGTATCTCAGTTAAATATTAATTTAACAAGTTAAATAAATATTATTCCCTGCTGTGGTTTAATAATTATTTAAGGATGCCTAATCAAATTTATTTATAGACTTGTTATTCAAGAGAATATATTGTGGGCGAAATAATATATATATTTATTAGCAAGTAATGCAGTTACATTTATTTAAGAAATAAATATCCATTACTCAAGGTCTAATAAATATGGTGGAGGAAATAAATAAAATGGAAAAATAAAAGTACACGCCATGTATATTTATATACACACCGTGTAGTTTGTTTTTTCGGGATTCGTGAGAAAAATATTGTTTATTTAATTAAATGATATTAAATGTAATATGTTGGGTGCATGTCAAGTAATAATGATGGTCAACTGTCATTATTAAGACATGGGGTATTACTAAGAATTAAATGAAATGATTAAATGATTTTGGGAAATTAATTAATTTTATTATTCTAACTATTATAATCCCAAATTACATTATTCCCAAATGGAGTAGATCCATTTGGTGTGGACAACGGATCTGGAAATACTCTCAAGCCAAGAGAGAATTCCCTTTCCACCAAGAACGCTTTCAAGTTACGAAAGCAAGATCCCCCACTGGATCAAGGCAGTTGAAGGAGGACATCACAAGTGAAGGCTCTTCCGCGCTAGCACCTGGAGATCCCTTCGGCGACGTCCAGAGATACGTGGAGAACATGTGGATCACCGCTAGAGGAATTATGTACTTGGACTCTACAATGCAACGACGGATCACATGATCATGACCAGAGACTCCAACGAAGAAATAATTCCTTCGAGGTAATTCTTATGAATTAATTAAATTAATTATAATCAACATATGATGATCCCATCTCAAGGGTTCCAGGACTCTTTTTTACTTTTTTGTTCTTCGTTCTATTCTGATGATTCGTCATTTTATATCATGACGGATCTCAGATTGAACATTGTTTAACATTAAAATTAAAGTTGGGATAACCCACCAACGCACTTCCACTGTTCCCAGAACCTACATTTATAGATATTGATTTATTCTCATTCTTATAACCATCAATGTCTTCTTTTGAATCAAACTTTAAAACTAAATCATCCTCTGACCTGGTTATCTCTTCATCACTATCATCACGAGACTAATCATGTATTTATAGAATATTCGGATCAGTGTCCACAATACTTACATAATGTAATTCAATTACCTTTCAATGACTCTTATTTAAGCATTTATATGCTTCAATTTCCATTGAGTATCCATGAAATATTCCTTTATTTCCATGGGATTCAAACTTCTTATGTTTCTCTTTATTGAGAATGAAAAACTTACTTCCGAATAATCGAAAGTACTTCAATGATGGATTCTTTCCATACCATAAATCATATGGAGTATTCTATTCTTCTAGACATAGTAACACTCTATTGGAAGTGTATAACACTATCATGAATGTTTTTTTCCAAAATATCTCTTCATGATCTTTCTCAATGAGCACTTTTCTGGTCAGCTTATTTACAATCCTATTTCTTCTCTCAACTACCTCATTTTGTTATGGAGTCCTTACTACTGAAACTTGATTCCTTATCCCCTATTTCTTGAGATAATCCTAAACTTGGATATGTGTTAATTGTAATCCATTATCTATTCATATCTTCTAGATTTTTTTACCAAACATCTTTTCAACTTCCCAACGATATCTTGTAATACAACTAAACACCTCAGACTCATAGAGGATGATCGGAACCCATTCTATTCTCCTATAATAATAAATTAAGAGATCATAATATCTACTCCCATCAATATACATTGGTTAAATTTCCCCAAAAATTTCAATATTCACTAACTCAGTAAATTATGTTTTCCTTTTTTCGTTTGGATTATATGTATTTTTAATGATCTTCCCTTATTGAAAAGCATCACACATATGGGTACGATCACGTGATAATCTATGGAGATCTCGAGTAGCATCATGTTTTAATAGATCTTACAAGGATGTTTGGATCACATGTCAAAGATGTTTATTACATAACTTATATTCATCTTCCTTTGACATAAAGCATGTATCTACATCTCCACTCACAAGGTAGATATTATCTTTCATACACTTTCCCTACAAAACAAATGCACCGTCATTTTATTTGATCACATATAATTTTTTATAAAATATTATGGAGTTTCCTAAGTAAAAAAATTTACTTACACTAAGAATTTTGAAACTAAGAACTTCAAAAATTAAGACATCATCATGTCTCATGTATTTTCTTCCAAATGTGACTTTTCTCGAGTCGAAAATCTTCAGGCCTTCATCATTACCAAATCACACAATGACTTTTTTATCATATCTAATTTTCATCACTAGATCTTTATTATCAAACCTATGGGTGGTTCATCCACTGTCTAATTCTCTATATCCTAGTTATAGTAGATTCTTTGAATTCAACTTATACAACCACCCCATGATAATCTCATTTCATCTTGATCCGTGTTTATGATTTTATACCCATTATAGACTGATAATATTTATCTTCCTCAGTGTATGATGGGCCAGCTTCATCTTGCAGAGCTAAATATTTATTTTTTATTTTTAGCTCATTTGATGATTCATTGTAATGCTGCTTATGAACAATTTTATTCTACTTCAGCACATTCCTTGGAACAATCACAGATAAATGTATTTCCATGTGTCTAAAACCTCCACACCTGAAATAATGAACATCAAATGATGACCTGTAATAACAATATCTGTAGGACTAACTCTACTGCTCTTGTTCCCTTTGGTTCCTCTTTTCTAGGGAATAAACATTTTTTGAGAGATCCATCTTTCCACAAAAATTAAATTTCATGTGAGGTACTTTCTTGTGCAGGAATACTGCAAAACTAGTTGTCTCTTGGGATCTCTAAATCTTATGATTTTTCTTCATATATGAATCAATATTTAGTCTCAGATTTGGTGCTTATGGTCTAACATCAACCATTTTTTTTGTTTTTGATAAATCCTCATAACAACCTTAACATTCGTATTTGACTATTTATTCTATTCTACTAGACCACTATGCTCAACATTCATCTTCTATGTTGCCTATATGATATTCTTTACCGATTTTTTATATAGAGTCAACTTGTTTTCTTAATCCTTCACTATTTGTCACAAACTAACGACTTCCCCTTCAAGTTAATTGATATTTTTGATTTGATCTTTTACAGTTTTAGTGAAACTATCAATATCTATTTTAATTCTTCAATTTTGAGCTTTTACTCAACAACATTATCTGAAAACTTTGATAATGAAGAATTTAGTTTTTTTATTTCTTCATTCAGCTCAGACATCTCTTATTATTATTTTTTCTTATAATGTTTGGAATCACAAACCACTTTAATGGATTTATTTGTTTTTCCTCTATAAACATAAATCTATTTAAATTTTCCTTTTAATTTTTTTTGATGTTCAATTATTACGTTAACTTCTTCTTCATTTTCTCTTTCTTCCTTTGTTAAATAATTTCTAACAACTTCCACCAAGGAATTTGTGTCATGATCCCTGTAGTCCTCCAATGCTTCTTCCTCATATTATTCTAAACATTCATCTTATTTTGAGAGAAAATTATTATTTTTTAATAATTATATATTATCACTTCTCCAACCTTTCACATTATTTGAATACTTATTCTAAGAATTTTCAACATTGTCTTTATTGTTATCTTCAATCTTCTTTAGAAACATTTCTACAAAATGTCCAATATTTCCACATTGAATGAATGAAAACGAATTTTTACCTTTGAAATTTCCATTTCCTCTTTCTAGATTTAAGGAGTGGAATGTCATGACATCATGAAAATTTTCTTTATCCAGACTATCTTTAATAGTGAGATTTCTCATGGACATGAATTCCACTTCTTTGGATCTCCCCTTTTCTACGACATCTTTATCATAATTTCTAATTTCATATGAGATGATAGTATTATGCATGTTATCCAGTGTTGTCTCATTTAGATATTTTTCTTCAAATATAGAATCCTTCAGATTAAACTCAGGTGGCAGTTTTCTCAAGATATGCCTAAAAATATTTATATCGTCATTAATTTTTTCTGAGACCACGCATGTATTTGATAGAAATATTTACCATATCAAATAATTAATCAAAAAACTCATTAGGGTGCATTTAGATATCACCATATATGTTCCTAGAACCTACAACGTTTCTTATATTACTTTTGAGTTTTCCTCATGAATATTCCCCAACTTTTCCCAGATAGCATGTGATGACTTACCTGACATCATCTTCATATAAAATTCATTTGATAAGGATCACCATAAATCATTAATCCATTTGGAATTAACATCCAATTACCTTATTTCATCTTCTCACGATGCATCAATGTCAATTCGTGATGAAATACCATACATTTCTAGTGTAAAGATATCCATTCATAAAGATAATAAGTAGTCCTGCATCCAATTAATCCATAATTGTAAATTTTTAACATTGAAGATATAAATCCCTTTATGATTGGCAATATACAATTCTTATACTAAGAGAGATCAACTAACTTCAATCCTTTCTCTATGATACCAATTGTTAGGTCCACTAGAACAATTACCCTGGGGGGGGGGGTGAATCAGGGTATGATAGATAAAAAATACCACCCCTTCATATCTTGATTCATCATTAAAAAAAGTTCTCTTATTATCCCATAGTAGTATATGAAAAAAATGAAATAGTGAATAAGACACATCGATTTTACTTTTTTCACCCTCACCAGGATGCGTTCAATGAGCCTACATTGGTGATGTATCAATGTACCAAAGAATCTAATGATTACTTCCAATTACAAGGTTTAGACTAGATCACTTATAAGACCAAGATCACCACCTTTATAGGGTATGATCACTCCATTCACAATGGCCACCCTTATGCCTCTTTCTCTGACTTACTACTGGTGGAAAGAATCATCCTCTTCCTCTTTCTTTTCTTACTGCTCTAGAAAGGGATCCACTCATAATTTATGGACTTGTAGACCCATAAATTTTAATGAATGAACACATTCTGAACTATTGGGAGATTCTCTATTTAAGTCCCTCCTTCACCCGTAGATGAATTCCACTTTTCTGCATACTATCAGTTTTTAGAAAATACTTTCGTGAACTCTTCCTTCTCCAACTACCTTGATCCTTTGAGGATTGCATGATCCCTCCACAAACTACATTTAACCATGTAGCACGTGTTCTTTTTAGACCAAATCTCCTCCTAGAACCACCTTTAATACATGGATTATCACCTCTTCCATGTATTATCTCCATGTACCGCCTCTACGTACCACCTCCACAAACCGTGTTTGCGTACCACCTCCATTTCTATGGAATTCATTTTTATAAGGACTACTTCTGTGGAGGACCACATCTTCTCCATGAAATGTTTCTATTGTGTGGACTCTTCTTACGTTTTTGGGATATATTTCCCTATAAAACCCTTCGACAAAATTTCTTTCAGATGAACCACTTCACCCTTCGTGGAATTCTTCTTTGTGAACTTCATTCGTACTTAGTCAAATTACCAGAACAATGACATTATATAATGAAATTTGATCTGGCATAATGATGGTATTGGCTCCCTTTATATTGAGAAATAGATATACATGTTTCAAAAGTCTAGAATTTAAAAATCTTTTATTCAATTAAACCTTCACCATTTACTACTTCTCTCATGGACCATTCTACCACACATGATCTACAAACTACCTCTCTTCCTTCATGGAAACCAATATTTTCCATGAACCACCTATTAAACTACTCCTAAAATCAATACCTTATTTTCAACAACGATATTCCATACCCACATACCTCTTGGCTTCCCTGTACCATTTCTGTCTCATGAACCATTTTTTCTACGAACCATTTTAGTTCATAGTTCGCGTACTGTGATTTGAAGTCAGCAAAGCACTACTATGCAGAACTCTTACTTTACTAAAAATCCAACTCCCTATTTTGAGGCCCAAAAATTTGTCAAACACAAGGAAACTACGCCACCTTAAAAAATGATTTGGAAAACACCAATTTTTTTTGGCTATCTAGCTTTCTCAACCAACACAATCATATTAGAAAACACTAAGATGATGTCTTGAGGGATTTTTGTCAACATATAGAGAGCTGAAGGATTA
The DNA here is from genome assembly GCA_963277665.1 of Viscum album. Lineage (NCBI taxonomy): Eukaryota > Viridiplantae > Streptophyta > Magnoliopsida > Santalales > Viscaceae > Viscum > Viscum album. The sequence goes on from OY728143.1 coordinate 2,135,064,488, forward strand.
TTTCTACTAAAAAAAATAAAGTGATATATTTTAGAGTATATATCTCAATTATTTTAATGTTATTAGGTTCATGATGAGAGAAATAAGTCTAAGTTGATATTATAACCCCTACACATACAAAAATTGAAATGGAAAAACCACATCATGTATTTAATCTTCATACTCCCTAAAACATATAAAGGAATCAATACTATTTCAATTATAGTTGATATCTTTAGAAATAAACAAAAATTATTTCTATTAGAGAATATTTTAATGTTGATCTTTTTTCCTGGATATAAATTATGTAATTGTTATGTTTACATGGAGTACCACATTCTTATATATTGGATCAGGATCTCAGTTTTACATCAATGTTGTGGAGTATTATTTAGCAAAATCTAGTTACTGAGAAGTGGTTTAGTTATAATTATCATCCATAGAAAAATAATATTTCTAAAAGTAAAATTAAAACCATAGTGGATATCTTAAGATCACGCTCTTTAGATTTCAAAGGTTTTTTGGATCTACACCATCCTCTAGTAATGTTTTCATAAAACAATAACTTTCAATCGAGCGTTGAGATTGCTCCTTATAAAGCATTATATAGAAATAAGTATAGAACACTAATATATTGGGATGAAGTTAAGGAAATAATGTAATTAGAACATATTATAGCTGAAGAAATAATAAATGCCAAAAATTAATAAGTGAAATTCATTCTGTAAAAAATTAAATAGATAAAAAACTTCTTTATCTATAGAAACCACATGCACATAATATGGTTATGTTGTACCATTATATATAGTATAGTGTTGGATTTAAATGATTATTAAGAATCCAAAACATTAAAAATATTTATGATATATATTTACCATTAATAACAGTGTATTAAATGTTATAATAAAGTCCAATCAACAAAGAAGGAATGGGTGATAGATTTTACTAGTAGGATCACACCATATAAATACAATTTATGAGAGATTTAATGTGAGATGGTGAAAATGGGCAGTTATGATAGTTTTATCATATGGAGGGGGAGGCTGAATAACTGAAATCTTGTATTTTATGTTTTCTTACTTATGAAACATCCTTCACCTCTTGTTAAACATTTCATTCACTAATGAAAAAGATTCCAACCGACATTCAAAAAACACAAAAATTTAAAAGGTTTACTACTCAATAACAATAGATATGTCCTTGGTATGGTTTGAAAGAAATCTAATACCACCCAATACACTAGAATACTATCCTTTTGGGTGGAATACAACAATTTGGATATAATATTACACTTGTGTAGTGATATGATCAATAAAATATTGTACGTGCTTCAAGTAGCATAAAGATATAATACATAGTTTTTGTTACAAAACATGTTATAGTTATACTTTAACAACTTTCCTATATATGATATTTCAAAAAAAAAAATCTTTAGTATCTTACCCAGAAGGTGAAAAGATCTTTTCAGAACTTTTTAATAAAACTCAGTCATATTTCCCAGAATGATTTTCCTAGTCCAATTTATCAATATGGAATATATATATATATATATATATCAAAATATGATTTAGGAAATTCAAAAACACTTTTATTAGTTTCTAGAAATCCTAGTATGTTTATTTATCCTAATACGATGAACAATTGATTATGACAATCAGCTGAATATGATGATCATGTAAATGAAATCTTGTCTCTTCTCCTTTCTCCTTCTCTATAGCAGGACTACTTCAGGAAAAATCAATTTGGAACCATATTATCTCTATATTTCTTCAGTGCTCCTCCTTATCTCTTCCTTTCATAAACAATAATACTATCATATGAATGTATAAAGTAATTTTACTTTTATGGTCACACAAAAATTATTTGGGTGGGATTATTAAAAGGTTTCACGCAAAACCAAATTTTCCTGAATTATAAAAACTACTTGTATTTCGAGTGCTGATTGACTTTTTTAATGATTCTTAACTCATCTAAAACCTTATTGGACTTTCTAATAGATTCATCTCACATCTAATTTCATTAAAAAACTTGATTCCAATTCTGATTCATCATTCCAATATCCTAATATTATTTCAACATTACGATGCTCCATTCCAATTTCAGATATGATGAAATAAATAGATTTGATATTCTTATAAAAGATCATTCTGATTATATTTATCCATTCTAGTTGCCTGATATGATTTCTCAATTTGGTTACAAACTGATGAAAACCAAAGAAAACACATTCTTCGAACATCAGCTACACCTTAGAATTTGTTTTTGTATCTCCTTCATACTCTTTAAATATGATTATAGACATAACAAAATTCAGTCTGATTCTAATTATAATAGTCATTAAGATTTGTCTCATTACAATGAAGAAAAATGTAAAACTATAAATTCTGGTTCTTATTTTCTCTTGGTGCACATCAAATACAATTTGAATTTTGTTTCCACTTAACTCATTCAAAAAATCATCCTGATGAGAAACGATTGACTTCGTTGTTGATCTGTCTCTAAATTTTCTTTTTTAATTAGCTCCAACAACACAATTTTTATTCTTTATCATTAGATCCAACATCTTCTGATTAAAATAATTCTTCCTTTGATGATTATAATGGTATACTAAATGTGATGTATCAATATCAGTAGTTTCTCTTTAAGTAATTTCTTTTTTAATGAATATGATACCAATTATCTTTTAGCACATTACTCATTTCTCTTTTAGAGTTGCGGAACTTATAAAATTATTTCTCAGAAAATTTAAATATTTTTTTTATTTTGGTATAACTAAAAACTAGAATCTTTGTTATGCTCAGCCTCCTCATACTTTACAAATCTTTCTCTGGTAAAATTATTACAATAATATTTGAGACTAGAAATCTTATGCTTCAAAAAAATTCTTCTGGTTCAATATTTCAACTATTATGATGACATAATTTATGAATTATAAACATTTATTATTAGCTTCATCATCATCATATTAATAATTGGAAGTATTATAACATCTCATTACACCAACAACTTTATTTATTTCCATTAAAACCAACCATTTATGAATATGATAGGAATCAACTTGACTTCCCATTTATTTCATATATCTAGTATCAAAAGCCTTTCAAATTATTTATGATTTTTGAGAAATAGAAGAAAAAATATCAGTATATTTTTATTGGAACCATGATAAATTTGATTACTCTCTTCAATATGATCTTACATTCATTCCAGACTCAAGGTGAGTCTCATAAAAATTTTCATCAAGAAATCATCTTCCTAATATGATGGAATTTCTTTATATTTATGAGTCTGATTTACTAAACATAACCATGAATCCAATTTTAACAAAAAACAATAGAAGTGATTTTTCCTTCTTTTATATTCCTTTGACAACAAAAGAAATAAAACCATAAAAACATCCAAAAACTATCTCCATCCAACACAATTATTATAATCTTCCACTTTGTATTTTATTGTCCAACATGATTAATAAATCACTAAACCAGGTAACCTCAATCTATGGAATGATTTAAAATAATTATAATAATACAAGAGATAACTCATTGTACAAAATAAAGATCATTGATAGTAAAAACCATGATGTCTAAAATAAGTTACTATGAAAACTTATATATATTTTCTTTCACAACATTATTAACTTTTATAGAAACAAAAATTTCTTCAACATCCCTATTAATTTTTTTATCTCCATTAAACCACTCAAACAAACAGTTATAATAGTTCACACACTTTCATGCTGGTTTCACAGTGTACCCATAAATCCTCCATTTTACATGTTTTCAGAAGGATATATTTGTGAAATAATTATCCCTATTTGAGGACAATATCCAAAGACATGGTAAGGGAGGGGAAAATAGAATACCTCACGTTTTATGAGCAGGGAGTTAGAATCCCATTTAAAACCTCAATTTATAAAATTATTCCTTAAATAAAGGGTTTGTGGAAATTTCATCAAATTTTTCCATTGTAGGAACATACTCCAGCTTCAATTCATTTATCTCTACATGAACTTTGATAAAGTGTTACTTAAAATCAATATGTTTTGAATAAAAATATTATACTAAATTATCAGTAAGGTTTATTTGAATTTGATTATCACAACCCAAGACAAATGGTAACTTTCCTTCAACTAGTAGGTATTCTAACGGAGTTTTCATCAACATAAGTTGAGTAGTATCTTGAGTGGTATAAATATACTCATATTCATCAATTCTAAGATTTACTAACTTATATTTCATTGTATTCCAACTAATTATTTTCCTTAGAATGAATAGCCATATAGATTTGGATCTTATAATGTCAATATTTTCTTCCCAATCAGCATATAAATACTCAAACAAGTCAATAATTTTTGAGCTATCATACAATATTCTAAAATTTTTAGTGGATTTGATTTATCTTAGAATTATTTTTCCTTCAAGTAAATGTGATTATTTATGAGGAGTATGAAATATTTCACATAAGTTAATAGTATAAAAAATATATATTCCTAAGTTAGTAAAATAAAAAAAACATCCAATCAGCATTCAAAAGACTTTACGATCAACTTAATTATGTTCTCCATCTTTAATCAAATTTTTTCCCATTGATATTGGTGTAAGAACTAGTTTGGAATTTTCTAGGCTAATCCTTTTAAAAATTTCATTATCATTCCTTTCATGAGAATGAAAAATATCTTTCTTCTTTTTTAAAAATTTTAACACAATATATTATTTCATTTCAGCAAACATAGACATTTCTAACAACTTTTTAATCTCTTTATCAAATATTTCACATGTTTTTCATCATTTCCAACAAAGATAATGTAATCAACATAAAAAATTATGGTGAGGGGAAGTTCATGAATTTCCTTGATGTAAATATTGTTATCAAATTTCCCCTTCTTGAAACTCATCTTCCTTAAGAATGTATCCTATTTGGAATAGCATTCCCTTAGAGCATGATTTATACATTAAAAATATTTATTTAATATAGTCACAGAAAATTCATTTTTTTCAAAAAAAATATACATATTTTTTCAATGTAAAATTCCTCATCTAGATACCCAATAAAAATTTAGACATTAAATCCATTTAAAAATTTGTGTATCTTCATTATGCATCTATAGCAAGAAAGATTATAATTATTTATTACCATTCCATTGGAGGAGAATTTACATCAAAATAGACACCTGCAAATTTTTTTTATCCTTTGAACACTACTCTTTCTTTATTTCTTATCACTTGACCTTCTTCATTCAGGTTTTTTGGAAAACCCATTTCGTACCAAAACTATTTTTATTATTCTGTATAGGTATGAGTTACTAGGTATGATTCTTATCAATCTAATCATGTTCTTCATTCATGGATTGAACCAATTCTGGATTCTCAAAATCTCATCAAAATCTTTCAGATCCACATTTAAATACAATGAAGTGTTTTTAATTGTATTTGAAGTTCTTCTTGTTTGAACTTTCTAATGTTGATCACCAATCATGTTTTGAGATTCTACTTTCTTTCTCATATTAGGATGATATTTTTGAGTATCTTACTCATCCTTGGAAATATCCAAGTATAATTCATTTTTAGTGGGATTAAAATTTCCTATATCCTTATTAGAACATTTAATAAATGTTTATTTATCCTACTGAACTTACTTATAATCACGAGTCTTTTTATCTTCCTCCGACTATTCAATAACATTCACATCCCAAGAATCAACAATTTTTTCTATATTTTTGCTAAAATATCTATATCCTTTTACATATAGAGCCCAACCATGATATATTCCATCCCCAACTCTCAAATAAAACATTCCATGACTTCCACATTTCTTATTTATGATGAATAGACTCCCAAAAACTCTAATGCATTTCAAAGATGGATTATTTAAAAAAACAATTTCATATGGAGTCATATATGAATATGGATTATAGAATCATTAGTTTTTAATTACACATCAGTGCTCATGGCCTGCCTCAAATACTAATGATAAATACCATGTTCAAGTGACATAGTTCTCCCCATTTACACCAAACTAAAATTATTTCTTTCAGCAACCCCATTTTTTTGAGGAGTATAAGGTGAACTAAACTCATTTCAAATTCCATAATTCTAAATATCACTTTAAAATTCATCATTATTATATTCACCACCATTATCAGTTCTCAATTTCTCCATTTATTACTCAAATTGCTTCTCAGTATTCCTCCTAAAACATTTAAACATTTTCGGAGCATCAGAATTGTGTTTCATATACATAAAACAAGTACTACGACTAAAGGCATCAATACAAGTGATGATTTACTTATATTTATTTGTTGATTTTTTATCATTGGACCATAGATATCAAAATGGATAAGTTCCAAGGGTTGTTTTTAACAAATTTCAACTTTATTATGCACTAAATTTATAGTATTTCCTTTCGAAAAAAATATTGCAATACCATTCTCTTCTTCTTGACATATTAGGAATATCTCAGACACTATATCTCTTTGATAACTTTATAATGTTTCTCTCAAATAGGTGTCCCATAATTTTATGAAAAATCTAATATTCTTCCACCATAACCAAGTAACCAGAGCTTATTATTTCACTAACTTGAAATAAGTTTCATTTTGTACATTAGCCCCTTTTAAATTTCATTCCATCATCCACACTTTTTTTAAAAATAATATGATTTTTGAAGATAAATTTGTTACCCTCATCATAGTGTCGTCAACCACTCAACAGGTTGTGTTTCATCCCATAAACATATAAATATTTCTTTTATTTCTTATTTTACTTCATAATGATGGATGATCCAACACATTTGAGTCTTAGTGATTCAGTATTTCAAAATTTCACTATTTCTTCTTTGAATACATTCACATTGTTTAGCAATTTTATATCTCATGTCATATGAGAAGAACACCCACTATAGAGAGTCTTAGGAAGTTATCCTTTTACGAGTTTCAAATAGGTTTCAACAACAAGATCCTTTTATCTTCCCTTTTATCTTTTTATATAACACCCCGACCTTAGTAGCTAGGGCATGTTAATTATTTTATTTCATTGTAATGATTTCAAGAAATAAAATCCGGAAGGAATGAATGATTTAATAGTATTATAAAGTATTATTACATACATGATGCCCATAATAAATTGAGAAATAGAAAATACAAACATGATATATAATAAAATGAAATAAATAGCTTCCATGAATTCTTATTATATTATTTCTTCTTCATAATTTGGGGAATAAATATTAAGGGTGAGCTCAAATACTTAGTAAGGGTATGTAAAGTAGAATAAATAATTAATCTCTAAGATTAAATTCACATGGAATGTTAAATAAATGATATCACATACCATTCAAATAACTAGATATGGAATAATCAATGTGGCAAGGTAATAAATTGAAACACATTCCATTTAATTAATAAATTGACATTGAAATGAATCTATATATTTTATCATAAGAAATCCTCATGGATAATAATAATGATAACTAAAGTATCTATGAATGAAATTCTTAAATATTGGAAGCTAAATTTAATGCACATGAAGAACTATGCTATGAAGATCGATCCTCCAGATAGTTCAAAACTATATGTAGAACCCTATTTAATTTGGCCAACTTATTTGTCTCATGAGAACCTATTGATGCATCAAGAATCTATATAAAGTCTGTGCTTCACATGTCTTTTAAGTTCCAAATAAATAATCATATAAAATAATAAATTTAACCAACATAAAATATTCCTCATAAAATATTCATATTGAATAAAAGGAACATCTTTATCTATAATTTCCCAGTTAATCGAATAACTGTCAAAGTAAACACCATATATAAAATGATATAAAGTTTAGGAAATAATAATATCAATCATATTAAAATATAGATATTCAAGGAAGTTTCCAATAAAAAATGATTATAATAATTTGATTTTTTCATGAGAATCCAAAAAATTACAAAATGAATATACATTGTAAATATAATCACTAAAAATGTTCTCAAGGAGAATAAACATTAGACATTCCAAAGTGTCTCATGCCATTTTTAAACATTTGGATCATAATATACACAAAGGTATGACATTAAATGAATCATATAATATCATTATAATAATTGGATTCATGATATAACATGTAAATGAGAATTATATACACCATATAAAAGTAAAGTGGTGAATAATGACATTTTAAGTCTCAATGGAATGCGAATTGAGATGAAATGCATTACATTAACATTAATTTTATAATGTGTTCATCATCCTCCTATATAGTGGTTTAAAATATTATAATAACTTATAATATAACTATAATAATGTTTATAATATAATATTTCACTTCTGATACTATATTATTTCCATTAATTAACAACCTTTCATTATTTTCACATTTTTGAGTGTTAATTGCCTAGTTTTCTCAAGCATGTTTTGAATTGTGATTTGTTATTAATATTAGATAGTTCATTATTTCTACATATATATAGTGTAAAAAATGACTTAATTATAACATATATTCAGTACATATTTATTTATAATTATCTATAATGTTTGGAGGTAAGAAATGAAATGCACCGTTTATGGAGATGGTAGGCCGTACGTACACCTGAATGCAGGTTTCATTTAATTTTTGCATTAAAAGAATTAAAAATAACTAATAAATATTAATATTATAATTAAATTATCATATATATGTTATATATGTGACATATGTGTAGTAAAAACATCTTTTTTACATTCCATGTATAGTGTGAACCAATCACATCGCTTTGAGGAGGCGGTAGTCCACATTTCCACAAATGATATTACTGTATTTATTGAATATGGAAAGTAAAAGGGTATGTGTTATAAAATAAGTAATATAGATAAATACCTAATAAGTATAATATATATCATATATATATAGTTTCTATCACAATGACCACCATGGGTGATGGTAAAGGAAGTACCAATAATCATCGTTTCGTGAGATGGTAGTTCTCCATTCACATAAACAATATGTTTTTTACCCATTAGATGAGAGTGTGTGTTTGTGTAGGTAAAAATAATACCATAAATAAACCATAATATATTTAGGATACCAATTTTGTTATTTGATCATTTAATAAGATTTTTTTAGGAGTGGAGAATGTAAATTAAATTAAATATCATAAGGAAAAATGTTACCTCTTAACTGGATAACTCCTTTTGGTTTGTACAAAGGGCTTCCATAAATAGATTTATTCCCAATGGGAGGCTTATATAATTAGTGGGGTGATTTTGGTAGACTAAATGGGCATAGTTTGGATAATACAATGTGGCTTTAGTGGTGTGATGAAGGGGTTGGGTCCTTGCCTTTTTATAGTGGACAGAGAGTGATACTCTTGTAAATACCAAAAAGTATTCTTTAATGGGAGGTATACATTACCTAATGTGTCTAAAAAATAGAAAACTAATGGATTGAATGGGAATAATGGTCAATAAAAACCTCAACCATAAAAAACAATGTGTATTTTTATAATTTGGTTCCTTAATTTTTAAGAATCCCTAAATTTATTAGTTTGGTTTTTATTAAAGAATCCAATTTTCTAACCTAAGTAATTTACCCATTAAGACATAAATAAAGTTATTATTAATATAAAATCAAGAGAGACTAAATTATTAATATGATATCTAATTTATAAAATATATATACCATGTGTTTTGGAAATAATATTTAAAACAAGTGCAAGTGACTCGAGAAAACCCTCCTTAAACCCACACCATGTTGAAAATTGTTTTACAGTATGTGGGTCATTATATTATTTACAAAAGATAAATTGGTCCATTAATAGAAAAAATTTAATATTTTTTAAAACATACAAATAACTTGGAATAATATATAATATTTAATAATTTTAAATTGTTTAATAAAATATTATTTATTATAAAATAACCATAATGTCAATTTTGACATTATTTTTTTCTTTTAAATTTTCAAATATCAAAAAAATATTTGGATTAAAAATATTTTGTTTATAGTTGTGTAAAATGATATATTAATATCAATAAAAATTAAATACAACAATTCAATCAACATACATCACTTTGAATATCTATAGTATCTTTTATTTTAGTTAATTATTGACTTAATAGTCATTACGTTAGAGTTTCTTAATCATTTTAAGTTACTAAATCATTATTAAAAGCTAATGATTAGTTATTATAATACTATTAACACAGTTATATTTTAATAGGATATGTATAACCTAAAATATGATGTTTTTTACTTATCTCAATGCTTTATAATTATTAATGGTAAGGAATTTCCCCATTTTGTCTCTTTCCTTACATAACATTTTATATAGGGCACTTCCATTGCATAATATCCCAATAATACATAAAATTCAAACCAATAGGTAATTTGGTCAAACGTTTGACAACCAATAGTTTTTGGTAGAATTTACATGTCATTTTTCCATTAAGATTATGGTTTAGTTATTTATTAAGCTTAATTTTACCATAATCATCGTGATTAATTTTAATCACATTCACTAATATTTATAGTAAAAATTTAATTTTATCATATGAGACAAAAAATATTATACTTATTAAAAATATGTGTGTCATTTTTTCAAAATAAAAATCACAGAAGTGAGAAAATTAATATTAAATCTAATCTCAAAGATGCGAGAAATCATGTTTTTAAAGAAAAACCATTCAAAAGTTCAATAAGTTTTTATATCCAGTTTTAATATAAAAATGATTCCAATTTCCTAAATTGGGTTAATATATTAATAATTAATCTATTTTTACTTAAAAACCGAATTTAAAAGATAATTTAACCTTAATAATTATTTTAACAAGAAATAAGTTTTTAACTAAAATGTAATATTTTCTCTATTAATCAAAAAACGAAACTACTCAAAAAATACCAAAAATTAACCTTAATATAATTCTTATTTTTTGAATCCAAAAATTAGTTTTATTTTGAAAAATTAAATAAAAAAAACTATCAAAATTTAGTTTTACACAAGTATCTCCATTAAATTGTAGCAAAACTCTATCTTGCATGAAAGATAATTTAGTGATTTGTATTTAATATGATTAAAATGGTGTTGTGTATAAAGAAATATAACAAAAAGAATTATTCTCAAATTAAAACATTTTAATATATTGGTGTGTCACATTCTCCCCACCATATTTAAACTGTTTTTTTTTAAATTTAAACATGATCTCAGTAATCATGGGATTAATATTTGAAAGTAAACTATTTTTGAAAACCCCAAATCAAAAATTGGTTTAATAACACATCTTTTTAATAAGATAGAAATTAAATTACAATGTTCACATAACCTGGTTCCCTAGTAGGAGAACATATATGGGAAATAAAAACATGGATATATATTAAAAGTATTACAATCATGTTCTGATGGAGAGTTCTAGTGAACATTGTTAGGATAAAGTGTACAATAATAATGTCATAAATCCATGATAATCTAAGGGGTCATTTGATTAATTTAAAATTGAGGTACTATGAATGTTTTTTGGATTAAGATAATTTTTCCTAGAGGTGAGGAATTCATTCATAGTCCAATAATATAAATAAATATACTAAGTTCGTACGTTTCTATAAGCACAATCTCATCCATTGATCATGACTTGAACTATATAACCTTCATCTCTTATAATAGGATTTATCAAATATTGATGTAATATATCAATTTCAAAAATCACATCAAAAAATAAACTTAATCTATTTCATGAATGTTTAACTTTTACAAAATATTATGATCTGAAACTTTAGAAAGAAGGTCACTAAATTTAAAAAATGGAATTATCATTACCCTTTAATCAATATTAAGTATCTCTTTAATCATCACATACTAAATATGTGAAAATGTTCGTCATGCATCCTTGTGAAATATTCTAATAACATAAATTATCATAAAACCAAATTGGGTACATTCATCCCTCCTTAGTCCATAGGTGGGAAAATTTTTATTAGATATATTACTTAAATTTAAAAGTGTTTTAAACTCTACCAATGATAGTGTAGTCTACTTATATAAAATTTATTAATAAGTTCCAAGTTCGTCAAATGTTTTAAAAATAAATCATTTCTTCATCATTACCTCAACATCTGTAATATATTAAGTGTTTTCTATCCCTTACTCATGTGTTTTCCGAAAAGTTTAACATTCTAATAAATATTTTTTGTACCATTTAGAATATGTTATTAAATACTTAATAGAAAATAACTTTAGTAAAATCCTAATATTTTTCATAACTCATATCATAGGAACATAAAAAATAGAATTCTTTTACAACATATTTCATAGATCCAAATATAAAATCGCATTAACCATTAAACTATATTTTTTTCAATTACATATGATTGAACATGACCCCTTAGCTTCATCTAAGGTATAATATATTGATTCTTGGGGAATTATTTTGCATATTTATCCATCTCCTTGTAGTTTTAGAATTGAATAATAGTGTTTTCCTTCATCCATTTGCATTATTTTTCTTGGTGAGAATTCTCTCCTCACTTATAATATACTCCTAATAAATTCAAGTATTTACCAGGGTAATTCTTTCCACAATTATCCATGTGGGAAAATCCTTCATTACCATATTCATTTTGCATATATTTTTCTCTTCCTTTCCTTTCATATCATTCTTTCCATTGAATCTATTGGAGATGGGGAATTCATTCTGTGTATTGATAATACATAAAACTAACTCTTTGTGTGATGAAAATGTTTGGGAAACCTGTACATTTTAGGGACGTGGACTATGAAATTAAATGAAGTGGTCGATCGTTTTCTTAGTGTTTCATATATAATACTTAACATACTTAACTAATCATGTAAAAGTACCATCATAATCTAAAACAATTTCTTCATCCTTATTCATTATTCTAAGGATCATTATCTTCATGTCCATTTTCTGACCAGGAGGTAAGTACGTATCAAAGAATGTCTCTTTAAAAGTACTCCATTCCATATATTCAATTTATACTTCCTATCTTATATTAGGGATCAGAGACCACCACTGTTCATCCTTAACTCGGATAAAATAGGCCAAAGGTCAAAAATATTTTTTTTCAGCATTACAAGGATATAAATATCTTCTTCATAGACATAATATATTGTTCTTCTATAATTTTATTTGTTGTCCAACTAAATGATGAGGGATTATTCCATATAAAGAGATATATCATAGGATATTCTCTGTGAAATATGTTCCTCCATTATAGAATGGTTATTTCTCATAACCTGATTTGCATAACACAATATCTCTATAATTTACTCTATTTCAATATTGGATATATTGGTTTATTGAACATGGCAATCTCTACATTATCCACAAGTATTGACAACATTCAACTTTCCAGGTTCCATTTATAAATAATGGAATGTACTGGGTTAGCTCATAAAATCTTAATTTATAACTCCAAATATGGTATATCACATAACATATATTTATTCATCCTATATCCTATAACCATAATATTTGGTTACCTTGGTAGAATAATTAATTTTAAATCCATCATAATGGTAGGTAATTAAAATGCAAACTGTCCTAAGTGTATCCCCTGGGAGTGTCAAGCTAGGTGTGCAGTATAACCTATTGTCATGTACTTAGTTACACTAAGAAAGGCATGATACACCTTTTTGGAGTTGTTACACTTAGATACATCTGTACCAGAACCACATCTACTTACAGTATCAAGACATGGATGTATTTCTACCAATAACCATATAATTTCTACCTTTCCTTAATTCTAGGATGTTCTTTTATAATTATCTACAATGTTTATTTTATGTTCATATACCTTAATCTGTTTTTTTCTACATAGAGATTCCATGGATGTTCTTAAACATCCATTGATACCAACTATAACACACCAACCCCGAAGGCATAGAGCCAGTGCATTATTTTACTACTTTGGAATGATTACTAGAAATCATATCTCGAAGGTTGGATTATTTTACCAGTATTTGAAAGTCATATTACATATATTTCACCCATAATACACAGGAAAATAGAAAATAAAATCAAGATACATAATAAAATGAAATAAAATTCATCTTCGAATTCTTATTTATTGTTTTCAACTTCATAACATGGAGAAAGGAATCATAATAAGGGCGATCTCAAATTCTCAGTAAGTGTAAGTAAAGTATACGGAATAATAACCAATGAGAATAAATTCACTTTTCAAGGTAAAAAATTGATATATCTTATTATTCAAATTACTAGATAAGGGGTAATCAATATGGAAACAAATAAAACTAAAACACATGCCATTTAATCAATAAACTAAGAATGAAATGCATCCATATATTTTATCATATGAAGACGTGGTGGATAATAAAAATAATAATTGAAATATCTATGAAGAAAGTTATTAAATACTGGACATCATGTCTAAGGATAATGAGGACCTATACTGTCAAGATACATCCATCATATAGTTTAAAAGTATAGGTAGAAACATGTCAAATTTGGCCAACATAGTTGCCTCATGAGAACCTGTCATTCATCAAGTTTCTATATAAATTCTGGGCTCCACAAATAATTTCATGTCTATATAATTCCCCAAATAAAATAATTAATTTTATCAATAAAAAATATTCCTTATCAAATATTCGTATATAATAAAAGGTATGAATATTTCTATAATTACCAATTTAATAAAATAAATGTCAAAGTGAAAAATGTATGTAAAATTGTATCACCCCAAGATTTCATGGTACGCTTCTCTTTGAATAAACAATAGCTTACGCTGTACGCAACTTTGAGTTCTAACACACCATGACCAATAAAACTAGCTGTTATGAATAGCAATACCAACATTTTAAAATTTTATAATTTTTTTTAAAAAATGACTTAATTTTTGGATTTGGAATATCAAAATTATCTTAGGTTAATTTTTTGGTGTTTTTCTGAAAACATTCATTTTTTGATGAATAGTGTAAAACACAACATTATTGTTTAAAACTGATTTTTTATTTAAATAATTAGTAATTTTATTTAACTTTATTTTAGAAAAAAATAGATACATAATACCTACATATGCTCATTGTACTTCATTGGAATCATTTTATAATAATATTAGATATATAAGATTTTATTGAACTTTTTATCCTCTTTTACACACCTTCTAGGAGCATTTTTTAATTTGCATAAAATGAAATTTTACTACTTATATGAATTGAATTTAAAAAATCAGAGAGATATCGTTGAAATGAGTATGTAAAATGTGGTTCAATAAGATGAAAATAATTTTTGTTGAATATTAATTTTTTACTTTTATTTACCACAATTAAAAGTAAATAGAATAATTAAATGTAAAAAATGATATTATAAATATCCTAAAAAATTTCTTAATTGTATTTGATAAGTATATTTCGACCAAAATAAAAGTTATAAATAAAATATGATCCTTTGGGTCCACATTGATTAGATTATGAAATTTATTATTATTTTATTTAAAGAAGGGTTAAAAGTGTTGAATTCAACGTTTAATAACTAAATCAATTTTTATATAGGGTTATACATAAGATAAATTAGACTATAAATATTCATTATAAATCTAAAAATATTTCCTATATAATGGTATTTTATTTGTAATTTTTAGACATTATATAATTAAATTTATTTAGGACACAATGAGGATGTATTAATTACCTTATTAACAAAAGATTAAAATAATTGATATTACAAATATCAAAATAACTATTAATTGAGACTTATAATGAATTACAATAATTTTATAAGTTAATATGAAATTTTAGGGTTTATTAAATATATTTTCATTGAATTGATAAAGTTTTTATGACTTTCAAAAAAATAAAATAAAAATCGTGTCAAAATGCACATAAATGAATTTTTAAAACAAATACTTTATTTTTAATTGATATAATATTCTTAAAAATCTAAAGATTGGCCAAAAGACTTAGATAAGTTTATATATGTCAATGATGAACCACTTTGGTTTGTCTTGGATTTTTATAGTAAGTTTATTAACCATTAATTATAAAAATACAAGAATACATGATAAAAGTTAGACTATTTAACTAGGAGTTAAATCTAAAATATAAGATTAATATGGTGACCTAACCCATCTAAAACCTATTTTTTGAGCAGTTCTCAATACATACACAAAATATCCTCAAAATAAATCCTTTTGGGTCAATTATAAACTGAATATTATTGTATAATAAAATAATATTTTAAGATTTTCCTAAAGTGACCCTTACCTCTCTTATAAAAGGGTACTTCCCCTTCTCTCAATCTAACACCTAAAAATCCATTTGGATCGACCAAACCCTACTAAAATATCCTCCAAAATACCCTAAATTCGACCTATAGGCATTAATTTGATCATAAATCCATCCTACGGGGCCCTTTTGATCAACTCAAAAGGAAACACCCGGAGACGTGGTAATAATTTCACCACCTCTTTCAAAGTTCATTTCTTCTTCCACTCCATCTTTCTTTGTTGTTTCCATAATAAAACAATACCTCATGTACCTTATACATAATATGATGTTATTATAAATATGGTGAAACCATCTTCATTTTTATATCCATCCTATGAATGATAAGTCACCATATGTGCGTACATACGACTTACCGTCTCCACTTCGTGGTGTAGTTTTTTATTCAAACACATAATTATTTGGATGGGTATAATAATGAGTATAATTGATTTAAATAATAAATATAACATGTTAATGAATCTGTATATATTATATAATATCAAATTACATATGATTTAACCATCAATGTAATGATATTGTTGCTCGTGCGTATGTACTGATTACCATCTCCACGAACGCGATGAAACTCAATATCCATCATAACCATTCTAGTATTATTTTCATTTTATAATTAAAAATAATGTTTAAGAACTTAATATCATTCTGTATATAAATTAAATACATCCTATCTATAACAAACATGGCTTATGTAACCAAGCATATAAAGGAAAATGAATCAGTTAACACCCAAAACAATGATACTACTAAAATATTATTAACAAATCAATATTAGAAGATCATATATGATATCATAATTATGTATGTGGTTATTGTGTAATTTAATTAAAATTATTTAACTATTATACAAGAGTTTAACATACCCTCGATCAAGGAAAAGTAAAAAGTAAGAGTTAGTTCTACAATCTCTTCATTATCTGAGGTTGTTTATACGTGAGTATCTACTGAGACATCTTTATCATCCACATCCTTGTATTATAAAAATTTATTTCAAAACATTTATAAAATTTCATATACTAAGGGTTAAAGTCATTTCTACCCTTTTTTTATAAAATTTTTATAAAGGTATATTTCTATCATTTTCTAAAAAAGTTCCTTTATGACCTTTTCGAAAAAATCAAGGAAAGAATGTTTTTTGAACTTATACAGTGAGGGAGGTTATTTTCTTCTATTATAAAACCTTTGAATCTCCCCTTAAATATTATAAGAATATTTTCAAAATAATAGTTTTCTTGTATAATTATGTGACTTTTAAATAATTTCAAAATACAAAGAGACATTTTTCTCAAATAGTTTTGATTTCATCTATGTCAACATCCATTGATGGATTTTATACTTGTTTGAAGTTGATTTATTATGATAAAATCTTTCATATTGTATAGAAGGTTTTGTGATATGTTTGAATGTGGATGTATTATTTTTATACTATTCATGGTTTATTGTTAAATTATTAACATTTCGAATGCTAGTTTTAATACGAATGTTTATGTTATGTTTCAACCATTTCATATGAGAAATGAATTGGATTTAGTAAGTGATGGGTGGATCCCGCTATAGCTCCTTGATGCATCGATAGATCTCACGAAAAAAACTAGTTTCTTGGAATAAGGCCTTGAAAAATTTTTACTTGACGTCTTGTCATGAGGCCTTGACTATGTGGTTATGATATCTGGAATTATGCATTCCATCATTATGAAATTCGATATTTATATTACATGTGATTATTCTACTAGTATAATATCTATTTCAATAAGTAAATGAAATTATTTGATTTATCTTTGCCATATTAGGATGAAGTTTATGTTTAAAAGGATTGTGTTTTAGTCTTATACATTGCCTTAAATGTTTATGCTTATTTATGATAGTTTCCACTATATTTTTATCCTTACGGAGCATATGATCTCACCCCTTTATTATGTTTTATTTTTCCTATGATGCGATGATGTATATTACAATTACCCTGTTAGAATATTCTAATGGATATAAGAGTGTTCAAAATGGGCCACAATGTTGTTTTTTTATTTCATGATGCAATGTAAAAATTTTGTATGTATCTAGTACTTCTAAGGCTACAAAACTGATCAGCCTTTCAGACATGATTCCTTGTATCTTGATAATGTTAAGTAATAATGAACCGACTTTGGGTAAATATGGTCTTAGCATTACAATTGGTATCTGAAGAAGTTTAGTACAAACCTTGGAATCTAGATTTAGAGAAACTATGATTAGTGAACATTACCCTAAGATAGACTACGAGGAGTAGTATAGGAAAACTTCCTAAAATTTTGGTATTGTATAGATTTAGTGTATTTTACATGAAATACATCCCTATTTGGATACGATCATGTAGGGGTGGCTCTAGAACAGATGTACCTTAGAGTGAAAACTCTGACAAGGATTTCCGTTATTGACCCTAGGTATCCTGGTACATGACAACAGGCCTTGTTTCACTATTGGTTACGACACTCCTGGGGGATATGCTTAGGATAATTCACATTTTCTTTATAAACCATTATGAAGGATTTATGAGTAAATAATTCATTAATGAAAACTTTTTTTATGATTATAGATTATATCCATAAACTATTCAATTTATGCTAAGTGTTTTACAAGTTTGGAATTATGTATTGCGATTCATAAACTAATCTAGTGTATCCCATTATTTATAAATGGAATATATTGGAAGTAATGGAATCCATATCAACCCACATAATCTATGTAGGGATTTCCCTCCTACTCAAGATAATTATAGTAGAGCTGGTGATGAAATCAGTGCTGAACAACTTATAACCATACTGGGATAACTCACTCAGGTTATTAATAATAACCTTACCTGTATGGAGCACCATGATCCACAATGCGGAGGATCAATGTTATACCTCTTCATGAGGAAACAACCACAAACATTCAATGGGACTACAAATCCATTTTTAGGTAATCAATGGATATGTTCCTTGGAGAAAATATTTCATGCTTTGGGGAGTAGTGAAAGGGAAAAGGTTGTCATGGAAGTTTATTGCCTCATGGGAGATTCATATCAATGGTGGTTATTAATTTTAAAAAAAAAGGAGGAGAAAGAAGTATCAGACATGGAATGGAGGGAGTTTAAAGATATTTTCTTAGAAAACTACTTTCCTCGTAACCATCGAGTGGATTTGGAAAGACAATTTCTGAGTCTATGAAAAATAGAGGATAAGAATATTGCAAAGTATGAGGCTAACTTTAAAAGGCTAGAAATGCATGCAATAGATTATATATGTAACACAAGGAGTAAGATTAGTCGATTCTTTAGTGAGTTAAAAACATTTCTCCATCAAGCATTAGTCTAAAAATCCTTCTCATGATACAAAGATATTGTCTCATGTGCTATAAAGACAGAAAAGGAATTCTCTAAGTCTTATGACTTTATAGAAAAGAAAGAGAAGAAGAGATCTATTGAAAACTCTGGAAATGGAAATAATAGGAAGAAGGGAAAATATGAATTTCCATCCTATATTAAATGTGGGAAGAAACACCTTGATACTTCCCTGAAGGGAATGATAGTATCTTACAAGTATGGTGAAAAAGGCCACTAAGCTTGTGATTGCAAGGTAATGAAAGAGGATATCAATTTTGAATGATACAATTATAGAGAAATGAGGAATTATGAAAATTAATGTTCTAAGAACCAAGGAAATTTAATCAGGAAAGGCCAAGGGAGAAAGGCCAAGCTTATGTGATCACTATTGCCGAGTTTGAAGATCTGAATGACATGGTGGCCAGTAATTTAATAGTTTCCTCAAGTTTATACAATTCTTTATTTGATTCTAAATCATCTCATTATTTCATATCTTCCCATTTTTCTAAGAAAATTAGTTATTCCCAATTTGATTTAACAAGAATGTTGTCTGTAAAAACTCCTAAGGGAAGTATCATTGCAACAATGTTCTATGAATTAGTTCCCATTAGGGCATATAAATGTGATTTATCTACTGATCTCATCGTCCTACCCATGATTGAATTTGATATAATCCTCAATATGGATTGGATTTCAGACCATGATGTGAAAATTTATTATAAGAAAAAGGAGGCTACAATTTTCAATGATAATATGAAGTACGTTATCTTTAGAGCAGAAACATCACCATCTGATTCTTATCTAGATCCACCCCTGTAGCTCTAATAAATTCAATTATTGGGGATTAAGAGAGTGAAATAACTATGGGTGAGGAAGGTAATGATCAAATAGAGGATACACCTATTGTTTAGGAATATGTTGATGTGTTTCCAGAGGATTTAATTGCACATCCTCTATAATGTGAAATTGAGTTTTTAATTGATTCAATTCATGGTTCATGGCCCATATCAAAGACACCTTATAGAATGTCCACTGTGGAATTAGTGGAACTAAGTAAGAAACTAGAGAAATTTAGTAATAAAGTATTTCTTCACCCTATTGTTTCACTATGGGGATCCCCTATTCTTTTTTAAGAAAAAAGATAGATCTACGCTGTAGTGCATTGACTTGAGGGAGATCAATGCTATAACAATAAACAACAAGTATCCCCTACCTCACATTGAAGATTTATTTGATCAACTTCATGAAGCTCAATATTTTTCAAAGATTGAACTTCGATCTAGATATCATCAGTTGTGTGCGAAGAAGGAAGATATTCTGAAGACAACATTTCATACTAGGTATGGGCACTATGAGTTTACAGTAATGCGTTTTGGACAGACTAATTCACCCTCTGTTTTCATGGATCTAATGAATAGAGTTTTCAAATAATATATTGATGACTTTGTTGTGGTATATATTGATGATATCTTTGTTCACTCCAAAATATATGAAGTTCATGAAAATAATTTGCGTAAAATTCTAAATACTCTTAGAAGAAATGAATTATATGGGATGTTTTGAAAGTGTGAATTATTGATTCAAGTGATTTTTTTTCATGGTCATATTGTCTCTAAGGATGGAATCCCTATTGATCCTCTTAAGAAAAGATAAATACAAGAATATCCATCACTGAAGAGTATAACTGAGGTACACAATTTTATTGGTTTAGAAGTTTATTATTGGAATTTCATCCAAGATTTTGCCCGACAGGCTAACCCATTAACAAAGATCACACGTAAAGGGGTAAATTTTTTTTTACCAAAGAGTGTGAAGAATCTTTTGAAGAACTAAAGAGAATATTAGTCAATGCTCCTATCTTGAATCAACCATCAGGGAATGATGGGTTTATTATTTATAATGATGATTCAAAGAAAGGACTTGGTTGTGTCCTTATGTAGAATGATAGGGTTATAGCCTATGCATCACGACAGCTAAAAATTCCAGAAAAAAACTATCATACTCATGATCTTGAGTTAGAAGATATAATATTTTATTTGAAGATATGGAGACACTATCCCTATGGTGAAAAATGTGAGATATATACCGATCAAAAGAGTTTGAAGTATATTTTCTCATAGAAAGAACTCAACATAATGCAAAGATGATGGCTTGAACGAAACAATGATTCTAATTTCACTATACACTACCACCCGGAGAAGGAAAATAAGGTGGCAGATGCTTTGAGCGAAAATATCATGGAGTTTTGAACAAGATGATAGTTGAATGGGATCCTATTTTGAAACATCAATACTTTTTCAAATGGTTGAAAATCCAACTTTACTAAAAAGGATAAAATGTTCTTAGGGTGATGATTAGAAGTTTCAAAATAAAATTAAAGCTGTGAATGATGGGAGATTGATTTAATTCATATTTGAAGATGGAATTTTGAAATTTGATAAGAAAATTTGTGTTCCTGACATACGTGATCTAAAAAGGGAATTATTGGATGATTATTATAGCTCCAATTTCTCTATACACCTTGGTAACACTACGATGTATAGATATTTTAAGGAACACTTTTGGTGGGACAACATGAAGTTGGAGATTGATGATTATATGTCAAGATGTATAGTTTTTCAACAGGTGAAGGATGAAAGAAAACATCATAGAGGAGTCATGCAACCTCTTCCCATACCTGAGTGGAAATGGGATGATATTACGATGGACTTTTTCATGGGGCTACCAAACACTCCTAGACGTAATGATGAAATATAGGTCATTATTGATCGTCTTAACAAGTTTGCACATTTTCTTTCTATAAGAGAAGATTCACTACTTAAACGTTTAGCAAGACTATATATTAATGAAGTTGTAAGAATTCATGGATTACCCCTATCGATTGTTTCTGATCATGATCCCCATTTTATATCAAGATTCTGAAAAATTCTTCATAAGGCCCCTAAAACTAAACTTTATTTGAGCACTGCCTACCACCCTCAAACTGATGGACAATCTGAATAGACTATTCAAACCTTAGAAGACATGTTGAGATATTTCTCACTTGACTTTAAAGTTATGTGGGATCAATATTTACCTATGGTAAAATTTTACTATAATAATAGATTCCATTCAAGTATTCATATGGAACCACATGAAGCATTATATGGAAAGAGATGTCATAGATTAACTTGTTGGGATGATGTTAGTGAAAGGAAACTCATATGCCTAGAAATTTAGGAGGAACCAATGGAAAAGGTGAAGTTTATCCACACCCACATCAAAGCTTCACAAAGTAGGAAAAAGTGCTATGCTGATAACTGAAGGAAAGATTTGGAATTTCAAGTAAGTGATCATGTTTTCTTGAAGGTATTCCCATGGAAGGGTGTTATATGATTTAGTAAGATGGGAAAATAAAGTCCCAGTTACATTAGACCTTCTGAAATTATAGACTAAATTGGAGTTGTAGGCTATCGTTTGGAAATGCCGTGAAGTCTCTCCAAAGTTCATGATGTGTTCCACGTATCACTATTGAGAAAACACTTGCCAAACCCAATGCATGTAATCACATATGATGAAATATAACTAGAACCCGACATATCTTATTGCAAAGAGCCTATAAAAATTCTTCATACCAAAGAACAAGTGTTGAGAAACTGGATGCCTGGTCTGGTAAAAGTTATATGGAGATACCATAAGATGGAAGAGGCAATGTGGGAACCTGAGGAACCTATGACGAAGAACCAACCAAAATTTTTTATGCAGTAATATTCAAGAAATTTCAAGGATGAAACTATTTGAAGGAGGAAAGAATGGAACACCCCATGCTTCCACGATACACTTCTATTTGAATAATACAATAGCTTGTGTTGTACGCAACATCGAGTTCTAACACACCACAACCAATCAAACTAGCAGTTATGAATATTAATTCAAAATTTTTGAAATTTTTGAAATTTTATATTTCAAAATGGTCTTCATTTTTGGATTTCGAATATCAAAAGTACTTTAGGGTGGATTTTTGGTATTTTTTTGAAAACTTTCAATTTTTGATAAATAATGAAAAACACTGTGATACTATTTAAAATTGAATTTTTATTTAAATAATTAGTTATTTTATTTAATTTTATTTTAGGGAAATATAGAAACATAATACTTTTATATGTTGAATGTAATTCATTGGAGTCATTTTATAATAATACTAGGAATATAAAATTTTACTAAACTTTTTACTGTCTTTTACACACCTTCTAGGCGCAATTGCAAATAAGCATAAAATGTCATTTTACCGCTTCTATGAATTGAATTTCAAAAACCAAAGACACATAATTGATATCAGTAAGTAAAATGAGGTTCAATAAGATGAAAATAATTTTTGATTAATAGTAACTTTTGACTTTTATTTAACACGGTTAAAAGTAAATAGGGTAATTAAAGGTAAACAATGATATTATAATTACCCTAACAGAAGTCCTAATTATATTGGCTAAATGTATTTAGACCAAAATTATGAATAAAATATGATCCTTTTGGTTCACTTTTATTTGGTTAGGACATTTATTATTATTTTATTTAAAGAACAGTTAAAGTGTTAAATTTAAAGTTTAATAACTAAACCATATTTAATAAAGGGTTATACATAAGATATATTTGACTATAAATATTAATTATAAATATAAAATTATTTCTTAAATAATGTTATTTTATTTATAATTTTTATAAGTTAAATTATTAAACTTATTTATAACACAATCATGATTATGTAATTACCTTATTAATAAATGATTAAAATAATTGTAATTATAAATATCAAAATAAATGTAAATTGAGAATTCTAATGAATTCAAATAATTTTCTATGTCAATAAGACATGTTAGGGTTATTAAATAATTTTTTTTCTAAGTGATAAAGTTGTTATGACTTTCACAAAAACAAAATATCCAATTGTGTCAAAATTGACGTAAATGAATTTTTAAAAAAAATACTATATTATTAATTGATATAATATTCATAAAAATATAAGGATAATCTAAAATACTTATATAAGATTACATATATATCAATAATTAACCACTTGGGGTTCTCTTGTATTTTTATAGTGTGTTTATTAACCATTTATTATATTAATACAAGAATACATGGTAAAAGATAAACTATTTAACTGAGAGTTAAATCTAAAATACAAGATTAATATGGTGACCTAAACGTGTCTAAAACCTATTATTTGAGAGGTTTTAGACCCATACCCCCTTATCCTCAAAATAAATCCTTTTGGAGCCATTATAAACCGAATATTATTGTATAATAAAATAATATTTCAAAGTTTTCCTAAAGTGACCCTTACCTCTCTTATAAAAGCGTACGTCTCCTTCTCTCAAAATCACACACCCAAAGCCATTTGTCTCAGCCAAAACCTACTAAAATATCCTCCAAACTACCCTCACATAGACCTATAGTCATTACTTTGATCATAAATCCAACCTAAGGAGCACTTTTGATCAACTCAAAAGGAAACACCCAAAGAAGATGTAATAATTTCCCCACCTCTTTAAAAGTTTATTTCTTATTCCACTTCATCTTTCATTGTTGTTTCCATACCAAAATAATAACTCCAGTGCCCTATACATACTGTGATTTTATTATAAATTTGGTACAACTATATTCATTATTATATCCATCCTATGAATGAGAAGTCACCATACGTGCGTACGTATGGCTTACCGTTTCCACTTCGTGGTGTAGTTTGTTATTCAAACAATTAATTTTGAGGATGAGTATAATAATAAAAATAACTGATGTAAATAATAAATATAACATGATAATTATTATGTATATATGAAATCCAATTACATACGATATCACCATCAATAGAATTATATTTGCACTCGTGCATACATACGAATTACCGTCTTCATAAACGCGATAAAATTCATTCTCTATCATAACCATTCAAGAATAATTTTCATTTTATAATTAAAAATAAGTTTTAAGAACTTAATATGATTCTAGATATGAATTAAATACTTCCTATCCATAAAAAACATGGCTTACTTAACCAATCATATAAAGGAAAACGAATCAGTTAACCCCCAAAACAATGATACTACAAAAATATTATTAACAAAGCAATATTACAAGATCATATATGATATTTTATTTATGTATGTTGTTATTTTATAATTTAATAACAATGTTTTAACTATTATATAGGAGTATAACATACCCTATATCAAGTAAAAGTATAAGATAAGAGTTAATTCTACAATCTCTTAATTATTTAAGGTTGTTTATACGTGAGTATCTACTGGAACCAATTTATCCTCCACATCTGGGTTTCTTAAAAAGGTATTTCAAAACATATTTAATATTTTATAGATTATGGGTTAATGTCATTTATACCCTTATTTTACTTTTTATAAAATGTTTAGAATGGAATATTTCTGTCATTTTCCAAACAAGGTCCTTCACGACCTTTTCGACAAAATTATGGAAAGAATGTTTTCTTAACTTATACGGTGAGTGGGGCTATTTTTTGCTATTGTAACACCTTTAAAGCTTCACTTACAAGATTATAAGAATATTTAAAAAATAAAAGTTTTCTTTTATAATTATATTAATTTTAAATAATTTCAAAATAGGAAGAGACATTTCTCTCAAATAGTTTTGATTTCATCAATGTCAACATCCTTTCTGTATTTTATACTTGTTTGAAGATTATTTATAATGAAATAATCTTCTATATTTTAATAAAGGTTTTGTGATATGTTTTATTGTGGATGTTTTATTTTTATACCATTAGTGGTATATGGTTAAAGTATTAACATTTTGTATTCTAGTTTTTATATGAATGTTTATGTTATGTTTCATCATTTTCATTTGAAGAATGCATTGGACTTAGTAAATGATAGGTGGGGCCTTATATAGACCCTCAATGCATCATTAGGTCTCATGAGACAAACTAGTGTCTTGGAATAAGGCCCTGAAAAAAATCTTATTTATAGTCTTGGCACGAGTCCTTGACAATGTGGTTATGATGTCTGGCATTATGCATTCCATCATTATGAAATTTAATATTGATATTACATGTTATTATTCAACTAGTAGAATATCCATGTGAATATGTAAATGGAATTATTTGATTTATTTTTTACATATTATGATGAAGTTTAAGTTTAAAAGGCTTGTGTTTTAGTCTTATACATTGCCTTAAATGGGGGTGCCAACAAACCCAGTTGAATGGGGGTGCCAACAAACCCCTTGAATGGGGGTTCCAACAAACCCAGTTGTCTTGATGATGTGTAAAAAACCTAGTTTCCCGAGTACCAACAAACCTACACAAGGATGGAGACTCCCTCCAATTTACTAAGTCCCTAATGATATCAATGAAAATCTTTTTTATCCAGCATCAAATCTCCTGATAATTTGAGATCATTCCCTCATAAATTATCTTATTTTTCGCCTACCACTGACACCAAAAACCTTCCTATAAATTCAATATATGGGCCATTATTTCTACACCTCCCAATCCCGATCCATGGTACCCGTGGGCAAGAAAGGAATGATCAGCCATAGATGGATATGAAACCACATTGAACACACAAAAATTATCCCATACTTAATGATCCCATTCCCAATCAAATAAAATATGGTCAAATATTTCTTGTTTATTCCTCTTTCTTCAAGAACATCTAGAAAAAACAGAAGCCCCATATCATATAACATTTTCATTAGTAGGGACAGCTCCATTCCATATCTTCCAAGATTGGAAGTTATATTTAATGGGAATAGCCTTGAACCATAGAAAATTATTCTGTGAATTCACTGGATTCTACATGGTAAGGGTCTTTTAGTAGTCCCACATCACGAGGGAGACATAAAGTGAAGGAGTAAAGACACACTTAGCAGATTCTGAGGATAACATGATAAGGTTGAAAAGGGACTATTGATCCTTATCTAATACTACATCAGTAAAACCAGCTACTGGTAGGATTCCATAAAAGATTTGTGTTTAGGAGGAAATCCCAAGTACTTGATTCACTCTCCACTCTAGTTATCATTCTAGAATATGATATCACCCTTCCCAAAATTCCAATGAGAATAGGGCCTAAGGGTATTAACGATGGAACCAATACCAGTCTAAAAAACGTTTGATGTCCGTCTAACAGAGTCATGTCTCCAACTGAGTTACAATGCATAGTTCTCCCCCACGACGTGTAACATTATATAACCTCCCATTACATCTTTGGATGAATTCACATAAGAGTATCTTCAAGGCTGCGAATGTTAATCCCACCTTAATGCATTGGGAGATCCATCTTACCCAATGAAACCAATTTTCTCTTACCCTCAACATTATGACCCCATATAAATTAAGCGATAATTCTATCATCGTGTTTAATCACACCCTTTGGAACATTGACAGAAGATTGGGTATGAATAGGAGTGGTTAGAAGCACACTATTAACTAGTGTTATTCTTCCTCTGAATGATAGGTATTTATTATTATAGTTAATAACCCGAGTCTATGGCCTGGAGCGGTGTGTGTGTACAAGTACTTATGAAAATGATTCCCATTGGTTTGGGATATTCCTACTCAGCGCTAGTTTCCAGCCCCTAGCCTATGAGAGGCGATCATGGAGTAGTCACAACATGGGACCTGAGGGATGAGTCCTGACAAGGTTGTATCTAAACATATACTAGAACCACATATCCTGGGTGCCTCAGTGAAAACCTATTTTGAGTTCCCATGAAAGACACACATATAGAAAATCAATGGGCTTCTACCCATAACTACACGAGTTCTGGATGAACAATGCTATCGAGAACTACCATGAGACTCATCATGCATTACTTTTCCCTTAAATTAACTCACAGAATAACCATATGGAGAAAATGGAACTACCATCAACCCGAACATACCATCCAAGACGATCTCAACTTAAAACACTATATGTATCACATTAGCATAAAAGATAGATTTATGAAGAAATCGTAGTAACTAATATCATATAGAAGTATGATATTGAATCATTGAGTATTTTTATTCTCATTTTTTGCAATCTCAGTTGAAAACTAGAAACACTTAGCAAAGTAATTTTCATATTCTATCAAGGTCATGCAAGATTAATCGAGTTTGAAAAACTATATTACCATAGCCATCACTATAGAGTTTGCATAGAACTGGTCAGTGAAATAAACATTAATGTTCCTCCACAATAATCAATCATGATTCTTATTTGTCACTATCGTGTCCCACTATCTCATGTTAGGTACTTGAACCATGGAAGTGGAACACTTCACTTTTATTGCTTCAGTATTCTCCATGAACTCAATCAAAAGGTCAATCCTTGTCAACCCATCCTCATCCTATTAAGGATTATTAGTGCATTGGAAAGATTATAAATTTTTTAAAACTAGAACCTTATAAAGACTCTAAAATGCATCCCACTAAGGTTCCATTACTGGTTCATGAATGGGAATGGGTACTGGTTCTTGTCCCAATGATTGGAAAACAAACATAATAAAATTAACCATATTTGGTTAAATGGGAGGATTTTATCATTAGGTATCATTAGTAACTTTCTCATAGATCTTATTCACACATCTTCTTATATTCATGATGTTACACATCATTATGAAAAAAATATTGAATACATATGAAAATTACTCAGATCAACACTCAAACAAGGTTAACAATAAAATTAAACCCATCAGATAATAAACACTAATTTTATTTCTAAATATCATAATATAAAAATGGGAAAGTACTAGAACTAATCCCGAAGACATCATTCCCATATCACCACTAGTAACTTAAGGCTCATTACAATTGAAGATGGAAAAGAACTCACTCGGAACAACCTCATATGACTTGAATAGATTTCAAATGACATACTAACATCAAGGAAATATGCACAACCTGCACCTATAACACCACTTTGTCACAAAATAGTCTAGATACACTGGAAATATGATAACTAGTATGACACAAATATATCTCGAAGGTCATTCTTGATCCCCAAGGGTTGGTTATTTGTAACTTGAATCATACAATATAAAGGGGGAATGAATTTTCCAAAAACATGGTGGAAGAAATAAATACCTATCAACATTATCAATGAAAACTTCCCAAATGAGAGGGTAATATATTTAAAATGGGTATATCAAAAACTAAATAGTATATAATCAATGAAAAAAAATGGATAATTTGAACAACCCATGTTCAAACAAACCTAGAACTCCAACTCCAATGGATCATCTATAACCACAACCTCTAAGTTGTGCTTTCCCCTTACTCAAACCTGTTTGAATGAAATCTAAAAATTTATGAAGGCATAGGTAGGGTGTCTGATAAAATCCCAGTAGGGTCTAACCAAGTGTTCCATAATAATATTCTATAATATTTAAAAAAATCAAGTTTTCAATTTTAACCAAAAATGGAATGGTATAAAAACTACATATCTAAAATAAAACATTATTTTCATTTAGAAAGTTGAGAAAAATCATAAAATGTATTAAGTAGTCAATTTAAATAAAATTGTTTATCTAAATCACTATGAATATAGAATATAGTTCTATAATAATGGAAATTATATATATCAAAAAATCATAGTAAGAAACATGGTGATCATACCTATGGTATGATAGTTTCTTGTAATGATATCCTCAGACACTCATATGAATGATCATGATAATGTGCACACATGTTCATCAATTTTAAGTTGAATAGGACCCATCAATATCCCACTAGGGACATGATCTTCCAGACTAGGTTAATGTTCTAGTAGTAAATAATCAATCCATATCAAAGGGATTACTATCATAGTGTGTTTGTCCCAAATAAATCACTAACTACCCAGGCTCTTATGTTCTTAATCAGTAAATAAAAAATGGGAATATTAATATATAACTATTTAAAATATAATTGTCCAATTTTCAATTTTAATATTGCAATTTAAATTTAAAAATACAAACATGTGTTTTTAATCAATTAACTCCATTTTAAATATAGAAACAACCATATGTCATTATTGAATCATTTTAAGCCTTTTTGTTTCTCAAAATTCAATTTTACATTTCAATTTCATAGTTTCCAAAAATGTCCAATCACACTCCAATTTCTAATTCTATTGGAATTCATTTTTTCAAAACAATCATGCTAATTGTGTTTCAAATTCCAATTCTCCCTAAATTTAGTTTTTTTAATTTAATATAAATCAATCAAAATTGATCGATGAATTTAAGGGTTAAAAAATTGGGAAATCATAGTTAGAACCACATTCCATTATCACTGTAACAATAAACACAGTGCCTATAATATTATTTGACAATGAATAATGATGGAAATAGATATCTTGGAATCAAAACTAGATTCAATATAAAAAATGAGTTTAGATCCATCAACAACAAGATTATGGAAAAACACTAGGGAGGAAATAAGAAGTGTGTCAGGGAGAATTAATGAGAGTTGATCTTTTACAAAAGAGGGATCGAATGAGTTTCTCTAAGACTTTATCCGACATAGATTAGGTTTAAAGTAGCTAAATGAGGTTCTTGAAAGCTCACAAAACCTAGTTTGGTGTAATAACCTATGTTTAGGTAGAGTGAGAGGATATATAATGATTAAATTGTTTTTATTAATTTTCAAAAATAATTAGTCTCTCGCATGGGGTTAGTTGGGTAAGTCCACATTTTTTTTCAAACCATGTGTGCCTATGATAGGGAAGATAGTTTGTAAGAGGTGGGATCATGGTTTTCCAAACCCTGCATCAACCATAAATATCCCCATTTTGTTTTTTCATGTTTTAAACTTAGTGTGCATGAGGTTTGGGAAACCGTGCGCCAACTATGAACAACCCCAAAATTTCTAAAACATTCAACTATTCACCAAAATAAAACTGAGACGAACCCCAACCCAAGTAAGGAAGAAAAAAGGGTTCTCGGGAAACTGAAAATAGTAACATGATATTATATAAAAAATATTATTTGATATAAATTTAATTATTAAAATAAAATTTATTTTATATATTTTTGAATTCATCAAAAACTTTGTTTTGAGTGAAATTAAATTTTTCCAAAAAATAAAATTTCTATTTCATCATATCAAAAAATATTGTTTATGAAACATATTAATTTATAATTAAAAATTTAATATTAAAAATTGTTAAATATAATCAATTTTTTACTAAAATAATATTTAATAATTCATATTTTTAGGGTCTAGAAACATATCCATTTATTACACCAACAAATTCATTATGGGTAGGTTATGTTATGATGATATTTTCATTGGGTGGTTTAGTGAACATAGTTTGGGCCATGATCTTATTGATCATGAGAATATTTAATAAAATATTTTCTCAATCTTTAGTCCATTAAGGCCAGATTATGATTTATAATGTGAAAATATTGGTTATTCAACCTTCCATAGGAACTCTCATAAATGGGCTTCATAGTGTGTGATCTAACTAGATGGGCCCATCATTTTTTCCATCCATTCCAATTGAACTTTTTCAATAACCTTAATATAATTATATTAATGTTTTCTATAAAATTTTTATATAATCAATGGTTATAATTTCTTAATGGTATTTTAAATCCGTCACACTATAACTATCCAAAACAACCAAGTTATTGTTTGTTTGTTCTATAACTACATTACATGATAATTAATTTTTTCATTAAAATAGTGAAATTCATTTATAAATGTTCTCATTAGTACATTATTCCCCCATTAAAAAATTTCACCCTCAAAATTTTCAATTCATACACAAAAAAAATTAGGTTAGTTCTATTTTATCACCTCTTATGGTTCCCATTTCGCTACCACAATAATGTGGTTTTAGAACAGCACTTTTAAAAAGTGAGTTGTTGTGTTTCAAATAACGTTTTCTCTATGATATAAGATCGTCCCCAAATGTTCCAAAAATGAAATATTATTCTATAATGATAACACCTCAAGATTTATGACATTTTAAGGGGTATGGTATGTATTTTTGTAGAAGAATACATGGAACTCATCATGTAATTGAGATTTTTTAGATGTGAGTGCTAGTCGATAGGCCACCACTATGAGGTATTAAATGTCATCAACAGGTATGATATATCTATGAATAATATTTACCTTATTCCCAAAAATCATGAATTGTGACTATGGTGATATATGAAGGAACACATTATCTATAAACTTAAACTTTGTACCTCATCAATGATTTTTTGCATTACATTTCTATCAACATTGTACATATTCCATATAAAACTGAATGGTTTGAACCTTCCCTATCACCTCTTAGATAAAATCTATTATAATTAGTTTCCACTTTCTAAATTCATCATAGAATGTTGTATTTTGACACCTCATCCCATATAAAACATCAAAATGTTCAATTTGAATTATATAATGGAAACTATTATTATGTGAGAACTCTACTAGGGGATGGTTCAGGTCCAAACATCAATGAAAATTCATAGAATAAGATCTCAGCATATGCATCAGATTTTCAACAGTCCTTTTATAATTAATATCTATACAAGGGTGATATGCAGTGATAAGGCTCGATTCTATATATAACTCTTGCCGAAGGATTCTTTAAAACATTGAGCTATACATCAAATCTTAATTAGATAAAATAGAGTGTGAAACACTACATAGTCTTACCACATCCATTATGTAAATCTTCATGAGTTGTTCAAGAGATAAATCATCCGTAATCGAAATGCATTGCACTAAAAGATTAATGAGATTGATCACCACCTAGATGGAAAGATTGAATTTGGGTGTCCTCAGGGGTCCTATGACAAAAGAATGGTTATGTTATCCAATTTTTATACTATTTTGTGTAACTATTGTATTATTACCCTAGACATGTATCATTCCACCTTAAATTTGTTTTCATAATAATCACCGTGATATAAACTCATCAATATCCCTCTCCATGTTAAACAACCATATGTTTTCATTAAATAATTATACACAATTTTGATTTTTAAATGAATAGATATGGATGAGCTATACACATCATCAAAAATATTCCTCTCCAGTTTAGGTTTTTATGGGACACATTACTGGTTTCCAAACCATATAACTAAATCTTTAGAAAAGGTGAACTACAAAATATTCATTACCATCTTCAATAACAACTCATCATATTTAGGGTCCTCATTGATCGTCTCCCGAATAGTTGGTCGATAAGTTATTTGATAAAGGTAGGATGAATATCCATTTATTATGCCCATGTCTATATCTTTAAAGTCTAAAGTGATTGGGTCTTTATCATTCCCCATCATGGATTGGATCTTTCTCATTACGCATCATGGATTGGGGTGTGGGATCCTTTTTACTTATAAAATATTACACATTGTTTCCTTTTTAAGATGGTAATGAATTTAAGAAACATAATCCTTGATCCACTCTAACAACCTTTGTTAGTTCATAATTATCTCCTTTTGTTTGATTATATACATGAGGCTTTAATGATTTTAATATATATCACACTTCTCCCCATATAAATGATTTCCATGAATATATAATGTTAAGATAATTAATTATAATTCTAGATCATACATTAAGTTGATATACTCATAGATCATAAATTTGTTGGAAGCATATGATATACAATTTTCATCTCTCATGATTTCACAACCCAATCCCATTTTGGATATGTCATTGTAGATCATAAATATTTCTAAACTAGTAGGTAATGTGAGCATAGTGATAGTGATTAGCCTACTATTTTTCTCTATAAATCTTACATTACATTCCTCAGTCATGAAAAACATAACTCCCTTCTAGATAATATAGGTTATTGGGATGGGAAATCATGATATGTTTCTCGTAAACCCCTAATAATACCCAGATAATAATCCATTGAAAATATGGATTTCCGTCTCAGATGTTAGTCTAAGACATCTTTTGATTTCATATATTTTTGAAGGATCCATAAAGACCCTTTTATTGGTTATAACATCCCCTAGGAATATTACATGGTCCATGTATATGTTGTATTGAGAACAAAAACACATATTTTTGAGGTAAGACAATGATTTATTTGAGAAACACATCAACTTATTATAGTTAATGAAGCAAAATATACATGGATATTAAATCATTTTAGATAAATATCCATCCCATTATAAAACTTTATGAATAATGACTATAATAGTTAATGTCTTTGTAAACATGGAACAAAATATCTTCTAATAGGGTGAAAGATCTCTAAAGTCACCCATAAAGATCTTCCCTTTTAGCAACCCTTCATAAAATGTCTCTTCATAACAAGGGGAAATGTAACATAAGAATTGGTGAGATTATATTCATATTAATAGTAAGTGAAGGAGATATGTATGAATAATCATGAACATAAGGGTGTGAGAATATGATCATAACATTATAAGATCATATCATTCATGTAAAAGATCATAATTAAGAGTCATGGAATAACGATTTGGAGTTCATAAGATATGAATCATAATATAATCATGAACATGAACCATGGGATCATATCATAGGAATAAGATATAGACTTTTGGCACACACATTATATTATAACATTGTGAACATGTATAATTAGAAACTAGTTCACTATTTATGTTAAGGAAATGAAATAAAACCCTCACATAAGCTTATAGACAAGAAACTAGGTCCACACATAACATTGTGAACACATAATCATCTACGCACAAAACATCATTGTAGTCAAGGTTAACTCATAAGACTATAAACATAGTGGATCGGGACACACATGTTTCCTGGTATGGATTCAGACATGCATATATCTGATTTTGGATCAAGAAACACCTGCTTCCCATTGATGATCAGGAAACACCTATTTCCCATTTTGGATAAGGACACACCGATTTCCCATTTTCGATGAGGACTAACATATTTTACATTATGGATCAAGCTCGTTGAATTATTTTTTCCCATTATCTAATGTGATAAAATCTTTACCTAATGAATTTGAGGGATAAATAGGTCTCATCCATCAATTAATGAAATATTAAATACATATTCAAAAAGATAATAAACAATTTATCATGCTGTGTCCCATAAAAAGATATGGGGTTTATAAACACCATATAATAACCTATTAAAATAAATGGGTATCATAAGAGTTGCATCATATTATGATCTATGAGAAATATAGAGGTTTCATAATAATTTCATCCCAGAATAACCCATTAAAGGAACTGGGTTTCATAAAAATTTATCATGGTATATCATGTGGATGATAAACAAGTTTCATAAACAACATTTCATAAAAACAATAAAGCATTTAAATAAAGACTTAAACTGATTTATTTGGATCGAAATTCTAGTACGGCTTTCATAACAACAATGGAGGATATATTAAATTGAAAATATTTTTTAAAGGATCATTTAAAAACATTCATGAGTAAAATAACATTTCTTTTCTGATTTTTTTTAAATCATAAAACATTTTTAAAACCATTATCTTTGAAAATAACATTGAAAACAGATAAAAGAATATTTAAAAACCATTTTATACGCTTCAAAACATAATTTTTTTGTTCAAATATATTTTTATGATAATTATCTTAAGAGATAATTTAAAAACATCTTTTAAAACATTTTTTTAGAAAACATGGTTTTTGAATAAAAATAATTTCTTATTGAAGAGATGGATAAAGTAATATTTTCCTAAAAACATTTTATTAATCATCATAATTATCAAATATCAGAAAAAATGCTACCAAATCATGAAGATATCATGAATAACTAGAGGATAAGAAAAATCATGAGATTTCTTGAGGGATGGGTGATGGGATTTCATCATGGGAAGAAAAATAACAAACAATCCTCATAAATGATGAGATTGTTGGAATAAACTATTACCAATGTGTTAATGTTGAATCATAATCCCCTTGAAATAATAAAATTACATTTAGATTAAAATATCATGAAAAGAAGTTTATTCAATGAAAAAAATTTAAAAAGGTACTATATAAACCTTTTAGAAGAATATATGATCATAGCCTGACATGTTCTCAATGAAAGAAAATTAATACAAAACTAAGTTATTGATTTGGTAACTTTTGAAACCTAAACCCCATGAAAGAGATTTCATTAAATGAATATATAAGTACCTATATATTTAATGGTAATATTCTTAGAATACATTCATGGGTAGTATATAAATCACAAAAATGAAATGTGTAGTGAAAAAGGCATAAATATTCCAGAAATAAATGTGAGATTAGAAATAATCTTACAACTTAAGTAACTTTTGAATCATGATGTGCATGAAGAAATAAAATCAATTTAAAATGATAATATCATCAAATAATGTAAATTCATGATATAACATGTCATAGGAGAGTATATACACCACCCAAAAATAATAAGCGGTGAATATAGAAAATATCACATGAAAATTAATGTGAGATAAGAAAACCCTTACCTTATTTATTTGATTTCTTCATAATACTAGGATGGAGTTGGCTGGAAAAGGATTTTGGAATTAATAAAATGTTTATTTTACAATTGTGTTTTCTTCTTTTTAAATTATATAAATCAATTCCCTTTTTAAATGTTCCCAATTGGACTAAAAACCCATATTTAGAGAATCAGAAACAAAATTCTTAAGATAGTCTATCGTATTGAGAGGAAGAATTTATCTAAAAGGAAAGTCTCATCGGACTAACCCTGGGTCCATAATGAGTTTTTGAATATAATAAGGATGATATTTAGTTTCATCATGGAACTAATATATATCAGATAATGCTTTATTATTTTAATTTTTTCAAAAATCATAATTTTGTTGTGAAACTTGTGATGGTGCCTTGATGATAGAAATTTGGAATAAAGGTGTTTCCAATTGTATTAAAGCCAATCATATTATGGTGTATGAAATGAAATATATTACTAGAATAATAAGAAGTTAAAATAATATCCATTATAATTCAGATGATGCTAAATCTGATCTTCATAAAAATAAAATTCATGAAGGAATTCATGATTATATGCTAATGTTTTTTTCAAGAAATATGTTATTTGTGTAAAATATTTTTTTTCTACCATAATTGGTGTGAGAGTAGTTGATTCATATTTATTTGAAGGGTAAAAAGGTTTTCTTGATCATAATTAGAGAAACCAAAGGTGATGGTTTTCAATTAGACTAAAATCTAAAAGATTTAAATCATTGTAACAACAGTTTGATGGGGTCTGTAATCAGAAAATAGATATAAGTAATTTCTAATAGATAATTCGTCTCGGATAAATAAGATAAAGAAGTTTCTAAAGAGGATGCTATTGATACTGGTCCATAGAACTTGTTACACCATCATAATCATCATTGTCAAAAATTATATCATTAGAGGTTATTATAACCAATGAAAAATATAAATAAGTAAAGTTGTTGAGGTCCAATACAAAAATAAATTCATAGATCAACGAAAAATATTGTCAACAATTTCCATTAAGATGAATTGTTTGTTTATTTCCTTAACAAGTAGGTCAATAAATTCTATGTTCTATAATTTCTTTTTCATAATGAGTAAATCATATTGGGAAATTGGAATGGATAATCATAATTATACTAATGTTTATAAGAGGATAAAAACTCTATATTTCTTCATATATGAAATAGGCAAGAAACATTCTAATGAAGAAATAATAATGTGAAATAAAAATTTATAATCAAAATTAGAATAATTTTTTAAAGAAGTGATAAGTGAGATGATGTTTTCAGAATATTTGAGAAGGTTCTATATGAGTTGATTAACATTGATGATGGGATAAATACACCATTAATTAAATGAGAAGTTATGATTTCAGATTATTTGGTTGAGTGGGTAAAATATGATAATCCTATCAAAACCTATTTTGTGACCACTATAAAAGGTTAAAGTATATTATACTTTGTAAAACAAGTACTATAGAGAGATAAGCACCAAATTTCTTGTGAAGAAGAAAAATAAGAAGAATAATGAAGAATATTATATAATATAATGAAGAAGATTGTATTCTTATAATTATCATATCAAGATAAATCATCACACTGGGAAATAATATAGGGAATTATGAACATATATTATAAGTGGATTATAATTGTATTAGTCATATTCTTACAAATCTATACTTCTGTATTGAGAAATCGGATCGAGGAATTGAAATTGATAAGTAGACTATGAAATTGGGATGATTACTATTTCAATGTCCACAAACTTCATACCATATTCTAGGTAATAAAGTGATTAATTGATTTTAATGATTAAATTTATGAAAATTAATTAAGAATAATAGTAACATGTTTGTTACATAAATTATCTTTTATAATTTCATACTACTTTGAGCACAAGAACAATTGTATTGATCATAGTGCAACATGTGTGTATGGTCATATCCTACTCATTTTATTCCATACAAAAGGATTGTTTTCTAGTGGATTATATGGTATTAGATCATTTAAAAACCATACCAAGGATGTGACTACTCTTATTGAGTAGTGATCCCTATAAATTTTCATGTTCTTGTGGATGTGCATCTTACTTGTTTTCAGCTGGGAAAGAAATCATTGACATGAGGGGAAGTTGTTTTCATTGGTATGGAAATATAAATGAAAATGATATTAATGATTCAACCCATTCAATGATCCATGAATCATGACTGGGAACTTACAAGTGGTATTAGAGAGAAGGTTCCCTTGGTTTATTATCTGTTGATGATTTTAAGAGAAGTTAATGGGGAATCTGAATTGTGTCAATAATAAAGGTATTCTGGTCATCGATGGTAATGGAAATATATATTGTTTCCTTATCTTATTTATCTTGGATATTATGTTCTTGAACAAAGAAAATATGGTTTTCCTCTAAATGATGATAAATTTCCTCTTACATTATTTGATTAGAAGAATCTCGAGAATGATAGAATAGTTAAAAATGCTTTACTCTCATAACATTATGAAAGTTATTTTTAGTAGTGTAGGGTGTTTCCACAATACAAGGTATTTGTTATAAGTTTAATAACTTTTATGATGTTAATAAAAAGTTTTTGTTTGAAAAATTAGAAATATGGATACTGAATAATTATGATCTTAAAATGGGTGAGTATGAATTTCTTGGAGAATTATTTACCAGGGTTAATGACAATTTCAGCACTATCATACATATTTTTGAAAATATAGAGGATTCTATTGTTGTTTAGCCCATAATAAGGATCTTTCCTATTATATATGATTATAAAGTCTCATCACTAAAATATAGAGATCCAGAAACACTCTCTTGGGATAATTTTCATAGAACCATAATGACATCTTAAATAAGAAGGGATAAATTAATTAAGGGGGAAATAATTTGATAGTAAAATGTCTTTCAAATCCACTAATAAATAATAGATTAATAATGTTCTTAAGGAATATGATGTTCCAAAATATATGTTTGAAAATGTGGTATGTAAGAAAATGAAATATTTTTAGAGGGAAATATGTTTCTCGAGGGAAATATAAAAGACTCGTCAAATCCAAAAGGATATGTTTTTTATCTAAAGATGATGAAGTAGAATATAGTGAAGCTGAATCTAGAAAATCTATGGATAATTTTGGTGAGAATAGTTTTATTTAAATGGGGAAAAATAATTAATTTGGAAGCAACACTTCTAAATAATAAGAAGAAACTCAATTATAATTTCATCTGAAAGATGATTTGAAAAAAATGTATGAGGAATATTGAGAGGCTTGAAAAACATTAGGTGTCTGGAGAATAAAAATTACTCATAAAAAAATCAAGTAGTTTTTACAAATGAAAAACTCATGTTTATGGGAGAGATTAATGATTTTGAGAAATATCTTGAGAAAGAAAATAATTTTAATGAACACCTAGAAGAAAAGCTAAAGGAAAAAAAATAAGAGATTGATCTTGTCCGACAAAAAACATTCTAAAGTCGAACAAAGAGGAACATGTTTTAAAAACACTACCTCTAATATTTTTTAATATTATTATAAGGAAAACCCATAAAAGGATCATGAAATTTTATCTTCAATGGTTGAGAATGATTATAGAATTTATAATAAAAATAAGAAACCTTGAAATGTGATGTATGTGGGTAAGACCAACAAAATGGAGAAATAATAAGTTCCTAAAAATTCATATTATGAAATTTTTTCAAACAAATATGAATATGGAAATGTGCTTACAATTTTTGGTTCAGATAAAGATGAAGGGATAACTATGATAAAAAATATGTTTTATAAAGAATGTTTTGGTGCTCAGTAATGTTAAAATAGGAATGATGTGAAGGTTTGTTGAGAAACATGATCACCACTCTAGTAAGTGATGATGTTTCAGTGAAAAATATTCCACTTATGGATACTTCTAATATTGTGGGGGATTAATACATATTTCAAGTATGTTTCTACTCTACCAAAAATATTATTACTATACTACAAATTAATGATGACAATGTTTGAGTGGGATTCAATACCATCAATGGAAGAAGTCTAAGAGGGGTGTTCTGAAGAAACCTGAGAAGGTTAGAGTGAAAATTGAAAATTGCTTCCAACCTTCGGAAACTATTTTTTAAATGGGTGAGAAACCTAGAAAACATGGAAGTGGAAGTCTTGTTTTTTAATGTAATTACAAAAGTATGTTAACAATTTGAAAAATATAGAAGTTAAGAAATATAAAGGGAAAGAAAATCCCTTGTTATTGAAACATATCTCAAATCTACAAAAGGATAAAACCTTGTATTCTTGATATTTGTTGTTCTATTCATATAACTAGAGGTTTAAATTTGTTGAATAATTTAAAATACTCTAAATAAGGTACAATGTCATTTAGAAATGGTAAATATCTGAGAATCAAAGGTGTTTGACCATCCATCACTGAGAAAGGGAATTTGAAATCCAAGAATGATTTATATTTAAATAGGATAAAATAAATATTTCTATGTGTTTTAAAACATTTTTTTGAAGGGAAAAAAGTTATTTTTAGAAAAGGTGGTTTTTTTGGGAAGAGTGTGGAATATGGAAAGACAGTTATAATATCTCAATGAACAAAATGAAATTTATTTCATGTTGGAAAAATATAATATTCTTATTACTTGGGAATGGTAGAAGAGAATAAATTAGGGCATAAAATTTTATGAAACATGTTTCAGAGAAATAAGATAAATCTATCAATTAGAGAGTGTCCATATAATTCATGATTTCCTAGGAAAAAGATATTGGGGGTGCACTATTAATCAAAGGGTAACAATTACTAACTCAATGCATAATAAAGTTGAGATTTGTCCAAAACATCAACTTGATCTTATCCATTCTGATATCAGTGGGATAATAAGAAAATAATAAATAAATGTAGATAATTGTATCCACACTTTCATTGATGAAATTAATCATATTACTTGGGTTATATATATGAAACATAAGTTAGTATCTTTGAAAAGTTATAAAAGTTTTAGGGGAAATATGAGAATGAATGTGAGTATTCAGTAAAAACATTGATAATAGACAATGGTGAAGTAAAAAACCATAATTCAAAAATTACCTTGAGTATCCTAGTGTTATGAATTAGTTCAATACACTTTATACACGTAAAAAAATGGTGCTTCAACAAGTAAAAATATATGTTTTTTGGAAATGGGGTAAATTATGTTACTTGAACATGGGTTTCTCATTAATTTTGGAGGAATTCCATGAACACTACTATTTATATTCATAAATAATGGATCTATATGGCATGTTATCATATGACTATATATTAAAATTTTTATGTAAAAACTCTATCTTGGAAAACATTTTTGGATACCATGAATAAAAAAGAACAAATGTGGAAACCTAGGATAGTTTGAGCAGATATGTGAAGATGGTATTTTTATTATATATTATTAGAAAATATAATTATATAGGTGAATCAAAAAAACTAGAATAAGTATTTATTCCATTAATGTGAAGGTTATTGAAAGTTTTGTGGAAGATAAATAGAGTCTGGATGATAAATAGGATAAGCGGGATAACAAAACCTTTTATTAACTATCATGATATAGATATTGATAATATTAATCCTACTCATGAAGTAGAATATAAATCACCTATTTTTAGTGATGGTCACGAATATTGAAAATATCATCCTAGGATGAGGAATCATGTCGAATCAGACAACATAATTTGTGATCAACATAAAGAGGTTCAAAAAATAAAAACAATTTCATATACTTATTTGTATTCAAATGTTGACCAGAAAAATGTAAATGATATATTTGAGAATATAAAAAGGGTTCAAGATATGAATGAAGAGCATAATGATAATGAAAATAATGACATGTAGGAACTCCTACCTATTCCAAATAAAAAAAATTATTGGTAAAAATTCGGTTTTCTGGAACAAGCTGAATGAAGATGGTCTAGTTAACAGGAACAAAGAATGATTAGTTTTCAAAGGTTACTCACATATTAAAGGAATTTACTTTTATAAAACTATTCCACCAATGGAAAGGATAAAGAATATAATAATATTTATTTCTATTAATGAAAAACAAATTTACAAAATTTTCTAGATAGATTTTACAAAAGAATTTTTAAATAGTGGTCTTGATAAAGAAGTTTATATTGAACAACCATATAGCTTTGTTTTTAGGAATGACAAATGTTATATGTACAGATTTAAGCAATCATTTATTTTGAATAAAACAATATCTGAGGGTATGGTATTCCAAATTGGATACTTCCTTAAGGAAGATGAGTTTTAAGATAGTTATAGTTGATGGAAATCATTAAATCGTAGAAATTTAGGAATTTTCCCTCATTCTAATTAATTATGTGGATAAAATTATCATTTTTTGGAATGATGAATAATATTACTAAAGATTTTCTAAAGTTATGAAAACATTGTAAGAGATTTCCATAATGCGATAAATGAAATACATTCAATGGATTAAAATTTTACAAAAAGAAGAAAAAAATTTCTCATGAAAAGTTTGTTACATAAATTCTAAAGAAGATTCGAAATGGAAATTTGAAACCATTTTCCACACAAAAAATTCGAGGGAAACCTATTTTATAGGGATATGCTGGTATAGGAGATTATTAGAATGAGTTTTAGAAGTATATAGGATGTTTATTGTATTTGACAACCTGAATACCAAATTTTTTTTTATGGTGTTACGTTATATGAAAGATTTCAGATTGCTCCTAAAGAATCAAATCTACTTACAGAAAAAATAATTCTTAGATATATCCAAGGAGCAACAGATTTCATAATCATGTATGATAGCTTAGATAATATTTACTTGTTTGGGTATTCAGATACTATTCGGGTAGGATAATTTGATGATAGAAGTTAAAAACATGGGGGTGTTTTCTTGTTGGGGAAGAGTTGTGTTAGATGGAATACATAGAAACAAAATTCAGAAACTCATATCATAGCTGAAGCTGAGTATGTTTCTACCACTCAAGAATCTACCCAACTTATGTGGATAAATACTGAGTTAGAAGACATACTTGTTGAAGTGAGGGTTCCCTATATCATAGGTTGTGATAAACAAAGGGAAATAAAACTTACTGAGAATCCAGTTAATAATTAATTAAAAAACTAATATTAAAGTGAATTTATGTTCTATAAAAACCTCCACCACATAAAATTCTCCGCATTTTTATAATTTTATCCCTTAACATCAATGTTTCCCCACTTTTACAACTATTAGTTTTTATTAAGGTAACAAGTTTTCTAACCAATTTA
Organism: Viscum album; assembly: GCA_963277665.1. Taxonomy (NCBI): domain Eukaryota; kingdom Viridiplantae; phylum Streptophyta; class Magnoliopsida; order Santalales; family Viscaceae; genus Viscum; species Viscum album. Next base: position 2,135,108,697 of record OY728143.1, read on the forward strand.
ATTTAACAATTAAACTAAAATAAATTGATATTTGTTAGAAAATATAGGACCAATGGATTATAAATGTTATATCTATTTCTCAATGAAAAAATACCACATGTTTTGGAAATTAATTTTAAAATAAGGACATGTAGTGCGCAAAAATAGTAATTTAACCCAAACCTTGCTAATAATAATATTACTATTTGGGGGTCAATATGTTAATTATAATTGATAATTGTGCCATGAATATATCATATTTTATATGTTTTAAAATTTACAAATCAATTCGTAGAATAAATGTTTATATTAAATTATATATCTTTAAATAAAATATCATTTATTATAAAATTACATTAATGTCAATTTTGAAATTATTAACTTAATTTAAATTTTAACAAATCAATAAAATGATTGAATTAAAATATATTAAGTTAAAATCTATGTAATATGAAATATTAATTAAAATATTAAACATAATAATTCATTCAATTTTCTTCATTTTTAAAGGTTTTAGTATCATTTATTTTCTTTAATTTTTTAATAAATATTCACTATGTTGGAGATTCTTAAGAATTTTATGTAACTAATTCATATCAAAAAATTAATTATAAATCATATAAATAAAACTAACATATTTATATTTAAAAATTATTTTTATAACAAAAAATATGATGTTTTCCACATCTCGTGGCTTTACGGATGTAAAAGTTAATGAATGTTGTTTTTTTGCCTTTTTTCGAAACTTAACTTATTATATAGATCACATTAATGGAATAGTATTCCAATAACACATAAAATTTAAGAAATTGTAAATGTTCTAAATATGTGCATTAAATTTATATTTTAGAAGTGCCTATTTTATTATTCTCCATAAGATTAATGTTTAACCACTAATTAAACCAATATTTACCATAATCACTATAATTAATTTTGATTAATTTAAATAATATTATCAGTCCAAAACTATGTTTATATTATTAGAAAATTAATAATATACTCATTCAAACTATTTTTACCCATTTTTAAAATTCAATAAATAGATGTGGAGAAATTAAATTTAAAGTTGATCACGCATACGTAGTGTGAAAATAGGTTGTTAATGTGAAATTTTTTAAAAACTCATTATGTATTTATATCTATATTCATAAAAAAAGGGTTCCAACGAAAATATTTGATTAATATATGTTTAAGTTAACTATTGTGACGTTAAAAGTAATTTAAAATATAATTTTATATAAACAATTATTTAAATGGAAAGATAATTTTCAACTAAAATGAATTATTTTTTAACTATTCATCAAAAAATATAACTTCTTAGTAAAATACCAAAAAATATCCCTAAGATAATTTTGAAATTACACATTTAGAAATTATGTTTATTTTGATAAATAAAATTTCAAAAATTGTCAAAATTTAGCTTCAAATTAGGTTTTTTATTAAATGGTGGTAAAACTGTCTTTTAGACAAATATATATTTTTCTATCTAAAATTGGATTTATTATTATTAACTATATAAAATACACATTATATAAATGTTGTTAGGTCGACAAGGATGGGTACCCTGAGAGGGGGGGGGGTGAATCATGGTATTACTAATTTAAAATTAAAGCCCATTCTGATCTTGTTTCATTGTTAAGAAAAAAAATCTTCTCTCTCCTGTTGCACAATATAAACAGAAAGTAAAGTATGAACATGAAACATTAATTTTTACTTGGTTCACCGCTAATGGGTACGCACAAGGAGAATACACCGACAAGTTGTCAGTCATACTAAATTCCACTAAACTTCACTAGCTGTGGATTACAAGGTTCGGGCACAGTCACTCTGTCCCAGGCTCACTGCATTTACAAATTTTAGGGTCAGCTCACTACTTTCCGAAGGGTCACTCCCTGTTTCTCTCTCTCTGGCTCACTGTCGGTGGAGAGGATCACCTTCTTCCTTTTCCTTTGATCACTACTCCGGAAAGGATCCACTCACAGTTTATAGACTTTTAGGTCACTTCATTTGCATGAAAGAATGCATCCTCAACTGTTGATAGATGCTCTGTTGAAGTTCAATGTTCATCCCCTGATCAATACCACTTTACCACAGATGTTATGGGAAAATTATAACTTTCATGCAACCCTAGGGTGACTTGTGTGCCCCTTTAACTTGTGCATATCCTCTTCCTTCGTTGCGGAAAAATCAACCTGCGCGTCACACTTGCTGGCCGAAACCTGGGGGCTGAAACCTGCTTGCTGAAACCAACTGGCCGAAACCTACTGGCCAAAACCCCCTGGCTGAAACCCGCTAGCTGAAACCTGCTGGTCGAAACCTGTTGGCTGCAACCTGCTGGCCGCAACCTACTGGCCAAAACCTGCTGGCTGAAACCTACTGGCCGAAACCTGCTGGCCGAAACCTGCTGGCTGAAACCTGCTGGTCGAAACCTGTTGGCCGACACAATCAAAATGAATTTCACAATCAAAATTCACAATCAAAATTCATCAAGATGAATTTCACATTCAAAATTCATCTATGTTATCAAAATTAAGCACATAAATACATCTCTATAAAGGTGAAAAACAATGAAAAGTAAAGTCATGTACATATAAGATAACCCTATCACTAAATTACTGATGGAGAGTGATATATATCATCGGTCATAATAAGTGGGTGATCTATAGAATGATAACAATCACAAAACTATAAAACAAATAGCAATGAAGAGGTCATTGATATCATAGAAATGATGATAATATTAAAACAGTTTATCTCAAGAACATTTTCGTAATATCAAAGAATATACATTAGAAGATATATATGTTTCATTTTATTATTATTCATAATCACAATCTCACCCTTTGGTTGTTCCATGATCAAATTACACTTCACATCTAACTCAAAAATATGAAAGTGATCTTGTCATCCCTATAGAACTAACAGATCATGGAGTACAAAAATAATTATAATTCATTCCATATTGCTTTATTAATATTTAAAACAATGTTGTTTTCACATGTTATATAATATTCATAAATCCTCATATGGTGAGATAATACATTAATCTCTAAAAACTCGTCCAAAATTTATTTTAAACATTTCAGCAATGGTTTTTATTGTAACCCTTAAAAATTTTAAGAGAGAAAAACATATGAAGAATACTGATAAATTTAGAAAAAGTATCTTAATATTTATCCCTTGTATGTCAAAAATCTTATCTTGGCTGTCACAAAAAAATGGTAATACCATTCTCATTTTTTCTCTTGAAACATTGTAATAACCTTAATTAGAATAATACATTTTTCAGAACATGCATATTTTATTATTCTAATGATTATTGGATATATTGTTTAAATATTGAAAAGGTTGTAAACTTTATCCATGATGACTTATAAAAATGTTTCAATAAGTCAATAATAAGTTCCATGGTAAAAAATACTATCCATTTTACTGTATCCATATCAATCATATCTTTATCAATGCTAAAAAAATTTATTAACAAAAAGAATAAATTAATGGTTTACTTTCCTTAGAAAATCAACTCATTTCCATTAAATAAATTTTTTATGTCATTATCACTATCCCTTTAAAATCATTAAAGAAACACATATAATGAAAATAATTATATATTTGATGATTTTTTAATCTAATCATTTAATTAAAAATCATATACACTTCAATAATTCAAATTTTTTCTTAAACCATTACTCAGACTTTATCATCTTATTTCTTAATACCCCTTTCTTAAAATTTGAAATTTGAATCATGTCTTAAGTTTCCTTAACCTAAATATAATTATTCTTCTTATTTTTAATATAAACAATATTTTTAGAACATCATATACCTTTCACATGTCATTTTCAGTCCATTTATCTTCAGCATTATAAGAAATACTCTTATGACCTTACTTATTCTCTTAAAAAGAGATTTCCAATTAGGAAATATATTTGTATAATTCTTATACATTCCACATCTAAAACACTAATTGTTAATCATGTTATTTATAGTTCCCACCATTGATAAAAATCAAAAATTATACGATGAGAAACACTTTTCATAGCATAGAACAACATAATTATGAAAAAATTTAATTTTAGGATACACAAATCAAGGAACCCAATTCATTAATATATGAAACATTACTTTTACCCTATGTAATTCATATTAATCTTCTATTTAAATCATTTATGATGGTTCATCAAGAGTTTGTGAATTTCCAAATAATATCCCCAGAGAGTGTCAAACTAGGTGTGCATAAAGGCCAGTTGTCATGAACCAGTTCCCGATCAAGTCAATATCAAAACAGTGTTTTTAGGGGTTTTACCAATTATTACATTTTTTATTTATCCACATCCACTTGTAGCATACATTCAGGGATGTGTTTCTTGGAAACCTCTTATAATATAAATTACTAAAATTCAATGACATTTTATAAAGAATTATCTCATCCTTAGACATATCCTTAGAGACATAAGTAGATATAACCTTATAAATATCCATAAATATCTCACTAATGTTTTACCTTCATAGTTTATAAAGGTTGAATAAAAAATTCATTTCATACCTTCTATAGAGATCCATACTTAACATATATGGATATTACATCATTTTAGATGAACATTCAACACATTACTAAAATAAATTCCTAAGTCCAGTAATAATTTAGTTTCGTTAGAAACATAGAACACATTATCTTATAACCTGGTGAAGGATCTAAAAAGTATTAAATAATGATATTACTCTGTCATATTCTTACAGAAAACTTTTTTAAATAACCTGGGGAATGAAAACATAAAAAATGGTGAGATAAGTTTCACAGTAAGGGTTCACACCTGAGATATGTTATCATAGTCATGGTAGTAAGTGTATGAGAACATGATAATAACATTAGATTATAATACAATTCTTATGAAATATCATAATCAAGAGTCATGGAATAATTACTTAAAGTTAATTATACATTAATTATAATATAATAATGACACGAACCATGTGAGCATATCATAGTCATAAAACAAGGATTTATGGTTTACGAATCATTTTATAAAATTTTGAACATGTATATGTAGAAACAGAATCAGTAATTATGTTAAGGACATGAAATATAGGCCTCTTATTAACTTATGAACATAAAACTAAGTCCATTCATAACATTGGAAACATGTAATTAGGTTCACTCATAACATCATATTATTCAAGCTTCACGCCCAAGGATATAAACATAGTGGGTTAGGACATAACTATTTAACATTGTGGATCATAAAAGACCTATTTACCATTATGGAAAAGAACACACATGTTCACAATTGTGGATTAGGACACAAATATTTCCCATTTTGGAGTCGGACATAACTATTTCCCACTTTGGATTAGGACACACCTATTTCCCATTTTGGAGTCAGACACATCTCTTTACCCAATGCATCAGAGGGATATGAAAGTACCAATGGTCACATAATGATATCTTACACACAGGTGACATAATATAATAAAACATTCATATTACAATGCCCCATAAAAGGAGATAGGATTTATGAACATCATATCATAACCCACAAAATGCAATGAACATAATGAAAATTTCATCATATCATAACCTATGGAAATATCATAGGTTTAATAATCATTTAATCCTAGAATAACATGTGAATGGAAGCTATTTTTATATGGTTTTATCATAGTATATCCCAGGGAAGAGAAATGGGGTTCATAAAAAATATGTCTTCAAAAGAACAAAACATTCAACGACTGAATAAGAATGGTATCCTTGGATCATAACCCTTTTAAGCAATGAGTAATGACTAAGTTTTTATATTATATGGAAAGAAATTTAATTTATCTTTAAAAAATTTACTTGAGTAAAATATCATTTTCTCTTTGAAAAATTCATTTTTAATCATAAAATATTTGAAAACATTTTTCTTTGAAAATATTATTGAGAACTCATATAGGAAGTATTGAAAAATATTTTAAACACTTTAAAAAATAAATTATTTCATTAAAAACCTTTTAAATGAAAATTTTATTTAGATATCATTTGAAAAGATATTATAAAACATTTTCTAGAAAACAAGGTTTTTCAATAAAACTAATTTCTAAACAAGGAGAGAGATAAAGTTAGATTTTATTAATAACATTTTACTAATCATATTAAGTACAAAAGAGTGGATGAAATGGTAAAATTACATGATTATATAATGAATAAAAAGGGGATATATGAAAATTAATTATATTTATTAAGATATGGATCAAAATATTTCATTAATTTACAAATGATCATAAACCATGCTGATAAATGAAGAGGCTGTAGTAATAAATTGTCAGCACTTTGGAAACATTAAATCATAATCCCCATGAAATAATAAAATTAAATGAAGCATAAAATATCATTAAAAATAATTATATTCATGATTTAACATGTTATAGGGGTGTATATAAACCAATTTGAAGAATATAGGTTCATTTCATTGCATGTGTCTTGTAGAGACCCGAATCTTGACGTACATGGACATTACATTACTTTTGCGGAATACTTAGTACATAACAAAAACACACACACAAGGATCATAATAGTTTAGTGTCTTTGGAAACTCGGAATATAATTTTCTAATCGTGGTGAAAGATCTTTAACATCTCCCATAAAGATCTTCCCCTTTTTTTTACCTAAAACCTTTCTTTATATCATGGGGAAAATAAAACATAAAAGGGTGAGCTCAAATGCTCAGTAAGGGTAAACAAAAGAAATATCAATCACATCATTTTCATAGGAACATAACATTTTGGAAATCTTAACCTGCAAAAGAGAGCATAATTTCATAACATGGGATAAATCATAGTTGTGAAATGAAATCCCAATAATCATAACTTAAAACATGAAACTTTGTGGCATACACACATAATCATAGAGAATCATTTCTTATTAGTCAAGACTCATTGCCAAGACTATCTTAGTGGACAATGTCCCTTTCTGAACCGAGTTCACTCCTCATTTCAGTCATGTTTCACTGAACCGGTATAACCTACAATTCTAACCATGTCTACCTCATGAGATATAAAATATTTACCCAATGCATTAGAGGGATATATAGGTCCCACCCATCTCATAATGAAACCATTCTTATGTGTTCCACAAAAATCCTAAATCATACATCATTGCATAACCCATGTAGTAAAAATGGGATTCTTAAACAACATGACATCATAAAACAATTCATATAAGATAAAGGAATTCATAAAAATATTTCCATCACAACATAATCAAATCCATGTAATAATAGGGATAGAAACAGAACCCTATATTATCTAAGATGGAAAAGAATTTTGATAAAACACTTGAACTCCATTCTTGAAGAAAATATCCTTTCTACTTCAAAAACACTTTTCCTTTCTTAACGTGTCATACAATTATAAAATAAAAGAATTTGATTAAAAATAAACTTGAAAACTTGTAAGGGAAGCTTCTAGGAAATAATTTTTTAAAAATCCATTCATGCCGTATAAGTTAAAAGAAAACATTCTTCTCGTACTTTTTTCGGAAAAGTCAAAAAGTACCTCGTACGAAAAACGACAAAAGATTCCTTTCATATATTTTACTAAAAACTCACCGAAGGGTAAAATTGGATTTAAAATTTTTTTAGGTGGATGGAAACAATATTACATATCGAGGAAACATGGATGTGTATGATAAAATACACCCCAGTAAATACCAAAGCATAAACAATCTCAGATAAAAATGAGATTGTGATATTTCCCTTACCTTAGGTCCGATTTGCTTCGTATGTGTCCAAACCTTCTGTATAGTGATTTAAATAATGTCATTGACTTATTCCAGAATCATACTCATTGTTATTATATCATATATGGTTCACTTATGGCTTTATATTACCCGTTCTTTTGTAAATTCCATGTTAAAGAGCGTTTTGGGTAAAATTGTTTCATTTGTCGTCCGTGTTTTGACTTGTAATTATTCATATGATCACTTAGATCATGATTACTTAATTCCAGAATATAAAACATGATTTATATATAATATATATTCAGAATATATATATATATATATAATAGATCAGTAAATGGAATGAAATACACCGTTCATGGAGACAGTAGACCGTACATACGCATGAACGCTGTTTTCTTTTCCTTATTGAGTTGAATGGAATTAAGTAGATGAAATAAATATATATACACATAAATCCAGAATCATTATTAAGTCATATATTTTATTATTAATTATTATATATACTTTATAATCATTCATGAATGGTTAACGTGGAGAATGAATCTCATCGCGTCGTGGAGATGGTAGTCCGTACGTACGCACGAGCAATGATATCGTTCTCATGATCGTGGAATTGTATTGGAGTGTATGTATACTATTTCAGAATCAATATCACTTTACAATAATAATATATAGTTATTATGTACACCATTATACCCATCAAGTAAGGTGGTGGTGGAAAATGGATTACACCACGGCATGGAGACGGTATTCCGTACGTACGCACGCGTGGTGATTTCGTTTTCCGTAGGATGGATAGATGGTGAAATAAGGTTGTTTCATACTTATAATAACATATCAGTATATGAGTGATACTGATGTTATTACTTCATAATGAAACAACCTATGAAGAAGAAGTGGAAGAAGAAATAAAGATAAAAGAATCTGTAATGGACATTACCTCTTCTTTGAAGTGCCTCTTTGAGATCTCCTTTTAGGGCACTAAAATTGGTCTTTGAGGAAGACCAGAACCTCTAAGATGTTTCTAGGAAAGTGGAGAAGGGAATATTTCAGGGGTTGACCGAGCTTGAAGGCTCAAAGTGGTGTGAGGAAGAGAGGGAGGAGGTGCCCTTTTATAAGGGAGGAGAGGGGCACCTTTGGAATAACTAAAACTATTATTTTATTATAAAGTCAAATTCGGTTTTAAATAGCTCCAAATTGATTTATTTAGAAGCTAAGGTGGGGATGGGTAGAAATACTTTCATAAAATAGAATTTAGACAAGTTTAGGTTCCTATTTTAAACTTATCATTTAGATTTAACATTAAGTTTAATAATTTTACTTTTACCGTGTCTTCTTGTGTTCTTATACTATAAGGTTAATAAACTTACTATAAGAAGCCAAACGAAATAAAAGTTGTTTATTAATAATATTTATAACCTTATCTAAGTAATTTGGCCGAAACTTATATTTTTAGGAATAAAATAACAATTAATAATATAATATTTGTTTTAAAAACTATTTTAGGTCAATTTTGACACTATTTAGTAATTGATTTTTGTGAAACTCATAACAGATTGATTAGTTAGAAAAAAGTTAATTAAATTAATAATAAAATGTCATGTTAAAATATAAATTTACTGAAATTCATAAACAGTTTTAAATTACATTTATTTGGGTATTTATAACATCAATTATGTCAATATTTCATTAATAATACAATTTCTGCATCATCTTTGTGTCATAATAAATGATAATTATTAAATCCATTAAAATTCTAAATAAATTCCTATGATGTATATAATTGTATTAGCTTTCTGAAGAGTATTCATGTTCGAAGTTTCATGAAGTGTATCACTAAATTAAAATTATTATACTTATAAAATTTAAGAAAGTGACATGTTGTCACATTCTTTGGTTTTAATAATAATTAACTTATTTTCATGGAAAAAAGTCCATTAAATTAATCTAATCTGACCCTTAGGTGATATGGGTCGACTTCTAATCATCCAATAGGATTTTTCCAAGTGTTAGGGTAATTTTATAATATTATATTTACCCTTAATTACCCGATTTATCTTTAACTATGGTAAATAAAATTTACCGTAGATATTATTCATAATTCCCAAAAATAAAAAGTATCCTATTAACATAATTTGGACCCACTGATTCCAAGTATGGAATCCAGTTTTTCAAATTCAATACACAGAAGTTGCAGAAATTAAATTAAAATTAATCCCGTTGTCGAAAGAAAACGGTTTTTTCTTTAAAACATTGCAAAAGATTGAATTGATTTATCATATGAATTCAAGGTAGAATCAATGCTAATGACATACATTATATTAAATGGTAAAAATATTTTCTATTTATACTTTAAAACCATTCAATATTATAATTTATCCATATAAATTATTGCGATGAAAAAAAGTTGATTTTAATTAAAATATAGCGTGTTTTTACTATTCATCAAAATATGAAAGTTACCAGAATAATATGAAAAAATTATCCAAAGTAAATTTTTATTTTATGATTCCAAATAAGAATTTTATTTTGTCAAATTGAACTTATAAACATGTCAAAAACTAGATTTAAAGTGGGTGCACCATCAAAAGGCGGCAAAACTACATTTTTTGAAAAATACTTATTTTACCCGAAAAATTTATTTTGTTCTTATACCATGTTTTAGAAAATGTGTAAGACGAATAATAATGTTATAAGATTCAAAATTTACTTCATACTATTCATAACGGCTAGTTCATAATAATATTATAATAATATATCATTGTTTAGTAAAACCCGATATTGCGTACAACACACGCTATCGAGGAAGGTCGCGATTGCGTTGTAATGCAAGCCAAGTCAGGGTTGCATGCTGTGCAAGAATCCTTCATTGTTTCGTATAACATAATAAAACCATATTTAATTTATACATTGAATATATATATATATACTCAATGTTGCGTAGAAAAACTATTATCAAAATTATGTGTAACACGATCCAAGAATAGTGTTGCATATACTGCAAGCTAATACGGTGTTGCGTATAGTGCAAGGTAATATTGGTGTATCATACAACACAAGAAATTAATGAAATTAAAAGAATAAAATCTCCGGGTGTTACATTCTACCCCCCTTAAAATGAATTTCGCCCTCGAAATTCATCGGGGTTATAAATGGTTTACTATTAGAAAGTTTCTTTAATAGAAACCCACATCTTAAAAAGGAATACCAAAACCAATCTTTAAAAACAAAAGTATGAAATGTAACGGTTACCCAAATAAACTAATCACTGGGTTTCCACATAAGTGAAAATATGGATATGGAAGAGAAATCTAACCATCATGTTCTGATGGAGAGTGGTAGAGAACATGGCTATAAAAAAGCTAGCAATCCAAAGCCATAAATTTGTGACGATCTAATGTACCATCTGATTCATCAGATATAAGAGCACTAGTACAACATTTTTGGTTTTCAAGATCATTTCCCTAAAGTTGATGAAATTTGAATTAGAATAAATACTTTCATGATTTTGGTATAGTCTCACCATTGGTCGTTCTTTGGACAATTTCCACTTCATCTCTTAAAGAAATGAAGTTGAATTTGTCATTCGTGATGTGTTAGCAGATCATGTGATAGAGTGATGGGCCATTCCATCTGTCTCAAACAAAATGTTAGAAAAGTTATCAAAAAATACATAAGTCCATCTATAGTGAGATCAATCATATATAGTTCCTAAAATGAACTTATACTTCATATATCATACCGCTTAATAAAATAAAACTAGTTTCTACTAACCAGGGACTTCCTGTAGGCCAGTGGTAGGCGATAAAGGCCAGTCGCACTTCGGTTGTGGGTTCAATTCCTACGACCTTGTCCAACGCGATGGGCTGTTGACCGTCCAGCAGGTTGTCCATTTTCTAAAACTATATTACTATAACATCCCATCAATAATATAAAAAAAAACTTCTATCCTTAAACAATACTAACTTATGTCCAACATAATCCATTCCAATCTTTAGGCTTATCCATAATACTGCAGTCTATTCCCATAATATAGTGAAAATGATTACCAAAGATTTAATACCATCGTTGATCCCCATATATCATAAGATATGTCTTGTTGGTCACATTCCAAACATTAAAAGGCCTTAATCATGTATTATCTTGAATACCCATTGAACCATAGTAAAAAATATGAATGTAGTTAAAAGTTAACACTTTACACATACCAAAATCCTCAAAATTATATATACTCAAACCATGATATCACTTAGTCCTTATATCAATCATGAGCTCATGAATACTATCAAACATATTAGATTCTTTTTATCCCTTCATTATGTGCATATCATCTGCTTTCCAAAAATATTTTAATCACTTTTCATGGTTACTGATGCCATAAAATTATTGAAAACCCCAATAGACCAAAACATAAATATTCCAATATTCCACGATACTATATACAACATTATTTTGGAATCCCATTACATAAACACTTAATCATTCCACCACATCGTTTTCATATTCAACATCACCAATGGTGATCGCATGTGACTTCCCTTTGTCCTTTGCCTTAAGTGGTTTCTCATGTCGATCATCACTAACCCTTGGATTAGGGAATTTATTAGCATAATGCCCCATTTCCTTACACTTGAAGCATTGATGTGTAGTAGGTTCATTTTTTGTATCCCTTCCGTTGTTTGCATCATTAGACATCTTCTTCCCATCATTGCGGCATTCAAATTCCCGATGACCTTCCTTTCCACATTTGAAACATTTACTTGTCCCTTTAAGACAATCTCCACCATGCATCTTTCCACACATTGAGAATAAGGAAACATTCATCTTCTTTTCACCATTATTCTGAGATTTCTCCTTGAACTCCATCTTTCGTTTCTTGTCAAAACTATGAGATGGATAAGTAACACCAACTTCCATTTCTACCTTGATAGCACAATGCACAATTTCTTCATAGCTACTGAAGTCTCTTATAGATAATTCCCTTCGAAGATTTGGTTTTAAGCCACTGAAGAATCGATCAACTTTACTTTTAGGTTGGATGATAAATCCAGATGCATACCTTGCAAGCCTTGTAAAATTCGCTTCGTATATACCAACAGATTCATCATCCTTTTGCTTTAGTTCAAGAAACTCCTTCTCCATCATTGTTCGAAGAATACGAGAGAAGTACTTATTGAAAAATAAGTTCTTGAACTCGTCCCATTCCATGGACACAATTTCATCTCTCTGCCTCATATTCTTGATAAGATTCCACCATTGATCAGCTTCACCTTCCAAACGATATACTGCTAAGATGACTTTATCATGTTCAGAACATTGAAGAACTGAAAATATCTTTTCAGTGGTACTGATCCATTGTTCAGAAACAAGTGGATCAGAAGACCCACTGAAAGAAGGTGGACGTTGCCTCATGAAGGACTCAATAGAATATTGTTCCCTTCTCTGCTCATTTGGAAGTCCAGAATGATTCATAGCTTGTGTAAGTATAGCAATAAGATTTTTCACTCCATCTCCCATAAAATTTGTTTATTCAGGAGGAAAATCATTTCATTGTCCATTGCATTGATCAACACGGTTCCTTCGGGTTCCAGCCATCGTCTAAAACCCAAAACGAATAGTGTGAGAGGCAAAAATCATGCTAGGGAAAACAACATAATAAAGGGGGAGTGCCTTCAATATCTATCATCTTAGGTTTAATTCTATGATCGTTAGCGTAATTCTAGTACTATAACCTATATGTATACTTAACCTTAGAGACATCCCTAGACATACCTTAGAAATATCTCTAGGGATCTCACTAACGTTTTCGCATCCTAGTTTCCAAAGGTTGACTAAACCATTCCTCTGATACCAACTGTAGAGACCCGAAGCTTGACGTACATGGACATTACATTACTTTTGCGGAATACTTAGTACATAAAAAAAACACACACATAAGGATCGTAATAGTTTAGTGTCTTTGGAAACTCGGAATATAATCTTCTAATTGTGGTGAAAGATCTTCAACATCTCCCATAAAGATCTTCCCCTTTTTTTTACCTAAAACCTTTCTTTATATCCTGGGGAAAGGAAAACATAAAAGGGTGAGATCAAATGCTCAGTAAGGGTAAACAAAATAAATATCAATCACATCATTTTCATAAGAATATAACATTTTAGAAATCTTAACCTGCAAAAGAGAGCATAATTTCATAACATGGGATAAATCATAGTAGTGAAATGAAATCACAATAATCATAACTTAAAACATGAAACTTTGTGGCATGCACACATAATCATAGAGAATCATTTCTTATTAGTCAAGACTCATTTCCAAGACTATCTTAGTGGACAAAGTCCCTTTCTGAACCGAGATCACTCCTCGTTTCAGTCCTGTTTCACTGAACCGGTATAACCTACCATTCCAGCCATGTCTATCTCATGAGATATAAAATCTTTACCCAATGCATTGGAGGGAGATATAGGTCCCACCCATCTCATAATGAAACCATTCTTATGTGTCCCACAAAAATCATAAATCATACATCATTGCATAACCCTTGTAGTAAAAATGGGATTCTTAAACAACATGACATCACAAAACAATTCATATAAGATAAAGGAATTCATAAAAATATTTCTATCACAACATAATCAAATCCATGTAATAATTGGGATAGAAACAGAACCCTATATTATCTAAGATGGAAAAGAATTTTGATAAAACACTCGAACTCCATTCTTGAGGAAAATATCCTTTCTACTTCAAAAACACTTTTCCTTTCTTAACATGTCATAAAATTAAAAAATAAAATAATTTGATTAAAAATAAACTTGAAAACTTGTATGGGAAGCTTATTGGAAATAATTTTTTAAAAAACCATTCATGCCGTATAAGTTAAATGAAAACATTCTTCTCGTACTTTTTTTTGGAAAAGTCAAAAAGTACCTTATACGAAAAAAAACAAAATATTCCTTTCATATATTTTACTAAAAACTCACCGAAGGGTAAAATTGGATTTAAAATTTTTTAGGTGGATGGAAACAATATTACATATCGAGGAAACATGGATGTGGATGATAAAATACACCCCAGTAAATACCAAAGTATAAACAATCTCAGATAAAAATGAGATTGTGATATTTCCCTTACCTTAGGTCCGATTTGCTTCGTATGTGTCCGAACCTCCTGTATAATGATTTAAATAATGTCATTGACTTATTCCAGAATCATACTCATTGTTATGATTGCATATATGGTTCACATATGGCTTTATATTACCCGTTCTTTTGTAAATTCCATATTAAAGAGCGTTTTGGGTAAAATCGTTTCATTTGTCGTCCGTGTTTTGACTTGTAATTATTCATATGATTACTTAGATCATGATTACTTAATTACAGAATATAAAACATGATTTATATATAATATATATTCAGAATATATATATATAATAGATCAGTAAATGGAATGAAATACACCGTTCATGGAGACGGTAGACCGTACGTACGCATGAACGCTGTTTTCTTTTCCTTATTGAGTTGAATAGAATTAAGTAGATGAAATACATATATATACACATAAATCCAGAATCATTATTAAGTCATATATTTCATTATTAATTATTATATATACTTTATAATCATTCATGAATGGTTAACGTGGAGAATGAATCTCATCGCGTCGTGGAGACGGTAGTCCATACGTACGCAGGAGCAATGATATCGTTCTCATGATCGTGGAATTGTATTGGAGTGTATGTATACTATTTCAGAATCAATATCACTTTAAAATAATAATATATAGTTATTATGTACACCATTATAGCCATCCAAGTAAGGTGGTGGTGGAAAATAGATTACACCACGACGTGGAGACGGTATTCCGTACGTACGCACGCGCGATGATTTCGTTTTCTGTAGGATGGATAGATGGTGAAATAAGGTTGTTTCATACTTATAATAACATATAAGTATATGAGTGATACTGATGTTATTACTTCATAATGAAACAACCTATGAAGAAGAAGTGGAAGAAGAAATAAAGATAAAAGAATCGGTAATGGACATTACCTCTTCATTGAAGTGCCTCTTTGAGATCTCCATTTAGGGCACTAAAATTAGTCTTTGAGGAAGACCAGAACCTCTAGTATGTTTCTAGGAAAGTGGAGAAGGGAATTATTCAGTGGTTGGCTGAGCTTGAAGGCTCAAAGTGGTGTGAGGAAGAGAGGGAGGAGGTGCCCTTTTATAAGGGAGGAGAGGGGCACCTTTGGAATAACTAAAACTATTATTTTATTATAAAGTAAAATTCGGTTTTAAATAGATCCAAATTGATTTATTTAGAATCTAAGGTGTGGATGGGTCGAAATACTCTCATCCAATAGAATTTAGACAAGTTTAGGTTCCTATTTTAACCTTATCATTTAGATTTAACATTAAGTTAAATAATTTTACTTTTACCGTGTCTTCTTGTGTTCTTATACTATAAGGTTAATAAACTTACTATAAGAATCCAAACGAACCCAAAGTTGTTTATTAATAATATATATAACCTTATCTAAGTCATTTTTCCGAACCTTATATTTTTAGGAATAAAATAACAATTAATAATATAATATTTGTTTTAAAAACTATTTTATGTCAATTTTGACACTATTTAGTAATTGATTTTTGTGAAACTCAAAACAGATTTATTAGTTATAAAAAATTTAATTAAATCAATAATAACATGTCATATTAAAATATAAATTTAGTTAAATTCATAAAAAGTCTTAAATTTCATCTATTTGGGTATTTATAACATCAATTATGTCAATATTTCATTAATAAGAAAATTTCTGCATTATCATTGTGTCATAATAAATGATAATTATTAAATCCCTAAAAATTCTAAATAAACTCCTATGATGTAGATAATTGTATTAGCGTTCTGGAGACTATTCACGTTTGAAGTTTCATGAAGTGTATCACTAAATTAAAATTATTATACTTATAAAATTTAAGAAAGTGACATGTTGTCACATTCTTTGGTTTTAATAATAATTAACATATTCTCAGGGAAAAAAGTCCACTAAATGAATCTAATCCGACCCTTAGGTGATATGGGTCGACTTTTAATCATCCAATAGGATTTTTCTAAGTGTTAGGGCAATTTTATAATATTATATTTACCCTTAATTACCCGATTTACCTTTAACTATGGTGAATAAAATTTACCGTAGATACTATTCATAATTCCCAAAAATAAAAAGTAGCCTATTAACATAATTTGGACCCAATGATTCCAAATATGGAATCCAGTTTTTCAAATTCAATACACAGAAGTTGCAGAAATTAAATTAAAATTAATCCCGTTGTCGAAAGAAAACAGGTTTTTCTTTAAAACTTTGCAAAAGATTGAATTGATTTATCCTATGAATTCAAGGTAGAATAAATGATAATGACATACATTATATTAAATGGTAAAAATATTTTCTATTTATACTTTAAAACCATTCAATATTATAATTTATCCATATAAATTATTGCGATGAAAAGAAGTTGTTTTTAATTAAAATATAGCGTGTTTTTACTATTCATCAAAATATGAAAGTTACCAGAATAATATGAAAAATTTATCCAAAGTAAATTTTTATTTTATGATTCCAAAGAATAATTTTATTTTGTCAAATTGAACTTATAAACATGTCAAAAACTAGATTTAATGTGGGATCGCCATCAAAAGGCGGCAAAACTGCATTTTTTGAAAAATACTTATTTAACCTGAAAAATTTATTTTGTTCTTATACCATGTTTTAGAAAATGTGTATGACGAATAATAATGTTATAAGATTAAAAATTTACTTAATACTATTCATAATGGCTAGTTCATAATAATATTATAATAATATATCGTTGTTTAGTAAAACCCAGTATTGCGTACAACACACGCTATCAAGGAAGGTCGCGATTGTGTTGTAATGCAATCCAAGTCAGGGTTGCATGCTGTGCAAGAATCCTTCATTGTTTTGTATAACATAATCCAACCATATTTCATTTATACATTGAATATATATATATATATATACTCAATGTTGCGTAGAATAACTATTATCAAAATTGTGTGTAACACGATCCAAGAATAGTGTTGCATATACTGCAAGCTAATACGGTGTTGCGTATAGCGCAAGGTAATCTTGGTGTAGCATACAACACAAAAAATTGATGAAATTAAAAGAATAAAATCTTGGGGTGTTACATGTCTCAAAGATTGAAAATTGAGAAAAAATTACTTTACCGATTTGGAACCTTTTTTACCATAAACCAAATGAAAGATAGATCCTAAAACTGATATGTAGATACCAATAAATTTGTTATTATAATATTTTAATACATTCATTTGAATTATATTCACAAAACAAAATAAACTTGTGTTGAATAAGGCCTAAGTCTCGCATAAATAACATTGTGATATGAAATGTCTTCACTACTTGGGTAATTTTTGAATCATGACCCTCATGAAAGAATAAATTAAATTGAAAATTAAAATATAATTAAATAAATTAAATAAATTATATAACATTATATATATAAGTATATACACCGTACACCGAAAATAATTGTTGAATATAGCATATATCTCATAGAAACAAAAGTTATGCAATAAGACCCTTACCTTAAGTCTTTACTTTCTTTATACACATTGAAACCCCATGTATGATAAAATTAGGATTATTACACATATACCAAATAACCATATTCTTATATATCATACCATATATTGTTTTATTATGACTTTATACAATACATTTATTTAAAATTCCACATTAATGTTACCTTTTTAATAATATCCTCTTTTTTTGTATATGTTTTGACTTGTTATTATTCAAAATCATACTAATATCATGATTTATATATTTAAATAATTTGAAACATGATATAAATAAAATATATATTTAAAATAACATTATATATAATAATATATAATAAATAAAAATATAAACTGAAATTCATCGTTCATGGAGATGATAGGTCATACGTACACATGAACATTGTTTTATTTTTCTTATCACACTGAAAGAAATAATTTATATGAAATATAAGTATATATATTATCATTTAATTAGAATTTTTATGTCATATATATCATATATTTTTACTTAAACCATATTTAGTACATTCCATGAAAAGTGTGAAAGAATCAAATCCCTTTAAGTAGGTGGTAGTCCACACATCCACAAACAATGTTATTGCCTAACCAAAAAAAATGGAAGGTATGAAGGTATGTGCTATATTCTAATTAAATAAGAATAAAGTAATCATAAATATAATAATCACACACACACAAACACACACACACACACACACACACACACACATATATATATATATTTAACATAAAAATAGTAATTCCATCATTATTCCAAACGTTGAGAGGTAGAAATGGAAGAACATATGAAATCTATTCACAAGGTGGTAGTCTGTCGTACACACGAACAAGGATTTCATATCACTTTTGATGGAATTTTCTGAAAGTATATGACATAACCTTAAGATAAAAAAATATCAGCATATTTATTATACACATTTTATTATTTAATAAATATTTAAGAATAGTTTAATGGATGAATAAATAAATAAAACAATACTGATTATTGAATAACATTACCTCATTTTTTGGGTAAACCCTTTTGGTTTATATCAAAAGTATTATTTGGATGGATTTAAATCCAAAGTGATAATTCTGGGATTAGTGAATTAATTTTGGGAGATTACTTTGGCCAGTTCTTAATTATCCAAATGGCCAATGAGGTTTGAAGAATCAGGATTGTGATTTTTTTTATGGAGGGGGAGTGGCATTTGGGTAAATATAAAAGGGTAAACACTATTGGGTGGCCTTCCTAACCTCATGTGCCAATAAAATATATAAATAAGAGATTAAAGGAAATTTATGATCTATATTAACCACCACCACAAAAAAATAAGCTCAATTTTATAATTTTATTCCTTAATATATATGATTTACCATTTTTACCATTTTTGTTTTTATTATGGTAACTAGTTTTCTAACCTAAGTAATATAATAATTAAGACTAAATTAAATTGATATTTATTATAAAATATATACCCACTTAATTATAAATATGATATATAATTTATGAAATAAACATTCCATTTTCTAGAAATTATATTTGAAACAAGCGCATGTAATGCGCAAAAACACTACTTTAACCCAAACCGTTTGGTAGTGTTTTTACTATTTAAAGGGTCAATATGTTTATTTGATATGATAAATGGTCCATTAATAGACCATATTATATATTTATTAATATTTAAAAATCAATTAGAATAGATACAATTTTTTGTAAATTTTAAATCTCAAAATAAAATATCCTTTATTATAAAATATGATTAATGTCAATTTTGACATTATTTACATAATTTACATTTAAATAATCAAAACAAAGATGGAATTAAATTATATTACATTAAAAATAATTTAAAATTACTTTTCATAATAAAAAAAATAAGTTAATAGAATAATTCATTTCATTTTATTCATTTTTAATATTTTTAGTATCATTTATTTTATTTAATTGTTAACTAAATAATCAATGTGATGGAGTTTCTTAAGAAATTAATGCAACTTATTAATCTATAAAAATTAATGATAAATAATTATGATAGATATGAATCATTTATATGTTAAAATTATATGTATAACTATAAATATTATGTATTTTCCATATCTAAAGGATTTAAAAATGTTATGGGTAAGGAAGGTTTCTTTTTGGAATTCTTTGTCACTTAACTTATTATATAGGTCAATTTCATATAATAGTACGAAAATAACATATAAAAGTCAAAAATTGTCATAAATCTGACATATAGGCCTAAAGGGACTCTTGGACATGTTTATAGGTTATTTTCACTTTTAAGATTAACGTCTAACCACAAAGTAATTTTTTTAACCTCAATCATTTTAATTAATTTTATTTTCATTCCCAAATATTTTTGGGGAAATAATTTGATATTATTATACTGTAAATATTTTACTAATTAAAAATATATATATCAATTATTTAAACTAAATTAATATATGTTAAAGAATTAAAGTTAATGTTTATCCTGTATAAGTGGTTAGAAATCTGGTTATTAAAATGAAAGCATTCAATAGTTCATTAAAATTTAATATCTAAATACAATTTAAATATGCCTCCAATTTCCTATATTGGATTTATAGATGTATTATTGATATATTTATATGTCAAAACCAATTTAAAATATAATTTACCCTTAATAATTATTTAAACTAATAAGTTTTTTTCAATTAAAATGCAGTATATTTTTACAATTCTTCAAAAAATGAAACTTCTCAAAAAAAAATTTAAAAGTAAGATAATTTGGATAATATATAATAAAAAACGAAGTTTATTTTGATAAATAAAATTTGTAAAAGTGTCAAAGTTTATTTTTAATGTAGGTAATCCCCTAAAATATGGTAAAATTGCATTTTTGAAAAAAAATCCTTTTATGCCTAAAATTGGATTTATTATTTTAAATTTTATTCAAAACAAATTAAATGAATTTCAAATAGTTGATTTAACATATAATATACATTTATAATGAAAATAATTCATAAAAAGTGGTTTTTTTAATTTATAGAGATAAAACCTATTTGTAAATTGAAAATAGTTTTTGAGAAAACGAATCCCTTTATTTTCAAATAGATCTTAATTTCATTTATATTTAATTGGTTAAAAAATTATTTTATTATAAAAATTAAGAAACCATATTTTAATAATTTATTTAATCAATTTCATACCCACCCTTACAACGGTTAGGTGATAACTTTAATAAAATTTTAACAATAATATTAATAGTATACTTTTGTTTGGTAAAACTCCATCTTGTGTGTAACACAATCTATCGGAGGAACTCATAATGTTTACTAACACAAACCAAATATGGTGTTAAGTATACCAAAAAATATTATATGGGTTGCGTGTAGTTTATTTTTGGCATGGTGCAACATGAAATTCAAGTAAAACTTAGTGTGTTCATATAATGCATGCTACATTCAGTGTCACGTGAAATGAAAAATATCAAAAAGATTAAATTATTTTGAAAAAAGTTTCATGATATTGTGGTGTTACACATATTATACTATTATGGCCATGGAATCAAGGATTATTTTTCCTTATAATCAAAAATTTTGGCTACATACACATTCTCATAAGTTAATAATATCTATTCCAGAGATGATGATACCAAAGAATATTCCTCCTACTACTTACACATGTATAGAATATTAGGGTTATTCATGATACATAGGGTTAATTCCTTCACCCAAATAATTATCTTGGATCTAAACTATGAAATCTAAGAAAAACCCATAAAATAATTTAATTACACTAAAGGGAGAATGATTATATTTTTAGGAACATTTTTATTAACTAAAAATTATGATACAATACTTATAGATTTCTTTCCTATATGATATCAATTCATTGGGGATTTTTTTGTATTGTTAATAGATAACATAAAATATATACTAATATGGAATTAATTTAAATATAATCATTCATACAAAATTCTTAATTAATGATTACATGTATTTAAATCATCATGATCTATCTTAGAATAGTAATTTCTTTGTCCTCTTGGTCTTGGATATTTTTGTGATCATCATGATTATTAGAAATTGTAATAGGGAATTGGGTTTGATAATGACCAACATCTCTACATTTATTAAAAAAAACTTTTAATAGTACCTTTTATTGATTAGTATTCACATCCATTATATTAATAGATCTACTCATTTTTTTTTGGAAAATTTTGTATTTCATGATCTATTTTTTCATACTTAAGACATCTTCAAGATCCATCGTAAATTTTCTCCTAGAGAGTCATTCCAATTTTTTGGCACTTAGGAAATTAGAACATAATTATTTTATCTATATTATGATTTAAAACTCTTTAATATGCATTTTTTCTCTTTATATTTTTTTTATAAATTCAACTAATTACTATTTTTAATCATGATTTTTGATATAGGATATTGTATAATAACAAGATTTCTTAATTTTTCTCACCTATTGTTAGAAATCTCAATTTGGTAATCCACACATTTCTATAAAATTGGTTGTTGACTTGGTTTCTCCTACATTCATACATTGATTAAAAATATTTTTGAAGTTAGGGATGAACATTTCTATACTATTATAAACATAAAATATAAAAAATGAAAAATTATAGTATAACTAATAAATGACTTATATTCCATGAAATATAAATTTATAGGATTCATTACATGTTATCCATCATCTGTTTCATAACATTAAATATTAGGTGCATTTATTTTCCCTTAATAATGGTTCATACAGAGTTTATGAATTTACCATTCCATATACCCAAAGATTTTCCACCCTAGTCTATATCAAAGCTCATTATCATGAACCATGTGATGATCAAGTCCAACTCAATGTTTTGTTTTCATATTTATTACACCTAGCTAAAACATTGCCATATCCAAATAGAGTTATAGCAACTAGATGAGGTAATATTTGTTGAGAAACAATTTAATCCATACCTTACCAAAATATAAGGATTTTTTTTCTTACGATTAGAATTATCATTTAATTTTTCACAATATTTTTGTAATCTTATTCTCCTAAAATAACTAGACTCTTAAATTATACCAACTATGAAAAACCATTTTGATTACTTCTTTGTTCCTTATATTTACATAAATATATATTAAATGTAAAAAAGATAAGATAATGAGGCCTAATTTATTTAAAAAATTGTGCAAAATTAACATTAACATGAAACATGGTTATAATATTATTATTTATAAACTATGAAATATGCCCTTACATTACTTGGATCTTCTGAAACTGCATGGTATAACCTGAGGATATGCATGATGAATGGTGAGATAAAAAGCCAAGTGAGTGAATAAAAAATTAATAAAATAAGATAAATATATACATGTGATACATAGGAATATTATAGAAACAAAAGACCAATAAGAATCATAATCTTGAACAAGGAGGCATGACATAACCTGATAACAAAAAAGGAAACATTAGACTAAGACAACAAAAGAACATGACATTATAAACATAAGTCAAAGATAAATTCCAAGGGAAATAATAATTGTTTATAGGATAACATCTCATGAACCCAACATGGAATATTATTAGATAAAAGTATAACTCAATGCATTAAAGGGGTATCTAATTTGAAGACAACCCATCACATCCATATCATGTACTTGAATATGTGTTCTACATTAATCACACAATATATAGATGTATTTTATATATTCTATCCTTGTGATAAAGGATTTTAGTTTTAATACATGTAAAAACGTATTCAATGAAGGATAGGTGAAACTAGTTTACTAACCATTGGTGTAAATGGATATGGGTATTCCCTATAGATATTTTTGGAGTAGAAAATCATAGGATAATTTCAGCAGCATAACAGGAGTAAATATTGGATTATATAAGGGGTGAATTTGATATATATGGGTCTCTAATTACTTGGTAGTCATAATTATAGTAATAATTATATTTAAGAACATAATTAATCATTTATAATTTGGATCTAAAATTAATAAGTCAAAAACGGTGCTTGAATAAATTGTATAATGAGAGAATCCTCTACCCTAAGAGGGATCTTCTAAAAGCTTAGGAGGAGATTTTTATGAGCTTAGGGGAAACTTGGGAGGGATATAGAGGGGTAAGGACAGAGTAAAATTATTATCTCAGGGTTTATTGGAAAGTAAAATTATAGGATTTGTGGGATTATATAGCGAAGGAGATGGAATTCATTATTAATTTCCAAACATAGGTTTCAGACTCTATATGTTAAATTAAAACAAACTACAGTCCTTCACCTAGTATATTCCCATGTTTTCTTCTAACAAATAGTGTTTTTTTATTTTATTATAATTTTATATACCAAAATCATTAAAGTATCACCTCAGGTGATGTGGTAGTGAGTCATGTTTGTAAAACAATTATTTTAAAACCGAAACATATAATATAGGTTGTGTAAGATTCATTAAGTCTTTATAAAGTTAATCAAATAAATTCAAAAATAATTTATTTTAATTAGGACATATATATAGTCTTGGATAAATTTTATGATATATATTACATAAATTGGTGATAATTATAATTTCATAATACATTCTGTATATTTATATCGTATTTAAATGTTTATTAAAAAATTTAACTCTGAGCGAACTTTTTGAAAAAACCACCATTGGATAAATTTAAAATAATTATTTAAAAAATAATATAAATGTTATATATATATATTAGAATTTTATTTTTTAAATCATAAATTTATATTTAATTAAAAATATATGTTTTTTTACCAACAATCATTTTAATCCCTTAGAAAAATTACATTTGACTTCATAAAATTTTATTATCATTTATATTTAATAAATATTATTTAATAATAATATATTATAAAAATATAACTTATTTCAATATTTCATGAAATCCATAATATTTCTGTGGTGAGTGAAAATATATTTTTGTCAAAAATAAAATCTACCTTTCATCTTATCAAAATACTATTTTTTATCAAGCACATTATTTATTATTTTATAAAGTAATATTAAAAATAAATTAATAAAATAATCATTTTATTAAAACTAAATTTTAAAATTCATAATTTTAGAGAATATATATGTCCCTTTATTTTTTCAATGAATTCCTTAGGGGAAATGTGTGCAATGGTGAGACTTTCATCAGGTGGTTCGATAAACATAGTTTGGTCCATGATCTCAATGATCTTGAAAATCTCCTATAAATAGTTAACATGTAATTTATTTATTGAATCTAAACATGGGCATGTTCATGGGAATGAATAAGCGAGTCTATCTCCCTCGCAAGAACCATGTGAAAAAATTATGGGATGGTTTTTATTTTTGATTAATTTATTATATATTGTGAAACACCAATGTTTAGATATTATTAAATAATTTCCTTCAATTTTTCTAAATAAACACACCCAACCTCCCATTAGACTTAATTTGATATTCTTGGAGGAAGATGCTACTCTATAATTACCTTTTCTATAGTCATCCCATGGTTACACTTATCTAATAATTAGCTCATCTCAAGCTTTAAAGAACACCCTATCAGGATAAGGGACCCTATCCTTCTCCTCTTTATTAAGTGAAAATCATTATATTATATTTTATAATTCCTAATTTTTAATTTTGGATTATGTTATTAGATATACATATTACTATTATTATGATTCCAACGTTATAATAGACCAATTTTATTCTCATTAAACCCTTCTAATAACCATAATGTATACTCATTATGCTTCTGAAATTATCCTATTCTTTTCCATTAAAAAATTTTGTTTAGTGAATATGAAATTCTATTTCCAATAAAGGGTATTAACCTTGTTATAACTATCCTTTTTTGATTGTGGATTTGGTACTATATAACCATCACTGATTAATCATTAGCTAAATATTTATGAAATAAATCCTTATGTTGTATTATTTATGTGCACACTTTTGAATGTACATGATATTAATGAGATGAGTGTGACATGAATTATATATCCTTAAATGTTATTGGTTAATATTTTTATCTCATGGGATTTTATTTATAGTGAACATAATGTTATCCAATTAACACTATGTTATGATGTCTTAGTGTTTATCCATGACTAATGTCTATGATGTAATGATATATGTTTTTTCCTCATTCCCATGTTTCTTTTAGGTTATCATGTTATGTAATGCCACATAATTCAAGCCTATTATTCTCACTACTCATATGTTACAATGATGTGCCTTTTGAATCATTTATACTTTTTTACATTTTGCTATGATTTTTTTTAACTTATTTGAGTTTATTTCTCACCCCATAGTTATGTACATCCCTAGGTTATCAAATTTGGTTTTAGAAGGGAAGTGGAATTTCAATTTAATTTTAATAGAGTTTTATGTAATAATACCTTATCCCCAATCATGATATTATATTATATACTAAATTTTCCAATGAAATTATGCCTCAAGATCATCAGGGGATGTAATAAGTGTATATTTATTTAATAAACAATGAATTATGGTGTAATAAAATATGAAATGTCATAGTTGGTTTCATAGTGAATTATAGTTACATTTGGATATAATGATTACAATCACTATTGAGATCCATAGGGATTAGACTAAAGATGTAAAATCATACATAAATTTGGGTAATGTATAGAATAACCATATTATAAGAAAATTAATCCATTTCTGTTTCTTATAAGTGGAGATGGATCTTGAACCATTATACATATGAGGAATAACCTTGAAAAGGGAACATTAAATTGTAATATATCATCACTTAGTGTTTGAAAATGACAGTTTCTACACACCTAGTTTGATGCAGTTATAGGATATGATTTGGTAAATTCAAATGATCTTTATAAACCATTAAAAAGTGAAAAACATCACATATTATTCTATATTAGGGAAATAGGTCATGGATAACATATATAGAAAACATGAAAATTATAGGTTAAGGAAAAATTTCATTTATGATCAATCTTATAGAAACCCATTCATTTCATAGATAGATATTTCATATATTTAGATAGATGTTAACTACATAACAAATTGATCACACCAGAATCATATGGGTCTAGTTCCATTGGAATTCGAGACACATAAATAACTAGTTCATAAATGTCCCCAATTATGTTCTTCGTAACTATAATTCTTCTATGAGAAATATTATTGAATACAATTATTCATAAACTGGGTAAAGGAAACATAATAAAGTGTGATCTTATATGCTCGGTATGGGTAAATAGGGGAGATATCAATGATCACTGAAAAATAAAATTATCATAAGGTTATAAGAACATGATAATAACATTTTAAAATAATAACCTATATATCAAATATCATAATCTAGATTCATGGAATAAATCTTCGTAGTTCATAAGATATAAATAATAAAGAAATCAAGGAAAATGCTCCATGAGAGAATAAAATTGGCATTACACATGGAATTATGGAATATAAATAACTATAGAAAATCATTTCCATATTATACAAGGATTATTTATAAGGCTATCACAGTTTAATAGTTTCACACCATAAACCACCGTAGTGGTCAAGGTTTATTCTGAATACTATCATATTGGATAGAGTCCAATATTGAACTTGGTCCACTCTCCATTTTAGTACTATTTATTTCATGAGATATCAATAAATAGACAATGAATTGGTGGGCTATATAATTTTTTTTGCTACATGTAAAAGGTTATAACGTAACCACCACCTTTGTTTATGACATTTCAATCATCCATGGTTATAACATATCCACCATCCTTGTTCAAAACATAACCATTGTTCAAGGTTATATTTTAACAACCATAATTTTTTATAAAAATCCACCATCACATAATGATAAAAAAACATATGTGTGAAACCGAATCCTAAAATATTCAGCACATCAATATATCATAACTTATTCCAAGAAAAATGTTTCAAAACAATTTCATCCATTCACCATATCATAACTCATAAAAAATGGTTTTATAAAAATCACATCAAAATAGACACTAAAAATAAAGAGAAACCATAAAAATGGAAATATTTGATTATATCACAAGTAAATCATAATTAACATATATTATTGTTAAAATATATGAAAATTCCATCAAAATTTCACTGAAATATTTCCTGAAGAAAATAACACTTCCACATTGAAAATAAGTTTTAAAATATAAATATTTAAAAAATATTACAAAAATAATTTTCATTGGATGTAACCTTAAAAAAAGTAATGTATGTTTTAAAACACTAAGAGTTCATGATGGTAAGAAATTACATTGATTCAGTATAAGTTTAAAGAAATCATTTTTTTCTCATTTTTGATTAAAACTCAAAAATGAAACTCATACGAAAAATAAAAAGAAGATTCATTTTAATGAATTTTTTAAAATATAAAACATGTGTAAAATTAATCTAAAAATCATAGTATAATATTAAATAACCTACATTAAAATATTTTTAGATAACATAGATATGAAAGAAAAAACTCATTTGATGAAACAGAGAAATAAATTCAATTTTCTTAAGAAAAGTATTTTATGACCCTTCACAGTTTAAGGTAAGGAAAATTAAAAGGAAAAATATATTATAAAGAAATATATAGTAAATAATATACATGTGGTTTACTAAAAAGTAGATCATAATATTTAATCATCAGATATCTAGTCATAAACAATACTAATAAACAATTATATTGTAACAAAAAAACATTTTCCATTATAGTAAAATTTGAATAACAAACTCCAACAATGAAAAAAACATATAGGGATATTT
Source organism: Viscum album (assembly GCA_963277665.1). Lineage (NCBI taxonomy): Eukaryota > Viridiplantae > Streptophyta > Magnoliopsida > Santalales > Viscaceae > Viscum > Viscum album. The sequence continues at coordinate 2,135,137,724 of OY728143.1, forward strand.
ATTGGCCCATAATATTTTTGAGATGAATAATAATATAATTTCCTTGAGTTTATATAAACCACACAGATTAAATTTGTGGTTAATATGGCATGATTCCCTTAGAAATAAAACTAAGACCAAAATCATTTACCTCTGGTAATTCTTCCTTCGTACATGATCAAAACTCTAGTATAATAATAATTATTTTATTATAAATATATTACAGAAAAATAATCATATATATAATACCAAATATTATTTATATATAATCTTTTATTTCTCATTAATAACAATTCTTTATTTATATTATGATTATAGGTGATATCTGCTTTGTTTTTCATGTATGTTTTGGTTTTTTATTTTTATTAATTGCATATTTATCATGGTTACATCATATTTAGAATGTTAATAATAATTTAAATATAATATATATTCATTAAAAAGATATTTAGTGCCATCCATAATAATAGAGATATAAAATTAATGACACCTTTCATGGAGATGATAGGTCATACATGCACATTAACATAGTTTCTCTTTTTATCAAATGGAAAGAAAGAATTATTAATAAATATTCACATTTACATAATAAAAATTAAATCCTATATTTAATATATATTCACTAAATCAATCCTTATTACACTCCAAAGAAAACATAAAAAAATCGCATTGCTTCGTAGAGGTGGTAGTGCACATATACAAACAAATAACATTATTGTTCTCTAACGGCTTGGAAGTTAACATGGTAGATTTGATATTATAATTTAATTATCATAATAATTTCATAGATATTATATATACACATTTAACTTATCATCATATTATTCCATGTAACATGGTGGTGGAAAATGATTTGTGTCTCTTTGTGGAAACTTTAAGGTGAGCGTAGGCATAAGAGATAATTTCTCTTTCAATTTGTTGTAAAGAGGGAGAATAAAGGCGGATTCAAGAAAATTAAGAAAATTTATTTTATTTATTATGATGAATTTATTAATTTATAAATAATATTATAGATTTAGGGGATGGTAAAGAATAACTAAAAATAATGTGATCGTTCAAGGTAATTACATCTTCTATGAAATAACACTTTTAGATATCTTCTTAAGGGCTCTAGGGTTGGTCTTTTAGGGAGAAAATAACGTCCCTGATGTTTCTAAAAACATGGATACAAGAGGTTATAGAAGTTTTTTCAATATATAGTTATCATGGTAATTTAAATAATAGAAATGAGGGATACCATTTTATAATTTTGAGGAGGGGCACACTTTGAATGTCATAAAAGATTTAAATTTATTAATGTCATTCTCATGGAATATTGTAAAAATGGAAAATAAATGAACTATTAATGATGTTATATCATTTTCATATATCCATTATCCTAGTTTCATATGTTTATGATATTTAGGTAATTTATTAACATATTATTTTCACAAAATATCATTATTTCATATTTGGACACTATTTCTATAATTAGACATAAAAGATATAAAGTGAATGTTAAAATAAAAATACAATCCTTTAACATGAAAACAATTTATCATATTTTTCTAAAATATTATTATAATGCATTAACCCACTCATTTTATATTACTTTTAATATTTTTAAATCATTTATTGTATTTTTTATTAATTGGATAAATATTGTATCAGTATTGTTTAAGTTTTTAAGTTAAAAGAATAATTTATAAAAATTAAAAAAAATTATAACATGAAAATAATTAAAATAAGCTCAGATTTAAAATTTATATTTATTCATTACGTGCCTCTGTCTATATGTGTACATATATGTGACATTTAAAACATAGAGAGTGAAATTTTGTAATATTCATTTCCTTAAATATTATATAGTTTATTTTCATGGGAAATTTTCCATAAAACAAATAAATTTAAATAAAAAAGTTATAAGGATATAATTATATTCATACACAAAGAATTATGATAAAACTAATATCCTTATAACATAGTTTTAACAAATATTAACCCAATTTACCCTTTTCCGAGATAATAAATTTTACTAATTTTACCATGCATATTGACAAAAAAGGTCCAATTTATCAAACTTTTACCTCATTATTCCAAGTATGTAATATATTTTATCAAATTAAATACCTATATGTGGCATAATATAATATTAAAATAATAATTCAAGGCATGAAAAAAATCATTTTAGAAAAATACATTTTTAAGCATTAAAATGGATTTTATTCTTATTCTATAAATAGAAATAAATTCTTATATATATATATAAATATATATATTAAAATAGTTTATAAAATTTATAATATGTATAATTTTAATTAAAATAATTCATTAAATTTTATTCATTTACTTTCTTAATATAAAATGCATTTGTCCATATAGAAACAGTTTTCTAGAAAAAAATATATTTTACTTCCAAATGATTCAATTTTTATTCCTAATCAATTGGTAACCAATGAATTTTATATATACAAAAATAATAATAAAATGTTTTAGATTTTTTTATTACCATACATTCCAATATAATGTTTAGGAGATAACTATACAATAATATATTAATAGTAAATCACATTTCATTTAAACATGGTGATGTGTGAAAAAAAAGACATATAATAAATAAAATTCATTTAAAAAATTCCTAAAATATTAGGGCGTTCACATTATACCACTAATAAATATAAGTTTACCCTAAAATATTTACTCTAATACCAAAAAAATGATCATATATTTTTTAACACTTCCTAGGGTTCCAATGTAGCTTCTTCAATTTTTTTGTTTATCTAGAGACCTTTCACCCGGTGAGATATCTTATTACATATAACATTATATGCATGATACAATATTTCAAATAGTTTATTTTAATTTTATGGATCATTGTATAGTTTTATGACCCATTAGTTTATCATTTTTTATTGATCATGTATGAACTTCGTCAAAAGAGATACCTGGAAAATGTCATGAACCTGAGAGACATTTGGAGGAAGCACTAAGAGATAATATACCATCCCTACTCGATTGATAATATTGAAAGGGAATATATAACTATGGTTAATTTATCACTTATTTTTAATTATTATAACATTCTTCCATAGATAAATTCATAGAATCACATTCTCACTATCTTCAAACTCCAAATCTCACCAATTGTTATTATCATAACATATATATTAAATATGATATTCCATGATGTTTTTTTGAATGGATATGAATTTATCTTACATTCATCAGCTAGCCTAGGTCCCAATCGATTTATTTTTCCAACCACATCACAACATGTTTTTGTTTTACACTTCCTTCAATATAGGGCTTCATAAAGAGCCATTTTAATTCATGAATGAAACATATTACTATAAGAATGTTTAAATAGAGAATGGTGTTGATCCTAACCACACTTGAAATACCTATAAAAATATCTCAGCATATATTATTGGGTTTGAATTTTTCTATTAGAATGTCCATATTTCTGTGGGTGATAAGAAGTGATGAAACATAGCTTCATATCAGGATCCCACTAAACAAATTTCTAGAACATCGAGGTAAACCTTGAATTAAAATAATATACAGTATAATATGGTAATCAAAGAAACCTTAAAAACTCTTTAATGTAAATTATAGATACAAAATCAAGAGTGATAACATTTTTTATAGTGATTAGGTGTACTTAATTCATAAGGTGATCGAATAAAACCCATATATTATTATTCCCTTTAGATGTTTTGGGGATTCTAATGAAACAATTTATTGTGATATTTTCCCATTTCCATTATTTTATGGCCAATGATTGTAATATATAGTTAGATAATTCTCTCTTAGACTTAAATCGTTGACATACCATGAACTTTGACTCATACTCAGTCATATCTCTCTTCATGTTGTCCCACTAAAAAAACTCATTCATATATATATATATATACATATATATATAACCATGGTGAATAGATAATATTAAACCATGATCCAAATTCAATATCTATTTGTTCAAATATGTTATGGATGGAACACATACATTATTCCTAAAACATATCAATCCATAATAGTCAAGGTTAAAATATGGAATATTTTTAACCTTCTTATGTTACTCCATATATTTTTTCTATGAGTCATTAATATTTACTTGGATAGATGGTTTAATTCTCATTTGAGAAAGATAATATGTATACACTTTAATTAAAATTTAAGATCTATCCTTGGAAAATTCAGAAATACTGTATTTGTTTCCTCACCATAGATAAGCTATCACAATCCTTTATTCTCATATCATCTTCCACCTTATTCTCATTCAATTTATGGAAATGTATTGAGAAGTCATAGTCATAAATCAACTATAGCCATCATCTATAGAATGTATAAACTCTTTCACTTATATGATACACTTAGAAATTTTATGATCAATATATATATCACAGGAATCTCTATAATTATTTTAAAGACCCGAAATTTCCAAGGAAATTTTTTTTCTTAAATTCTTCAGAATTTTTCAAGTCTGCATTTTCTGACGGCACCTGATTCTGAGGCCCAGTGTGCCCGAAATCAATTTCTGAAGTTTTGTTCAGGTACATTCAGTAAACATACGTGCCAGTTTTTCTATCTTTTAAACCGGTGCTCGGAATTTAAATCTGAGGACACCGATGAACTCGCAGCACCAGTATTCACCTAAGGGGACTTTTACCGCAGTTGCATTTTGTACATGCTGAAAGTTAATTTTGGGGATTCATAACAAACTAAATAAAATTGTTGTTTTACACAATTTTATTTTTAGTGGTGGTTATTTTCCTCCAAATAGGAGTTGAAGGTGGGGCCCACAACCCACATAACCTCTCATGGGAGGATAAGAGTGGTGGGGCCAATAAGAGCCCTAACCCTTCACCTCCCCATTATCTCCAGTTAATTAATTTTCCACCTTTTCCTTTAATTATGGTGGAGCCTCTCCACCTCCCACTTGTTGTTATTAATATGACAACAACTTTAATTAATTATTTGAAGTACACAAATTTAATAATTAATTTAAGTGTTTGAATTTTGAAAAACATTTGGGAATAAAATAATAGCAAAATATATTATTTTATTTGGAACTTTTTGTGTTGGGGTGGCTCTGGAGAATTAGAAGAACATAGTTCTTCTCTCGACGAAGAACACCATTCTTCCATGATGAACATCTCTTACAAAGAATGTGAAAAAATTATCCAATGATGCACCCTCTTCAGACGCACCCCGACGTTAACGGAATATATGTCTGTATTCCGTGACGCCCGACCTCTGTGACACTCGTCTTCCGTGGCTCGTTGACATGAACCATTCTTGAAATTGATGTAGGTGTTTGTATAATTTTAATTGAATAATGTGTACCCCGTTCTATGTTGAATTGCATGGATTATCTTCAGCCACCTGCTATCGCTTAACGCGGAGGGTGTGGGCCTAACAAACACGACCCGAAGACCCTCTTTTGATCCTTGTTTTTATTCATGATGGAGGCAGTGATGGAAAAGGTGGTGAAGAACGAGGGCAGTGGCGACAACGGCGGCCACACACCGGCCCGTTAAAGGACCGCGACACCGGGTGCCATGCGGGCGGAGGAGACCGCGACCCACATCCGTGGGCCGCTCATCTGAGGAAGAATTGGCCGGTCCCTCAACTGACAGGGCTGGAAGAACCATCCGGATGGAGAACTGCGACGCCTCATGGTGCCACGCTTTGGAAAACTGATGCCCCTGCTTCTACGGGTCGCTTCAACGGGCGAAACGGCCGACAGATGGCCGGACGGGTTGAAGAAGGCTATGAAACTCGAAGGTACCACATGTGAGAATAGCAGCCCGCTCACTCTAGAGAAGATCGGCTGGCTTCGGCCAGCCGGACAGGAGGGGCGGCGCCGCTCGACGCCGCCGTTTTGGAAAACCAGGGGCTGTGCCCCCCTATCTACTTGGCCAACCGTGGGCCGGGCCGAGCCATGGCTTGTAACGACCCAAAGTTTCATTAATGGAAATCCCTCTTGATCTAATTAAATGTCTCTTTATGAAAAATGTTTTTATAAGATGTCAACTTATTTGGTTTTATGTTATGAATTTTGACCATTTTTAATATAGCCGTTGAACAGTGATCACATGATTAGTATAAATATAGGACCTTAACAAATCCAATTTACTCAGACAAAAGAAGCGATGGCCTCATCCATTAGAATTTCCCCATAAGAAGCCCATTTATCGGAGCTCGGAAAAGAGGTGGCATCCTTGGGATTCACCCTTGACCAATCCCAAGCTGAGCTTCACTATGTCAAGCTCGAACGTGACCATCTATGGGAAAAGTGGAAGTTGATTAAAATTACCACCCAAGCGATGTTATCCGAGCCACCCCAAGAGTCTGTCACCATCGCACACCTTACCCTTAGGTCTTATGCAGCTATTTTAAGGGGTTATGTAACAAATAAGTAGTACTATGTTCATGTACATTATTTTTTTATAATTTCTAGTCATTTTTGATACATTGTAAATAGTTTTTAAAGTACAAATGGTGTTTTTAGTTATTATTTAATTAAGAAATCTATTTTATTAAATTAATGGATTTTTTAATTAAATAATATTTTAATAAAATAATTATATTATTATTAAATTAATTTTTATTAAATATAAATGATCTTATAATTTTATGAATGCAATTAATTATTTTTATTAAGGTTCGAAAGCTATTTCTGTCAAAACCTGTGAATTTTTGATAAATGTCGGTTTTTATTTTAAAAGTGAAAATTCAAATATTTAGAAAATTATTTAGATAAAATAAATGTTATTTTTGGAATCAGGACGTCGAAATTATCCAATGGTGAATTTTTCATAATTTTCTAAGACAGTCAAATTTTTGGGTAAAAATTAAATACCGTTTAAATATATAATGTGTTTTATGACATCATAATGACACAATATTGATGTAATAAAATACTATAATCCTTATGTTCGGCCAATATATGTTTTACCATTAAGATAAAATGATTTTGGGTTTTTTTGACTTATTTTTCAAAGCATTAATTGACCCCTCAAGACTTATTCAACACTTTGCATTTTTAAATTAATTTACCTGGGAGTGTGACTCACCTCCACATAAGCAACCCTAATATTTTACGAAGTTCGGATGTTTTAATTATACAATAATGTTTTCCTCTTCCCTTTTCCAAAAAAAAAATGGGAAAAAACCATTGGATGGTTTGTGGTTTGGATTAATTTAATGTAAGGGGACCCAAACATCAATAATAAAGTATTTCCTCACCTTTCCTATACAAACCCACCCAAGCTCCCACTTCCTCCTCACTAAAATCCCTTGGAGTTCGTCCAACCTCTTACCTACTCTCTCTATAATCCTCCCAAGGTGCCCCAATCTCCCAAGAAGCCTCTCACAAGCCTCACTCTAGCCTTTAGAAGCACACTTCCAAGTAAGGGTTTTTTCTCCCTTTCTCTTTTTTTTCAATTTTCTTTAAGTTGTTTTCCCTTCTAATTTCAATTATGAATGTTGGGGTATGGTTTCACACCTCCACCATACTTCCATATTATTGTTTGAATGATGGGAGACCCCTTTCTCTCTCATTAAATGCCTCCCATGTACACCTGTTACTATGCCGAAATTCGGAAAGGAACTTCTCTCTCTTCTTTTACATTCAAGCAAATAATTTTGTATCATGAATATAAATTCCATTAAAATTGTTTGGACATGTATCTATATGACCTCCTTACTATACATTACATTTAAATATTATGATTAACCCCTTTCTCTCTCATAAACCTTTTTAATTAATTCTTATGTCACGCCGTTACGCTGCCGAAATCGCACCGGTTTTCTAAGCCAATGTCATTGTGTAGTGAATACCATGCCCATTTCTCCATCAAGGGTATTCACCTTTATGCACATTTAATTATTGATTATAAAGTTTCATGTATGGATTCCACATTCCTTTATCTTGTAATAAATGATTATGTTTTATTAATCCATGTTTTATGATCCATGTGGCACACTTATGCATGAAATGAAATGTTTAAGAAGGGTGTGCCCTTATAACGCTCCAATGCATTAGGTAAAGTATAATATCATGATACGTCATGTGAAATGAGTGTTGAATCGTGCTAATTCAAGTGCAATGATGGTTTACTCATGCTTCATGTGCAATGAGGGTTTACTCGTGCTTTATGTGCAATGAGCCTTGGCTCATGCTAATTCCATGTTAAGTGTTGTTGCCACATTTCCATATTATGATTATCATGATTTATCATGCCTTTATGTTCATGTTTATTTTATGATCTATTGATATTCCTATTTTCTAAAATGTATTCTACTCCTCATGTTATTCCATGTGTACTCCCTTACTGGGCTTTATAGCTCACCCTTTTCTTATGCATGTCCTCAGGTTATCCCATGTAATCCTAAGTACGAGGGAATGTAGTGGCCTTGTAAAGGATGTTTTCAATAAAGATGTTGTATTTCATGTTTCAAGTTTTTATGTAATGATCCTAAGCCCCAAAGACACTACAACTATCGATCTTATTTGTTGTATCAAGTAAAGTTTTATGTAATAAATCACGTTTATGTTGTAATAAAAAAACTGGGTTGTCATAGTTGGTATCAGAGGCTAGGTTTAGTTATTTTTGGGATTAGGAAACCCTAGTAAAGCCTTAGATACAAGACTAAGTATAATGAAAATATCCACAAGTTTTGGTAAGTACTGAGTAAGTGGTTTATCAAACAAATACATCCCTGTATGGATACGAGCAGGTAGAGGCATCTTTGGCACAGATGTATCCTAGGGGTAAAACCCGAAAACACCGCTTTGAGCTAGACTCGAACGGGAACTAGTGCACAACAATGGGACTTGCTGCACTCTTGGTTACGACACTCCCGTGGGATATGTTTTGATAAATTCAAAAGCTTAGTATGAACCCTTATTAAGGGAATTAAAAAAAATGCCCCTACGAATATATGTTAGAATGTAGATCATGATAATCCTAGATTGAAGCCTATATACTCATGAGTTAATGAAATTAAATTTTATTTATAAGTCATCAACTTTTGTATTTGGATTACCCTTTATGTGTTACCCCTAACATTCCTTTTATTCCAGCCAATGGCCGGTAATAGGAAGACTCAGGCAAACAACCATTGTGAAGATCAATGTGATGCCTGCACTAATGAGTTGCCAAATCCAATGGGAGCGGGAATCGCGAACTTTGTCACGCTTATCTCTCAGCTAACTCAAGTTTTGAATAGAAACATGGGTCAAGAGGAATATTCAACCCCCCCTAGGAACGAACAATTTGCTATCGAGAGCTTTATGAGACAAAGGCCTCCTACTTTTAGTGGATCATCCGATCCCATGATCGCTGAACAATGGATCAACTCCATTGAAAAGATCTTCTCCGTCTTTCATTGTTCTGAACAAGGGAAGGTTCTATTGGCTGCTTATCATATGGAGGGTGAAGCTGATCAGTGGTGGACCTTGATCAAAAATACGAAGCCTGAGGAGGAGATTGAGGCTTTGGAATGGAAGGAATTCTGGAAGATGTTTTTCGATAAATATTTTCCGCGTACCCTCCGGCTTAATATGGAAAGGGACTTCCTTTCCCTAAAGCAAAAAGATGAAGAATATGTTGGAGCGTATGAGGAAAACTTCACAAGGCTTGCATGATATGCTTCCAGCTTTGTCGTTACCCCCTAATGCAAGGTTGACCGCTTATTTGGTGGGCTGAAGCCTAGCTTGCGGAATGCATTAGCGATCTGTGACTTCGACAACTATGAGGAAATTGTCCGATGTGCCCTCAAGGTCGAAATGGAGATCGGATAATCACAAGGGTATCATGGGGAAAAGAAGCATAAGTTAGACTTCAATGCTGGTGGTCCGATGGATAAAACCAACAGCGCTAAGAAGTTCCAGCACCCCACTTTCCAAAATTGCGGAAAGAAGCACCCTGGAAATTGCCTTAAGGGGATGAGAAAATGCTTCAAGTCTGGAAGAGAAGGGAACCTAGCTTTTAACTATCGGCAAGAAGGACCCTCGGCTGCGACCGAGGAGAGGAACGCTTTGTTCCAACCTCAACGCATGGTTCAATGCTATACATGCAAAGAACCGGGTCATTTTGCAAATCAGTTCCCTAATCCAAGGGTTTTCGGAGGCAACCAACAACCTCTAATACAGCAAGGAAGAGCTTTTTCCATCACTTCTGCCGAAGTGAACCCCGGAAATGAAGTGGTGACAGGTACGCTAGTTATTCATTCAAAATAGAGAATGTTATTTTTGATTCAGGTTCTACGCATTCTTTTATATCTCTAATGTTTAGTAGAACAATCCCAGCCCCACCACAAATCATGGAAGTAAAGATGTCATTGAGTATGGAAAATGGGGAAATCATTCCATACCATGAGTATAAGTCCTCCCATGTTATAATCTGTGGATTTAATTTCCCGGCTAACCTCGTCATACTCCCTCTGGTGAAATTTTATGCAATTCTTGGCATGGATTGGCTTTCCTTATATAGAGCGAACATAAATTGTTGGGAGAGGGAAATCACACTCCATATAGAAAATCGACCCCCGATTCTTTACAAGTGTCAGGAGAAAGATGAATCTCCATTAGCTCCATCATCTCAACCATGAATATTAATACCCTATGAGCATGCGTATCTGGCTCAGATTATTGAGTCCAAAGAAGAAACCATCCTTGAAGAAATGCCTATTGTGAGGGAATTCACGGAAGTGTTTCCCGAGGAACTGCCTGGTCTTCCTCCTAGAAGAGATGTTGAGTTCTCAATTGAACTTATACCTAGGGAATTACCAATATCCAAGAATCTATATAGAATGGTTGTTGTTGAGCTTGAAGAGCTGAAGAAACAACTACAGGAGAATCTGGATAAAGGGTTTATATTCCCAAGTGCTTCACCATGAGGTGCACCAGTCCTCTTCGTCAAGAATAAGGATGGGTCAATGCGACTTTGCATCGATTATCGTGAACTTAACAAAATCACGATAAAGAACAAGTATCCTCTCCCAAGAATCGATGACTTGTTTGATCAGCTGCGTGGAGCACAATACTTCTCCAAGGTGGATTTTCGGTCGGGATATTATCATGTAAGGGTGAAGAAGGAAGATGTCCCCAAGACTACTTTTTGTAAAAGGTACGGGCACTATGAATTCATAGTAATGCCTTTCGGACTCACCAATTCTCTAGAAATATTCATGGACCTGATGAATAGAGTCTTCAGAGATTAACTTGACAAATTTATGGTAGTCTTTATATATGATATTCTAATATACTCTAAAACCAAGGAGGATCATGAGGAGAATTTAAAAACTATACTAGAGACTTTGCACAAGGAGAAGCTCTATGAAAAGTACAAGAAGTGTGAGTTCTGGTTGAAGGAGGTCTCATTCTTGGGCCATATCATCACAAGCAATGGGATATCTGTGGACCCCTCCAAAACAGATGCAATTGAGGGATGGCCGATGCCAACATCGGTAGCAGATATCCGTAGCTTCTTGGGGTTACCTGGATATTATTGACGATTTGTGAGGAATTTCTCACGATCGTCCAACCCTCTTACCAAGCTAAATCTAAAGGGAGTAAAGTTTTCTAGGAGTGATGAATGTGAAGAAAGCTTCAAGGAGTTGAAAAGGAGGCTTATCACTGCACCCGTGCTCACTTTACCCACAAGTGGGGAGCTTTTTGTGTAATTCAGTGATGCTTCGAAGAAGGGATTAGGATGTGTGCTGATGCAGAATGATAAAGTGATATCCTATGCCTCAAGGCAGTTAAAAATCCATGAGCAAAACTTTCCAACGCATGATCTGGAGTTGGCGGCTGTGATCTTTGCCTTGAAAATCTGGCGGCATTATCTCTATGTAGAGAAATGTGAGATATATACTGACCACAAGTGTCTTAAATATATATTCACACAGAAAGAGCTTAATATGAGCCAGAGAATATGGATAGATCTCATCAAGGATTATGACTGTTCAATAAATTAACACCCTGGGAAAGCGAACAAGGTGGCAGATGCCCTAAGTAGAAAGGATCCAACAATTCTATCAATGATGAGAATTGAGAAGGATCCAATATTCTTAGAATTGATGAAGGTGGACATAGGAATCATAAAGAAGGGAACATCATCAATCCTTTCACAAATGATTGCTCAACCATCTCGTTTGGAAAGGTTAAAGGATGCTCAAAAGGATGATGTGGGAATTCAAGAAAAAGTGGAAGCTATCAAAAAAGGGAAATCCTCAGAGTTTAATGTTATGAAGAAGGAATTGTGTGGTTTGGGAAAAGACTATGTGTTCCATCAAGTCTGAAGCTGAAGAAGGGTCTTTTGGATGATGCACATAGTTCAAATTTCTCTATTCACCATGGGATCACAAAGATGTATCGAGATCTCCAAGAAAACTTTTGGTGGGATAATATGAAGAAGGAGATCACCGAATATACATCAAAGTGCCTGGTGTTTCCGCAAGTGATGGCAGAGAGGTAGAAGTATAAGGGGATGATGCAACCATTTCCCATACCAGAATGGAAATGGGAAAACATCACCAAGGACTTTGTCACTGAACTTCCGAGGACATCCAAAGGCAACAATGCAATATGGGTTGTTGTGGATCATCTTATAAAGACTGCACACTTAATTTCTATTTGGGAGGATTTCTCTTTGGATAAAATGGCACAGATATATATCAGGGAAGTGGTAAGGTTGCATGGTGTACTGCTATCTATTGTGTCTGATTGAGATTCAAGATTCACCTCTAAGTTTTGGAAGAGTCTTCAACATGCTCTGAATAATGAACTGAACTTCAGTACGACCCATCATCGTCAAATTGATGGCCAATCTGAGTGGACTTTCCAAACACTTGAGGATATGTTGAGAGCGTGCTCAATGGAATTTAAAGGAGGATGGGATCAACATCTTCCTCTGGTTATGTTCAATTATAATAACAATTTACACTCGAGTATCCAAATGGCACCATTTGAAGCCCTGTATGGGAAAAGGTGCAGAACACCGACATGATGGGATGAGGTCGGTGAACGTAAGCTTCTTGGACCAGAAATGGTCTATGAAATGGTGGGGAAAGTGAAAGCCATTCACCAGCATATCAAGGCATCCCAGAGTCGACATAAGAGTTATGTAGATAATCTTCGACGAGACCTTGAGTTTAAAGTTGGAGACATGGTTTTTCTAATCTTATCTCCATGGAAGAAGGTCATGAGGTTTGGAAAGAAAGGGAAGTTAAGACCAAGGTACATCGGCCTCTTTGAGATTCTTGATTGTTTCGGGGATGTGGCCTATCTAATAACACTTCCACCTACTATAGACAAAGTACATGATGTCTTTAATGTATCTCTCTTAAAGAAGTACATACGAGACCCTTCACATGTACTCTCTTATGTGGTGGTACAATTGGAAGACGATCTTTCTTATGAGGAGAAACTAGTGAAGATCTTAGATCATAGATAAAAAGGTCTACGAAATAAGAAAATTACCCTAGTCAAGGTTTTGTGGAGAAACCACAAGTTTGAAGAAGCAACTTGGGAATCGGTGGAAAAGATGAAGCTGAGTTACCCACATCTGTTTTAGTTTAGGAAAAGGAAAAATTTCGAGGGAAAAATTTCTTAAGGAGGGAATGTTGTAACGACCCAAAGTTTCATTAATGGAAATCCCTATTGATCTAATTAAATGTCTCTTTATGAAAAATGTTTTTATAAGATGTCAGCTTCTTTGGTTTTATGTTAAGAATTTTGACCATTGCTAATATAGTCGTTGAACAGTGAGCACATGATTAGTATAAATATATGACCTTAACAAATCCAATTTACTCAGACAAAAGAAGTGATAGCCTCATCCAGTAGAATTTCCCCATATGAAGCCCATTTGTCGGAGCTCAGAAAAGAGGTGGCATCCTTGGGCTTCGCCCTTGACCAATCACAAGTTGATCTTTACCATGTCAAGCTCAAATGTGACCGTCTACGGGAAAAGTGGAAGTTGATTGAAATTACCACTCGAGCGATGTTATCCGAGCCACCCCAAGAGTCTGTCACCATCGCACACCTTACCCTTAGGTATTATGCGGCTATTTTAAGGGGTTATGTAACAAATAAGTAGTACTATGTTCATGTATATTTTTTTTTATAATTTCTAGTCATTTTTGATACATTGTAAATAGTTTTTAAAGTACAAATGGTGTTTTTAGTTATTATTTAATTAAGAAATATATTTTATTAAATTAAGGGATTTTTGAATTAAATAATATTTTAATAAAATAATAATATTATTATTAAATTAGTTTTTATGAAATATAAATGATCTTATAATTTTATGAATGCAATTAAAATTTTTTATTAAGGTTTGAAATCCATTTCTGTCAAAACCCGTGAATTTTCGATAATTGCCGGTTTTTATTTTAAAAGTGAAAATTCACATATTTAAAAAATTATTTAGATAAAATAAATATTTTTTTTGGAATCAAGACAAAAAAATTATCCAATGGTAAATTTTTCATAATTTTCTGAGACAGTCAAATTTTTGGGTAAAAATTAAATACCGTTTAAATATATAATGTTTTTTATGACATCATAATGACCCAATAGTGATGTAATAAAATTCTATAATCCTTATTTTCGGCCAATATATGTTTTCCCATTAAAAGAAAGTGATTTTGGGTTTGTTTGACTTATTTTTCAAAGCATTAATGGACCCCTCAAGACTTATTCAACACTTTGCCTTTTTAAATTAATTTACATGGGAGTGTGACTCACCTCCACATAAGCAACCTGAATATTTTAAGAAGTTCGGACTTTGTCCTTATAAAATAATTTTTTCTTCTTCCCTTTTCCAAAAACCATGGGCAAAAACCATGGGATGGTTTGTGGTTTTGATTAATTTAATATAAGGGGACCCAAACCTAAATAATAAATAATTCCCCCACCTTTCCTATATAAACCAACCCATGATCCCAATTCCCCCTCACTAAAATCCCTTGGAGTTCATCCAACCTCTGCGCTACTCTCTCTAGAATCCTCCCAAGGTGGCCCATGCTCCCAAGAAGCCTCTCACAAGCCTATCTCTAGCCTTTAGAAGCACACTTCCAAGTAAGGGTTTTTTCTTCCTTTCTCTTTTTTGTCAATTTTCTTTAAGTTGTTTTGCCCTTTTAATTTCAATTATTAAGGTTGGGGCATGGTTTTTCTCCAACCCCATACTGCCCTCTTATTGTTTGAATAATGGGAGACCCCTTTCTCTCTCATTAAATGCCTCCCATGTACACCTGTTACTATGCCGAAATTCCGAAAGGAACTTCTCTCTCTTATTTTACATTCAAGAAAATAATTTTGTATCATGAATCTAAATTCCATTACAATTGTTGGTACATGTATCTATGTGACCTCCTTAATATCAATTACATGTAAATTTTATGAGGAACCCCTTTCTCTCTCATCGACCTTTTTTATGAATTCTTATGTCACGTCGTTACGCTGCCGAAATCGCACTGATTTTCTAAGCCAATGTCATTGTGTAGTGAATACCATGCCCATTTCTCCATCAACAGTATTCAAATTTATGCACATTTACTTATTGATTATAAAGTTTCATGTATGAATTCCACATTCCTTTTCATTGAATAAATGATTATGTTTTATTAATTCATGTTTTATGATCCATGTGGCACACTTATGCATGAAATGAAATGTTTAAGAAGGGTGCACCCTTATAGCGATCCAATGCATTGGGTAAAGTATAGTATCATTATAAATCATGTGCAATGAGTGTTGACTCATTCTAATTCAAGTGCAATGAGGGTTTACTCGTGCTTCATGTTAAATGAGGGTTTACTCATGCTTTATGTGCAATGAGCCTTGGCTCATGCTAATTTCATGTTAAGTGTTGTTGCCACATTTCCATGTTATGATTATTATGCTTTATCATGCCTTTATGTTCATGTTTCTTTTATGCTCTATTGATATGCCTATTGTCTAACATGTATTGTACTCCTCATGTTATTCCATGAGTACTCCCATACTGGGCTTTATAGCTCGCCCTTTTCTTATGCATGTCCTCAGGTTATCCCATGTAATGATAAGTACGAGGGAATGTAGTGGTCTTGTAAAGGATGTTTTCAATAAAGATGTTGTATTTCATGTTTCAAGTTTTTATGTAATGATCCTAAGCCGCAAAGACACTAAACCTCTCGATATTCTTTGCTGTATCAAGTGATGTTTTATGTAATAAGTTATGTTTATGCTGTAATAAAAAATAGGGTTGTCATACGGCTCACTAGGCTAGGCCGCACCCCATCGGTCCAGGCCGAACCCTTAGCCGGGTCGGACCCGCCAAGCCAGGACGGGCCGACCCGCCAGCCCACCGGGCTTGACGGGCCGGGCCCGTTTCACTTAAATGCGAATAACTTCTTGACTGTGCGTCTAATTGACACACCATCTATGGAAATATGATCCTTGTGATGATACAGTCATTATTCAATGCTTTAAGTGTGTTTTGGACAACTTTGGAAAATGGACGGGTTTGGAACGAGCGTAATTCCAACCGGGCCCCTAGAACGAAAAGCCAATAACTCTCAGACCGGGCGTCCGATTGACGTGTCGTCTTTTGCGTTGGGTTCCTTTTGACGAGAAGGAACTTCAGGATAAATCAAATCATGAATTTGTGATATTTTATGTATCGAACCCTTGGTTCAAGGAGTGAACCCTCCCCGAATCGAGCGTGCTGTGTGTGGGAACCCTAGAGCTGGCTGCGACTGCATCGACTACTGTACTGGAATCCTCTGTGGGTTCGACAGCGATGACTACTATACATGAATCTTCTGTGGTTTCGACAGTGATGACTATTGTACTGGAATCTTCCATGGGTTCGACAATGATGACTACTATTCTTGTATCATGTGTGGGTCTGGCAGTTAGACCTCTGTACTTGTATCCTATGTGGGTCCGATAGAGTAGCTAGTCTTGTATCCTGTGTGGGTCTGACAGCTTAGCTGGTCTTGTATCCAGTGTGGTTATGACAGCTTTGAAGAATCAGTGACCATATCTGATCATCTCTATCGCTATATGAAAGATGTATACCTGTGGGAGCTGAGTCTTGACTTTTAATCATTATCATTGATCTGATTGACTTCTTTCCAGTGTGTACTGAGTTGTTCTTGGGCTCGAGAGCTGTAGCCGAACTGAGATTTAAAACATAGGTATATATATGGGTATATACCTAAGTAGGGTTCGTTGATACTTCACGATTGTATCTTTCTTCTGTGGTTTATCCTTCATGGATTCTGGGAGAACTTCAGGGTCTCGGGGTCCCTACTGAGTATCGTATACTCACCCCTGCACAGGATATGCCCACACTATGTTTTGTTGGATACAGATGATGGGAAGCACTGATCAAGGTAGAGACTTGTAGGGCGGGACAGTACCCGAAGGTGGACCACTTGGCGAGACGTACATGGAGCAGACGGATAGACCTGAGGTGCAGAGGAGTCCATCTGTACACACCATTCAGGTGGGGTTCCCGGAGGATGAATCAGTAGTTGCTATTTTACATTGCTGTAGCTGTACTAGCTTTTCAGTTGTACTTTTTTTTCAGTTGTACTATACATACTTTTGGGCTTGTATTTCCGGCCCCCTTTTCCTTTCAGCACATACTTTTTTATACAGTATTACTTAGTGCTTACTTCAGTTGCGTATTCTGTTGTGTTTGTTTACTTTATTAAAGGCAATGCCTTCCCAGCTTAGGGATTTACACCTTTGGTGCTAGTTTCCACCACCTAACCTATGGAAGGCGGGCTTGGGGTAGTCACGACACGGGACCTGAGGACGAGTCATGACAAATTGGTATCATAGGTGTCGGTTCTACGGCAGAACTCAGAAATTTGATCATTCTTTTTGTGAAGCAATAGTGTTAAGAGTATTGAGTGTGGTTTTTAGTCCAGGGAGTCCAGTGTTGGTGTGGCAGCCGACATATCCATACACCAGGACCCTAATCTCTGATTTCTGACTCAGTGAACGAAAACACTGACTTCTTGTGGGTTTCAAAAGATTTCTTTGTGATTACTTTGAGTTAGATCAAAAGGTATACTGTTTTGACCGTGGTTCACATGTTTCTTTTCCAGATGTCCCCCCGAAGGCCGCTATCTAGGGTTCCATGTTACATAGGATACGGTAGCCCACTGAGTGACGAGGCCTCAGTGCTGGGCCCCATCACAACGAAGGTACCAGCTGCACCTCTACCCACTAGACCACCGATACCACCAGCTACAGTTACAGAGAGTGCACACCTCTTGAGTTCATTGCATGAGTTCCAGTGACAGAGGCCACCTAGGTTCCCTGGAGAGATGGACCCACAAGAAGCTGAGGATTGGATGAAGGCTATCGTCAGAATTTTTAGATTGGTAGGGACACCAGCTGACCTCATGGTGATCCTTTCTGTGAGACTCCAGCATGCGACAACAGAAATATGGTGGATCTTAATGATCGAGGTGCATGACGAGGCATCTTTACTCTAGACGGACTTCGAGAGTCACATTCACTCGGAGTTTGTTCCCGCCACCCTTAGTGTGGTGCGGATTGAGGACATAATACATCTACGGAAGGGTAGCATGATAATATCTCAGTATTAAGTGAGGTTTTCTGACCTCTCATGATACTCCATATATATGGTATGTGGCCCGTTCTTCAAGGCTTGGACCTTCGAGCAGGGACTCGGGCATGAGATCAGAGCTTCAACGATTACCCTCAGTATTCCTATGCAGGCAGGGGTGCTAGAGAGAGCCCTTCTAGTAGAGAGTTTTCTCGCTGAGCAGACCCCAGTAGCGAGACCCACCACAAGAAGTGCTATGCATGTGGTAGGCAGGGCCACATGGCTTGTGACTGCCCGACCCACCATAATGACGAGAAGCAGACAGTTGAGGGACTTCATAGAAAGAGGCTGAGGTTTGACCGTGGTAGTCCATCATGAGCAGGAGGACGTGGCAGAGGTGCTGGCTGAGCAGCGGGTGGTGGACGACATTTCGAGGCTCTACCACCACCACCACCAGGAGGTCCGCCCCGACCAAAGGGATAATATATAGAATAATAATCATGCCATAATTATCATTTTTATTTATTAATTATAATTTTAAAAACAACCATGAAATATGTTTATTAAAAATGAATTACGTTACAATCATAGAGACGGTAGGTCGTACACACGTATGAGTAATGTTTACATTTTTCAATGAACATGAGTGAAAGAAGGTAAATATTATTTTATCTTTATATAATGATTATTATATAATAAATATAAAATTATCACTTTAAATGAAATTATATATATCATCCATGTGATGTAGTAATTAAAAATGAATCACATAGCTTTGTGGAGGTGGTGGTCCACATATACGCACAGACAAAATTATCAGGTGCGAGTCATTCTTTTATTGTCGTTGTCCTTGTTCAGAGCTCAGAGATTCCGATGGAGACGTTGGCTCGATCTTTACAGTTAGAGACTCATATGGGAGTAGACTCGACAATTACGCACTGGTGTTGGCACTGTGAGCTTACTCTAGGAGGCGAGATCTTCGGCTGGGATCTTCTTGTAGTGGCATTGAGGCCTTACGATGTCATCATGGGTATGGAATGGTTATCCACGGTTAATGCTCATATTGACTGTATTAGGCACAAATTGCAGTGTGTCTGCACGGATGGGACCAGGTTCACCTTCACCGGTGAGTAGGGAGCCTTTGCAGTGCAGGATGGACATATGCAGAGAAGAGGGCAGCTGATCACACATCAGTTGGCTAGTCTCATCCTTGGAGCGGTTGATGTGCAGAGTCCGAGATTTCCAGTTGTGGTGGATCATTATGCAGAGGTTTTTCCTGATGACATTCTAGGATTAACTCCTTGTAGAGAGGTAGACTTCTACATAGACCTGTACCCTAGGATAGTATCAATATCTACACCTGCATATTAGATGGCCCCCGTTGAGCTTCGTGAGCTGCAAGTACATCTGGAGAACTTGCAGGGGAAGGGATTTATCAGACCTAGTGTTTCACCCTGGGTATCTCTGATTTTGTTCGCCAAGAAGGCAGATGGGAGCATGCGACTGTGTGTCGACTATCGTCACCTGAATTAGGTGACCGTGAAGAACAAGTACCCACTTCTGAGGATTGACAACCTATTGGATCAGCTCAAGGGAGCACAATGGTTCTCGAAGATAGACCTTAGGTCAGGCTATCGCCAGCTCTGAGTTCAAGATGAAGATGTGCAGAAGAAGGACTTCAGGTGTCAGTATGACCACTAAAAGTTTTTGGTTATGCACTTAGGCCTAACCAATGATCTATCAGTGTTCATGAGTCTCATGAACAGGATATTCCAGCCTTACCTTAATAGATTTGTCATAGTCTTCATCGAAGACATACTGATTACTTGACTACTGAGGAGGAGCACGCCTACCATTTTCAGGTAGTACTGGACACACTCTGAGAGCACCAGCTTTATGGTAAGCTCTTGAAGTTCCAGTTCTATATTCGAGAGGTTCACTTATTAGGACACGTCATATCGGAGGCTGGGGTAGCAGTGGATCCAGTGAAGATCGAAGCATTGCTTTCTTGGGAGCCACCCAGAAATGTGACAGAGGTGCGGAGATGGGTACTATCAGAGATGTGTGACAGACTTCTCCAGAGTTTTAGCACCTATTTTAGCTTTGATGAAGAAGGGGAAACCCTTCGTGTGGTCAGATAGATGCCAGTAGAGCTTTCAGGAGCTAAGGAAGAGGTTCAAAAGTTCGCCCATCTTTAGGCTACCGGAGGAGGGCATAGGGTACGTGGTTTACTGCGATGCATCAGGGACCAATCTCGGGTGTTTCCTGATGTAGGAGCAAGCAGTGATCGCGTATGGTTCATGACAGTTGAGGCAGCACGATCAGAACTACGCTACCCATGACTTGGGGTTAGCAGTAGTGGTCTTCGCCTAGAAGATGTGGCAACACTATCTAATGGGAGAGCAATTTATAGTCTACTCTGACCACCAGAGTCACAGTAACATCTTTCATAGAAGGACCTAAACCTGAGAAAGCGACATTGGCTCAAGTTCCTCCAATAATAGACTCCATGATAGTCTATACTTTTTGGAAGGGGAACGTTGTCGTAGATGCTCTCAGCAAGAGATAAGGCATTCAGGTGCTAAGAGAGGTGACAGAGCAGCTGGCCGCATTGCACATATCCTTTTTGGATAGAGATGGAGCAGCCTTTCTTTAGTCTCTCACAGTCACTCCTACACTTCTTCAGCGTGTTAGAGAGGCACATAGTGGGGACATTGACTATGAGACGCGACGTGCTCAAATATCCATAGGGTAGGTGCCTGATGGATTTTCTGAAGGAGGGGAGCACATCATCCTCTTCATGGGACGTACCATGGTACCAATTTCACTACAAGAGGTGGTGATGAGGGAGTTTCACACATCCACTCTAGTGGTACATCCAAGTGTCGTGAAGATATATCAAGACCTCAGACGACAACACTAGTGGCCTGGTATGAAGAAGGTGGTAGCAAAGTTAGTTTCACGATGCCTCACTTGTAAGCAAGTGAAGGCAGAGCACCAGGTATCACCAGGCTTGGTACATCCCTTAGAGGTCCCAGAATGGAAGTGGGATGGGATATCCATGGATTTCATGATGGGGCTTCCATGTACATCAAGAAGACAAGACTCTATCTTGGTGATTGTAGATCGACTCACCAAGTCGGCCCAATTCCTACCGATTAGAGAGCAGGGATCATTAGAGATCTTTGGATGCCTCTACATTCAATAGATCATACGAATTCATGTTGTGCTATAGAATATCGTCTCCAATCAAGATTCTCATTTCACTTCCAGGATATGTAAGGGGTTATAGGATGCTTTTGAGATGTGACTTCGTTTGAGCAGCGCCTTCCATCCTCAGAAGGACGGTCAGACTAAGTAAACCATTCAGACTCTCGAGGACATGCTCCGTTCATATGTCCTCGACTTTGGCCGCATCTGGGAGGATCACATACCCTTGGTGGAGTTTGTGTACAACAACAACTACCTCTCCTCCATTGGGATGGCACCATACAAGGAACTGTACGGCCGACCCTACAGATCACCTCTGTGCTGGACTGACCCAGGAGAGTCGGCACTTGTAGGACCAGAGATGGTTCAGGCTATGATGGAGAAGGTGCATATCATCTAGGAGCAGAAGAAGACTACACGGAGTAGACATAAGTCCTATGCTGGTAGGAGAAGGAGACCGTTGGAGTTCGAGGATGGCGACCACGTCTTTCTACAGGTCTCACCTCGATGAGGTCTATGGAGATTTGGTCGGGGCAGAAAGTTATCTCTGCGTTTAATCAGACCATTTCAGGTCCTCAAAAGGGTAGTGGACGTGGCTTATATCTTGGACCTTCCACCTCTGTTGCATCAGGTGCATGACATCTTCCACGTGTCTCAGTTGAGGAGATACGTGCACGACCCATCCCACATCATCGACCACGGGGAGATGGAAATTTATGACGGGGCGACATTCTCATTAGTTCCAGTAGAGATCAAGGATCGACAGGAGCGGGTACTATGTGGATTGTCGATTCTTCTAATGCACATTCACTGACAGCACAAGAACCTACAGGAGAGCACATGGGAGCAGGAGGCTCAGATGCGTGCTTAGTACCCCCATTTGTTTTCTAGTGTATGTTGTAGCTTTACGGGGATGTAAAGCCCTGAGGTGGGGGTAATGTAAGGACCCTGAATTTTCATGGTAATTTTTTTTGTAAATGTTTTGGAATTTTTCTAGTCCGCAGTTTCTAACGGCACCTGATTCTGAGGCCCGGTGTGCCTGGAATCAATTTCTGATGTTTTTTTGGGTACGTTCAGAAAATATACGTGTGGGTTTTTCTATCTTTTGAACCGGTGATCGGAATTAAAATGTGAGGACACCGATGGACTTGTAGTGTCGGTATTCGCTTAAGTGGAATTTTACTACAGTTTCATTTTGTACAGTTTGAATGTTAATTTTGGGGATTCGTAGCAAAATTAAATAAAACTGTTATTTGGCACAATTTTATTTTTAGTGGTGGTTATTTTCCTCCAAAAATGAGTTGATGATGGGTCCCACACCCCACATAACCTCCCATGTGATGATAAGAGTTGTGGGGCCCACACGATCCCTAACCCTTCAACTCCCCATTATCTCCCCTTAATTAATTTTCCACCTTTTCCTTTAATTATGGTGGAGCCTCTCCACCTGCCACTTGTTGTCATTAATATTACAACACCTTTAAATAATTATTTTAACTCCACAAAATAATTAATTAATTTAAGTGTTTGAATTTTGAAAAACATGTGGGAATAAAATAATAGCCTAATCTATTATGTTGTTTGGAAATTTTTTTGTTGGGGAGGCTTTGGAGAAATAGAAGAATAGAGTTCTTCTCCCGATGAAGAACACCGTTCTTCTATGAAGAACATCTCTGAAGAAGAACTCGAAGAACTTCTCCAACTGCACACCCTCTTCGGACGCACCCTGATGTCAACGGAATTGATGTCTGTATTCTGTGACGCCCGACCTCTGTGACACAAATCTCCCACGGCTCGTTGACATCCACCGTTCTTGAAATCGAGGTAGGGGTTTGTATGATTTTAATTGAATAATTTATACCCCGTTCTTCGTTGAATTTCTTGGATTATCTTTGAACATCTTCCATCTATTAATGCAGAGGGCGTGGGCCGAATGAACATGGCCTGACGACCCTCCGTTGATCCTTGTTTGTATTCACGATGGAGGTGGTAATGGAAAAGGTGGTGACGACTGAGGGCAGTGGCGGAAACGGAGGCCGCACGCCAGCCTGTTAGAGGACCGCAACACCGGGTGCCGTGCGGGTGGAGGAGACTGTGGCCCGCATCTTGGGGCTGCTCAGCCAAGGAAGAACCAGCCGGTCCCTAGACCGGCTGGGCTGGAAGTACCGGCTGGCTGGAGAACCGTGACACCTCATGGCACATCGATGCAGAGAACCACGACCCTCACTTCTGCGGGCCGCTTCGGCGGGCGAACCGGCCGGCAGATGGCCGACCAGGTTGTAGAAGGCCATGGAACCTGAAGGTGCCGTGTGGAAAAACAATATCCTACCTTTTTGGGCTGCTCGCTCTAGAAAAGACTGGCTGGCTTCGGCCGGCCGGATAGGAGGGGAGGCACCGCTCGACACCGCCATTTTGGAAAACCGAGGGCCGCACCCCCCGATATGCAAGGCCTGCTGGACAAGATGTGGGCCTAGCCATGGCCCGATGGTCTGGGCTGTGCCCCTCCAGGATGGGACACACCCCACCGGGTCGGACCCACCAAGAATGGACGGGCTGACCCGCCAGTCCACCGGGCTTAACGGGTCGAGTTCGTTTCCCTTAAATGCGAATAACTTTATGCCCATCCGTCCGATCAATGAGCCGTCTGTGGAACTAGGATCCTCATGATGATATGGTCCTTTTGTGATACTCTAGGTGTGTTTTAGACAAATTTGGAAAACAGACAGGTTTGGAATGAGCGTAATTCCAACCGGGCCCCTGGAACGGAAAAACTAATAACTCTTAGACTGGGAGTCCAATTAACACGTCCTCTATTGCATTGGGTTCCTTTTGACGAGATAGAACTTCGGGATACATCAACTCAAGACTCGTGATAGTTTATGTATTGAACCCTTGGCTTGAGGAGCGGACCCTCTCGGAATCGAGCATGCTGTGTGTGGGAACCCTAGAGCTGGCTGCGACTGCATAGACTATTGTGCTGGAATCCTATGTGGGTTCAATAGTGACAACTACTGTACTGGAATCATCCATGGGTTTGACAATGACAACTACTATACTAGAATCCTCCGTGGGTTTGACATCGATGACTACTGTTCTTGTATCCTGTGTTGGTCCAGTAGTTTGACCTCTATACTTGTATCCTGTGTGGGTCTGACAGAGTAGCTAGCCTTGTATCCTGTGTGGGTCCGACAACTTAGCTGGTCTTGTATCCTGTGTGTGTCTGACAGCTTAAATGAATTAGTGACTACATCTGATCATCTCTACCGCTAACCGAAAGATGTATACCTATTTGAGATAAGTCTTGAATTTCAATCATTATAATCTATGTGATTGACTTCTTTCTTGTATGGACTGGGTTGTGCTTGGGCTCGAGAGATGAAGCCGAACTGAGATTGATAACTTAGGTATATGTATGGGAATATACCTAAGTATGGTTATTTGATACTTCGTGGTTGTATCTTTCTTTTGTGGTTTATTCTTTTTGGATTCTGGGAGACCTTCGGGGTCTCAGGGTCCCTACTGAGTATCTTATACTCACCCCTGCATGGGCTATGCCCGCACTACATTGTGTTGGATTCAGATGATGGATATCACTGATCGATGTAGATACTTGTAGGGCTGGACAGTACCCAGAGGTGGACCACTTGGCGAGACATACACGGAGCAGACAGATGAACCAGAGGTTCAGAGGAGGCCATCTGTACCAATCTTTTAGGTGGGGTTCCCGGAGGACGACTCAGTAGTTGCTGTTTTACTTTACTGCAGTTGTACTAGATTTTTAGTTGTACAAGTTTTTCAGTTTTACTGTAATTACTATAGAGATTGTATTTACGGCCCCTTTTCCTTTCAGCACTTACTTTTGTATACAGTATTACTTAGTGCATACTTTAGTTGTGTACTCTGTTGTGTTTGTTTACTTTCTTAAAGGCAATGCCTTCCCAGCTTAGGGATTTACGACTTTGGGGCTAGTTGCCAGCCCCTGGCCTATGGAAGGCGGGATTGGGGTAGTCACGGAACGGGCCCCAAGGACAGGTCATGAAAAATTGGTATCAGAGGTGTCGGTTCTACGGCCAAACTCAGGACTCTGATCATTATTTCTTTGAAGAAATAGTGTTAAGATTATTGAGTGTGGTTTTCAGTCCAGGGAGTCTAGTGTTGGTGTGGCGGCCGACGTATCCATACACTAGGACCCTGACCTCTGATTTATAACTCAGCGCACTAATATAATTATTTCTTGTGTTTTTCAAAAGTTTTCTTTGTGGTTACTTTGAGTCAACTCACCAGGTATACAGTTTTGACCGTGGTGCACCTGTTTCTTTTTTGGATGGCCCCACGAAGGCAGAAAACTAGGGTTATGAGTTATGTATGAGATGGCTGCCCACCGAGCGACGAGGCCTCGGTGTAGGGCCCCATCACAGCAGAGGTACCAGCAGAACCTCTACCCACTGGACCATTGATAGCACCAGCTCCAGTAGCAGAGGGTGCTCACCACCTGAGTGCGTTGCACGAGTTCCAGTGACATAGGCCACCTACGTTTCATGGAGAGACAGAACCACATGAAGCTGAGGATTGGCTGGAGGCTATCGTCAGAGTTTTCAGATTGGTAGGGACACCAGCCGACCTCATGGTGATCCTTTCCGTGAGCCTCCTGTATGTGGAAACATAAAGATAGTGGAGCCTGATGCTCTAGGTGCATGATGAGGCATCTTTAATCTGGATGAACTTTGAGAGTCTCTTCCGCTTGGAGTTTGATCCAGCCACCCTTCATGTGGTGCGGATACAAGAGTTACTACATTTGCAGCAGGGCAGCATGAAAGTAGCTCAGTACTCAGTGAGGTTTACTGACCTCTCACGCTACTCCACAGATATGGTACGAGGCCTGTTATTCAGGGCTCGGACCTTCGAGTAGGGACTCAGTCATGAGATCAAAGCTTCGACGATTCCCCTCAGTATTATGGCACAGGTGGGAGTGCTGGGGAGAGCCCTTCTTGTAGAGATTTTCCTCGCTGAGAAGACACCAGTAGTGAGACCCACGACAAGGCGACATGTAGCAGAGTCATCTGTAGCTGGCAGTAGACAGATCTCATAGAGGTCCAAATGGATCAGGCCATTAGGTTGGAGACCTCAGGATATAGGTTCGGTTGTGTGAGGCACACGAAACAGATCCAGCCTTACAAAGACCAGGCAGTGCTATGTATGCAGTGGGCAGGGAAACATGGATCGTGACTGCCTGACCCACCATGCAGACGAGCAGCAGAGAGTAGAGGGACCTCCCAGGCAGAGGCAGAGGTTTGACTATGGTGGTCCGTCAGGAGTAGACAGATGTGGCAGAGGAGCTGTCCGAGCAGCGGGTGGTGGACGACGTTTCGAGGCTCTACCAACACCACCACCAGGAGGTCCACCCCGACCATAGGGAGCCGACGGACAGAGGTGGGATCAGCCCCAAGCAGTCAAGGCCTATGACCACGACTCACCTGAGATGATTCTAGGTACTATCTGTGTCTACTAAACCCTTGCTGGAGTACTTATAGACGCTAGTGCGAGTCATTCTTTTATTGACACTACCTTTGTTCGGAGCTCGGAGATTCCGACGGAGCCGTTGGCCTGATCCTTACAGCTAGAGAATCCTACGGGAGCAGAAATGATGATTATGCACTAGTTCCATTAGTGTGAGTTTACTCTAGGAGGCGAGATCTTCTTTTGGGATCTTCTTATAGCGGCATCGAGGCCTTAGGACGTCATCTTGGGTATGGACTGGTTATCCACGGTTCATGCTCAGATTGACTGTATTATGCACAAAGTGTAGTTTGTACGCATAGATGGGACCAGGTTTACCTTCACTGGAGAGAAGGGAGCCTTCGCAGCATAGGATAGACTTACATAGAAAAGAGGGAAGCCAATCACACATCAGTTGTCTAGTCTTATCCTCGGAGCGGTTGATGTGAGGAGTCTGAGTTTTCCTGTTGTGGTGGATCAGTATGCGAATGTTTTTCCTGACGACGTTCCAAGATTACATCCTCACAGAGTGGTAGAATTATCCAAATACATGTACCCTGGTACAAAACCGATATCTACACCAGCATATCGGATGGCCCCTGCTGAGCTTCATGAGCTGTGGGTACAGCTGGAGGACTTGCAGGGGAAGGGATTTATCCGACCCAGTGTTTCACCCTGGGCATCTCTGATTTTTTTTCCAAGAAGGAGTATCGGAGCTTGAGACTCTGTGTCGACTACCGTCGCCTGAATCAGGATACCTTGAAGAAAAAGTAACCATTTTCGAGGATTGACGACCTATTTGATCAGATCATGGGATCACGATGGTTCTCGAAGATAGACCTCCGGTCAGGCTATCACCAGCACCGATTTCGAGATGAGGATGTGCAGAAGACATCCTTCAGGTTTCGGTATGACCACTACGAGTTCTTGGTTATGCCCTTTGGCATAACCAACGCTCCAGAAATGTTCATGAGTCTCATTAACAGGATCTTCCATCCATAACTTGATTGATTTTTCATAGTCTTCATTGAATACATACTGATTTACTCAACTACTGAGGAGGAGTAGGCCTTCCATTTGCGGGTATAACTGGACACACTATGAGAGCACCAACATTATGGTAAGCTCTCAAAGTTCCAGTTCTTGATTCGAGATGTTCACTTCTTAGGACACGTCATCTCGTAGGCTAAGGTTTCCGTGGATCAAGCGAAGATTGAGGTAGTGATTTCTTGGGAGCTGCCTAGGAATGTGATGGAGGTGCGGAGTTTCCTAGGTCTGGCTGGGTACTATCAGAGATTTGTTCCAGACATCTCCAGAGTTGAATCACTGCTTTTTTCTTTGATAAAGAATGGTAAACCCTTCGTGTGGTCAGATAGATGCCAGCAGAGCTTTCAGGAGCTGAGGTAGAGGTTGAAAAGTGCTCCCATATTGAGGCTACCAGAGGAGGGTATAGGGTACGTGGTTTTCTGCAACGCTTCAGGGAATGGACTCGGGTGTGTCCAGATGCCGGAGCGAGCGGTGATTGTGTACGATTCATTACAGTTGAGGAAGCATGACTAAAACTACTCTACCCATGACCTAAAGTTACCACCAGTGGTCTTCACCTTGATGATGTGGCGGCACTATCTGATGGGTGAGCCCTTTACAGTCTACTCTGACCACCAGAGTCTCGTGTTCATCTTCTCGTAGAAGGAACTGAACCTGAGACAACAATTTTGGATCGAGTTCCTCTAGGACTATGACTTCGAGATAGTCAATACTCCTGGTAAGGGGGACGTTGTAGCAGATTCTCTCATCAGGAGATCAGGAATTCAACTTCTAGGAGAGGCGACAGAGCATCTGGCCGCGTTGGAGATATCCTTTCTGGATAGAGATGGAGAAGCCTTTCTTCAGTATCTCATAGTCACTCCTCCACTTCTTCAGCGAGTCAGAGAGGCACAGCGTGGAGATGTTGATTATGAGATGCAACGTTCTCAGATATCCATAGGGCAGACACTTGATGGATTTTCTGAAGGAGGGGAGCACGTCATCCTCTTCAGGGGACGTACCATGGTACCAGTTGCACTACAAGAGGAGGTGTTTAGGGAGTTTCACACTTCCCCTCTAGAGGTACGTCCAGGTGTGGTGAAGATGTATCAGGACCTCAGAGAAAACACTGGTGGCCGAGTATGAAGAAGGTTGTAGTAGAGTTTGTTTCACGATGCCTCACTTGTCAATAAGTGAAGGTGGAGCAGCAGGTACCAGCAGGCTTAGTACAACACTTAGAGTCCCAGAGTGGAAGTGAGACGGGATATCCATGGATTTTGTGATGGGGATTCCATGTAAATCCAAAGGACACGACTCTATCTGGGTGATCGTAGACCGAATCACGAAGTCGGCCCACTTCCTACTGATCAGAGAGTAGGGATCAGTAGAGAGCTTGGGATGCCTCTGTATTCAAGAGATCGTATGACTTCATAGTGTGACATCGACTATCATCTCTGATCGAGATGCTCATTTCACTTCCCGGCTATGGAAGGGGTTACAGGAGGGTTTTGGGACGCAGCTTCATTTGAGCACCACCTTCTAACCTCAAACGGACGGTCAGACTGAGAGGACCATTCAGACTCTCGAGGAGATGCTCCGTGCATGTGTCCTCGACTTTGGTTGCGCTGGGAGGATCACTTACCCTTGGTGGAGTTTGCGTACAACATCAGCTACCACTCCACCATTGGGATTGAACCATACGAAGAACTGTACAACCGACCCTGCATATCGCCTCTCTGCTAGACTAACCCAGGGGAGTCAGCACTTATTGGACTAGTGATGGTTCAGGCTACGACAGAGAAGGTGCAGATCATCCAGGAGTAGATGAAGACTACACAGAGAAGACAAAAGTCCTATGTTGATAGGAGAAAAATATCACTGGAGTGCGAGGATGGAGACCACGTCATCCTACGGGTCTCACCTCGATGAGGTCTATGGATATTTGGCCGGGGTGGCAAGTTATCTCCACGTTTCATCGAACCATTTCAGGTCCTTAGTAGGGTAGGCGAGGTGGCTTACCTCCTGGACCTTCCACCTCAGTTGCACCGGGTTCATGACGTCTTCCACATGTCTCAGCTGAGAAGATACGTGCATGAGCCATCCCACGT
This sequence comes from Viscum album, assembly GCA_963277665.1. Lineage (NCBI taxonomy): Eukaryota > Viridiplantae > Streptophyta > Magnoliopsida > Santalales > Viscaceae > Viscum > Viscum album. Next base: position 2,135,168,109 of record OY728143.1, read on the forward strand.
CATCGACCACGGGGAGCTGGACATTAATGATGGGGAGACATTCGTAGAGGTTCCATTAGAGATCTTGGATCAGCATGACCGGGTCTTGCATGGATGGTCAATTCCTCTATTGCACGTTTGCTGGAAGTTTGGAACCTTGAGGAGAGGACATGGGAGTGGGAGGCTAAGATGCGTTCTCAGTACCCCCATTTGTTTTCCTAGTGTATGTTGTAGCTTTACAGGGGTGTAAATCCTAGAGGTGGGGGTAATGTGAAGGCCCATAATTTTCAAGGAATTTTTTTTGTTAAATTATTTGGAATTTTTCGAGTCCTCGGTTTCTGACGGCGCCAGATTCTGAGTCACGGTGTGCTCGAAATCAATTTCTTATGTTTTTTAGGTACATTCAGTAAACATACTTGTGGGGTTTTCTATCTTTTGAACCATTGCTCGGAATGGAAATCTGAGGACACCGATGAGCTCGTAGCGCTGATATTCACTTAAGGGGACATGTACTGTAGTTGTGTTTTGTATATGCTGAATGTTAATTTTGGGGATTCGTAGCAAATTAAATTAAATTTTTGTTTTTCACAATTTTATTTTTAGTGGTGGTTATTTTCCTCCAAAGAGGAGATAAAGGTGGGTCCCACACCCCACAAAACCTCCCATGAGAGGATAAGAGTGGTGGGGCCCACACGAGCCATAACCCTTCAACTCCCCATTACCTCCCCTTAATTAATTTTCCACATTTTCCTTTAATTATGGTGGAGCCTCTCTACCTCCCACTTGTTGTCATTAATATGAAAACACCTTTAATTAATTATTTGAAGTCCATAAATTAATTAAATAATTTAAGTGTTTGAATTATGAAAAACATGTGGGAAGAAAATAATAGCCTAATATATTATTTTTTTGGCACTTGTTGTGTTGGGGAGGCTCTGAAGAATTAGAAGAATAGAGTTCTTCTCTCGATGAAGAACACCGTTCTTCCACAAAGAACATCTCAGACAAAGAATGCGAAGTACTTCTCCAATGATTCACCCTCCTCAGATGCACCCTGACATCAACAGAATCGACGTTTGTATTTTGCAACACCCAAAATCCGCGACGCTCATCTTTCTCGGCTTGTTGACATGCATCGTTCATGAAATCGAGGTAGGGGTTTGTATAATTTTAATTGAATAATTTGAACCCCGTTCTTCATTGAATGTATTGGATTATCTTCAGCCATCTGCTATCACTTAACGCAGAGGGAACGGGCCGAACGAACACAACCCAACAACCCTCCGTTGATCCTTGTTTTTATCCACAATGGAGGTGGTGATGGAAAAGGTGGAAACGACCAAGGGCGGCAGGGGAAACGGAGATTGCACGCTGACCCATTAGAGGACCGTGACACCGGGTGCCATGCGGGCGGAAGAGACCATGACCCGCATCCACTGGCCGCTTGGCCGAGGATGAACTGACCTGCTAAAGTCAGCCGGATGGAGAACCGTGGCGCCTCATGTCGTCGCACTACGGAGAACAGGGGCCCGTGCTTCCGCAGGCCACATTGGCAGGCGAACTGGCTTGAAGATGGTCGACCGGGTTGAAGAATGCTGCGACACCCAAAGGTGACACATGGGAGAACAGTGCCCCACCCGTGCGGGCCTCTCGCGCCAGAGAAGACCAGATGGATTTGGTTGGATGGACAAGAGGGGCGGCGCCACTCGGCCCCACCGTTTCAAAAAACCAGGGGCCACACCGCTTGATCCGCTCGGCCAGCCGGCTGAGCCGCCGCCAGCCGCGGGTCAGGCCACACCCGGCCTGGCCGGGCCGTACCTAGCCGGGTTAGGCCAACCCCTTAACTGGGTCGGACCCGCCGATCTAGGATGGGCCAACCCGCCAACCCATTGGGCTTGATGACCCTGTCCCATTTTGATTAAATGCGAATAACTTCTTGACCGTGCGTCCAATCGATGCACCATATACGGCACTAGGATCTTCATGAAGAGACGGTCCTTTTGCGATAATCTATGTGAGTTTTGGAAAACATTGAAAAATTTCTGGGTTTGGTACGAGCGTAACTACAATCAGGCCCTTAGAATGGAAAAGCCAATAACTCTAGGACGGGGCATCTGATTGATGCGTCGTTTGTTGTGTTGGGTTCCTTTTGACAAGACAGAACTTCGGGATACATCAAATCAGGGCTTTGAAATAGTTGATGTATCGACACATTGGCTCGAGGAGCAGACCCTCCTGGAATTGAGGGTGCTGTGTGTGGGAACCCTAGAGCTGGGTCCGACTGTGTCGACTACTGTACTGGAATCCCCCGTGGGTTCAACAACGACGACTGCTGTAGTAGAATCCTTTGTGGGTTCGACAACGATGACTACATTACTAGTATCCTCCGTGGGTTCGACAACGATGACTACTGTTCTTGTATTCTATGTGGGTCTGACAGTTTGACCTCTGTACTTGTATCTTGTGTGGGTCCGACAGAGTAGCTGGTCTTGTATCTTGTGTGGGTCTGACAGCTTAGCTGGTCTTGTATCCTATGTGGGGCTGACAACTTAGATAAATTAGTGACTACATATGATCATATCAATCGCTATATGAAAGATGTATACCTGTGTGAGCTGAGTCTTCACATTCAATCATTATCATCGATGTGACTGACTTCTTTCATGTGTGGACTGGGTTGTGCTTGGGCTCGAGAGTTGGAGCTGAACTGAGATTGATAACTTAGGTATATGTATGGGCATATACATAAGTAGGGTTCTTTGATACTTCTTGGTTGTATCTTTCTTCTGTGGTTTATCCTTCATGGATTCAGGGAGACCTTCAGTGTCTCGGGGTCCCTACTGAGTATCGTATACTCACCCCTGCGTGGGCTATGCTTGCACTACGTTGTATTGGATGCAGAGGATGGACATCACTAATCAAGGTAGATACTTGTAGGGATAGACGGTACCTGGAGGTGTAACACTTGGCGAGACGTACACGGAGCAGACGGATGGACCTGAGGTTTAGAGGAGGCCATCTATACCCACCATTCAGGTGGGGTTCCCGGAGTATGACTCAGTAGTTGCTATATTCCTTTACTATAGTTGTACTAGATGTTTAGTTGTACTAGATTTTTAGTTGTAATGTACTTACAATTGGGCTTGTATTTCTGGCCCCTTTTCCTTTCAACACATACTTTTGTATACAGTATTAATTATTGCTTACTTCAGTTGCTTACTGTGTTGTGTTTGTTTACTTTCTTAAAGGCAATGCCTTCCCAGCTTAGGGATTTATGCCTATGCTGGTAGTCACCACCCCCTAGCCTATGGAAGGCGGGCTTGGGGTAGTCACAGCATGGGCCCTGAGGACGGGTCCTGACAATGATAATGCATCAATATCTGTATTTTAACAATTATTGTAACTTACTCTAAATCAGATGTTTTTAAATTTTTTATCTGAACCATTAATGTTTATGAGGAATAAGAATTTATAATTTCATATTTCATCATAATGAATCCAAATACCTTATGTTATCCATCACTATATATTATAAATCCTCATATATTGTTTGTTAATGTTGGAATAGTTTCAATAACTAACATTCATGTAAGTTATTTGAATGTTTCTTCACATTCATCTCTCCTAAGGAATTTAACTCCCTTTCTTGTTAACCTAGTGGGTGGGTTATATCTACATGCTATATTCTCCACTAAGAACTGATAATATTCATCCAAACCAAGAAAAATATGTTTCTATATCATAGTGGATGGTCTATACTAACATTAAATAACATTTATCCTTGATGTATTTACTAATATAACCCATCTTGGGATTATATAAACCAAGAATGAAAAATTCCTAATCTGAAATGGAAACGTGGTAAAATATTCAAAATTCTTCTCATTTTGTACGGTATTTATCAAAATTCTAAAATAGTCTTCATATTTTTCCTTACACTTTCAATATATAAGAATGAAATTTATAAATACTACCACAAAATGATCAAGATAATATATAAATACTCTTTTCAATAAATTGACAGTGATTTTCAGGGAATTAGTTATACCAAATGGTATCATATTAAATTCATTGAGTCTATATCTTGTACACAATTCTCTCATGGGATTGTCCTTCTTAATGATGATAAATTATTTATATCCTAATTGGCGGTAAATATTTGAAATGTATAAAGCTCTATGTAGTTGATCAAACAATTTTCTAGTATTGGGTATATAATAAATGTTCTCAATTATGATCTAATTATTTTTGATATAATAAATGATATGTTGCATTGATTAATCATTATTTTTAACAAAACAAATAGTTTTACCCCATGGTGTTGAACATAGTTGAATGAATCCCTTGTGAATATTCTCTTGGAGTTTCGTCTTCATTTCCTGCAACTCAATCAGGTCCATTCTATATGGAGACATTAAAATTGGTTTAAAAACATATATGAGTTCTATGAAGAATTAAACTCCATGATTCAATGGAAGACCATAAAATTATTTCAGAAAGACATCAAAAAATCCCACATAATAGGAATATCATTTGTTGTGAGTTTACACACATAAATATAATATAATCAAACCATTCGAATATGAATCAAGACCAGCATATTTTATTTTATTTCCATTAGATGATAATATTTCTTATTATAATGATAAACAATCATATGGTGGTTCAAAATATCAAATATTACATACCTTACATGGTAATTGATGTTGTATTTATGTAGATAAAGACAATTTATTCCCAAAATAACAAAAAATTAAATGACATGGAGAAAACATGATTGATGAGAAGTAAATTATCATAAATGTAAACTGGAGAAGAATCATAATCTTTTGGGTCAATAATCACACTATTATGGATTTTTTCTACTAAATAAACATATAACAATAGAGGATTTGAGTATGAATTCCTTGATCATTTTCCTAATATAAAGGATTTAAAATAAATATGTTCAAATAGGGTACTCCAATATATGAGAATATCTATTTCCTCTACAACTACATCATTATTTCTTCAACTCGTTACAATATCTAAAATTACTTTCCTGACATTCAAGCATCATTAATTAGTGTGATCAATCATGTAACCATAAAATTATTTTATAGGTTGATTAAATTAGGACACATTTTTATTAATCTATGAAACCACAGGTTTAACCAAGTTTATCCATTATTATTACAAATATTTTTGTATTTTTATCATACACTTATACTTATAACCAGTGTTCTCATTGAATTTATAACATCCTAGTTTCCAATTGTTAACTAATCCTTGTTATTCTACCAACTATAGAACCCATTCATTTCATACATATATATTTTTTCTTTTTAGATAAATATTCATTATGTTACATATAGATCCATGTTAAATTCATATAGGTAAATTTCCTTTGGATACATAGAAACATGACAACCTATTTTGTAAGTTTTTACCATTATGTTCTTTATGACTAGAACACATATTATACAAATCATACAAAATTCCATTCATTATAACCAAAGGAAAAGGAAACCTAATAATTAAAGAGAAAATTTTTCTAGTAAGGATAAATAAATGAGATATCAATGATCATGTAAACATAACATGAGGATAAAAATATGGGAACATGATAATTACATTTGAAATCCATAACATGCCTATTCAAGATAATAATCTTGATTATTTTAAAAAATCATGTATGTTTATAAATTTTGAATAAAAAAAGGAATCAAATAAAAATATCCATGTGATCATAACATGTTAAAAAGATATAGAATAATTGCATAAAAATATATGTAGAGAATCATTTCAATAGCAGTTAAGGGTCATTTCCAAGGCTATCATAGTGGAATGGGTTCAATCCCTAAGCCATCATAGTATTGCAGTTTCACTAACAAGACCAACATAGTGGAAATATTACCTTATTTAGATTATTTCACTACTTATTTTAGAACTATTTACCTCAGTGGATATTATTCATTACCCAATGAATCAGATGTCTACACAATTCTAGGCTTACTCATTCGATTTTATAATGTAACCACTTCCTTGGTTTATTATGTAACCACTTTCCATGGATAAAATGTTACCACCATAATTGGTTATAAAAAAATCAACCATCCGTGGTTATAACATAAAAATTATCAAATAATAAAATTAATGAATATTTTTTGGAAAAAGATCATAAAACATCTATCATATATTTAGATCATAACTCATGATAAAAAATAGGATTCATAACAATTTCATCCATTCCTCATATCACGACACAAGGAAAATAAATATGTGTAATAAAAATATCGTCAATATAAACACTAAACATTTATAGAAAGATTAATAATGGTATCAATTGATCAAAACACCAATTAAGAATAAATAATATCAAATGATATTATCATATATATATATTACTTTAAATTACTTCTAAAATATTTATTTTTGAAAAACACCATTCCAAATTGAAAATAAATTTTAAAATAAAAATATTACCAAAATATCATGGAAAATGGTTTATTTTAAAATATTTTTTTTAAAAAATTTCATCCAATCATTGATGGATCATGACTGCAATGAATTATTTTCATACCATATAGGTTAAAATAAATATTTTCATTTCAATTTTTGGTAAAAAGAAAAGAATTAAATAATTTAGAAAATAAAAACAAGATTCATTTTAAGGGGTTTTTTAAGAATACAAACATGTGTAAGAAAGACATCAATCAATCACTAGATAATAGTAAAAAAATTCATTAAAACATAATTAGAAAAAATAGATATGGAAATAAAATATTTTTCTATCCAGGCGAAAAATGCAGTAGATTTTACTTACAACAAATTTTATGTATCCTTAACATTCAATATGAGGAAAAATAAATGAAAAATATAATATCAAGAAATAATTATTGGGGAAGAATATTCATGAGGTTTCTTTCATGTTAGATCATAATATTTTCTTATTGGAATCTTAATCATAAACTTTCCCAATAAAAAACGACATTGTAACCCAAAAACATTACCACATTGGTTACTTTTGAATTGTAAGCCCTCTGAAAGAATGATTCTTTGATGGTATTTATATCCCAAATTTTTTAAGAGATTAATCTCAAAAGGAATTTATTAGAAGTATATATACCAGATAAATGAAATCATTTGTGAATATAACATGAGTCCCACAAAAATAAAAATGAGAGGAATGAGTATTACCTCATGTTAGACATCCCTTGTACTTGTTTGAACTCCCTATATAGTAAATATAAATTAATTATAAAACTATTAAAAATCCCCAATTCTAATGACCGAAATATTTATAAATAATAATCAACTTATGATTTAAATTAAATAAATTATTATGTATTCTGATTATAGAAAAAATATGAAATTATTTGGTTTAATTATTTATAATCATATTTGGACATTCATTATTTATCATTTCTATTCATAACATATCTATTAAATAGTAATCAAATTATTTGTATAACTATAGGGTTTTAACGAATCCAATTGACACACACAAGTGATGGCCTCAACCAGTTGGGTCGTACCCTATGTGTCACATTTATCTAAGTTCTAATTGGTAAAGAATAACTAGAATGTTTCCTTTCCCAAGCCCAATATGAGATCTAAAAACATAATTTTGATCAAAACCCATTAAAGTATAAGTTTATGCTCATCGAGATCATGACCCAAACCCTGTATGCTGAAGGCCCCCATGAACGTATCACTATCACACACCATACCATTATGATGTTTACTAGTGTATTAAAGAGAGTTTTATCAATACCATAATAATATTAATATGTATATTTTTTTCAGTAAAATAATTTTCACATTTTATTGTTATCATTACTTTATAAATGATTCTGATTTTTTATACAACAAAACACAAATTATATTTTTAAAATGTATTCAATTTTAATTAAGACATTTATTTTAATGAATTAATGGATTTTTTAAATAAATAATATTTTAATAAATTATTATTATTAAATTATTTTTATTAAATATGAATGAACATTTAATTTTTGTTAAGTCAATTATAATTTCTACAAGGGTTTGAAAAATAATTATTTTCAAAAAACAAAATATTTCCCAATAAATGATGATTCTTATTTTAAAAGTGAAAATACCCAAATTTATATTTTTTTTGTATAAAATGAATATTAATTTTTTAATTTTTTTTTTAAATTATCCAATGGTAATTTTTTCATAATTTTCAAGACATTTAAATTTTGGGTAAAAATCACATACCGTATGACTATAAGGTGTGTATTATGACATCATAATGTCCCAAATGTAATGTAATTCATTTTATAAAGGTTAACCATGAAAAAATCTATTTTTCTATTTAAAATAGTGTTTTTAGGATTATTTGATTTATTTTATAAATCCAATAAGATTCTTCCAAAACCTTTAATATATTTTTACGTTATAAAACTATTTCAATAAGAGTGAGACTCTCTTCCACATAAGCATGGTTATTATTTAATTAATTTATGAACTTAGACATATTGATTTATTTATAACACTACCCTTTGGAATAAGAAATTGTAAAATCCAAGGTAATATTTTTTGTTATATTTTTATTTTATTACATAGAGTCCAATACTTATGTTCGAGTAATGATAATGATTTCCCCACTAATTTTTAATATAAACCCTACATAGATAACATTTATACTCAATAAAAATACATAGATCATATCCTCATTCTTCACTATCCTCTTTATTGTCTTTAAAAGGAGACCCATGATCTCAAGAATCTCCTCAAGGCATTTAGAGTCACACTCTCATGGTAAGGGTTCTTTTCCTTCTCCACATCATTCAAGTATCTTCTTTATCATACCAACATTTTCTCAAATTCATAATGTTGGGAAGTGATATTACATATCACCCTTAATTAAAATAATATTACTAAATTATGAGATACCTATTTAACTCTCTTTAATCCATTCCATGAACATTTATATTCCGCCATTATGCTGCTAAAATTGCATGTAATTTTCCCTACCAAACAAATGTGTAGTGAACACTCATACCCAATTCTTATCAAGGATGATCAAATTTGTTCACTAGTACATATTTTAATAGGTAATTACCTTATTTATTTCACTCTCCTTGATCGTAGAATAAAAAGTGATAAAAACTGATCCATGTTTCATGATCTTTGTGGCACACTTAAGCATGGAAATGAAATGAATGTTATGGGTGCACCTAGAATTATATAGTGCTCCAATGCATGTGGTATTGTTTTAGTCTCATTAGACATAATATAAAATATTTTTAAGTGAACCTAATATATCATGGAACTTCTTCTACCATTATTTCATGGAAGATATCCTTGAACTATGTTTATTGTTCTTTTTTCTTAGTAGTTTCCATATTATTCTTGTTTCCTTTATATTATCATGATATATCATTCCTCGTTATTCTTGTTTATCAACTTCACCCATTTAATTATTATTTATTTTCTTATTATCTAACATTAATTACATTATTCATGTTATTAAATATTTATTACCTTACTTGGATTTATATATCACCCATTTCATATATATGTCCCAAGGTTATCCCATTCATTTTTATGTATGATCATGTTAAGGAAGATTTCACTAAAGATGATGCATTGCATGTTTTTAGTTTTTATGTAATAAAAATACATCCAAAAGAAACTAAACATATCAATGTAGTATGTTTAATTAAGTTTATTATTCTATAATAAATCAATTATTAATGTGAAATAACGATTAGGGTTGTTATAGTTGATATCAGAGGAAAAGTTTATTTTAATTTGGGATTGGGATTAGAAAACTATAGTGAAATCCATATGAATAAGACTAAGTATAAGAAAGATTTTGTAAACTATTGTATGTATATATGAAGTTGTTTATCATAAAAATACATCCCTATCAGAAAAATACTAGTGGATGTGTCTTTAGAATAAGTGTATATAGGGGAAAACCCTGAAAACACCACATTGATCAAGACTTGACTGAGAATTAGTACATGAAAATGGTCATTTCTACCCACCTTCTTTGATACTTCTAGGGGATAAGATTTTTTATATTCATAATCTCATTATGAACCATTATTAAGGGAAAAAAAATTACCATAAGACTTAATGTTAAGAAATATATCATAGTTAACTTATATTGAATACTAGAAATTCTTAATATAAGGAAAGTCAAGTAATTTATAAGGTATCTATTTAATTCCATTGGAATCCAATTTATGTGCTTAATAGTTTTACACTAGTCATCCCTAATGTTCCATTTATTTTATTAAATGTATGTATATCCAAGGAATCATGAATAAAACCAATGTTATGGGAAATGTGATGACTACCCCAATGAGATGCACAACTTGATGGGAGTAGTAATCATGAACATTATGAAAATACTGTCTCAGATGACTCAAGTAATGAATGAAAACCTTGATCAGGGGGATCTCCCAAATCCCCCTAAGAAGAAACAATCTATAATTGAGAATTTTAAGTGACAAAGGCCTCTTAATTTCATTTGATCATATGATACCTTAATAACAAAATAGTATATCAACTCCATTGGGAAGATCATATTCATCGTTCAATGTTTCGAATAAGATAAGGTTCTACTGGATATTTATCATATTAAAAGTGAATCTAATCAGTAGAGGAATTTGATCATGAAAATGAAGCCTAATGAATAGATCAATGTGATTGGGTTTAATTAGTTCTAGAAAACATTTTTTGATTTTTTTTTCATGAACACTCCATCATAATATGTAAATGGATTTCCTTTCCCTAAAGAATAGAGACGACGAATGTATCTGGTATTAAGAGGAATAAATCACAAAAATTTCATGATATAACTTGGTATTTGTTGTTACCTTATAATTAAAGTATAAATACTTCTTTAGTTAGATTAATACTTATAAATGATAGCCCTGGCAATCTGAGACTTTGATAGCTATGTGAAATTTTTATGATGTTCCCTCTAGGTCAAAATGGAGATCGAAGACTGTCAATGGTATCACGAGGACAAGTAGTTGAAATTGGATTCTAATTAATGTATTATAATGGAAAAATTATATAATGTTAATAAATTTCAACATCACAGTTGTCAAAGATGGAGAAAGATGATCCTTGTAAATTTTCTAAGGGGTAAAGGAAGTTATTTTTGTGCGGGAATGAAAGAAAAATATTTAGTTATTGCCGACTAGAGAAGCCCAAAAATGAGATGGTAAAATGTAATGTACTGTTCTACCCTATGTTCATTTTTAATTACATCATCATCATGGAATCATGGTAATCTTCATACCAATTCACTATGACATGGGTTTTCAGAGACAACCAAAAATTTCCATGGAAAGAATGGAATGTTTTTTCCATCATAACCACTAATGTAGATCCTGAAAAAGAAGTGATGATAAGTATCCTAGTTATTCATTAAATTATTGAAAATTTACTTTTTTGATTCTAGTTATACACATTATTTTATATCATGAATGTTTTGTAGAACTATTTAATAGAGGAACAAATGCTATAAGTATAGCTGTTGTTGAAAACAGAAAATGGGGAAATTATTGCATCCAAATTATAAAATGCCTCCCCTTACAATATTTGTTGGTTTAACATACTAAAATAATTATACTCCCACTAGATAAATTTTATGCAATTCTAGGAATGTGTTGGAATTCCATATACAGATTCAATATAAATTTTGTTGAGAAGGAAATAACTCTCTATACTGCCAATCATCCCTCGATTCTATAAAAACACAAGGAGATAGATGAATCTTATTTAGTAACAACATATCAATAATGGATGTTATTTCCTGATGAGAAAGAATATCTAGCTCAAATTAATTATTCTATGTAAAGAATAATCCTTCAATACATGTTCACATGAAGGAATACATTGATGTGTTTCCTAGAGATATTTCTGGTCTTCCTCCTAGTAGAGAGGTTGAATAATCTATCATTATTATATATGGGGTGTTACCACTATCCAAGAATCCATATAGAATGGTTTTTTTGGAACTTGAGGATACTGAGTCTCAAATATAGGAGAATATGGATAAAGGGTTAATATGCTGAGTGATTCACCAAGGGGTGAATCAGTTCTCTTCAAGAAGAATAATGATGGTTAAAAATGCAATTTCATCGATTATTATGAGATCAATAAGATCACAATAAAGAAGAAGTATCCTCTTACATGTATTAATGAATTTTTATATCTGATACATGGATAACAATACATATCCACTATGGATATGTGGTTGGGATATTTATGAGTTGGGTGAAGAAGGATGATATCCCCAAGACTACATTTTGTACAAAATGTAGGAAGTATGATTTCATTGTAATTCTATTCAAACTCAATAATTCTCCATCATTATTCATAGACAATATGAATAGACTCATTATATATTACCTCAACAAATTTTTTATAAATTTAATAAATAATATTCTACTATAATCCAAAAACAAGGAGGAAAATGAGGAAAATCTGAGAATAGTTCTAAAGACCTTACAACAGAAGAATATTTATACCAATTAAAAAAAATGTGAGTTCTCATTGAAAGAAGTATAATTTATGGGGAATATTATCCCAATAAAAGGGGTATATATGGGCCCTTCAGGGAATGAAAATTAAAGGATGGATAAATCCAAAATATGTGATAGATATCTAAATTTTCCATGTATTAGCTATGTATTATCATTGGTTTGTGAGAAATTTCTACTGACTTTGAAACCCTATTACCAACATTACTCATAAGGGAGTCAGGTTTTATTGAAATGATGAATGTGAAGATATATTAATGGAGTTGAAAATGAGGATTATCACCAACCTATACTCATAAAAACCTTGTGTGGATAAATTCTCATGGTATTAAGTGATGGTTGGAATAAGGGATTGGAGTGTGTGTTACTATAAAATGACAAACTGATCACCTTTACATAAAAGAAGTTGAATGTTCATGAAAAAAACTAACTAATACATTATTTGGGGTTTTCTACAGTGATATTTTTGTGGCAAATATGGAGGAATTATCTTAATGGGTAGGAATGTGAAATTTATATAGAATAGAAAATACCCAAGTATATACTCAAACAGAAAGTGCTGAATATTTACCATTAAAGATGGTTGAAGATGATTAAGGACTATAACTACTAAATTCACTACCATCATGTGAAATAGAATAATGTGTTAGATTATAATACAATAAATTATATATAAACACTATCAATGATAGGAATTGAGAAGGATCAAATAATATTAGATTAGAAGAGGATGGTATTGGGAATCATAAAGGGAGAGACATCATCAACCCAGTCACAAATGATTTCACAACTATCTCCTTCAGATTAGATAAAGGATAATTGTAGAGATTATTTGGGATTTTAGAAGAAAGTGGAAACTATAAGAAATGGGAATACCTTGGAGTTTAATGTTAATGAGTTTAGTGTTTTAATATTTGGAAATGACTATGTGTACCATAAAATCACTAGGTAAAGAATGAGATCTTAGAAGATGCACATTATTAGACATTATCTATCCATCTAGGAAGCACAAAAATGTATTGATATCTCAAATAGAAATCTTTTTTGGGACAATATGAATAATATGATTCCATATTATACAGTAATATGTCTCTTTTGTTAGAATGTGAATGAAATGTGGACAAAATCTAGGGGGATGATGCAACCATTTCCAATACCTACTTGGAAATGGGAAAATATCACCACGGAAATTTTCAATGGTCCTTTGAATACATCAGTAAAAAAATAATTATGTCTTTTTTTGGAGGATTATAGTACAAAGACAATAAACTTCATTATGATATGAGAGGACATCTCACTTGATCAACATGCAAGGATATAAATTAAAGAAGTGGTGATGTGCATGGAACACTTCTATGTATTTTACATGATTAAGAAAAAATATTTAACTCTTTCTTATGATAGAGTCTCCAACATGATTTAAATACTTAGATGAACATCATCATGAATTATCACCCCTAAACAGATGGAAAATTTGAAGGGACTATCTAGACACTCCAGGAAATTTTGACAGTGTTCTTAATTGACTTCAAAGGGGGATGGGATCAAAATCTTCCTATAGCTGAGTTCTCATATAATATTAGTTTCCACTAACATGTCCAAATATATCTATATTAATCCCTTTATGGTAAGAGGTATAGAACATGTGCTTATTGAGATTATGTTGGAGAACACAAACTGTGATATCCTAAAATGGATGACAAAATGGTGGAAGTGGTTAATATTAGTTATAAGAACATTGAGTCTTCTCCAAGTTGAAAATAGATATGATTAAAATTTTATATGAGACCTATAGTTTGATGTTGGAAACACGGTATTCCTCTTTATATCTCCATGGAAGAAAGTCATGAGATTTAGTAAGAAGGGAATGCTTATCCCAATATATATATGCCCTTTGAGATATTTGAACACATAGAAGTGGTTTTATATTAACTAACACTCCAACATAATGAATCTCAAGTACATGATGTATTCAATTTATCCCTATTGTGGAAGTAAATACTATGCCCATAACATGTACGGAATCCATAGGTGGTACTATTTGAGAATGACCTTTCTTATGAGGAGAATGCATTAAGGATCTTAGATCATAGAGCCAATGTTCTACAGAATATGATAAAGTATCTATTCGAAGTGTTTTAGAAAAACCACAAGATTGAAGAAGAAATATGGGATGAAAAATAAGTGATGAAATAGAATTACCCTCATCTACTTAAGCATTTGAAATGAAATTTTTGAGGGAGAAATTTAAATATGTTAGAAAATTGTAATGAAATGAGAATCTATAAATAACACACCCCTTATTATTTCAAATAAATGTCTTATTATGTATTGTAGTTATAGAGAACACATGAACTTATATGGTTTTATTATATCAAATTAGGTTTAAAATATAATTTAGTATCATTATCATTGATAATATAACCAATGAATAGTGATCACATGATTAGTATAAATATAAGATTTTAAGAAATCCAATTTACATAAAAAAAGGATGTGATTTCCTAAACTGGTTGGGTCATACCCTATGAAGTCCATTTTTTATAGATTCATATGGAGATAACTTCTATAAGATTTTCCCTTGACCAATCTGAAGCTACGATCCAACAACTTAAGCATGATTGAAAACTTTTATGGGAGTAGTTCAAGATTATCAATATCATGACCAAAACCATATACGTCGAACCACCCCATGAATGTCTCAACATCGTAAAGCATAACGTTAGGAATTTTTCTGGTGTATTAATAAGATATTTATCAAAACCATAATAATATGAATATGTATATTTCATTTTCAATTGAAAAGTTTTCATATTTTTTTATTGTTACATTATTAATGTTTTTTATTTTTATACAATAAAAATCAAATTATGTATTTAATTTGAATTAAATTTTAATCAAAACAATTATTTTGAGGAATTAATGGATTTTTGAAATAAATAATATTTTAATAAAATATTATTAGTGAATAATATTTACTAAATATAAATAATCATATACTTTATATTAAGTCAAATGTTATTTCTATAAGGGTTCGACAACAGTTATTGTAAAAAACAAATCATGTATCTATAAATTTCCATTATTTTTTTTAAAGCGAATATAAAAATATTTATACAATTATATTGATAAAATTATTATTATTTTTTGAATTATAATTTCAATATAATCCCATGGTGAATTGTTTCATATTTTTTGAGAGAGTATAATTTTAATGGGAAAATTAAATATTATATAAATATATAGTCACTATTATGGAATCACAGTGAACCAGATGTGATGTAATAAATACTATAAAGGGTATCAAAGTACAAATATTTGTTTTCCATTTAAATGAATTTTATTTTTTTATTTGATTATTTTTATAAATCTATTATTAATCCTCTAAAACAATAAATATATTTTATGATTTTCAAATAATTTCATTAATATTATGACTCACTTTTACATCATCAAGGGTATTGTTTTGCTATATTCAGACCTTTTCCATATAAATTAATGAAATACACTCCCATTTGGTAGAAATAATTAAAAAAATGGGAAGGTTTGTGATTTTGGTTATATTATTATACAGAGTCAAGAACCAATGTTTGGGAAATGATAACAAATTCCCCACTCATTTCATCTATAAACACAACCAAGCTACCTTATAACTTCACTCAAAATCCTTGGATCATGTCCTTACTCTTATATACCCTATCTATTATCCTATAAAGGTTCCAAAAGCTCTCATGAAGATCCTCTAAATAATTTGGAGTCACACTCTCACGGTAAGTTTTCTTTCCATTCTCCTCATTATTCATGTATCAAAATTATCATATGAAACATTTCTCAAATTAATAATGTTGTGATATGCTCTTCCATATCCCCATTACTACCCATATAATTGAAAAATGATGGGATACCCATTTAACTCTCATTAATCCCTTCCATGAACATTTATATAACCCCGTTATGCTGTTGAAATGTCACTATGACTTTCTATGCCCAATAAATGTGTAGTGAAAACTGATACCCAATTTCTATCAATGGGGGTTCAACATTATGTAAATATACATATTTGATTTGTGAATTACATTTAATAATTTCAAACTACGTTATCATGTAATAATAATGGATGAAAATTGATTCTATATTTTAAGATATATGTGGCTCACTTAATCATGGAAATTAAATTAAATTGACACATCACCTAGAGTTATATTTCACTCCACTATATTGGGTAATGTTTTCATCTCAAGATATTCCATGAAATGGATTAGAGAGTGAACCTAATATTTATGGATCTTTGAAAATCATTATTTCTTGGATGTTTTCCTTGACCAATGTTTATGATGTAGTGTTTTAAGTTGTTTCCACATTTCCCATGTTTACTTTATTTTTTCATGTTATATCTTGCCCCATTTTTCATGTTTATGATTCTCACCAATTTTATGACCCTTGATAATTCTATTGCCTAAAATATTTTACTTTAAACATGTTAAAACATGTTTACTCTCTTAATGGGATTTATATCTCACCCCTTTCTCATGTATGCCCCCTAGAAATCCCATGCAGTTTTATGTACGGGAATATCATGTAATATTTTAATCAAGATGAGGTATTTCCTATTTTGATTTTTTACATAATGTGCCTAATTCCCAAAGAAACTTGAAGTATTAATCATTCAGGTTGTTTAAAGTGCAATACTATGTAATATATCATGTATTAATGTGAAATAAATACCATGGTTGTTATAATAATAATATATATTATATCATAACTTCTTTATTTGCAATATTTTCTCACCCTTTATTAAGGTCAATTGTAATAACTAATTATTTTTTATTTTATGTTTTAGTTTGATTGTTTTGGATATTTTACTATTATCATGGTTCAATCATCTACAATATTATTATCATGATTTATATATCGTATAAATTCATTGAATATATATTTATATTCATCCATAATTGTAGAGAAAAAAAATGAATTTTATTTTTTATTAAGATGCTAGGCTAGACATATAAATGAATGTTTTTTCACTATTCGATGGATAAGACAAAAGAAAGGTGAATAATAACACACCATTAAAGTAAATTTTTATATCATATATAAAATATATATTCATTAAATTAATATTTATATTTATCCATGTAAAATATAAATGAATAAAAAATCACATCGCTTCATGGAGGTGGTAATCCACGCGTTCAAACGAATGATGTTATCATTTTCCAATGGTCTATAAGGTAAGAATTTAGATATGATATTATCCATAAAAAAATAATTATAACTTAAATATTATAAATAAACATTAAACCAATAATTATCACCATCCTTTAATGTTGGTAATGGAAAATTAATTGAATCTCAATGCAATGATAGTTTGACGTGCATACGCAAGTGCAATAATTTCACATAGAAATTGATGAAAATTGGATGAATAAAATTAGTTTAATAACCAAAATAAAATTTCATTATATTTAGGGTAAAAAGTTTATAATAATATGTGTAATAAAAAATATATATTTAGGAATAATAGAAGAGTTAATAATAATGTGATTGGTTAAGGTGATTACCGGCTCTTTGGAACAACTCATTTAGATATACTATTATCGGATATAAGGTTTATTTTTTTGGATACCATCAGCTCTATAATTTGATTAGGGTAGTGGAGAAGGGAACTGGATATATTTTGTTGGAGATATAAGGATCAATGTGGTTTTATGAAGTGAAAGGAAGGCTTCCCTTTTACAATTATGTCTAGATGAACTCTTAGGATTTTGAAAAATATTGAAACATATTAATGTATTTATCAAGAAATATGGTTCAAAATGTCATATAAATTGGAAATGGAAGAATGTTTGACCATATAATATTACCATTATCTATTTTATCATTTCTAGGATATTTATATATTTTAATAACATATTTTTTTCATAAAAAATTTTATTTCAATGTTTTACCACATTTACATAATTTGAAATAACAGACCTAAATACAATGTTGGAATTAGGATAAAAACATTTACATAACAATAATATGTTATATTCATTGATAAAATTCATGTAATATTGTAAATTGGTAGCATTTGATTAATTTTAGTATTTTTATAATCATTTATTATATTTTTTCTAATTTAAGAAACACTAATTCAGTAATTCAAAAGAATTTCATGTAATTTTATTATTTTAAATAATTATAAATAAATATATATCATTAAAATTATTTCAATAATCTCAAAATATACATTTATATTTTTCAATAACTTTCTTTTGTCTCTATTTTGACATATAAGAGAAATTTAAAAAATAGAATGTAATATTTTATAACTTTTCTTTATTTAAATATTATATTTTACATTTTCAAGGACAAGTTTCCATTAAAAAAATTTATATACTAAGGTGATAAGGAATAATTATCTTCATCTAGCAAGAATATGGATAAAAAATTATGGCCATATCACTTAGTTTTAATGAATATTAACTAGATTTACCTTTTATAGAGGTGGTAAGTTTTACTAAGTTTACTATTCGTATTAACAAAAAATTAATAGGGATAAATTTACCAAATATTTTACAAATAATTATATATATGGAATCCATTTTATAAAATTAAATACATATATGTGGTAACATTTTATTTTATAATAAGCGTGTGATGGGCAATAAAAACAGCCTTGGAATAAAAATGCATTTTTAGTCATTAATGTGGATTTTATTCCTATTACAGGACTAGAATAAAAAAATTTAGATCAAAATAAATAATTTTTAGTTAATTTATAAGAGATAAATTTTATTGAAACCATTCCCTAAAAGTTATTTATTAAATTTTCTTAGATAAGACAATTTTTTGCACATAAAAACTGTTTTCTTGGAAAACAATATTCTTTTAGTTTCAAATGATTATGTTTTTATTTAAAAATACTAAGTAATAATTTAATTTACATTATACGTGTATAAAAAATAAGTTTTCCCTATTTTAGTTATTACAATTAATACTCGCAAAAAAAGATATCTGAAAGGTATCCCATAATATTTTATTAGTATATCACATTTCATTAAATATTGGTGTTCTATACCACACATGCAATTGAAGAAATATAATTCATTTCAAAAAAAAATTCATAAAATAACATGATGTTATATATCAAATTAATTTTCATAGTCTCCCATTTATTTTTATAATATTTTAAAAACACTCTTCCCAAATTTCTCATTTATTTTTATTTAATGGATGGAAATAGGAGAAACTGATTTAACAACCAATGTGGGGGGAAATGTGATGGCTACCCCAATGAAATAAATCACATGATGGGATATAATGTAAGATTTCTTGTGATTACACAAAACCGGATATCCAAAATCATGATTGAAATTTTTCACACTATTTTATTTCCAAACATGAAAAATATTAGGTGGAATAAAACTTAAAGAATTTCATAAAAATAGGGCATAGTAAAGTAGATTCAATTTACAAAGTTTCAAAAATGTCAAAAGATGCACCAATATATAATTCACAAAATAACTTGTTGATGTTTTATTTGAAGAGAAAATGTAATAATGTAGTTAATTTCATTTGAAAAAATTATTAGTTTAGATAATATAATTGATGGAAATACTATTAAATATAAAGTATAATTAACAGATCTATGTCATAAATGTGGATGTGCTAGGCTCTATCAGTGAAAATTATCTATTCCAAGGGATAACATGCATAATTATAATCAATAATATATAAGACTATAGAATAAAATAAAGCCATATTATTATATATATGGTGATGAATTAAGTATACATAACCCTCACTCTGGAGTTGTGATTATATTGTTGTTTTTAAAGTCTTTATATATTAGCAGATGTTGTATGTTTTCTAAGGACATCAAGTCACCAAAAAATTATTTCATATCTTGAGGGAAAAAGATATATTATTATTGAATCATAATATTTTTGGTATGGTAATTTTGGTAAAAATATTATAATTATCCATTAAGTTAAATTAGTTGCTTTTCTAGGTATCGATTACTGCCCTTAGTATGGAGAAAACATAAGCTTATAGAAAAATGAATTAACCCTATTGATCATGAATCACCCTCTGATTCTATATACATGTAAGGAGGATGATAAATCTTTTTATCTATAGTCATCTAAGGAAATTATATTTTTTCTATATGAGAAAAGGTATCTAGATCAAATCATTGAGACCAAAAAAACTTAATCTTTCCAAAAATTACCATTGTAAGAGAATCTGTTGATGTGTATCCTAAATAATTACTTATTCTTCCTCCAAAATGTGTTATCCTGTTTTCAATATAACTTATACATGGACCAATTAACACTCCGAGGGGATGTTTTCATCAAAAATCGATATATGTGGATCTGTGAAAAATAGAGGTAAGTGTAGGATATCCTAGAACACCATCAATGATAGACATATATTGTTTCTATGGTTAGTTGGGAACTATAATTGATTTTTAGTGAACTACTCAAAATTGTCTGGCCCATAGACCAGGATAACATGGACCTGTTTCATGTCCTTCTGGATAGGTGAATTTCAAGATATATTTAAAGAGACTATGAATAGTCTAATCATTCCTGATTACATTACTAACATATGGTAACAAATAAGTGATCGACATAGATGCATCCAAAAAGGGCTTGGGTTGTTCACTCATAGAAAATGAAAAGGTGATATCATATGCTCCATAGGTAATGATCATTGAGCATAACTATCGAACAAATGATATGAAATTTGTTCTTGTTATCTTAATAGTGATGATTTTATGATATTATCTCTATGGTGAGAAGTATGATATATATATATATATGGTTCATAAAATCCTCAAATTTATATTCACTCAAAAGGATCTAAATATTATAAACCAAATGTGGTTATAGCTAATTAACAATTATGATTGTTTAATCCATTACTATCTTGGTAGGGTGAATAGTGTGGAATAATCTTTGTACAGAAAAGATCATGCAACAATATCCATGATGGGTATTAGAAGGGATCCAATCTTCTTGGACATAAAGATAATGAATGTGGTAATAATAAAATGATATTCATCAAACAGTTATCAATTTACTTGTCAACCATATAATCTTGATAGTAACAAGGAGGTCAAAAAATATGATGATTATCTATAGAAGATAGTAGTGAATATTTCATTGGCCAACTTTTACTTAGATGTGTATAAAAGGTTTTTAAATTGGATATGGTTCAAATAAAAACCATAACTGAAGATGAAACTTCTAGGTGGTGTTCAAAAATCATCCTTCTTTATTAATCCTAGTAGCACTAATATGTACAAATATTTGATATGATATATCTGATGGTATAAATTATAGAGGTAGATTGCGATGTTTCTCCCTCGATGTTTAGTCTTCCAAAAAATATGGAATGAAAGATAGATGTCTCAGGGGAAGACGAAACCATTTCACATACCAATATGTAAATTGGAAATAATACCAATGTATTTTTCATAGGACACACTAGGAATCCTAAAAGAAATAACACGATTTTGGTGGCAGTCAATCACCTTAAAAAGTGGTAATATTTCTTCACTATCAAGGAAGATTTCTCACTCAACCAACTCTTCAGGATATACATAAGGGAGATTGTAAGAATTCATAGTGATATACTCTCTATAGCACCTCATTGGGATATGAGTTTTTCCGTGATGTTTTTGGGAATCCTTCACCAAGATTTGGATATAGCACTAAGATTCTGCATTTCTTTTAACCTATAGTTGGATGGTCATTTTTAAATAACCATTCATAATTTGAAGGATAAGTTGAGATAATATTTAATATATTTAAAAGAAGGTTATAATAACTACCTTTCCTTATTAGTTTACTAATATAAAACAATTTATATTCTACTATTCCAATGGAACCTCATTAGGTTCGGTATGGGAAGAGGTTTCTGACTCAAACATGTGGTGATGATACGAGAGTGTAGGATTTGGTGGGTCCAAATATTATCAAAGAGATTAAAGATAATGTTAAAACCATTATGTGACAAATTAAATCTACACAATTTATAATGTAATGATATGAATACTTTCATCGATGAGACCCAGAGTTTGTGGTTGGAGATAAGTCATTACCTAATATAATTAAATGGATGAAATTAATTATATTTGGATGGAATGTAAGTCATATTTCTAGATACATCATCCCCATTGAGATCCTTTATTACATCAGACTATTTTCCTATCATCTAGCACACCCACCTAACCTATCAAAACTACAATATGTGTCATATACATCCCTCTTGAAAAAGTTTATACTATATCCCTCAGATATACTGAATCTAGAGGTTGTTTCATTAGAAAATTATCTTTAATAAGAGTAATAACTGATGAAGATAATATATTAAAGATAACAAGATATATTAAACAAGGAAAATCACCTAGTCAATGTGTTGTGGGAGAACCACATGCTTGTGGAAGTTACATGGGAACTTAAAAAAGTTATGAAATACAAGTACCTTCATTAGTTTTTCTATATATTAAATGAAATTTATATAGTGAGATTTATAAATGGGTAATACTTTAATGCCCTAAATTTTTATGAATCAAATTCCTTCTTTAAATGTGTAAATTCTTTATCATTTAATTTAGTTATATAAAATACATACACTTAAATTGGTTATTTTTTTTACCATTATATGTTAAATAATGTCATATTTTAATGGCTATTGAGAATCATAACCATTGGTAACATCACTATTATACAGTGACCATTATGATTTTATTAAGAGGTACAATGAAGTACAATGAAGTACAATTAAAGCATAAGGAATGATTTGTTGGATCAACTAGTAAGATCATAACCTATAAGCCCTTATATCAGATATTCTAAGGTATATAGAACCACCTGAATTTTGTCTTGAGCAATCACAAGTTGAGCTTCAACAACAACAACTTGAGCGAAACTATTTACAAGAAAAGTTTAACCTCATTGGGATCATGGCCCAAACCACGTTCACTAAACCACCACAAGAAAATTCAACAATTAGACATCATACCATTTTGAAATTCACTAATGTAATAAATTTATATATATCTATACCATAATAATATGAATTTTTATATTTTATTTTAATAAAACCATTATTATATTTATCCTTCTTAAATATTATATTTGAAATTGTTAAATAGTAATTTTAAAAAAATATATATTTTTATATGATGAAGTACAAATTGAATTTTTTAAAAATATATAGTTTCAATCATGAAATTCAATTTTTTTGAATTCATGAATTTATGAAATAAATTATATTTCAAAAAATTATTATTTTAAAATAATAATTTTTAAATATATATAAAATTATAATTCAATAAAAAAATTAATTTTTAAAAGTGTCAAAAAACTATTTTGTCAAAAAACTATTTTTAATAAATGGGGATTTTTTATTCAAAGTAGTAAAATATGATATCAAGTGAATTTATTTATAAAAAGATATTATTTTTGAAATCACAATATTTAAATAATCCCTAGGTCTATATTCTTTAATTTTCAGAATCAATCATTTTTTTGGTCCAAAATAAATATGGTATAAATATATAGATTGGATTATAACTTCGTAAAGATGCAAATATGGTTTATTATATTCCATAAAATTAATTCATGAAAAAAATATATTCCCATTTTATTAATTTTTTTGATGAAATTTTATTATTTCTATAATTCCTTAATGAATCCTCTAAAACTATTATTGTATATTAAGATTTTAAACCCATTTCTTTTTCAAAATTACTCAATTACACATCACCAAGTGTATTATATTATGGAGTTAGGATCATAGACTTAAAAAATAATTAATTCCACACCACTTTTACAAAAATTATGGGATATGTCGTTGATTATATTAAATTATCATATAGAGTCCAAACATATTTTTATAAATTAACAAATAATTCCCTTATCCTTTGCTATATAAACCCACCTAACCTCTCATTATGTATTACAAACAACCCATGAGGAATTAATTTACTCTACCATTCCCTCTATAGTTTACTACTACGGTTCCCAAAATCTCTTAGGAAGATCCTCACATATTTAAAACGAACCCTCTCAAATTAAGGGATCCTCTTCATCATATCTTTATTCAAGAATCTTTTTTGTATTATTACGTTTAATTCTAAATTTTTCATACTGAATTATGTTCCTACATATACCTCATTCAATTCTTGTGATTACATAGTAATAAAAGGCACCTTATGTTCTTATTCAACCATTTTATAAACCATTATATACACATGTTATACTACCAGAATTATCCTATGATTTTAATGCCAACCATTTGTTTAGTTAGTATACATCTCTATTTACACTCAAGGGTATTTATCTAGTTATACCAGTCCTTAATTTATTTAAGATTTAGAAGTATTTATCCCACAGTCCATGTTTCTAGGGTTGATAATAATGAAATATATCTTTATGTGGTATGATTTATGAAACCCACATACACATGATTATGATATGAAATTGAAAGGTGGAAAAAATTATATATCCCTAAAATTCTATGGGTAATGTCATTATGTAATGAAATTACATGTATGGTTTATTGTATCTTATACAGATAAAAATAGGTGATTTTTTCTTGGACTTTATTCATGAATTATGTTTAGGATTTAATGTTTTATGTTTTTCTACGTTCTTATGTTTCCTATATGTTATCATGTAATGTCACTCCAAATTGGTAAATATTATGATTCATATCCCCCTATTATGTTATTATGATACTTCTCTTGGATCACATGTACAACTTTACCATGTGATATGATTTTTTTATTTCATTACTGGGATTCATATATCACACATTTTTGTTGTATGTCTCAAGGTTTTCTCATGGTGCTTTAAATGGGAAATTGATTTTCATGAGAATGTCAAAGTACTTTTAAATAATGATATTATATTACGTTTAATCATATTATGTTATGTACATAATTTATAAAATATCCTAGTTTTATATACCTTATAGAGTTGTAATAAGTGTATTTTTAGGTAATAAACCATGAATTAAGGTGTAATAAAATATGGAATCTCATCAAATGGAATATAATGTTAGAACCGTTATGTACCACATCAAGGCATTATATAGTGAAAATAAAATTTATACTAAAATTAATTAGAAAATTATAGAATTAGTAGTTAGTGATAAAGTTATAATTTGAATTTATAAATAAAAAAGATTATGAGAATCATAAATAATGGAATGTTGAGCAATGAGTATATTGTTCTATTTGAGATTCTGGATCCACTAGGGATTATAGCTTAACGCTTATAACTCCCACAAAAACTCTCTCAAGATGTTTCTTTGTTCCAAGTATATTTCTTGAGGTAATTTATCCCTAATCATCTAGATGTACTAATATTATAGTTTTTATTATTGGGTCATGATCCTACAAATGATGGGCATCCTATAAAAGTATTGGATAATAGGGATAATGATCAGTGGAACAAGACCAATCTACTAGTTAATGTCTTTTTCTGTAATCATATATTTGACAAAGTTTCATGGGATCCAAAGGATGTAATGGAGTAGAGATATCATATTTTTTTTATGTTATAGTGATGGATTTTGGAGGAAAAATAACATTTTAATGGGGATAAATGTAACAAAAAATTATTTTATAAAAATTTATTTAAAAATAAATATGATGTGTTTGATTGATTTTTTTTGAAATCAACCCCAAGTCTAAATAAAATTCAATATAATAACCTTTTATAAAATAAACATTAAATCGAGAGTTATAAATAGTAATAAACACATTATGAAATATATGTTTAAATGTTTTAAATAGTAATACATATTGAATAATTCATATTTAATAGTAATCAATATTTGTAAAATTTATTTTATGATACTGGATTATGTTTTCTTCAAAAGTTTTATTTATAGAATTTTGGGCAAATAAATTATTACTATGTATTACCATTTATATAAATTTTATTTCTATAAAATAATTACCTTTCTGAAATCAGCATGTCAATATTATCTTAGGGTGAATTTTTTTAATGAATCTGATTTGGTAGGTTTAGTACTCTAGATATTTTTGTTTATAAAACGAAATTTCTCAT
The DNA here is from genome assembly GCA_963277665.1 of Viscum album. Taxonomy (NCBI): domain Eukaryota; kingdom Viridiplantae; phylum Streptophyta; class Magnoliopsida; order Santalales; family Viscaceae; genus Viscum; species Viscum album. The sequence goes on from OY728143.1 coordinate 2,135,194,678, forward strand.
TATAGCAACATAATGGTTTGGTGTAATAGGAACCAAAAATAAAAATATTAAGAATATTAAGTTATATTAAATCATGTGCATGTATAGTTTTAGTATATATGGTTTTTATTTTTTATGGGACCTTACATGGGAAATCTGATACCACATATGATTACGGAATGCAGGGTTTACCATATGTGCGACGCAAGGTTGTTCAGCAATGGGAGTTAATATGATGGAATCCATTGGAAGGTGGATTTATTAAACTAAATTATAAACTTAATTAATTAATTTATTAACCTAAAACCTAGTCATCATTAAAAATAAATCACTATTATTAATCCCTAGGTCTATCTGCATAACCTAAGAAGATTAGAATAGCTAAGGACGATAGATATTAATGATTGATATGATATCATGGAGAAATAATTGTTTTTGAATTTATTTTTATTCACCAATAAAGTTCCTAGGTATCACCATGGAAAAATGAATGGAAATGTTCTTCACTAGTGATCGATCTAAATATTAGGTAGTTCAGATTATTTTAGGTATTTCTTCCCCTATTTAATTTCACATGCTTTGATTGTTTATATTCTTCATTATCTAGAGATTATAGTTCTTCTTATTAACCTAATTAATTATTTATTTTTTAATTCATGATTTTTCCATTGTAATCATTGATTCAATCACGAATTCATGCATTACTTGTCAAAAAACAATTCCCTAGGTTTTTCCTCTATTTGTTGTTTCATTTTTTGATCCCATTATTCATTTCACTTTAACCTTCGTAATTTTCCTTTTTCCAATAGATACTTGAATAACAAGTATATTATCATCATGTAATCATTATTGGTGAAATAAATCGTTAAAATCGATTTAGTTTCATCTTATAGAAAATTATCTTAGTATGATATAGTGTGGTGGGAGATCATAAATGGATTAGAGGAATATTGGGAAAACATCATTCTAGGGTTTGGGTGTATAAAATAGAAATGTTATAGAATTATATCATAAGTAGTTTGTAAAGCAAGATTTTTGAAATTGATGATAGATCATTCCTAGTCATCTCTCAATCTGTGTTCTATAGAGTGATTCAAGGAGAAAATGGTAGTGGAGGTGATGAGAACATGACACATGAAAAAGTAATTTTGTTTTATGAAGTTTTTAATATACAGGGTGTGAAGTCTAGGAACCCATTTCATGTAGTCCTATTTCAGGGGAAGCTTGAATTTTAGGATGATATAAATATTTCACATTTTTTTGACCCATAATTACCATGTGACCCATTACTAGAAGCTCGGTATGTAGCCCAAGGGTACATGGGCACAGACATGGTTAGGTACACTGGCACAATTAAAGTACATGAGCACAAACATGTAATCAAACATGGATGGGGTACCCAAACAAGTCCAATGTAATAGTTCATGACCATTGTACATGGGAATGTAAAAAAATACATAGGAATAGGTTAGAAGAAAAAAACCATAGAGATCCATGAAATGACATGTATACCCTACAGAAATCATTAAGAATTCATTGACAACAAGAAATTGTGTATCTCCTTTTTTATGTTTCACATATGGGCAAGTAAGTATTCTATCCTGATTATTGATCCATTTAAGATGTGATATTGGAGATCATTTTAGTATTAGAGATACAACATGATGTTTTAAAATTGGGACATCCCTTTCAATGATGATTACCTAAATACTATATTTGGGTGTGATCATTATAGTATTTCTAGGGATGGAACCCCTATTCCACCATGAAATGGGTCAGAAATGCATTATTATACATAAGTTAGGTACCTCTCAACATCTATACTATTATGGAAATTGTTAATCTATTTATAGAGTTGAATCCATGTCTTTGATACCCAGTGGGGAGCAGGTCTAGCACCCAATATAGTTCCACCTCAGCAGAGGAGCTGAATAGAAGAAATATTACACATATTAGATAGGTTTTCTTTTTATTTTTTCCCTTTAGTAAAATCCCCATAAATACTCATCTATCCATGATACATGTTGATAACATTTTGGATGCCTTTTTGTGACGATAGATAGCATTTATTATTATACAAGATCAGGAAAATGATTAGCTGAGCAATATGGCCTTAGTTTTGGGTATTAATCATGTTGTGTTTCCTACAATAGACCATGAATAAGATTGAATACATAGAGAATATATAATATATAATATGGTTGAGGAAGATTCTATGTGTTTTCTTATCAAGTTATTTGAGTTCCATCAATATAGGCCACTGAGTTTTCATGGTGAGCAAAATCCTCAAGTAATAGAGGATTGTCTAAAAGTGATGATTTTAGTTTACAATCTTGTTCAAACACCATATAATCTAATTTTTCACTTATTATCATACTTATTCAATGAGTAGTATGGTTATAGTGGATCTTATCACATAGAATAGTAATGAGATGATGCACTCATGGTTTGAATTCTAACACTTGTTCTATAATGATTATTACCCTTGATGATTAATCTCTATTCAGATATAATGTATTACTGAGTTAATACATGGTGATATATTAATTTCTATGTATTAAAATATTTTTAATGTCCTCACATGGTACTCTATATATATAGATCAATTTTGATACTTTTTGATTTGGAAGTTTGATCATGGTATCCATAATGAAATTTGTGCCACTGTTGCATCCTTCTTCATTCTGATTTATGTCGGTTTGATAGAATAACATTTAGTTACAAATAGATTCTTATAAAATGGACACTATGTGAGAAGATCTAGAACTTTTCATCATGTTTTGATACATTTTAAACCACTAGTATGTTTTAGCCTCTAGGTCGAGTGCATTCTCAATCAATGATTTTGCAGGTGTGACAAGAGAATTGTCGAATATAGAGTAGTGGGGGGAGACTATATGGTGCAAAGATCTCCCCTCCAGATGTAATTTTTTGCTGTGGTGTGTGAGGAACAAATCACTTCCCAATGATGCTAATTTTTAACACATGGGAGTGAACTTGGATTCTAAGTGATGGTGTTGTAGGTCCTTTAACCATGAGACATTGGGGAATTTATTATCTGATAGTAAATGAGAGAGATGGATTTGGTAGGAATTCAGTGTCTTCTTTAGTTGGGAAGGGTCTACTGAGGTGCAAGATAATTTTATCAGTTCATGGTTGGGAGGATCTTGCTCATGCGGGGCTGATAGGAAATCTAGGACAATCATCCTCATTGCGGGATGCTGGATTTTATAGAAGGTTGGGAATGGGGTGCATCACAACAACACTCGCGGATCCTAGGATAGTATGATTTTTAAAATGAAAAAATGGTTTTGGATTTGTTTTGATTAAGTCATGACTGTTAATCAGCTCCCATAGTGAATTCTATATTTTTGATCCTCTCAGGTGATAATAAAGTGGGAATTACAAATCAAGGTCGATGGGTAAGATGAAGGCCTCCTAGATAGGGGATCAAGTTAAATACAGATGGGTCTTTACAAAGGGGGGAGATGCGTAGGGGTGGGGTTTTCAGGAACATGGAGGGGTTAGTAATTACAGTGTTTGTGGCTGCATACAGAGCAGGTGATGTGTTGTAGGTGGAAGATCATGCACTGGTGGAGGGTCTAGAAATATGCAACCAAAGGAATATTGTGTTGAAGATTGTGGAGACAGATTCTATGTCTCTTTATAAAGAAATATCATTCAAAGGTAGAAATCCTTGGAATAATTAATTCATCATCCAGGAATGTAAAATTCTCATGGGAAATTATATTTAGGCTGCTCATACATAGAGGGAGGGTAACATGGTTGCAGATTATTTGGCATCTATTGAAACTTAAGTCAAAGTAAATACTACTTCTTTAAACTAGGGTTTTCTGAGTGAGAGGATGATGTTTGTTGTTAATGATGCGATGTGATTGCATTATTTTGGAACACCATGATTTTATGGTATCTTGTGTATGGTTCATTATTCAAAATCAATAAAAATGTAAACTTTTAGTCATGTTCAAAATCATAGGATACACATTATCAATACAATCATCCAGGGGAGGGGTGATGCTATGAATATGATAGGATATATCATAGTGTATGATATTTCCTGTACCAATGTAAAGAATAAGTTATACAAGAAGTGGGAAAACCAAAACTGTATATGTGGAACCTTAATTAGGGATCAAAAAATTGTTTTTTTGGGAGGCCCCAAATGAACCAATGTTGGTAATGGAGAATGTGGTTCTCTCGAGGGAGGAGCTGTTATTAGAGGATGATCTAATAAGATACTCACACCATCTACCATATCATACCAATTTATATCTTATAGGGATGAAATTCAAGGGTGTGCATAGTTGTAGGATATGGAAAGATATGACCATTTTGTTCATTATATGATTCAAAGTAAAATTTATGTCAAAACAAATCCAGATAATGAAAATTTGTACACAGACCCAAGCCATTTCTTGTTCATCATAACACTTGTATTGGGGTAAGATCTTATAGTTGATTAATTATCATATCTTCTAAGCCTAGAGAAATATACATGGAGTGACTCTTTTATATCATACATTTACTGATAGGGAGAATTTTAGGAAAGTAATGATAGTTTCAAATGGGACCTCTTGGTTTCCTGGATGAAACCTTATGAAATCATCTTGTATATGGATTGGTTTATCAAGGTATGTTCCCAGATATACATTCATCACCAGAGAGTTAGATTCCTTCATACATATAGGATGTGATTATCCTTATTAGGGGAGGGAGATCATATGGCTATGTGAATTAAGTTTGAAATCAGGAAGAATTAACCCATTACACATCAGTTAGTGTTTTTATGCCTCGGTGAAATGGGATCTTTAGGTATCAAGAATCCATTGGTTGTGGTGGAATAAATGAGAATATTCCCTAATTATGTCTCATGACTACCTTTGAGGTAAGATATTGACTACTGAATTGACATTCACCTAGGGACTAAACCAATATATTTAATAGCATATAAAATTCCTCCCAACTAAAATCCAAATGGTTAGTGTATAATTTCAAAAACAGTATGAAATGTTTTTCATCATACCTAATGTGTCCCCTAGGAAGCTTTGGTTTTGATTATAAAATAGGAATAAGAGAATTTGTGGCTTGGTGATGGATATAGTATCCCGAATCAAAAAATAATTAAGAACAAGTTCCCTAGAAAAGGAATAATGACATCATTGACCATTTGAAAGGTTATATTTGGTTATCAATGATCAATCACTAGTCTGTCTACCACTATTTTAGGGTTCATGAAGATGTTTTTTAAGAAAGACATTGTAATATTTGATATGGAAAAATGCTTTCTTAGAAATTCCAGTCAATGTGATTAATTCCCCCATTATGTTCATTGATATTATAAACTGGATCATACATCCATTATTGGAAAAATTCCTAGATGTATTCATTAATGAAATTCTCATATATTATGTTTCTGGGGATTAGAATTCACAGAATTTATGAGTGGTCATAGACTTTCTCTGGGACTACTTTCATTATGGTAATCTCCTGATGTATTGATTTGGGATCCATTAGGTGCACTTTTTGGAGAATTTAATCTATGAAAATGGTTTATATGTATATATGATGAATATTAACATATTTTATTCTTGGTAATAATTCATGTGGATGTCATAGGTGTAGTGTATTCTTGGTTTGACGTGGGTACTACATGCGGTTCATGGAATACTTTTCTAGGATAGCTACCACATTGAATACCTTCAAATTGAAATTTAAGTCATTTACGTGGATTAATCAGTATTAGATATCCTTTTAAAATTTGAGTCTAAGTTAGACCAATGTACTAGTTTTGAGAATAAGTGATAGTGTTGAGTTCATTGTGGGTTTTATGTCTCTATTTTTAAGTTTGTATGTTTTTTGATGTAGAGGAAAGCTATGAACACTTATCCAAATAGTAATTTTAGTTTCCAATAACATAATAATGTAAACCATGACATTGAGTTGATAGTGGAATTCATTACTAAAAAATGGGGAGGTATTACATTCTTAGAGAATGGTTCATTGTTTAATCAAAAAATTAAAGTCCTAGGAATATCATCACCTGGAAAGATCGTAACATGAAACATATGTGTTGTTTGGGGTTGTTATAGGAGTATGACATTGAGATATTCTAAAATCTGTGGAAGGTAAATGTCGTAGAAAATTCCTTTATTAAGAATTATAGTAGTCACTTGTTGGAGGAGGCATCTATGTAGTGGGATTCATTGCAGCAAAGTTCGATAGAGTATAAGGGTTTTTCTTATCTTTAGTAAATGGTGCTGAATCGACCATATTTTTAGTAAGTGAGAGATGATCATATAAGAGACATAAAATATGAGGTTTTATGTTATTATATATACCTATGAGAAGTATCAGATGTATTTTCAGATGGATAAGAGTATGTCATTCTTTTCTAGGGATGAATGATGCTTCTGGTCAAGTTTCAGAGGAGGTGTTGAAGGATTTTCATACCCCCTTGGTTGTACACCCTTGTGTGGAAAAGATGTATGATGACCTTTTGTGGTCCTTTTGGTGGGAGGTTATGATGTGAAGTACTGTCAAGTTGGTCTCTCAGTATCTCACTTGTCAGTAGGTAAATATTGAACACCAGGTTCTAGTCGGATTAACTCTACCTTTTGAGATCTTGAATCAATGGGGGACTATAATTTTATGTATTTTTATGGGTTTTTTTGTATATTAGGGTGTTATGATGATTTCAGGGTTATTTTATACTCACTCCCCAACTCGGAATACTATTTTACTTTATGGAGATGATTTTAGTTGAGTGTTTGGGGTATCTGTACATTCAACAGGTCATCTAAATTCATGTGATACCAATGATGAAAATATGTGACCGTCATTATAGATTCAAATCATGGTTTTGGTGGGGTATTTAGGATGGTTTTGAGTACCCAGTTAAGGATGATCACAACATTTCAACCGTAGAATAATAAAAAGATTGAGCAAACTATCTAGGTGTTAGAGCATATGAAGAGGGCCTTTGTGTTGGACATATGCAAATATTTGGAGGATCATATTGCATCAGAGTAATTCAATTATAATAACACCTATAACTAAAATATTGTCATAGAACCATTCAAGGACTTATATGGGAGACCCTTCATGTAACCGTTATGTTGTACTGAGATTGGAAATAAATATGTTATTGGGACAAATATTATATAAGAAATTAAGGAGAAGGTTTCAGTGATCCATTAGAATATGAGGAAAACCCTTATCTAATAAAAATCATACATGGATCAATGTCATGTTACTTTGATGTATGATACTCGATACCATGTTTTCGTGAGAGTATCAACACAATGAGTATTATGGAGATTAGGGTGAAGAATAGACTTGTCCCTGATGTTCATCAAGTTGTTTAAGATCCTATCGAGGGTTATCATGATTTATTACTACTGATACTTTCTCCTATTGTTGGACCATGAGCATGGTATCTTCCATGTTCCGTGACTGAGGAGATATGTGTAGAATACGACACATATTTTTGAATGGGGTGAGCCATCCATCAATGATGGAGCCATATTCATACTGTACCCGGTGCTGGTCGAGGACTGACATGAGATGATCCTTTTCGGAAAGACCATACCTTGGGTTTGAGTTATTTGGAATCATGGGAGAATGTACGATAGATCCCATAAAAAGAGGTCTATGTATATGCTCATTACCCCACTATTTTATCTATCTTGTGATTTTCTGGGTGAAAATTATTGAATGAGAGGATAATTTAATGAATCATTTTTAATGGTTTATTCCTTTAAATATATATATATATATATCTAGATTTCTCATCATAGTCTCCATTGTGTTTGGGTGTCTTAGGACCCCAAAATTAACATATAAAAAATATTAATATATATTAAAGCATGTGAACCCATCATTTTTGTGTAAATAATTTTCTCATTATTTTGGACATTTTATAGGAAATTTAATACCATAGTTTGTTCTCTAATATGAGGTTTTCCATAGGAATTACATTATATTGGTCAGAGTTGGGAATTTGATTAAAGGCATCCAACTATGGGTGCATTAAATGAATTAAAGTATTAATTTATTCAATTTTTTTAATTTATTTAATAACATAAACCTAGTTATCCTATATAAATACATCATTATGATGAATCTATAGGGTTTACCATAGAACCATATGTGATTATAGAATCCAAGGAGGAGTGTCATTGATGAATGAAAATAGGTCATGGAGCAGTGATAATTTTTCTAAGGATTCACAATTTCTAAAAAGTTGTTGGATCTCACCAATGAAAATGCAATGGACATGTTCTTCACCATAAATCGGTCCAGAAATTAGCTAGGGAATGATATTTTATTGATTTATTGCATTGTATAATTAGAAAAGAAAGTACTATTTTTATTCTTTTTTTTGGTGGAAATTGTCATTCTTCACATGGACACATTTATTTATCTATTTATGGTTTTCTAATTTATCCCTTATGATCACTGATTCATGTGGTAACAAATTGAAATATAACCTAAACAATGGACTTGTTCATACCTCATATTTTCATTATTTTATCCTATAGTTAATTGAATATTCATTTTTTGTGATTTCCTTTTGCTAGGGGTTCAAAAAATACATGATAGATGATCGTTATGAAATAATTATTTGGTTATATGGATCGATACCATGTTTCCAGTCTTGGGATCGATAGTACAATCGAGGTGTGATGAGGTGAGATGGGATATTAGATATGGATCATATGTTGTTGCGGGACCTTCATTCATGGGTTTTGGTGTATGGATATGTGGGGTAATATGATCAAATCGTGAGTGGTTTAGGTTTCCAAAACCATCCACCTGTAATATATTCGGTGTGTTCACCAGTAGATGTGAGTTCTATTGTGTTATTAAAGAATTAAATTTTGATATTGGTGTCCTAAATGATACTCATGATGATATATTTAATTTCTATAAATTCCAGATATACATAGGGTGTAGTCTAGTAAATGACGCCATGAAGTCCCCTAACATCAGTGACTATGGTTTGGGGTGGGGTTAAATACCACATGTTATGTATGATGCATAAATTTCATGTGACCTCATACTAGTGGCTCAACATGTAACCATATAATACATGGGTATAGAAACAATCATGTACATAAACATAGTCAGAGTAGATATACATGGCCATATACTTAGACATGACAAGGGTACCCAGAAATTGATAGGTACATGGGAAATATCAGTGTATATAGGCACAACCATGTACTCATACATTTATGGGGTACCCATACACTACTATTATACATGGGGACAACCAATTTACATGGTAATGGCCAGAGTACATAGGTATGGTCCAAGGTACACAACCATGGGTTTGAAGACATAGACATACCCAGGGTAGCTTAGATATGCCATGTATACCCTATACACCCCACATAACATACATTAAGACTTCCACCATGTGTATTTCCTTGTTGGAATCTTAATTTGAGTTGCTGTGTTACTAATCATGAGATGTTTTCTATGTTAGACATGATGTCTACCTTCATTTTTACATTTTAGGTTATACATGAGTTGTTATGAGAATTATTCTTCATTCAGTGATGCATAACTACTGACAAATATCAAGTGTGATCATAACAGTGTCACTAGGGTAGAATCCCCCTGTCTCACAATGGAATATGTCCCCCATTCAATTTACATTGATAATGTCATCACTCCTTCCACCCAAATACTATAGAGGGTGATATACCTCAATCTATGGAGTAGAATCCCCCTCATCAGCAAGCCTAGGTGGGGAGCAGATCTTGTACAAGAGATAGTTCCCCCTTTTCTAGGGAGAATAATGGAGAGGTTTTTGGAATCCACATGGATTCTCATACTTTTATTAATGTTGATATACATAATAGATGAAGAATTGTTGTTATAGGTTGAATCATCATTCATATTTGGGTTGGGGAGAAAGAGATCAACTTTCTCTTGTTCTTGTATTTTTTATGGTAATATATTTTGGGTTTCATTTACCTCTTTCTTACGTGTTGAGTTGATATTTTTACATTTCAATTTCTCCCATAATGGAATTTGGGGCATTATTATGAGTATGTATATACTAAAACCTTCATGGGACCTACCTACATGTGTTATTTATTATAATAAAAATATAAATATAGATGGTGAACTTTTTGGACAAGGATTTAGAGGACCATAGTTATACCCAAATAAGATTCCATTGTTCAGTGGTCGGCTATAGAGATTTTGAGTTGCGCTCTCTTAATTCTTCCATTTTACAGTTTCTGACAGGTTGGACCTCATTTCTAGTTGAGTTAGTATTTTTCTCCTTTATACATTTTTTACTATGATATTGCACTTTTGTTAATTCATAGTGGTTGTTTAATGCATGGTTTACACACTAGAGTTTTAGTCTATCATTATATCTCTACATTGTTTCATGGAGCTACTTGTGAGTGATTGTATAGGTACTTTGGCTAATCACTCCCATTTAAGTGTTATTACTACATTGTTCTAGTTCCCATCCAATATCCAATTGGAGGAAATATTGATGCTATCACTTGGAATAATTACATCCATGAATTTCCTAGTGGGTGGGGTTATTAAAATTTTAATTTTTTTTAAAAAATTAATTTTTCTATCAATAGTAAAGATTAATGAATTTTTTGTAATAATTGTCTATTATTTTCATGTACATATACCATTGAATATTTAATTTGATAAAAAATTAAAATAATTATTCATTAATCATAAAAAATCAAATTAATTTCATTGGAATTATCATTACACATTATTTTTCTATCTATTATTATTTGATCAAAGACAAGTTTTTCTAAAACATATTTTTTATCTGTGCAATGAGTTGTTATCTTAAAAAATTAAATTATTATCTATTGATTTATTAATTTAAGATAAATGTATATAAAATTTACTTAATACTATATTTTAACATTTATTTTATGGGTTTTATATGGAAATAGAGGTATTAAATTATTTTTTATGATTAAGAATTCATTTAAAAATAATTATTGAGGATTTAGAGCCTATTTAAAATTAAATTCAACCACATAAATAATGAAATTGTTAAAAAGGATTACATGTTAATAATTATAATAACTAATATAATTTAATAGTTTTATTTTAATGTTTTCCATGTGAATAGTAAGCACATTAAAAATTTGATACAATGATTAATGTTCAAATGGTTTTACTAGGGAAGTTAAACCATAAAATTTGGGTAGGATTTAGCACTCATACCTATACAATTATTTTTTGTTAAAAATATTTAAGGCATATCATATAAATAATTTAAATTCTTTTCTATTTTGGGCCACATTCAATTAAAGGTTAACTTTTTTCCTATATATCTTTTAATAAATTTCATGTGTGTCCCTCCACACAAATATAAATGGTAACCTATCCTCCTCTATTATTCATACCATATGAGTATTTTATTATGGAAAATATCTTCTCAAAATTTTTCAAGATCCATTACATTAATCCAATATCTTATTTTTTTACTAAAAAGGAAAATAGTTCATTGATTTTGTTTTATGTCAATGGAGCTCTCTTAATCAGAGATATAATTCATAACCAATATCTTTCATTATTAATTCTTATTATACATAAAATAAATTGGTTTTATATATTAAAAATGATGAATATAGTATCATAAATATTTATATACGTTAATATGATAATTTAACTACCATTTAAACTTTCTTCCCCTTGGAATTGGTGATGAGAGTATTCCTTGAGCAAACATTTTCACTACATCCTTCACGTAGCGATATGATTCACTTTCCACTTCCATAATTAATTTTCAGTTATTAACTTGGATTTTATTTTTATATTTTATTTTTTTATGTACTAATTTTTATATAATATTAATTTATTGTTTACCTTTCTTTCTGTCCATCCGTATAAAAATGGAAAGAACACTCATGTATACCTATGGACTATTATCACCACATAGTCATGTAATTAATTTTTCATCAAGACATTATATTAATATTTATTAATAAATATATAATGAATATATTTTTATATGATATTTATATCATGATTAATATTTTGGATATGAAGGAACCATGATCAAATTGAAGGAACCAAAATTTCCTAACCCAAACTTTCATGAAAAATGCAATAATTAACAACTTAAATGATGTGGATAATAAATTATTGTTATTGAATTGGTGATAAAATCTTATAAGTAGACCATGAATGGTATTATAGGTATGAATATTGTTATATTATTTAATTATAATAATTTTAAATTTATTATATTGGTTTTTATATCCCTTATGGTTGAAGAGAGACTTGACTTAAGTGTTTCTCATCTCGCTATCATTTAATTGATACATAAACCTTATTAACCACTTATTTTATTCTTGTGGGTTATTTAATAACACTTATATATGATACATCATTAATATCTTTATATTAAGTTTATTTGAATATTCATTTTATGTTATTTTATTAATGGGTGTTATAATTCAGAAGTTACCAAAATTGTAGGGGTTTTATGTTACAATATCATTTTTAATGTTGTTGTTTGGGAATAAATTTTTCAATGAAAAAATAACATAATCTGTATCTACAAAATCAAATTTATTTTCTTTTTCATTTTTTCATATATATTAAATAGTTTCCTTCCATATTTCTCTCTTTAAGTATCAAGATACTGAATTTATGATTTTAATGAGAACTGAAATTATTTTTCTCTTTAAGTGAGAATAATTTCTTCCATGTCCATATATTCATTAAAATATATTAAATAATTTTTTAATATTATAAAAAAATTCACTAAAGAAATTTTTAATCATTTTTTAATTTATAAAAAATTTAATTGATCTTCTTATTTTTTTCCAAAGTAGGTACTCATTAATTTATAGAAACAATATTTATAATTTTAAATATTAAAATATGGTAAATGAATTTAATTACCCACTATCATGAAAAATATCAAATTTTATGATTATTATTTATGTTTTCTTAGTTCATTTGATATAATATTTCTTCCGTGATTTTTTTGAAATTTTTTGATATTATATAAGTAATTTAAAAATGATATGTGTATTTTATTCAAAAATATTGTAATGATATTTTAAATTTATAATAATCTAAATAAAAATAATTTTATGTTTCTTATGATTTAATTTAAATATTATAAAATCTTACAATCATTATTAATTTTCTATATTGTTTATGATATGGTGATTAATTTTTTATGAAACACGTATTTTTTTGCATTGTTTATGATATAATGATATAGTGATTTTTTAATGATTTTTTAGAACACATATTTATTGTTTTAATTATATCATTGGTGGTCCAATAAATATATATCCCTCCAATTAATTAGTTAATGGATGATATATCATCAGATAGTAAGGACTCGAATGTGGAGTGATCCCAGATCGGTAAGGGAAATTTGACAATAAGATAGTATTAGGAGTGAACCTTGACTAAGAAAATGATTTAAAGGGTATTGAACTCAATCCACTATGATAGTCATGGTAATGAACCTTAAATAGAGAAATTATTTTCAATAATTATATTTATTCAAAAAAATTTTGCATTATACTTATATTATATTCTCATGGATTATGTTTTATAATTGATGATTTCACACTTTTATGTCACGTGTCTTTTGATTGACAAAACATTATTCAATGATACATTATTATAGATCATTGAATGATTGGGTAAGATTATTTTAATTCTTTATCATGATATCATACCATTATGATTATTATTTTCTCACTTATGATCATTGAATGATATCTATTTTTTTTTACCCTTTTGGATTGTTTATGCACACAATTTCTTTCATTTACCCTCCCAAGGTCATGAATAAAAGTTATAAGTATGATCGGTTAAAAAAGGGTGATGGTTATTCATAAGGTGATTGGAAATAATGTAGATCATTAATGTAATAGATTTTTATGTGTCCATGTTTCCTAATACACTAATCCTTTATGTTTTCAGGGTTGATATACTATTACGTAATAAATATTAATATAATAAAATGTTTTATTTAAGTATGAAAATTTTGGGCCACTATAAATTGATTAAATATTTACCTTTAATCCATATATATTTTCTTCTCTTATAGTTATTTATAACATTTTTATATATTTGAAATATTTCATCTCTTTTATACTTAAAATTATTTGGAAATTACTTTTAAATAAAATATGACAATATTTCTTCATTAGTTAATGAAAAATTTCTTTTGTGTTAAATTTTATAAAAAACATTACTGATGTTCATAAAACAATATTAAATGGTTTTAAAAGTCCATTTTTACTATCTTTGAGTTTATTTATAGTGTTTTAAAAACGAATGGTTATAAAAGTTTTCTGAAAAATTTAATTATGACTTTTTCAAATGTGTGGAAAGAATGTTTTATATTAATGTATATTGCATGAATAAATCATCATGGTATCATGACCCTAATCTACATTAAATAACCCCTTACATGTTTCCTCAGTTATTTTAATGTAAATTAATTTTTTCAATATTTTGGTAATTTTTGTTTACAATAATATCATATGAAAATCATATTTTCTCCTAATTTAAAAAAATAGTTCAAATGATATTTTAAAATTATTTTTCATATATATAAAAATATATTAAGTGGTTTTATTCTTCATTGTAAATTTGATATTATGATATCATAAAATGTTTTCATTTTAAAATCTTATGGTGATAATTAATTAATGATGATCCATTGAAAATTTTTTCTTTATTAAAGTTTAATTAAGTTAGGATGAAACCATTATGAAAACAATATCGTTTCCAGGGCTTGTACTATGATAAAATGATTATTTTTTTATGAAAACGTTTTCCTTACCATAGGTTATTTCATTGTGATACAATGAATGTTTTAATCATCATGTGTAACACATGTGTATTGTTTTAATTATGTTATGAGTGGTCCTGCAATTCTATATCCTTCCAATGCATTTGGTAATGGCGGATATGTTACCCCCAAACCATTATTAGTGGCTATTTTATTTATATATTAAATGTTTTTTTTGAATTTTCAAGTCTTAGTTTGGAGTTTTTTAATAATCATTAATTGTTTAATGTGTCACACAGTTTGGCCACACTATTGGCCTAACCAATAAATAACCATGATGGTTGTCCTATATTTTTAACTAAGGGGTTTTTCATGGTTGGCACACATAGAAAATGAAAATGATAGTTATGATGGGTTATTTATATTGGAATATTGTTTTAATTAACTATTTATAATGGTAACCAACCATAATTAACCCAAGGATGAAAATCGTGTCACAAAATTATTTTTTACGATAGACCATCACAAATAATTACAATGGTAAAGGTCTCTATCAAAAATAGTTTTTCACAAAATATAGCTTGTAAATTTTTTATAGACATAGTATTCACTGAAAATAACTTAAAATAAAGAAATAATTAAATTAAAAAATTAAAATAATTTCAAACAAAATTTAAAAAAAAATTATATAAAACTATTAAAATCTAAATTAATAAAAATATTTGACATAATATGTTAATTAAAATTTTATCACAATATGTTTTTTAATAAAATATATCAATTACAATGGAAGTTTTGGGTCATTCATAAGAATTAGTGTATATAACTCTATCCCTGTACACTATGCCAGTTATCACATGTACCCTATTATATACACTTCATGGTTCTCATTACATCGATTCTACTTCTACTCCTCCTCCAACTGGTGTGAAAAAACTCCTCATACTCCATACAAAGGGTCAATACAACCAAATTCTAAACTCACAGATTATCCTTAGACCCTGATAATTTTGATGAAGACTCTAAATGGTATATCCAAGAACTAGATAATGACTAAATAAATGTACCATAATATCATTCCAATTTCAATCATGAACTGATGCCAACTAATTTTTTTCTATTGATAATTTAATGAGTCACTTATATCCTTTCTTCCTCACAAAATCTTGGAATAATGGTCTCTTGGACCTCAGTCTCAGCCTGACACTCCTCATGTGTGTTAGATTTTAGAGCCTCATATGCCTCATTCAAATGTGATTTGACATTATAATTGTGAGAATAATATTTTCAGTAAATTTAGAAAATTTCGTAAATTATAATGGCCACAATATGATATTTCTAGGCACCATAAATCACTCAAGTTATAGGATTAGTGTATATCCTAATTAAAACATAAATCTCTATAACTTTAGGATTCTTAACTACCTATTTGAATATATAATAAAAAATTTACATTTAAATAATATATAATTTATTAAATAAAATCACTTACAATAATTAATTGATGAGTACAAAATGATTGAATACATGCTCTATATTGGACCACTTTCCAACATTGTTCAACTCAAAACATGATGATATTATATAAGAACTATCTTTATCCATTAATAGAAAAAGTCATCTCAAACGTGATATGAGATGGAATCATGTTTATGGATGCAGTAAGACTGAACACAAACTATGGATCAAGCTTTCTACATAGCTCTATTTCCCATATTTTAAAAATAATGACGATAATTTTGATAGATAAAAAAAATCACAGGTCTCCTAGATTTATACCCTCATGTTATCATTACTGGAATACCATAAACCCAACAAATAATTAATTATATAACGTTAATAATTAAATAAATTTCAAAATAACTATTATCCATTTATCTACAATTCAATGACAAAACATGCGATGATGAACATTAATGGGAATATAATCCCATGACATCCATATTCCTTAAAAATAATTTCTTAGAATAAAACCCCCTATCAGACATCTATATTTGAATAATGTAGAGAACAGAATAAATAATCATATAATTAGTACATAAGTAAATTAATGAATATTAATGATAAATAACTAAAATAAAAAACACCTCTATATGTGTACATCTAATTCTAGATGTGTACTTTCTCACCAATAGTATCAGTAATCGTCAATCATAGAAGACCACAACCCCTCTGAGATGATGATGAACTTGTATCAACCTTCAGTTTGGATAATGAATAATTTTGTTGATCACCAGGAAGAAAATAATTATCAATCCTACGAAATATATCATCATAATCAACTATATCTATCTAAAACATGAAAATAATTTTGTATATATATAATTGAAAAATATTATTACATATTAATTATGTCTACAACAAATATTTATTTTCATCACTCATCATCTTTATCATCATCATTATATTTTACGGTGTCAGTAAATTCATCTTCCTCCTTAGTATCATCAATATTAATTGGAGATTTAGCTTAATTATATCTTTATATTTAAAATTTTTGTGTTACATCCTAAACATCATCATCATCATCAGCCTATAACCTTGGGGTTACACCATTTATATTTCAGTCTCTTCATATAATAGATTTATTTGGAGTTATATCCTAAAAACATTTATTTCATCACACTTCAGAAGATGAACATTAAATTTTCATAAAGTGATTTTTAAAAGATTAATTTTTTTTATTATCAACGAGATAATTAATCTCATATTGAAGAACAATAATTTTTATAATTTAATTTTTGTTCTTGATGAGATGGAATAAATATTTCATTATTTGGATGATGATTTGTATATTTGATTTCGATGATTCCATGAACTGGATAAAAATGCTAGCATCTATCATTATAAATCCAATGACATTTAAGCATTGTCACATAATTCTAACATAGATAACACAACTCAATTATTTCATATAGAATACCTTAAAATCCAACATCACTTTTTCTATGATGTAATAAATTCATGAAAACACCATAATTAAATTTTATTTATATTCTATATTCACATGTATGAAATATATAACCATTCATCACATATGGATTGTAATATTTTACAAAATTGGATGGTGGGTTACTAAATGCACATCATCAACTATCAATTTCTTCTATATATTGAGATAATAGAAAATTGAGAAACTATTACACTTATAACAAATAATAAATTGATATCATGTATTCAACCATAAAAAATTTACTTTACCAGGTGCTAAAACCATTAGGAAATATTATCGTATAAATGTTGTTCAATAAAAATGGGTGTAATGTTAGGGAATTGTTTTTTTATGTTTATCATATAAACATGAAATGAAATAATAACAATTTTCTTCAAAAAAATATAATGAATAGAGGATGGTAGAACTCATTGTTAAAATCAGTCCATTTCTCCACAATTAAGAAAAATATATGTATAATCTATGTGATGTTGATCATCATAAATCCATAATTCTTGAACTCCACTAAAATAATGTTCAAATGAATTTAAAAAATGATAATTCATACTAAATTCCGTTGTTAATATTTCCTTCATTATGACCCATATGGTAATTTTTTAAAAGATATTCAAAGTAAAAATAACGAGTGCTGAAAAAATAAAATTTCACTAGGAAATATTCTTTTGTAATAAACCATTCTACTAATTCATTTTTACACATCAATTTCAACATGCATCTCTTGTATTGGTATATCACTAAAAAATTACTATTCTAACACAATTTTTTTAGGTGAAAATTTTAATATTAATTGTTCCATTGAGTTAATTAAATTTTTAAGAATGTTTTTTACCAACATACATGAAATTAAAAAAACAAATTCTATAGCCTACATACTGCATCATAGTATTTTTTTCGTCATAAAAAAGTCATAGAATAAATATTATATTTCTAATAGTGAATCTAAGATAAAATAATTAATGAAACCTTTATATTCAATCATCATATGTATTTCAATTATAACATGAAAATTATGACTTTATAATCCAATAATATGACTATCTTGAACAAAACTAGCCATATAGGTAGAATAACCATCCGGTAACTACATATATACAATCTAATGGAATAATAACAACAATAATTTCCTTAGAAATTATATATTCTAGTTTTGGATTCATTAAATATTATGATCTATAATTTTCAAATAACTCATGTGTAACATCACAGGTAAATAAATAATATTAAATTCTAATGTTTATCAATATTTTTGGATAAAATGTTAATATTACTTTAAAGTGAATTCTATGCTCAATGGCGTAACCAATACGCAACAACGATTTTCTTTGAAATCTTATATTGCACACTAATATAATAATATTATTTTAAATAGTTAATGCCTAGCCGTTGTAATGACAAGAATGAATAGAACTAACTAAAAAATTATTACATATGTTTGTTAAATATTTTTACATTTATCCAATAAATTTTAGAGGCTTAAAATGAAAATGAATCCACATTTAAGAATAAATACTCTAATATTTTTAAAAGATTGTTTTACCGCCTTTTGATGGTAAACCTTTTTAAAATATTAATTTTGACAATTTTATAAGCTCTATTTGTCAAAATAATATTATTATTTGTAATTGGGACATTTAAATCTAATTTGGATAAAGTTTTGGTATATTTCTGACAAATGTTCATTTTTTTAATGAATAGTGAAAAATATTGCATTTTTCTTCAAAACTGCTTTTTAATATAATTTAATTGTATAGATATATTACTTTTTTTAATTGTTTTAATATTTAATTTGAATATATTTTTACCATTTAATTCAATTTTGGTCATTATAATTAATTTCACTTTGAAAATGGACATAAACAAGTGTTAAACTTTTGATAGATATTGTTTCTTAAAAACAGGCTATTTGTTTTGACAGCGGGAATTAACTATATAATTTATTAATGAAAATTCTATGTTTTCAATTTGTTAAAATAGACATAATTTCTTAATTTGGAATATCAAATATATCTTTGGGTTAATTTTTGTTATTTTTATGAAAATGTCTTTTTTTTAATGAATAGTGAAAAATAATGTTTTTTAATTCAAAACTGCCTTTTCATCTGATTTATTTATATATTTAGATTATGATTTTAATTTTTCTTAAAGTATAATTGATTTATGTTTTTACCACTTTATACAATTTTGTTCATTGGAAGTAATTTCACTTTTCAATTGGATGTAAAAACAAGTCAATCTTTTGATAAATTTTACTTCTTAAAAACCCGTCTTTTGTTTTGACAATGGGATTTACTTTTAAATTAATTACTACAATTTCCGTGTTTTGAATTTGATATAATTATTTCCTTATTTGGAATCATAATTTCCAAATTATGTAATTAATACTCTTTTGTTTTTGGACATTATGAATAGTAACAACGGTAATTATCTTTAATTATCGTGATTAATTAGTAATCGGGTAGTTAAGGGTAATAAAATAATATCATAATAATAACAAATGACCCCAAAATGTGTCCTAATGCTACTGGTTTTGTCATGGCCGACCATGGGATTCCTTGTGCCAAACTTGGGGACCCCATGGAAGCACTTTTGGGGTGGTAGTGACACTTTTTAATTTTATGTTTTTAAAAGGAAAGTACAAGCAAAGTATGTATCACCCAAGTAAAAAAAAATTAGTTTTGGCTGTGTAAATTATCTATTAGACTATAAATAATAATTGGAAAGATAAAACGATTTACTACATCATAGTATTTTGTTTTATAATTTTTAGACATTAAATAAATTAAATTATTTATGACATCATGATGATGCAGCGATTATCTCATTAATGATTGATTTAAATAAAATAAGAAGATAATGTAAAATCTAAGACTTAATCATTTCAAAGACCTATTGGATGAGTATATTTATAACCCTTATCACCTTATCCTAGAAATATATCAATGTGGGACCTTTAGAATCCGAAAATCATTTTAAAATAAAGTAATATTTCTTGACTTTCCAAGAGTGCCCCTTCTCTCCTCTTATAAAAGGCCCCAACCTCTACCTCCTTACCCACAACTCTCAAGCCATTGGATCAGAAAAAAACTACCCATTTCATCTCTCCACATCTCTCTCTTCATCATTTAAGCCTCAAATTAGGCAGAAATCTCTTCAGAAAACCCTTTTGGTTTAAATTAAAGGGAGTTACCCGATTTAAAGGCAATGTCTTCTCTTATATTTTTTTGTTTTATTTTCCTTCTCCAACCCCCTAAACTCTTTTTATTCCTTTGTTTTGTAAAAAAACCAGTATATTAAATATACTAGGATTTTGTTATAATAATTATTTGAGATAAACTTACACACACATCCGTCTAATGGTAAAAGAACATACTGTTTCTGTGGATGGCGAATTACTACCTCACGAAATGATGATTGTTCAATATTCTTTTAACACCTTTAAAGGTGGAAATTTTGATGTCACTATACTTTATATATGATATATATAGTATTTATGTTTTCTATATTCTTCTGTATTTTATATTTAAAACATACCTTTATTCATTTCATGTTGTGCAAATGCGATAATTTCATATGAGGAAGTGTGGACTACCGCCCCCTCAAGTGATGTGACTCATTCATGCAAAACATGGAATGTATAAAGAATGAAATTAATGAAATTATGTGAACTATATAACATATATATTATACAGGAATTATAATATATATATCTCTCAATTTATTTTAATTCCATTAATATGACAAAGAAATGAATGTAGCGTTCATGCGTACGTACGGACTACCGTCTCCATGAACGGTGAATTTAATTTATTTTTATCTCCAAATGTTATGTAATAGTATAAAATGAATATTTACTGGATATAAGTTATATTTAAATAATTAATACTATTTTTTAGATGATGTACTTATAACTACAGGGATGATTCTTTTCAAACAAGTTCATTTTTTACTCATGTACCAAACATCGACCAAAACATTTGATATGAACTCACATAATTAACTAATTATTATAAAATTATAATATGTGATATGAATTTAATAATAAACATTAAAGTATGTCCTTAAGAAATTATAAATTGACAAAAGTTTATTATTTAGGAATATAAAGAAACGAACAAGACAAGTCCGACTTTAGGTAAGGGATCCGACCTCTCTGTTTCTTTTTAAGTACCCTATTTTATGTCTTTTCATTTATGTTCCATGTTCTTATGTTGGAGGATGTTCTTTTATATTAACCATACTGTAATTTTTATTTTCATATTATGAGATACCCCATCCTACTCTCATTAATTCATTTTTTTAGAATTTTTAAGTGGCGCCGTTAGGCTACCGAATTTTTGTAAGGGATCCACCTCTCTCTTTCTTTTTAAGCACTCTTTTTATGTAACTTACTTTAATATCCTCTTTCTTATGTTGGGGGATGTTATTTTATATTCCAATTACTGTAAATTTTATGTTAATATAACGAGAGACCCTATTTGATTTCATCAATACATTTTTGGATGTTTTATGAGGCGCCGTTAGGCTGCCGAATTTTCATAAGGGGATTTTCATCTCACTTTTTATTCTCATGAGATTCATGCTACATTGTCCACTATTTCCTTTGGTGAGGTATATTTAATGCCCATTATTTTACTATTTTTATAATATACTTTCATTTATGGTTATTTAAATCTTCATTGTATGACCCTTCTTTCATGGGGTGAACATTTCCAAAGTTTCCCAAATCGGTAAGGGAACCTTTCACACCCCACTTTCAAAATGACTTATTTTTTATGTCTTTAAATTTACATATTTTTATGTGGGGATATGTTCTTATATATCCTTATTGATGTAAATCTTATATTCCAGTGATGAGATACCATTTTATCGCTCATCAACTAATTTTATGAATTTTAAAGTGACGTTGTTAGGCTGTCGAATTTTACCAAGGGAACTCCTTAACCCAATTTCGATTTCATTGGGTTCAACTTGTAGTTATTGAATATGTCACCCTATGAATATGTGTGAATGACCTCTAGTTATTTTACACTTAATATACACTTATATTTTGTGTATTTATACTTGTCACACATAATTATGAGATTGATTTATCCTTAATTTAAGGATACCTTCTTTATAATGGATTTGATCTCATTTTACATTTCTATTGAGACTTCATTGTTTTTATGAACCAATTCAGTCTTATATGGTGTGTATACTATGCTTCGTAATATTACATCATGAATCCCTTTATTCTCATGATATTATAATTTTCTGATTAAATTTTATTCCTCAATTATTTGTATTCAAGTGTCTCTAATTTTGATAAAATTCTTTAACTAAAATATCGTTTTAAATGTTTTAATAATTTATTATTATAAATATTTCTCATTAATATCCATGTTTTTAAAATGGTTTTAAGGATTTATTTATATGGATATTAATGGTATAAAATGTTAAAATCTTCAAAGTGGTATGGTACACTTTGATTCAAAAATATCTTTATTAAATGTTTTAAATGGTTTTGAAAATGGCATTTAGAATGGATTCATTATTTCAATATCTTAAAATGTTATATTGTTATTTCAATGTGGGAATGTTATCTTTCCATTATGCTTAAGTTATGTGCTATGATTATGTTATGGTTCTTGGGCATTTTTTATGAAGATGGGTGGTTCTGTGATAAACTAAGGGTGGGTGAGCCCGATATAGATCTCCAATGCATTGGGTAACGCGAAGGAGTTACACGTTAAGGTTTCTCTGAAGAGATTTAGGGAATATACTTTGATGGTTATTCCAAACATAACCATGAGGGTTACTCCGTACGTAATAATTTTATGAATGCCTCATGTTACCTTTATTCCTTATGATTTCTATGAGTTATTTGTAAATATTATGATTTCATGAGGTATGTTAAAGTGCTTATGTTTTATGAGTAAAGTATGATTTCATTGATTCTTATGTATACATGGACTGATGTTTTCTTTCGGTATCGTTATAACCCTTACTAATATTTTTATGCTCATCCCAAGTTTTTGAAATGTTTTCCATAGGACTTAAAGTGGAATATGGTCAAGTATGGGATCAAGGAAATGTCATGATGTCTAAAACATGGAACTAGACATGAATCTTTTGTTCGAGAGTTTATATTTTGTGAAAAAAATGGAAACTGAGTAGATGTTTCTACCTTGTAATCTTTGATATGTAATAGTTATGTCCTAATTCTCTAAAACTCTAAACCTGAAAAGATCCTCAATGTGAATTATTCATTTAATTCAAAAATATCTAATGTACTAAGGTCAGGTCCTTATAGTTGGCATTAGAGGTTGGTTTAGATAGCTTTAGAGTTTAGGGTATTCTCTAAGCATAAGTGACATTACCATAATGGTTAGGATTTCAGAAAAAGTCATAGTTTTAGATAAATTGAATGAGTAAGTATATCTTAGTGTTTATCTTCCTCATTTGTAAATGATAATTTTGTTGATATACTCACACTGACCTTTTTGGTTTTAAAAAATGAATGGATCTAACAGGCACCAAAGTGACAATGGGTTTGAAGGAAACTATGGTGGTTCTCTGATTAAGAGACTGGATGAAATTGGAGATTCAATGAGAAATATCATGGTTATTATAAACCAACTATCAGGAGTCATGATCAACCGCTTGAACCTCGATGAGTTATCTAATGCATCATGTACGAGAGAACCAACTCGATGTGGAAGTTCAGGTAATAATTTTTAAGGCAACCATTAGGGTTTATATGATCCTTACTTTTGAGGTAATTATGGGTTACTATATGTTTTCATGGAATATGAACGACATGAGATAAACTTGAGGTTAAATTATATTATGGTTATTTTTGAAGATTTTATCGCTTTTGGGGGAATGTTATATGAATTATGTAGTTTTGGAAAAAGGACAACACGTAGACTGTATGACAACCTGTCGCATCAGAAGAAGCTGTAGGAATCGAACCCACAACCACAGTGCAACGAGTATTTATCGCCTACCACTAGACTACGTGAAGTCCCTAGTTAGTTTGATTAATTATTTTTTATTTAAATGATATTATGAATCTATAAGAAGTTTATTTTGGGTTATCAATGGAAATTATTAACCTATAATGGAGGATATGTGATTAGGTTAATTTCTTTTCAGAAGGAGACATTAAGAGTAACTGATGTAATTTGAGATAAATTTTAAGATTTACCTTGGAAGACTATGTGATTAAACCTTTCATAGATTTTAGTTTCAATCTTTGTTTTGATTACTTTGAATAATTTTATGGATAAATGTTTATTGAATGGTCTTTAGTGAACTTTGGGTATTGTTTGAAAATTTTTGGATATTAGGAATACTTTTCTTTTTATACTGGATTATTTTTTTGGGTATTATCTGATCTCATAATAACAATATTGGTTTTGGTTTTGGTCTAAATACATGGGGAGTATATAGTTTTTTTTGGATTAGGTGATTCTCTAGAAGTTGATTATAGTGCTCTTAATGTGAACAAGTTATCCTAAATACTCATCCTTTGGAGAAAATATGAGTTTGTGTAAGAAATATTGCAAAAGTTGAAGGTCAACATGACACGTAAGTATGTTTCATTATGATTTATTTAAGCACAAAAATAAATTCCTCAATGAAAAGTAACTTAAAACAAAAATGTTGTCTATTAAATTTTCCTACTGGGGAATCGAATACCGTTTAACTCATCACGAGTTTGTGATTTTCTTGTGGTTAACTTTCTCCTAGACATGATTACTATCACTCTCCATCAGAACATGACCCCTTATTTTATCCTCCATATCAATATTTTCCTACTTGAAATCCTAGTATGGGATAACTCGAGTGACCTTTGTACTTCTCTCCCTTCCTTTTAAAGTGATAGTTTTACTGACTCTTGTTCCGATGTGGAACTTTTAATGAAGATTCCAAGCCCAATTTTGAAATTGCGAGGACACAATTCCCAATAGGGGGAAGGATGTAACATCCCAGGTAAATTAATAATATTACATTATAATGTTTATCAATATTTGTGGATAAAATTTTAATATTTCTTTAATGGTAATGCTATGCTCAATAGCGTACCCAATACGCAACAATGATTTTCTTTGAAATCTTATGTTGCACACTAATATAATAATATTATTTTAAATAGTTAATGCCTAGCCATTGTAATGGTGGGAATGAACAGAACTGACTAAAAATGATTACACATGTTTTTTAAATATTTTTACATTTATCTAATAAATGTTAGAGGCTTAAAATGCAAATGAATCCAATTTTAATAATAAATACTCTAATATTTTTAAAAGATTGTTTTACCACCTTTTGATGGCGAACCTTTTTAAAATCTAAATTTTGACAATTTTATAATCTCTATTTATCAAAATAAATTTATTCTTTAGAATTGGGATATTTAAATCTACTTTGTATAAGGTTTTGGTATATTTCTGACAAATGTTCATTTTTTTAATAAATAGTGAAAAATACTGCATTTTTCTTCAAAACTGCTTTTTCATCTAATTTAATTGTATGGATATATTATGTTTTTCAATTGTTTTAATGTGTAATTAGAATATTTTTTTTACCATTTAATTCAATTTTGGTCATTATAATTAATTTCACTTTGAAAATTGACATAAACAAGTGTCAATCTTTTGATAGATATCATTTCTTAAAAACACGGTATTTGTTTTGACAACGGGAATTAAATATATAATTTATTAATGAAACTTCTATGTTTTGAATTTGGTAAAATTGAAATCATTTCTTAATTTGGAATATAAAATATATCTTAGGGTTAATTTTTGGTATTTTTCGGATAATTTCTTTTTTAATGAATAGTGAAAAATACATTTTTTTAATTCAAAACTTCCTTTTCATCCAATTTATTTATATATTTAGATTTCCATTTTAATTATATTTAAAGTATAATTGAATTATTTTTTATCACTTAATACAATGTTGCTCATTGGAAGTAATTTCACTTTTCAATTGGATGTAAAAACAAGTCAATCTTTTGATAAATTTTACTTCTTAAAAACCCTTCTTTTGTTTTGACAATGAGATTTACTTTTAAATTAATTAATACAATTTCTATGTTTTGAATTTGATAAAATGGATTCCATATTTGGAATCAGAAGTTCCAAATTATTTAATTAATACTCTTTTGCATTTGTACATTATGAATAGTAACGACGGTAATTATATTTAATTATCGTGATCAATTAGTAATCGGGAAGTTAAGAGTAATAAAATAATATCATAATAATAAAAAAAGACCCCAACATGTGTCCTAATGCTACTGGTTGTGTCATGTCCGACCATGGGATGCCTTGTGCAAAAATTTGGGACCCCATGGAATCACTTTGGGGGTGATAGTGACACTTTTTAATTTTATGTTTTTAAAAGAAAATTATAACCAATGTATGTATCACCCAAGTAAAACAATTTTATTTTTGTCTGTGTAAATTATCTATTGGACTATAAATAGTCATTGGAAATATAAAAATATTTCCTACCTCATAGTAGTTTTTTTATAATTTTTAGACATTAAATAAATTAAATTATTTATGACATCATGATGATGTAGCGATTATCTCATTAAGGAACGATTTATATACAATGGAAAGATAATGTAAACTCTAAGAATTACACTTGTAAAAGACCTATTGGATGAGTATATTTCGAACCATTATCACCTTATCCTCGAAATATATCAATTTGGGACCTTTAAAATCTGAAAATCATTTTAAACTAAAGTAACGTTTCTTGACATTCCAAGAGTGCCCCTCCTCCCCTCTTATATAAGGCCCCCAACTCTACCTCCTTACCCACACCTCTCAAGCATTTGGCTTAGCCAAACTCTGCCCATTTAATCTATCCACATCCCTCTCTTCATCATTGAAGCCTCAGCATAGGCATAAAGCTCTTCAAGAAACCCTTTTGGTTCAAACCAAAGGGAGTTACCTGATTTAAAGGTAATGTCTTCTCTTATGTTTTTTTTGTTTTATTTTGCTTCTCCAACCCCCTAAACTCTTTTTATTACTTTATTTTGTAACAACAACAGTATATTAAATATACTAGTATGTTTTTATAATAATTATTCGAGCTACACTTACACACACATCCGTCTAATGGTTAAAGAACATACTGTTTTTGTGGATGGCGAATTACTGCCTCACGAAACGATGATTGTTCAATATTCTTTTAGCACCTTTATAGGAGGCCATTATAATTTAACTGTATTGTATATATGATATATATGGTATTTATGTTTTCTATATGCTTATGTATTTTATATTTAAAACATACCATTATTTTTTCATGTTGTGCAAATGCGATAATTTCATATGAGGAAGTGTGGACTACCACCCACTCAAGTGATGTGACTCGTTCATAAAATACATGGAATGTATAAATAATGAAATTAATGAACTTATTTGACCTATATAACATATATATTATACTGGAATTATAATAAATATATATATCTCAATTAATTTTAATTCCATTAATATGACAATGAAATGAATGTAGCGTTCATGCGTATATACGGCCTACCGTCTCCATGAACAGCGTATTTCATTTCTTTTTATCACCAAATGTTATGGAATAGTATAAAATGAATATGTACTGAATATATATGATATTTAAATCATTAATACTATTCTTTAGATGATGTACTTATAACTACATGGATGATTCTTTTCAAACAAGTTCATTTCCGACTCATGTACCAAACATCGAAAAACACATTTGATATGAACTCACATAATTAACTAATTCTTATAAAATTATAATATGTGATATGAATTGAATAATAAAATTTAGAGGCGGTCCTTAAAAAATTATAAATTGACAAAAAAATTTATTCAGGAATATAATGAAACGAACAAGACAAGTCAGACTTGAGGTAAGGGATCTGACCTCTCTCTTTCTTTTCAAGTAACCTCTTTTATGTCATTTCATTTATGCTCCATGTTCTTATGTTGGAGGATGTTATTTTATATTAAACATACTGAAATTTTTATTTTCATATTATGAGATACCCCCTCTTACTCTCATCAATTCATTTTTTAGAATTTTTATGTGGCGCTGTTAGGCTGCTGAATTTTCGTAAGGGATCCCACCTCTCTCTTTATTTTTAAGTACTCTTATTTATGTAACTTACTTTAAGCTCCTCTTTATTATGTTTGGGGATTTTATTTTATATTACTCTTTCTGTAAAGTTTATGTTAATATGTTTAGAGACCCTATTTTATCTCATCAATACATTTTTTGAAGTTTTATGAGGTGTCGTTAGGCTGCCGAATTTTCATAAGGGGATTTTCATCTCACTTTTTATTCTCATTAGATTCATGCAACATTGGCCACTATTTCCTTTGGTGAGGTATATGTACTGCCCATTATTTTACTATTTTTATAATATACTCTCATTTATGGGTATTTAAATCTTCATTTTATGAACCTTCTTTCATGGGGTGTACTTTTCAAAAGTTGCCCAAATCGGTAATGGAACCTTTCACACTCTTTCTAAAAAACTTATTTATTATGTCTTTTAATTTGAATCTTTTTATGTTTGGATGTGTTCTTCTATATTGTTATTGATGTAAATTTTATGTATAAGTGATGAGATACCATTTTCTCTCTCATCAACTAATTTTATGAATTTTTAAGTGACGTTGTTAGGATGTCTAATTTTACCAAGGGAACTTCTTAACCTAATTTCGATTTCATTGGTTTCAACTTGTAGTTATTGAATATGTCACCCTATGAATATGTGTGAATGACCTA
Source organism: Viscum album (assembly GCA_963277665.1). Taxonomy (NCBI): domain Eukaryota; kingdom Viridiplantae; phylum Streptophyta; class Magnoliopsida; order Santalales; family Viscaceae; genus Viscum; species Viscum album. The sequence goes on from OY728143.1 coordinate 2,135,224,188, forward strand.
AGGTTGTTTTAAACTTAATATACACTTATATTGGGTGTATTTATACTTTTCACACATAATTATGAGATTGATTTATCCTTAAATTAAGGATACCTTCTTTATAAGGGATTTCATCTCATTTTAAATTTCTATTGAGACTTCATTGCTGTTATGCACCAATTCACTCTTATATGGTGTGTATACTGTCCTTTGGAATATTCTATCATGAATCCATTTATTCTGATGATATTATAATGTTCTAATTAAATTTTATTCCTCAATTATTTCTATTCAAGTGTCTCTCCTTTTGTTAAAACTCTTTAACTAAAATATCATTTTAAATGTTTTAATGATTTATTATTATAAATATTTCTTATTTATATCCATGTTTCCAAAATGGTTTTAAGTATTTATTTATATTGATATTAATGGTTTAAAATGTTAAAATCTTGAAAGTGGTATGGGACACTTTGATTCCAAAATAACTTTATTAAATGTTTTAAATGGTTTTGAAAATGGAATTTAGAATGGATTCATTATTTCAATATCTTAAAATGTTATAATGTTATTGCAATGTGGGAATGTTATATTTTCTTTATGCTTATGTTATGTGCTATGATTATTTTATGGTCCTTTGGAATTGTTTATGAAGATGGGTGGTTCCGTGATACACTAAGGGCAGGTGAGCCCGATATAGATCTCCAATGCATTGGGTCACGCGAAGGAGTTACACGTTAAAGTTTCTCTGAAGAGATTTAGGGAATATACTTTGATGGGTATTCCAAACGTAACCATGAGGGTTACTCTCTACTTAAGAATGTTATGAATGCCTCAAGTTACCTTTATGTCTTATGATTTCTATGAGTTATTCGTAAATATTATGATTTCATGAGGTATGTTAAAGTGCTTATGACATATGAGTAAAGTATGATTTCATTTATTCTTACGTATACATAGACTGATGTTTTCTTTCCGTATTGTTATAACCCTTTCTAAGATTTCTATGCTCATCCCATGTTTTTGAAATGTTTTCCACAGGACTTATAGTGGAATACGGTCAAGGATGGGATGAAGGAAATGTCATGATGTATAAAACATGGAACTAGACAAGAATATTTTGTTCAAGAGTTTATATTTTGTGAAAAAAAATGAAAACTGAGTAGATGTGTCTACCTTGTAATCTTTGAGATGTAATAGTTATGTCATAATTATCTAAAACTCTAAACCTGAAAAGATCCTCAATGTGAATTATTCATTTAATTCAAGAATATGTAATGTACTAAGTCCGGGTCCTTATATCATCTTTTGGACACCTAAAAATTTGGGAAAGATCTAATAGTTCATTTACATTATCTTTAATGTTACCAAGTGATTCCAAAAAAAATATAAAATATTTTATCAAAATATTACTTTTTAAAATTCATGACATCAAACATGAAACATACCCTATAATTAGACTAATATGGAATATCCCAAAAATATTTCATTTTATCCAATTTCACTCTTTCCCACGCCTTATGTTTGTTGTTTCTTAATAGCCATTCCATAGGTAAAAGTAATTCATAGGGAGAGAGTAGGTTTTAAATCAATACCTTGGTTTATTTCAAGAGGCCAATCCCGTTCAATTTTAAATTTTGTAAAACTACTTATGTTCCTTATGAATGGTAGGTCAGTGGGAACAAATATTTGATGACAGTTAAAAAACGAGGCTTTCATCCGTTAATGAGCATAAATGTTTTTTTTGCACATATATTACATATATAATATTAGATCATTTTTACTCCATCCAGATAACATTTCATTCATTGGGAAGTCACTAATAATCCACATTAATACATATTTTATTAGGAAATGTCCTTTCTAAACAACATAATATGTACTTATACCATTACTCTACATTAAATTTAACTCATAAATTAATGGCTTCAAACAAACATCAACATTCTTTATAGGATTTCTTAAAACTAGTAATTTCAAAATGATAAATGGTCCATTCATTGAAAACCAAAGAGTTTAAGTTTTATAGAGTTATAAATATTAGGAAACAAGAATATTGATTATTGTAAGAACCAAATTGATAGAATCTATCAGTAGAAATACAAAATCACATATTATAGGATTTTAAAGAAAATTATTGAATCATAAAATCAAAATAACTAAATGAATAACTATAATAAGGATGATTTACAATTTTAACTATCAAAATATTGAAATTGTTCTATGAAATATAAGATTATTTTTTTGAGATATAAATAATTGATGCATAGTGGGTGTAAGTAGGAAAGGCATCAAAAATTTAAAGGCAACCAATACAGACTTCCCTTGTTGTGACTCTCTGAACCACAAGTATCTAAGTGTTATAAAACTAACTGGTGACACAGTTTCATTATAATAGATGATCTAGAGGATTTAAAATTCATGAATCTTTAGATAAATAACACTCAAATTATGGACCACCCTCTTTATGTTATCAAAATTTGTAGATAGCACATTTCCCTTTTAAGTATATTTTATTAAATGAATAATAATTTTTGATCAAAATATATAATTGACATTAAATTATCTTATTTAATATCCATATATGTTTTAACATCTTCATATTTTTTATCTTGTATCCAATATATAAAGAATCCTCATCAAAAATCAGAAACTCATAAAATCATGATAGTTCTAACTTAACTGTTGAATAATACTTATATGTTTCTGTTTATTGATAGTTTTCTCCATAAACAGTATGTACTAATGTTTTAAACACTAATATATCTGAAAAAAATATTAGTATGTTATCTTAAACTGTGATGACCATGTTGATACCAAAAAACATAATCTATAAAAAACAATATCATTATAGATGAAGTTTAATTTTTTATATGTTCTAGGTCTACTAGTATCTCATTTCTTAATCAGACACATAATTTTACCTACTAAAAACAAAATTCTTTTTTTTAATGATGAAAATGTTAAAAACGATTCGACACCCTCAATATATATATGATTTAAACAATAACTATTTAATTTTTTGTTAATATTTATGCAATAATAATACTTTATTAAAAAATTATATATAATTAATTGTTCAAAATATTTCTAAAAAATTAAAATATATATAATTATTATGATTAATCTGATAGAAGGGATGATCCAATAAATTTAAAAAATTATAAAATTATAATGATATTTTAACTATAACCAAATAATGATAATTTTTACTAACTACCAAAAGTTCATAATTATTGGTAAATATGACCAATTAACAATAAGTATTAGTAATTGTTGAAAAATATTAATAATGATTGATTATTAAAAGAAAATCTTAATAGTTATTTGTTATTAATAATAATTATATGTAGGTTTCAGGAACAACAGAAGAGTCCTCTACTACTATAACCAACATTTAACTTTAGTCATAAATTAAGGGTAATTATTTCTTAACATTGTTGAAACATTGTATCTAATGAAACAAATAGATTAATAGAAAACATGAATACACTAGAATTACAGGGAGTGCTTATTTACATATAATTGAAAATTGAATTTTGAGAGTATATAAAATTAGTTAAACTAGTAATTATGGTTTCATTGATGTTATAATGGAATATAATTTATTGCACCACTGGTGAAATGTATTATTCATGTGATAATCTCAATTGTAGTTAATCATACGTGAACCAAAATCTATGATCATTGTTGAAGAATCAATATGTTCTACTAAGAATGATCCTGATATATTATTTATGGTTGGTTGTGGTAGTATTCTTCATGAAGGATGAACTGAACTTTATTTTATCTTAATGTATGAAGAGAGGATAAAGACACAGCTAACTATGTGGATTGGATCAATCTCTCTTAATCAAGTGTTTATAGAAAAATTGATTTATTAAAGGGCCATAATTATATATTTATATTTATAGGTTAGGGTTGGAAAATTTCACACACCCCTATAACCATCACTAATATTCTTAGTTAACCCCATATAAATTAATAATATATTTTTTATTATTAATCACATAATATGTGAAATAAAATAAGAAAATTAATAAATATTATTTATTTATAATCGGACCATTAAGCATGGTAGTCTTCCCCACATCGATATTTATCTTTTATTTAATAATTAATAAATAATTAAATAAATATTACTACATTATTCTATAAAAAACATAATAAATTATTATCATTTTGGAAACAAGAAAAAAATATTTATTTTTATTTAACTCTATTATTCAATCAAATAAAATTTTAGTAAATTATTCTACCACCAAACCTAATTAAATATTATTTATTGTATCTTTTTAAATTCAACACATTATTTTTATTTAAAATTCTGATCCACCCAATTTGTGACCTCTATATCTCTGTCAGTTTTATTAGGCATAACAATCTAAATTCAAAGTATTAAATCTAGTAACACTCCATGTAATCAATAGAGACAGAAGTTAACATCATATTAGCATCAACCTCCAATAAACTTTAACCATGTAATATAATCTTTTTATACAAATATCTAAAATCTAGTAGGTTTAATGTTAGTTCCATCAACATATTTTCTCGATGTCTCATTCCTTGAATTTTTTGATATTAACACATCCATATAACTACATGGACATGGATTTATTCAGGTAGTTCTACTCCAAGCAAAGGGCCTAAGATATTGACTTTCATCATGAGCCAAAAGTGATATATACTTTACCGCATTAATTATTAATTCAATATCATTCTTGACACACCCAATAAGCTGGAATGTTATTATTCATGAAATATTGAATGCATATTTTTGTTTTATTTATAATGTTTATACTTTAGAATATATATATATTTATTATCAAAAATAATCATTGGGTATTAATATATTTAATTATAAATTATGAAAAAACATAATTAAAGGATTGTGAGATACATATTTTATATTATTTAATTATTTTGTGTATTCTTATGTTTATATTTTGTAAGAGGAATTGAAATGGGGGTGTTGGTAAAAAAAATCTATACAATGGTCCAGCCATCAACTTATAGGGAATTTGACACATAGCATTCCAAATAAAGGGCCTTCTAGAAAAACTAGCCCCCATATAGAGCCCACCCATAATAGAAGGGAAGAGGAACATAAGAGCAAGAATCCTACCAAACAACGAGGAATGTGTGAAAACAATTATGGGAGTATGTTTTTAATAGAACATGGTGTTATATAAAAGCATATGGGGTCCTTTTCCCACATTGGATTTGATATATAAGTTAAAGGGGAGGTTTACCTATTAAGATGAGAGAATCTGCTAGATATTTTGATGAAATATGTGACAAGGACATGAGAACTATGCACTTATTAAAAGGAACAAATTTCACATCTATCAGACCTCATCCTCATTAGAAACACCACCCTCACAACCTGACTTACCAACATCTTCCATTGTATCATAGAATCGCACTTCCAATAATTAGAAAACAACATTCAAGCCACCCAAGAGGCTCATAATTTATCCAAGGGCCACTAATGATCCCTAAAACAACTATTAAACACCTCTAAAGGTTGAAGAGACCACCATGAGTACATATACAAATGAATAAGATCATTAAATGGATAATAAATATGGTCATTATTCCAATTATAATTATTAATACCACTAGTATGTTGGCTTCACTGTTGCAGCATAGTTGAGAAGATGAATGTTAAAAAAATGTGCAGTTTTACCATGGATTCAACAACTATGATGTTAACTCTAATATCAAAAATATGAGAAGAAGATACAATTAACATTATTAATAGTGTTTCATCATGGCATATTATATCTAAATTGAATTGATAATGTAACTAACATAAGACTACAATATGAAATGGAGTGTTCCAAAATTGAATTAGTAAGGGTTTTAAGCATGGGTGGGTTCGGTTCTATGTTGAAAATCATACACTATATCCTTTTTTTGTCCATTTATGAAGATGAATACATGTGATGAGGATTCATCACTGATAAAATGGTCACATTATGATAATTATATAGCCGTGACATGTTTTTCTACAATTGAAAAGGCCAATATGGTTGGGTGGGTTATTCTATAGATTCTAAAACCTGATTATTTCATGCCTTCGATGTATTGTAGCTGAGGTTTGAGGTGAAAAACATAAAATAGAAATGCAGTAGGACCCTAACCTAAAATAATGTAGTATAATTACACCCTTAAAATATGATAGACCTACATAGATAAAATTGGAGATTGGCTTAAGTGGAGATAATAAATGATACATTGGGGATATTTGGATTTAAAATTTAAAAGGATAGTGGGATAATTATCTCCAGATAATAAACTAGAATGTGGATATGGTGTATAGGACATTTTTTATCTCCAACAATGTATTCGGAAACAAGATGAACTTCATGTGTTATTTGAGGGTTCTACTATTGTATTCTTTTTTCTCCTTTATTTCTCATGTCCCCTCGTGACTTCAATTAGGGGGTAAATTATCCTATACCATGTGATTTGAGGAAAAGTAATCATTCATATTTTATGAATATTTTAATGTGATTTATATCTATAATGTTTTGAGTATTATAAATAATTTTCATCTAAGAAAATAAGCACATTCACATGCATAACAAATATTGTGAAAAGAGCGTAATCTAATTTAAAATATATATCATCTAGTTTCCCCTCTTAGGGAACAAAAAAATTCCATACATGAAGATAAATTTTTTAGATATGGATTAGCATACCAACCAATGAATTAAAAAATTATACAAGAGGGTAATGGGGAATTTATAAAGTAGATATATATTACTATGAGAGAATTCATTCTATAGTTAAAATTTTATAGAATATAAATTAAATCACATCCCATTTCTAACTAACTACATGGAAATGAAATAACATTTTCATTTTATGTTCTCCATCATCCAAGAAACTGAACCAATAAATAACATATTATCTTGTTTTGTTTAATTTTTCCCTAAAATTCTTAAAATGTTCCTACAATTTTTTTTCAGTGGATCAGCATTGATATCACACTAAGAGATGATTTTAATTAGCCAGTCATAGTAAATACTATAAATATTTTGATTAATATTTATAGAGGGGGTTAATGATGATCTTAGAAAATGTTAAAACCAACACCATTTATAGGGAGTAGTCATTAGTAATGAGTATATTTTAGGAATTTTCAATTTCATAATTTCTCCATTTCATCATTTTACACTTGTAATTCTTTCTATATTGTTTTGGGATCAACTTATGTTCATGAATAATCCACCATGGGAAGAAGAAATGAGACCCCATTTCAATCAAATGATAAATTATACCTTTATAAAATAGAATAATGAACATAATGAAGTTTCTAATACCAGGTATAGTAGAGAATAAGTTCAAGGGGAAGGCGAGGGATTATTATAATAAGTTGCACATGGAGCAGTGAAAGGGATCTATGGAAAGATCATAATAATAAAGTTCCTTTATTCTTTTAAATACACTAAAATACAAGGAATCATCTAAGAATCTTAGTGCCTCTGATCATAGTCCAACACATTTAGATTAATCCATTGATCATCCCAATGAATCCCCATTCTATTCAATTCTTCACCCTGCAATATGAAGACCCCAATTCCCATATTAAGAGTCTTTTGTAATAACATGATACGTTACCACTAAAAAATATCCCAAGTTATATGTCCAAATTATGTATACTTAAATTCTCATAAATTGATAGGTTCCGTGAATGGATTCATATTTACCTCCATAATCTATCAAAACCTAAGAAGATTTGGTAATAAAGTTCTTGACAAGATTCATTATGTCTTGTATATTAATGGATTTTTCAATGGAAATCCTTAATTTTGATAAATTAAATAAATAATATTTATATAGATTATGGGATAGGTCTAACTATTTTATTAGACAATTCTCGCTTCATGGAATCAAATTTTATTCTAATTCTAATGTTTTGTAAAGGATTGTTGTAGGGTAAAAGGTTAATAGTATATGTGTCATTTGGAGGATACCTTATGAGGAATTAACTATAAGAGAGCTAAAAATTGTATGTGAAAATGTCAACCAATAATTTATAATAGAAATTGGTCCATGAGAATTTAGTTAAAGGAGTTCATATAGTGGAAAAATTAGTTTTTTAACCAGATGAATGAAATGTTAAGGAAACTCGACCCAATAATGGCTAATCAATATCCCTGATGTGTGACTTCTGAAGATTCAAACTGAATATATTATAAAACAATTTATAGAATAATGGATTCCACAACATCTATAAAAAAGTACAAACATCTAGCACATATTCACGTTTTCCTTCTATGAAAATAGGGTTTTCAACCCATCATTAAGGCCCCCACCCACAATTCAAGTTAACTCTATAGAGGATACTGTAGTGAGTATCATGACCATAATTGGGGTTTCCCAGAATGAGTTTTTAGCATAACTAATTAATCAAGGTACAACAATATAGAATTAAAATATGGCTCATGAAATAAATGGGATACCATAAAAAACAATGTGATCCAATATGGAATGATTATTGAACAACTAGTGGAATGAAAAAGATGAGTTCTACTCGGTGAAACTAATGTCCCAAGACATGGAGATGAAAACCTACATCACCTTGAGAAGTGGAAAGAGAGATCTATAGTCCTGTGAAAAATCAAAATGCATTTATGAAAATGTTGGTAACAAATATAAATAATATATTAAATTACAACTAGTGGAATGATGACAACTAGTGTGAGTAAGACAGGAAAAAGAAAAAGAATATAAAGATATGTTTGAGAATCACCACTCCATCAAACACCCCCACCATTTTTAGATAGATTATAGAATAATATATTTATAAGGAATAGGTAAATGTTTATAGTCATGTTGAAAAAAATCCTCTTCAACATTACTTTCACTGAAGTGAGAGAAATAATTCATAAATATTCCATGTTTATGAAATAATTAGTGGTGAAAAAAGTAAAATATGGTATTCGAGAACCGTACAATTGATGGGAGATTTCCCATATGTGGAATCTAGGATACTACCATAGAGAACAATTATCCATGTTTTTTTTGTTCATGTTGATATATTGTTTTAAAGTTTTTGGTGGTTCTATTTGTGATTGAGGTAAAAATATAAACATTATTTCAAATGAAACATATAATGTCATTATTTTAAAAGATATGAATTGAATTCTACAAGAGAGTTTTCTGGTACTGGAATTGGATGAGGATAAGAACCCAATTATTTTGGGAAGACCGTTCATATAAATATGAATGGAATTGATTCATGTCCAAAATAAGGAATTATGTTTCGGGGTTATTGGAGAATTGGTGAAATTAAACTCCCACCTTGTGATAAAAAATTGAGATTGGGAATAAGATAAGTCACTGGATGTTGAGGAAAAATTTCCATGAGAGATTAGTTGAGTGAGATACTGTAAAACAAAATGTAGAGGATGAAAAATAGGATAATAAAGATTGAAATATTATATAAATTTTTGGAAATAGTGGGTAAATTGTTGTATAAAGAGAATTAAAATAATTGTAGAATGTTAAAGACATTACTAAAATCCATATTGATTAAAAAATATGTTCCAAAAATCATTGTATTGGGTCAATGGAGATTAAGAATTTATTCTAATGAGGATGGGTAAATATATTTTCTTAAAAATGGAGAGGTCACATCTAAATGCAAGAATCACAACTTAGACTATTTTTAGATCTCGTCCAGGTGACCTCCTAGCTACAACTAATAACTTGTTAAAAATAAGATTGTTCAAGTTGACCGATAAGAAAACAAACTTTGATGAGGAAACTCGCATTTTGTATACTTGTTGAATTTAATTTTGTCAAGACCCATTTTAAGAGTACGTCCCCTTAAGGGTATTTGAACATTTATAAGAATAACTTTCACATTATTTTTTTCTTAGTTATTTAGGTCCATGAGGATTAAAGGTTCAAGGAACCACTATAGTAAGAAATAAAAAATAAAAGTGGAGGATATATTCATGTTAAATGGGGATTATGATTTATATTTCATTGTTTACTTATACACCCATATATTTAATAAATTTCTCTTATTTTATGTTTAAAAAAATGCACTCCATATGTAGTTGTTTACATTGATTTTCTATCAATAAAACTATCTTTTTATTGGAAACCTAAGATTTCATTTTTTTAATATTCAAATTGATGGAACTGAACAAATAAAATGGTTAATTTGATTATTCAAGTGAATTATAAGAACTTAAAATCAATGAATCATGTTTTTTTATAATATTCACAAGTTTCTAAACATTACCATCTGTTATACAGTTTTTATTTTTAATAAGATCATGTTGAATGATTTGTTTTTATGATGAAGAGCAAGATATATTGTCTTTAAATTTCATAACATTATTCCCAAGTGACTTATTATCCTATACTTTAAATATTTCATGTTTTATTTCTTGAGATAACGTGGTATGTTTCCCAAACAAGTATTTGATTTTAATCTTTTCAAAACAAAGATTTCATAAATTCACATTAAAGATGAATATGTCATTTGTATTTTTATTTAATTTTTTTTGTAATATACCTATCATTAAACCTCATTTTGTGTCATAGAAACTATGAATGGAATTTTATAGGGATAAACACATTTTAATCAATTTAATCCACTCCTACCCATAATCTAAAAATTTTCACGATGAGGAATGTCTAACTGTGGGGGTAAGATGGGTTTCATGGGAAAATGGAATTGATTCTTTGAGGGAATATGTTTTTTTATATAATTGGGTTTTATAATGAAGTCTCTTGTTAATTTTCAATGTTTTTGTTGTTTATCCCTCTAGTGAAGAAAAAAATATATTTATAAATAAATAAAAATGAAATGATAAAAATGTCGGTTGAGTTATGGAGGTCAAAAACAACTATCTTTAGAAAAATTATTTTTATCATTTGGGGTTGGATGATGTTTTTAAGACTTATTCTATGAATTTTTTTTAATAATTAATAAAATTGATAAATTAAAATAATTTGAGGGGTAACACATTCATTGGACTTATTATTGTAATGTTCTTACTAGAGATTGGAAAGTGTGGGTGTTGTCAAAATTTTAAGAGGTTTAATTCATGATGTTTACATTATTTATAATTCTTATCACATATAGATTAGACTTATTATTTATCATTGAAATTTTTTCATGAATTTCAAACCATTCCATAAACCCCAGAATTATTTGATCATATGTTTGAATGTACTATTTATTATTAATAATATATTTTTATACTAAGTGAATAAATTTTATCATATTCAAATTCATGATTATGGTGGATATTCTCAAGTCATGAGAAAAACATCACATGATATAGTCACCTTGATTGAAGAGTGAAGAAAAAATGATTATGTAAATCATGATTGGTATGTTAATAATAACGAATTAAATGACTTGATGGGAATAGATAATATGACACACTGATTTTTTTTAATTTCAAGAGCATTGTGTCTAGCTAGGAATTGAAATCATTTTATTTATGTGATAACTAAAATTTATCTCACCATTTATAATTATTTTTTTCCAATAATTTTTTAATTTAAAATTTTATATAATGGGAGTTTACTTTGAAGATACATAGTTTATTTATATTCTTGAGGAAAACTATGATTTATGTGTGGTGTATTCGATAAGATATTATTTTGAATAAAATTTTTAAATAAAAATTTTCAAAATTATTATGTTAATAATTGAGAATACCAATATTTTAATTAAGACAAATAATTTTTTAATGAATTTATGTAAATAACAATAGTGAAAATTAAATAAACAATGCAATGTTACTATTTTACATTGTTTTATTAATTTGAGTATTTTTATATTTCTATTTTGTAGGAGTAATTGCAAGGGGGTGGTTGGCCAAAAAATATGGCTACTTGGATAGCCATCAACAAATTGGTAATCCAACAACATAGAAATCCAAATGAAGTGATTTCTGGCCAATCCACCCAGTAGTAAGATCCCACCCATGGCAGACGGAAAGAGAACCAAAGGTGGGAATATTTCATCAGTGTTTGGGGAAGGTGTCTAAATGATTGGAGGAGGAAGCTTTGAAAGTAATGAGGAATTATATGGTATCTTATGGTGTCCTATGGCCCCATATGATATGATATGGATGTTGGGGGAGAATGTTTCTTATTATGAAGATATAGTCTAATGTATATTTCTATGTGGGATGTGAACACGATGTAAGCACTATAGATACATAGAATGAAACTATTTTTGCACCACATGTGAATTACCCGTGTTAGACACACCACCCTCACAAAATCTATGATCTTCTCTACCCCCTACATCGAAAATACAACCTTATAATTTTGAGAAAATACAATGGAAATCATTAGGGAGCCTTAGTACCGAGGACAGATCCACTACCAAGGAATGAATCTAACATATATCACCCATATATCTTGTGGTGACCACCATGAAGTCTTAAAAACATAGAAGGGTGATTACTGTCCATTGATGAAGATCTTGATTCCCACTATAGTTTTGAAGACCATTTTAACATTGTATTTTCCCTTAAATTATAGTCCTAAGTGGATCCTAAACTAAATTATCCACTACACCATGTTTCCAACAGTGGTGTTATGGTCTCCTGTAGCCTAAAAATGAGAAGATTATATATTTGGTGTTTTAAACTATAATAAATTGTGGATAAATATAGCTAAAGATAATAGATAAATGATTTATATTAGGACCACCAATGAGATTTGGAGTGTTCCAAAATAGATATAGCTATTATTTTCAATGAGAACAATATTTCTTCTATGGTGAAAATCCGACTCAATATTCATTGTTGGTAGATTTTATAGAAGAATAAAAATTAAGATATTTATCTATTGACAAATAGGTTTCATTGTGTTCCTTTTATATCCATCCAATTTATTATTTGAAGAATAAAACCATACCATAGTGTGGGTTATTCTGTAGATTCAAAAAATTGATTCCTTTGCAATTTCAACATACTGCACATATGGATTTTGGAGAGAAGTATGAAATATAATTAAAAATCATAGAAAATAAATTATTTTAATCACTCCCTAAAAAAAGGCACAAACCATGTGGATATTATTTAATATAAGGTCAAGAGGATAAAATAAGTGATAATATATGGAGATATGAATTCAAAAATTTAAAGAATATAGTGATAATTCTATTTGGGGAGAATAAAATAAGGAGGTCTCTATGGAGAAAATTACTTTTTCCATTATCCCCAACACTAAACAAGAGGAAGAGGTTGGCCTTATACTGATGTATGATAGTTTTTTGGATGTATGTTTTTTCTATTTTATTTCCCATATCCTTACATTAATATCATTTGGTGATAAATTCCATAGTACCAAGCGATATGAATGGAATTTTTAATAGTTTAGGAGAGTGTTCATGTGATTTATTTCAATTATGAGTTTAGTATTTCCATTAATTTTACTTTAAAAACATACCCCCTTTCCTATAAATTACCAATGTTGTGAAAGGAGTGTAAATCAAATTATAATACATTAACTATTTATCCCTCTCATTCAATAACAAAAAGCATGATTCCAGGATAACTAATATTAAACAAGGTGTTCTACAATAACTTATGAATTTAAAAACGTTTATGAGATGAAAATGGGTATTTATAATGTTTATATCATGTAATGTAAGAATATGTTTTCTAAAATTAAGTTATGACAACATCTTTGTTAAATTACATCATATTTTCAACTATGTACATGGACCTAGAATTAAATTTTCGTGGTATCTTCATGATCCTATATGAAACCAAAACAATCAATCACATATTATCTTATTTACATAAAAATTAATTTACAGTTATAATATATTTATATATTGTTCTCATAGGATCACCCTTGATCTTCCAATAAAACATATTTGAAATAATTACTGATAGTGGAGAACAAAAATTGTTTCAATGATATTTACGAAGATAAATAAAGATGATCTAGGGAGGTGTCAGGATGTATCCTACTTCACGAAAAATATTTGTCACAAACTCTTTTATCAGTATATCCACGAATGTGAGTTATAATATCCTGTAAAGAAAATCATAAAGTATAGGGACCAACACAGAAGTCTATAGATATAAGCATCCAACAAAACCTTGAACTATTGATTTCCTATTAATGGGTTTCTTCTCATAACCTATTATCATATAAATATATAATATAAAATAGCACGAGAATGTTTCTAAATGACTTCATAACATTCTACCCCTGATGGGATTTATTTTTATGTCCCATCAAACAATATCATCTATCCAAGAACAAGGTTAAAGAATAATATCGTGGAACCAGTAGGTTCTTACCATATCATGGAACTTTTATGACCTTTCAGTATGAGATATATTCTAAGGATATTTTCACATATAAATATAATATAGAATAATAATCAAAATTTAATAAGAAAACTTATAAAATAAAAAACACTTATTCATTTACTAAAAATGTCAGTTCTAGGGAAGTAACTCCAACAAAATCCCACTTACAGTAGAGAAAAATAAAAATATATTTCAGTCCACTACTTCAAATATGATACTCATTCATCTAATAAAATAAATCCTTCATCAATGGTTATTTCATATTATCATTCATGGATTCTCTCCTCATCCTAACTTCACCTCATTGAGAGAATCACCAAAGAGATGAAACATATTAATTATGTTCTTTGTCCTTTGGTGTAAACATCAGTAATTATATAGATCCAAAAATATTGTTTTACCACAAAAAACCATTATTGGATCATTATATCTAGGTACCACATTATATTTTTGGATAATGTTTAAAATAAATACTTCTTCCAAGGCTATATAAGAAACTGAAATATACTGAGACTCCAATGTAAAATTGATAATAGTTGGATACGTTGAACTCTTCCAGCTCATATCTCCTCTATTTGGAAAAAATATTTATTCTGTCCGGGACATCATATCATTATGATATTTATGAATTCTAGAATTTGTTTAACCATAATGACTATATCTTCATCTACCCTATATAATAGTAACATATCCATAGTTTTCATTTTAAAGATAATTATAGTCATAATAGTATTTCAATGATGATAAACTATTTACTATTGATATCAGCCTACCATGTAAAAGAAAAATAAACATCATTACAGATAAAAAACATTTCATATGTGGTAGATTCTATCACAGAAGCATATAGTATTGTACTCATTCTCTGTCATTCCTCTTATATATATGTCAACATTTTATTAGAATGATTTTACCATGTGACAACGAAACTAATACACTATTGAATTATTCCAAATTACTTTTTTAATATATTTTCATTATATATTCATTTACTTAGTCTGAGTTTCCTCCTGGACCTATCATGAATAATCATTATACCAAAAATATTGGGTTTCTCACCTATGTCCTTCATTTTGAATTACTTTCTCATCCATTTTAAAACCTCTTCTAAGTATGGTATATAATTTCCATTTTTTAATATTCCATTAATATAAAATAACATAAAAACATCTTTACTATCATTAAATACCCTGAAACAATCATGTATCACTGTCTTTTACAATGAAAGAAAATTCCATTGTGGATTAACTGATCTGAATATTACCTGACCTTGAGGATTAAATTCTCCATAAATATATATCGACAAATTTCATACCCTTTTTTCATTTCCTAGAGTGAGAGTCCTTTTTGGTTGTGTCACATACACATCTTATTGAATATTCCGTTATGAAAAGAAATTTGACATTCATTTTAAAAATATCATATTTATGATAATATACCATATAAATCATGATTATGAAGGATTTAAAAATCTTATTAGTCAATTCCTTGATGTCTTCTAAAACCTTCATGTACTATCTATTGTTCCAGATAATAGTAGAACATGTTATAGTAGTGAAAATTACAGTGTATACTTTGGGAAACTCTTCCCACGTGAGTCAGAGTGTAGAATAATAGTAATATAAATATGATATGCTATGAAATCAACAACATACAAACATTATTGGAATATTTAGTAATCAAATATAAATACATATGTCGAATAAGAGTCATAAATAAACCCAAAATGATGATTATCAGGTCATGTAACTATTCAAAATTAGGTACATGAGATACATGGGATCAATAATATATCTCATTATATACAAAAATACAAAAAATACCAAAGGATTCCACTATGTGAGTCATGAGCATAGGCTCGGTCCTCCACTATTATTCTCTATCATTGTACTGAAAATAAAATATTGGATGTTGGATAATACCATTTATCTATATCATTAGTTATGATGTATTCTCAGGTAGAAGGGTGGCCTGATAATGGTGTGAGATATACTTAGTAGGACACCATCGATGGTGTTTATATACATATAGTCTATGAATATAAAATGAGATGTGTTAAGGTACATAATAAAAGAATAGAAATAAATAAATAAAACCCATCAGGCTAGGTTCCCTACGGGAAACCCAACCAACACTAAATTCTTTATACAAAGATGGATGTCTTTGAGAATAGTGAATATATTCTGAAATGATAATGGTGTAATAATGGTCACAATTAATCAATCATTAAGAAAGGACCAAACACATTAGTGTGATTTTTTTTTCCGAAAAATACTTTGGATGATAGATATAAATTACTAGATTTAAATAGCGAGAATCCATTGAATATAGATGATGGAATTTAAATCCCATTAAAGATGATCTATATGACTAATCCCAAGTATCTCTCCTGGTGCACTTTAAATACCCAATACCGTCTGATTTCATCCATTGTGATGTATATAGGCATCCAAATATACTCTTAGAATGTAGTAAATAAAGACCCTTTGATCCAGTCTTAGGTATCTCACGTAGGGGTCCGAGTATTTTTTTAGTATAGTATACAATATTCCCATTGATCCTGTCCATAGGCACTCCCCTAGGGAACTATAATTACTCTTGAGTAGGTATGTAATCTTCTTAGTGATATTATCCAAAGCATAACATAAGGATCCGATTAACACTCCCATTGTATCAATAATTCAGAAAAAGTTCTAACAATAATGAATGATGATCCTGTCCAAGGGGTCCTTCCATTGGGACCCTCTCATTTCCCTCTATGTGGAATAAAAACTAGTCATGGTTTGTATATCTCTAAATCATTCTATTTAATATGTAATTATGAGTATTTCACCTTAATCATATTGTCCATTTCATTTTTATCTATGTAAATCAAGTTAAGAAAGCTGAGCCATGATATGTATGGCCCTATCATGAGTATTATCATTTCATGTAGATAAAACCACCCTTAAAAGATAAAATAAGTTATAATTAATTATATCGAATAATTATCTTAATATTATAATGAATGTGAACCCATAGGGGTTCCTTGTATCATGGAAAACTCCAAATAGTATTTTTGGAGGTAGCTAGGTTCCCATTATACATTATGACAACTGTTAATTTAGATAATTTGACAATTTGTGGGAATACTATAAATTATGGCTCCGGGAATAATGAAAGAGAATATAAATGAATAAATAATTTTGGTTAAAGAGAAATACCACCTACCTTATCTATGTATCACACTCCTTGTCCAGCGTTGACCCTTGAATAGAGCATAAATGGTGAAAAACATAATAATAGACAAATTTGTGAAAAAATAAGGACTATGTTCTCAAACTCAACTATCATAGATAATGAAAAGATAAATTATTAATAGAATACAGATGAATAGAGAGAATAACATTAGGGATCCAACTCACTTTAGGTTTAATAAAATAGTAATTAGAAAAATGAGATACCATAAATAATATCTTGGATTGAGGAGGGGTTTCATGTGAGGGGTGGGTGTGGTTATACAAGAGAAATGTGGCATGATGTAGAAATATTGCTTAAATATCAATGAAAATAGTCATTTACCATTTTAGTAAGGGATCACACAGTATGGATACACGGTTTTCTATACCATACACCAACATTACACCAACACATCTCAAGGAACCCCCTCAAATGGTCTCAGTGAACTATTTGACTAACCATTCAGAGCCTGTGAAAAATGGATTTGCTAAAAGTATGAAACAACTTCATAGTTGTGTGGCCTATGTCACACGATTAGTGAGAATCATGAAACATCCTAGTGTTCACTGAGTGGCCTACATGTTTAAGTTTCTAGGTTATACATAAATGTGTGTTGACCATGCTGCTCAATCTACCCTTCCAAATTCCAATGCTTTGGACTATGAATGAGCCATAAACTCGCCTGATCCACTCCATATACTCTAATCACATTTGTAGAATAAAAAATATGTTTTTAATAGTATCATAAGTTTCCATACCACTTTTGAAAATAAATATGTACAAACATCCACTCCATAAAACAACTCATCCCAGAGTTTCCCTTCCTAGGGTGGAAGCGACTCATCTGAGAAATGTCCTGCCCAGATAACATGTACATCAACCTCTCACTCCCAATATTCATCTGGTACACTACCTTTATTTAATATTACCTGTAGTATACTGACATACCTTCATCATATATTCATCATGCTCTAGTCAATAACATGTATTGGAAACTCCTAAAAAGAGTCTTCTTCCTCTAACTCAATGCCCTTGAGATCATATTAATGAGAGAGGTTACAATGATATCATCCAAGATTCAATATGTGTACGATTCCATGCGTGGAACGATACCTATGTTTTAAAGCCAAAATCATATTCTACTAGATCTAATCCCTCCATGAGTTAAAAATGCACAATATAACAATGTGATTGATTTTCCTCTGTCTCTCTATATATTTGTCAGTGATTCAATTGAGGTAAAACATACAAAAAGAACCAATATACCACCTTGAAATATACAGTTCAACATTTATGATTGATAAAATATTTTTACAAGGACTGATGTATAGCCATAAATTTATTAATTAGATGTACTTGATCTAAAATACAATGAATAAGGCGAGGACCTAGTAGTGATGAATTCAACTCCCTCTAACAAACATAGGCTTGAATGGAACAACCATCTATAAAGGGACTCACAGGGATCGAAGTTAATAGTTTCTAGAAAGGTATTATTGTATGAAAATTCAACATGATTTTGTGTAATTTCTGACGTCTTACCAAAGTCAAGGATTCATTCTCAGATAATTTCCTCTAACATGAAGATCATATGCTCAGACAGTCCATTGGTCTGGGGGTGATAAATTGTACTCAGGAGCACCTATGAACTCAGTGCCTTCAATAGCCCCTTTTAGAATATCCATATAAACAGTGTATCTAAATCCAATATGTTAGTATGGGTAACACGATAAATATGCACAATATTCCAAATACAAATCTTCTCAAACTCATCAACTATAAATGTATCTCAGATAGGTAATAAGTGTGCGACCATATTCAACATGTCAATAATCAACAATACTATTTCCCTACCTTGAGTGGATATCGGTATGAATTTTATTAAATCTATAAAATAATCATTACATTTTCTCTCTGGTATGGATAGCGGCTATAGAAGTCCATAAGGTCACTGGTTCTCCACATTCACTTGTTGATTGGTAGAACACCTAAAGACGAAACCTATAATCTACCACTTCATACATGATTACTAATACCAAGGATTAACATCTTAAAATATCATTGTAATCCCAATGTGTTATTTCCATATAGAGGCATGTGATTCCCAGATCAACTCTTCCCAAATTTTATCATTCACCCATACAAACCCGAATAAGTGTAGGATCCCATTTTCATTGATAATCCAATTCTGAAGCAGTTCATCACATAAGACACTCTCCATCCGGATTAGGCCCCCATGATCATATATTTTTTTCATACATACATCTTCCATAAGGTATTAAGTCCCTAAAAAACTTTTAAAATAGGCTTCCCATTATATTCATGAACCTATAGGTCCTTCTTATAAAAAAATTCCATCAACTACCACTCATCGATGGACTATTTGAGGTCACGTGTCAGAGTTTTATGGCTCTACGAGCCATATACTACATTACCATTTTTAGTTGTATAAGAAATATTTTAATTGAATAAAATAAGTTATTCTATGTTTGCATGCTACCTGATATTCATGTCAGACTATATGAAAATGCAAATGAGTCATTTATGTTCTATGTGAATGAAAAACTATTCTCCCAGTAGATAATTCAACCAAGAACATAAAACCTGAACCACAACTCATACATTGGGGATGTATGTTGGGTAATTCCACTTATGTGGTTTCAAAATGAGGGACATGTATGCCAAAAAATGATGAACCATTCGTTAGAACATTTCATAGACCAGTTAATGATGAATCACAATAATATATATATTCTACCTAAAACTAGAAAAATCCGGATTATTATAGTAGTCAATCTTAATTTCAACTCCTGAATGTCTATCTCAAAAGCATCAGACTAGGAGAAGTTCACACCCTTTTTACTCAATTCCATAATAGTTTATTCTAGGCATGAAAATCCATAAATAAAATACTTTTAACATATACCTATCTCTATGAAACATTGTACATTGAATACATTCTATGTCTCTTCTTTGGAAACCATGATACTCACCATCTATGGGTTAATAGATGCACATTAATTTGAATTATTATGGCCCATAAAGTGTAACTTAACAATCCAAAAGAGAAATTTTATTAACATAGAATTCAACTAGTTATCTTCCAGGGTGTTTAGTACAATCTCAAGGATTTTTACATGATAGTGAATAATCTGATAATACAACAATATTTCTCCTAGAAATACTACCATAAATGAATCCATGTATAGAAGAAAGACCCAATTCATCAAATCCAAGAATACAATGAGTGAATTGGTAAGGACTAACAACATAACCAGATATATCTACATTATATATATACTTTGAAACAATGTATGTAGTATGTCTAAGGCCAAACATGCACCTGATGGTAGCAAAACATCACTGAGAACATTGATAAAATGGTCACTCCTTTGATATGGTAAAGGAGGTTTTCTATATGAGGAAATAGATATAATTTCTAAATCATAATTTCGCTAAATAATTTTCATTCCATTTTAAAACTGAGGGTGTCATCTACATTGTTATAGAAAATTATAGGTCAACCCTATGAAAAATATTGAGTCTTATAATACCCTTTTATTCCATGTCCACTATATATTTCTCAAGTTCCTATAGTTGTGTTGGTTCCATTCTATATGGAAGGACGAAAACTAGTTATTCTCCAAGAAATAGATCTATTTTGAAATCTATAACTCCTTCAGGAGGTAATATAGATAAGTTCTTAGATAGGACATATATAAAGAGATCCACCATGGAATGAAATACTATATTCATCTTTCCATGATTATTCATAAAGAGACTAGCCATCTGGGATGTCCCCTGGCATAGTGCATGATACTCAGGTATAGATAAACATTCATGGATTTCCCATTGTACATTATGAACATAATAAGTTCTCTTAGGTGATGTAAAATAATCCTTCTAGTGATAGAAATCAACATAGGCATGGTAAGGCACTATCCATTCTATTCTATATATGATTTTAAAGGATATTTTCTCAAAGAAAAAAAAATTCCATAAGAAACATCACCAACCTATCTCAAAGAGTAAGTCCTTGCAATGGAATATACACTCTAATCTAGGCCCTAATGGTGTGTTCAGAGTCATCATGCCAAATAATTATTCCGTATCTAGACCCATATTTTCCATAACTAGCATTGATTTAAAATAGTTTAAAATGCTTGTATCAAAAATCTCAAAACTAAAGTGAAGGCTACTATAATAACACTGTGTACTTTAGATGGCCCTAGAATGTTCCCTTTAGGTATAACCTATACAACATAGATATGGAATGATCTATGGTACTAATATGCAATGTTATTTCCTCAGTAAAGTCCGATCCATTGGACCTAAACCTATGAAGTCTGACGACCTTGTCCATGACCACCTCTTCAACCTAACTGGATAGTAGTAGATAAACCCCCATAAAGATAGGAATATATTAATTCTACACCTGAATTTGGTGTTGGAAAAATCCCTTATCACTGGGAACTTGGTAGAATGGATGGTAGAAATGTTGAGGTTGACCTATCCATACATAATCCTATCCCTTAGTTGGGTACCTCATATAATGTGTAATCTTATGGTCTACCCCAGTACACTACGAACACACCACATAACTATCAACATGTATTATCTTGAGAGAATGTTCCCTTCATGAAGACTAAAAAAAATATTTCCATTCACTAGACAAACCATATCACAATATCAATGATTCAGTACCCTAGGTCACATTTCTTAATTACCATAGGTTTCGATCTATGTTGAGGGATTGATTTAATATCTCTAATACTATAGTCAAAGAAAACATAGTATCCTATAATCAAATGGCATATTTAATCCCATCATCTAACCATATCATCATCATCAACTCATCACCATTTAATGTCAGCATGAAATGATGGTGCTCTATGAAATGAGATAAATTCTCCATTTTTGACATAACACACTTTTGTAGGTGCATGATCACTCTAGCATGGTTTGTCTACAGTGTTTGTGGAAATAAGTTGTCATAGAAGGATGTTTAGATGTCTTCCCAAACTATACTCTAATTAAGATAATATTGGGAGACAACAACCCTCAAATACATTGTGGGTTCACTATGCATATATGTGGAATTATTGACCCTCCACACTATAGTCATCTACATATGCTTGATGATCAATAACATGACCTCTATACATAACTTAGTATCATTAAGGGCACCATCCCCCGAGTAGGTGGGAGGATAATAATAGTGGAATTCATGTTTTAACTCTTTCCTAGTATTGCATGGTCATGGATCAACTTCTTGGGACTACATGAAACACAAAATCTATCCTTGAACTGAGAATCAACATCAAGTGGAAGATCAAAAGATGGTTCTGTAGGTTTCACTATAGGATGTAATAATGATGGATCAAGGCCCACCACCTCCAAATCATGGTTTTTAGCACCTTATTAGCTTAAAACATGAAGAATTCATAGTATAATATATCCAGTGTTTCCAAAATCATGTCTTAGATGAGATTTAAAACATATATGAAACAATGAAAGTAAAGAAGGATACATACACAACTTTCCTATAAATTATTCACACCTCTCTGTCTGCTCCTATACAAGTTTAATTGATAACAAATATCATTGGAGGCAATTCCAACAACCCACTATTAAGGTCACGTTAGTGTCATAGTCTTACATTACAAAATAGAGGTTATAGAATATATAGTTTCAATTTCAAGGTATAGAGGGAAATACCCACTAAATTGAAATTATCCTCCCCATTTAGAGGTAACCATTTAATATAAAAGTGTTGATTTCTTTAAGTTCACTTGTATTTATGAACATATAGATATGATATCCTAGTTATTTCCATCACCATTCCCAATTTATAAAGGTGCATACTTGTTATAAATTGTAATTGGTATGTTAAGTAACTGTAACCTGACCATTACATCAGGTATCATGATATGTGTAATGATTTCATTGAATGATGTACCATTCCAATTTTATATAAGTAATTTCTTTATAAATCAAAATTTTATTAAAACAATATAATCATCTAATGTTTCATTCCATTAAACAAGTGGTTCATGGATCAAACATGGAGTAATTGGTTAATTAAGGTATCATTATCAATGTTTGTTTGAAAACACCATTTATATTAATATAGGCACATTAATTAATCCAATTATGTTATCCCTTTAGTATAGGATAACATATACCACATATAATAATATATTTTTGTATCAATATGCAGCAATAAATGCATGTATAAATTAAACATGGCTTGAAAAAATTCTTGGAATATAAATATGAATATCCCTATAATGATGCAAAATATGTTACCTCTATTCCATACTAGGAAAATGAAAAATAATAACATTTTGATTTATTTAGAAATAATAACATCATATTTTTTCCACCCAATGGTGAAATTAAATCAAGTGTAGTAGGCAAGAACTAATAAAAATAGTAACCAATCCCATGTAATTTAGGTTTCCCATGTAATTGGGTAGCTACTACTAGGCACATGGTCATTACTGAATTCATGTACACCACATTATCAAATCTATTAACGAAATAGTGAGATAAAAGGAAAAATGTCTCTAATACCACTTTGTAGAATCCTTCCATGGAATCAACTATGTGGTCCAATGAGACAGTTTTCTACATGAACTCATGTGGGCCTCCATATATTTCAGAGTCTACTTACTAGCAGTGGGGACCTATTGTTTGTTCATTGGGTGATAATTCCCGCATGAGTCATATTTTAGGATAATAGTAATAAAATATGATATTTAGTGAAATAAATTATTTAAAAACAATAACAAAATAATCAATCATCCAATATAAATAAAAATATGGAATTTGAATCATAAATACATACAACATGATGATTATATTGTCATGTATTTGTATACACAAGATATAAGGGAGTAGGTGTATACTAAATGCTATATAGAAATAAAAAAATCTAAAATCTTCCCCTACTAGAATCAAATTCATAAGATTAGTCCTTTTCTCTTTTACTCTATCCTAGTACTAAGAATCAAACATTAGAGGTTGGAGATTTCCTTTTATCCTCATTGAGGATCATGAAGTTTTTTTGGTATAGATTGAGTCGCAAGATATTTGTTAGATATTCATAGTAGGCCCCCACCAATGGTGATAAGATCAATCTAGTCTACTATTATAATGTTTTTAGTGTGTAGATACACAATAAAATCAAGGATGTAAATAAATGAAACCCTTTTTATAGGTTTCCCATGGGACACACGATTGAAAATACTTTCTTCTTTATAATTCAAGTTTATTTTAATAATATGAACCTATAAAGAAATTATAATTGTATAATAAGGTCCACCATTAATCAATCATCAAGAAACAACTGAACTCGAGAATGTTATTTGGTTTTCCAGACACATCCTTGGGATAACAGTTATACATTGTGAGATTTAAATAAGTGGAATACAAATAATTTGAATGATGGAATCATGTGCCCATCCATGGTGTTCCATTGGAGTAATCCAAAGTATCGCTCAATGTACTATATATATACACAACACCAAAAGAGTCTATCCAAGTAGATTAAAAAATAAAACTCATGTATCACTCTTGTTGTTGTGTAAATCATGAATCTATGAACCAGTCCTTGGTATCTCATGTAGGGGACAAAGTATCACTTGTGGTATGGTATAATTATCTTTCCATCAAGCCCATTCATGGTGACTCACCTATAGAAATGGTATAGCTCATGGGTATGTAAGTAATCTACTAGGTTAGACCGTCCAAGTCAACCAATAATAATATTAATATCTCTCCCTATGTATCAACAATCCATAAAAATTTTTAATCATAATGCACAATTAGCCCGTCTAAGGTGTCCTTATGTAGATACCCTCGTATCTCCCTTGACTTGGTATAAAAATGAATGGAAATTTTTTCTATTATGAAATCAATCTATTTGGCAAGGATATATTACCAAAACATTATAATTAATTTATCTATTTCATTTGTCACCAATTATAGTAAGTGAAGTAAACTAAGGTATGAAGTGGATGAGCCTAACCCCATGATTATCATTTCATATAGATAAAAATTTTTGAGATAAATTAAATTATAATTAATTCCCATAAATAATTCTCCTAATCTAATAAGGAAGGAACAACCATTGGGGTGTCTCGTGTCATGTAAAATTCTAAAAACATTGTTTCACTGTTAGCTTAGTCTCGTTATAAATGGTAAAAAAATCTTTTATTTTGTAAATTAAACATTTTGGGGTGACTTTGTAAAATCAAGAACTCAGAATAATTATGCACAATTTAAATTCATTATGAATTTAGGGGAAAATTCTAGACTACGTACATAAGTCTAATAGCACTCCCCTTATTGAGTTTAAGCCCATGAATCAAGCTAGAATGGGGAAAATGGAAGAATTGTACAATGTCCAGAAAATAGGGTGTATGAGATCACACAAAAATACAATAGATGTT
The DNA here is from genome assembly GCA_963277665.1 of Viscum album. Taxonomy (NCBI): domain Eukaryota; kingdom Viridiplantae; phylum Streptophyta; class Magnoliopsida; order Santalales; family Viscaceae; genus Viscum; species Viscum album. Next base: position 2,135,250,163 of record OY728143.1, read on the forward strand.
ATAAAGAGAATGAAATAATGGATATAAGTGGTTTAGAGTGATTACTGTTTTGAATCCAAATCACTTGAAGGAAGATAAAATAGAGATCAGATGGATGAGATACAAAAAATACTAGATTATCTTGTGTAGGATCTTTATACGAGGGGAGGAGGTTGCTGTGTGAGGTAAAATATGGAGGAAGTATAATTAAGGGTTAAAAGTGTTTCAAAGTAAAAACCAGTCAGCTATCCCTTTATTAAGGGGTCAAATAGTTTTTTTTTGAACATTTGGGAAAACTGTGTCCCAACCGTGCACCCAACACTATCCAAGGAACACCCAATAATAGGTGTAACGACCTGAAATTTTGAATAATATTTTTTTCCTAATTTTTTTTGTTATTTCATTTTATACTTCACAAAACTATATCCTTTAATTAATGAAGTGATACTATTGGGTTTTGACTGTTATGTGACCATTGTAAACTAAACTCTTAATGTTACAATTATTGTTTATAAATACAAGTGATCTTGGTTAATTAATACAGAAAGAAGAATAAATGGCCTCATCTAGTAGACTTTGGTCGTACGAATCCCATATATTAGAGCTTGGGAAGGAGGTCGAATCTCTAGGCTTTTTTCTAGAACTATCCCAAGCTAAGAATCTACAGGTGAAGCTTGAATATAATCACCTAAGGGAGAAGTTCAAGCTGATAGAAATCACAATGTGCAATGTTGTCTAAGCCGCCACAAGATTCTATCATCATAGCACACCTTACACTTAGGTATTATGTAGATGTTCTAATGGGATATATAATGAATCCTTTGTTAATTTTTGTAATCCTTTTTTATAAATAAAATTTTTACATAGGTTTTATGGTAAAATTTGTGAATTTCAATTATTCGGATCAATATAGAAATGGAATTGCCTCTAAGCGGCACCTCCCCCCCAATCTCGTGCGTCTAGGGTTTCTTCTAGGTTCTCCTCACCTTCCCCCTCTGGGGCGTCTAGTTGGATTGGCATCGTCGCACGGGATCTTGGATGGGTGTGAAAGCAGTCCATAGCCAGGTTCGTCACCGACATGATCAGGATCTCAACGCGGCGTCCTCTCATGTTTCAGAGCTCGGCGTCGGTTTCTGTCGTGTTGTTTTTGGCTCAACGTCATGCGGAGCGATTTTCAGATTCGGCGTATGGCTTGACTTCGGCGCACTTCGGCATGGCTTGAGGATGGCTTCGGAACTCTGGATCTTGTCTCGGCAGACCTTCGGCTTTAAGTGAGTTTCGGTGTGCCTATGCTACTGCTCCAATGCGATTCGGAGTGGGGAGGTATGGTGTTGCTTTGTTTGTTTTGATTTTGGTGCACTGGTGGTGTTCTTGCGGTGGGCACCACCGGAGGGGCCCCTATCTCCCTCGTTGGTCCTTTCTGCCTCCTGCAGATCGACCGTTCTAGAAGATGGTGGGGGTTACTCCATGGTTTGGTTCTATAGGGCTCTAGCCCAGAGTGGCGTTGTCTTCTCATGCCTTCTCGGATCACCTCATTGGTGATATTCCATTGATGTATTTTTAGATCTTCTAGTCCTTGGTGACGAAGATTTGGATTCATCTCTTTGTTTTTTCCTCTTTTCGGGTTTCTGCGGATGTTATTGAAGGGTACCTTGTGGTCAAGAAGAGGTTCTTCTGGTTACGGTTCCAGTGGTGATTGCAGTGGGAGAGTCCGACTTGGCTATACCCTTTGGTTTGTCTTCCGGTTTCTTCTCGATATTTGGATAGGGGTGATTTCTGGATCTCGGCCTTGATGGTCTATTTGATTGATGTGTTTGGTGGAAGATTTTAGTTTGATTTTTAAGGTGGAAGGTTAGTGCAGTTGGACTCGATCACTTGGAACAGGCCCAAAGGAGGATTCAGAGCCGACATTTCTCGTTGTAGTGATTTTCAGATTTGGTTGTTTGAGATGGTATGGCATTTACCATCGGATCAGGCCTATTCTTTGACACAGGACAACTGCTTGCCGAATTGTATCGCAATGCTAGAGTGCTTCAACATCTTACACTGCTGGGAATGGGATGCTCTGGTTTCCCTGTTTGGTTTTCACTTATTTCCCTTCAGGAGTGATTGTGCTTAGTATATAAAGTCCTTTGGGTTCTCCCCCCTTCATCCCTCAAAAGGGGGATTTATCAAAAAATAAAAATATTTGACGGCCTTCAGGCCGTTGGATGGATCAATATAGGATAAATTTATAGAAGTTCCATATTATTGCTGAATTTAGGAAAAAAGGGGGTATTTTAAAATATATTTGTATTAATTAAATAATTAATAATATGGATTGACTTTCAGAAAATGGTCTTATTCAGTTATGTTTAGTATGAAATTTAGAGTCTAATAAGATCAACTTATTTTTTAGTGAATAGTAATGTATGAATAGTAACATACCCGTTTGAATAGTAATGAATAGAAATGAATAGTAAATTGACCAAAAAGTAGAAACTTCACCCATGAAAGTATAAATACATTTTAGACATATTAAAATTGATAAATGTTCATAATATAAGTCTTGGTATTTTTGTACGTCATAAATATTTTATTTATAGTATTATAATTAATTAAATAATTTAAAATTTAAATTCATTTTCATAAAATGTAATCATATATTGTTACTTTATTATCTTATGGTTATACAATAATTTTATGGAACCTCGATTACTTTCTTAAGGAGTTACAAAATGAGTTATAGTTTTGAATTTGTATTTTTGGAATAAATAATGATTTTATTTATAAATAAAATAAAAAATATTTAGAAAAATACTTTTATAGAACTGATTTCATTTTTGAATTAATAGCATTGATATTAGGTTAGGGTAAATTTATGGTATTTTTCAGAAACAGTTGAATTTTTGGTGAATAGTAAAAAGTACAGTTTTGAGTTTTTGGTGTTTAATGACATCATTAATGATGTAATCATTCTGGTTGACTTGTGAATATTAATATATACTATTGGGTTTCCCATGTGGCCCAAACCATGGGCAAATATCATAGCCAAGCCTATGGTTTTTCAAATACCACCCATGAGGTCTCCCTTGGAAATTAATTAAATATTCCTTCACTTCCCATATAAATAACAAGCCATTACCTCATTAATTTCATCCCAAAATCCTCCTCAATGAAGTAATAGTATTTTTACCTCCCAAGGTGTCCTCAATCCCCCAAGGTCCCAACCTTCAAGCTTTCAAAGTTACTCTTCAAGGTAAGGGAACATTTCTCCCTCTTCTTTTAAGTCATGACTTCCTTTATGCTATGTATTCTAGTTTCCATTTAATTATGTGGGGATGTCATTGTTTATATCTTTATTACATTTCATTTTATTTCCAATTTATGAGAGACCCTTTCTGCTATCATCAAATTATTTTTCTGAATTATAACCGACGTCATTGGGCTGCTGAATTTTCGTAAAAGAAATCATATTTTCTCTTTTCTTTCATGTTTCCTTTTCATGTGGTGTGTCATTCCATACTATGATATTATTTATTTTTATTTTTTACCTCTAATATAAATTATTCATTTATTTATGGGAGACCCCTATCCCCTCCCTTTTTATTATTTTCTAAAACCATGTTATATAGCTGTTATTCTGTAGAAATTTCGTCACAAAATATCTCTCTCTTTTTCTCAAAAAAATCTCTTATTTTATTTATCTGAATACAAAAATATATTTTCTTTTATATATGTATTCACCAAGACATAAAATTTATATATTTGATTTTGGAATCAACATACATGAAACCCGCTTTCCTTTTTTGATGGTTATAAAAGAAATAATGATAATGTTTTTAAGAACTTTTAAAATGTCATGATTTTGAAGTGTAACCCATTACTTTTACTCTATATAGGTTATTTATGAAATAATTGATTACTATCTAGGTGGCTCACATGAAAATAAAGACATATTAATGGTGTTCCCTAATATTTCTCCAATGCATTGGGTAATGAATTTAATCTCTAGAGATGACAAGTGTCATGATACCTTGGTAATTTTTATGACACCTTGGGGATAAACCTTGGTGATATGTTCCAAAATGTCTAAATTAAATGTTGTAGCCACATATTCAAGTTATTATTCACGTTATTTTCATTATAATATTCATCTACTTCTATTTCACATGTATTTATGTTTTTTTATCAAGTTCTTATTGGTTTCATAAGTAAACTGATTCCCTTGTTTTCCTTACTAGGCCTTCTGCTCACCCTTTCCTTTTATGTATGTCCCCAGGTTATGAGATGCAATAATTGTACTTAGTAAGAACTTATGATGAAGCCCTAAAATTTTATTAGAAGTATGATTAATTTTTTCATGTTTTATATTTTCAATTTCCAAGACATAAGACTTTAAATATTTTCTGTTTGTAAAACGAAATGAAAAGTTATGTAATAAAATGAGGTATGCCATAGTTGGTATCAAAGAATAGTTTAGTTTTTTATAGAAATTAGGCTATGAAAAATTTAGGAAGAAAACTATAGAAAATTTTAAATAGAGAAATACTTTTTTGTATTTTGGTGAGTATTGATTAAGTTGTTTGTGAAGAAAATACATCCCTATCTGGATACGACCAGGTTGAGGCGGCTCTGGCACAAATGTACCTAGGATTGAAAACTCTGACAAAGTGTTTCGGGATTGACTTGGGATATCCTGGTACACAACAATGATCCTTGCTTCACTTATGGTTACAACACTCCCTGTGGATATGATTGGTTAATCATAATATTATTATGAATCATTATGAAGGATTTATAGAGAAATGTAATTGTTTAAAACGTGAAGTTTTAAGACATAAAATCCTTTATAGTCAAAATAGTTATAAATTAAATAATCTTCTCACTATGGTTTTTTCATTTAGAAAATGGAGGGAAATATAAGGAACCATGAAAATGGTGACCACAATGGACCATGTGCTGATGGCCCTCCGATGGAATATAGAATGGAAACTTTCATGAGAATGATGAACCAATTGACTCAAATTATGGGAAATAACTTGAATTAAGATGAGAGACCAATCTCACTGCAAAGGGAACAACATTCTGTTGAGACATTTATGAATTAATGACCACCAACCTTCAATGTATTGACTGACCCACTGATTGTAGGGTATTGGATCAGCTATATCGAGAAGATATTTTCTGGGATTCGTTGATTAGAGCAAGAGAATGTCACCCTGGTTGCCTATCACTTAGATGGAGAAGCTGACCAGTGGTGGGAACTAATTAAAAACACGTGGCCAAGAGTGGAGGTTGAAGCTATGGAGTGCGAAGAGTTTAGAGGGATCTTCATCAGTAAGTATTTCTCTCATTCCATGAGAAAAATAATGGAGAAGGAGTTTCTCAAGATGAAGCAGAAGGGGAATGAATTTGTGGGAAGATAAAAGATGAAATTCACCATACATTCCCATTATACATCATGCTTTGTCATTTATCCATGTGGAAATGTTGAAAGATTATTTGGTGGACTAAGACCTCATCTGTAGAAGAACCTAGCCAATCGAGTCTATGGTAGGTTTGAGGAGATCGTGCGGAGTGTGATGAAAATTGAACTGGAGTTTGGTGAGACACATTGGTCTCATAAATCCAATGAAAATAATATTTTGATGGATCCCAGCTTAGGGAGGACCTTTGATCTAGGAAGAGGAGGCAATAAAGTGCAACATCACACGTTTAATAAATGTGGGAATAAGTATTTTTGGAATTTCCTACTTGAGAGTGGGAAATGATACAAGTGTAGAAGTGATGGCTATATTGCGATGAATTATCATATTGAGGTTAAACCTCAAATTCCAAACACTAATGACAAGGGGAAGATAGTGTAGGCCCTACCTAATGTTTAGTGCTTTAAGTGTGGACAACATAGGCACTTTTCTAATCACTATCCAAATCCGAGGGTAGTGGAGGGGAACCACCATCTGCCTCAATAAAGGCCAAGGGAGAAAGGTCTTGGTTTTGCTATCGCAACAGCTGGAGTTGAAGCTCAGGATGATGTGGTAGCAGGTACTATTATTGTTCTCTCAAATCTAGATAGTACTTTGTTTGATTCTGGTTCTACCCATTCATTTATTTCCTCCAAGTTGAAAATAATTTAAATCAACCCCATGACTATCTAAAAGTAGAGTTATTAGTCAAGTCTCCTAGTGGGTTTATCCAAGAATCATCAGTGTTTAAAAACTCTAGTATTTACTTTGGTGAGCACAATATTATCACAAATATAGTAGTCATTCCCATGCAAGAATTATACATTATACTAGGGATTAACTAGATCTCAAATTATAATGCTAATATCAAATACAGAAGTAAGGAAATCTCAGAAGTCTTGAATGGAGAACCAATAGTCATCTTCCAAGGAGAGATATCTCAACCTGATCTTTGTCTAGAAGAACCTCCTTTTTCCTTCTATATGGAGTTGATCAGTGATTAAGGAGAAGGAAATGAGAGTTTAAGGATATAAAATGTCCCCGTCGTCCAGTAATGTGTTGACGTATTTCCTGAGAAGTTACTTAGACCTCCCCCAAAAAGAGAGTTAGAGTTCTCCATTGAACTCGTACATGGATCCCCTATGATATCAAAGACCTCATATAGGATGGAAAATGTGGAGCTATAGGAATTGAAGAAACAAATAAAATATATTTTGGATAAGGGGTTTATCTACCCAAGTGTGTCTCCTTAGGGAGCACTAGCACTCTTTGTGAAGAAGATGGATGGATCGATGCGGCTATGCAATGATTATATAGAACTTAATGAGATCACAGTGAAGAACAAATACCCTCTTTCAAGAATTGATGACTTATTTGACCAACTTCATGGGGCTCAATTCTTCTCTAAGATTGATATTTGATTTGGTTATCATCCATTGAGGGTGAAGGAAGAAGATATTCCAAAAACTACCTTCTGATCAAGATATGGTCATTATGATTTTTTTGTTATTCCCTTTGAACAGACTAATGGACATGCAATTTTTATGGATTTTATTAATAGAATCTTTAAGGACTACCTTGATAACCTTGTGGTAGTTTTTATTGATGATATTTTGATATATTCCAAAATCTGTGAGGAGCATAAAAATCATCTATGGGTTATTTTGCAAAATCTATGGAAGGAGATGCTTTTGAGAAAGTTCAGTAAATGTGAATTATTGTTACAACAAGTTGCTTTCTTATGGCACATTGTTTCAAATGAAGAAATCACACTTGAACCTATAAAGACAAAAGTTCTAGAGGGGTGGAATCATCCTACAACAATAACCGAGATTCATAGTTTCCTTGGATTAGTGGGATATAACAGGAGGTTTGTGAAAAACATTTCACGATTTTCTAATTCAATAACCAAGTTAACTCAAAAATGGTTCAAGTAAATTTTGACAAAGGAGTGTGAGGAAAGATTCCAAGAGCTAACGAAGATATTGGTTACCGGACCCGTTTGAACATTTCCCTCTAGTGGAGAAGGATTCATTATTTTTAGTGATGCATCTATGAAAGGGATTGGGTGCGTCCTCATGAAAAATGAAAAAGTCATTGCTTATGCATCTTGACAGTTGAAGACTCATGAGCATAACTATCCTACGCATGTCATGGAGCTGGCTGCGGTCATTTTTTCTCTAAATAAATGGAGGCACTACCATTATGGGTGGAAATTTTATATATACACAACCCATCAAAGTTTGATGTATATTTTCACACAAAAGGAATTGAACATGAGACAGAGGAGATGGTTGGAACTTCTAAAAGACTATGATTGTTCAATTCATTATTATCCTGGAAGATAAAACAAATTCACTGATTGATTAAGCAGGAAAGACCCAATTGTTCTTTCCATGATGAGGATTCAAAGAGTTTTTTTTTGATCAATGACCTAGTAAAGTTGGATATGGGAATTATAAGGTAATAGACATCATCAAACCTAACCCAAATGATTTCTCAATTGTCATTACTAGATTAGCACAAGATAGATCAGAAACAAGATCCTTTGTTATAGAGGAAGATTGAGGATGTGATGGGTGGGATGTTTCATGAGTTAAATATTGAATAAGAAGGTGTACTAAAATTTCATACAAGACTATGTGTTCCATATATTCCATAAATAAAGAAGGAGCTGATGGATGAAGCTCATATCTCTACTTTTTCTATACATCCTAGAAGCACAAAAAAGTATAGGTACCTTCTTGGTCATTGTTGGTGGGATAATATGAAAAGGAAGATTGTTGACTACACTTCAAGGTGCCTGGTATGTCAGCAAGTGAAGGAAGAGCGACAACTTCCTAAAGTGGTATTGCACACATTACCCATACCAGCATAGAAGTGGGACAATATCACTATGGACTTTGTCACTGGTCTCTTGAGAACTTCAAATGGAATCAATGAAATATGGGTTATAGTGGACAGTCTGACCAAGACTATCCATTTTATCTCTATTCGAGAAGATTTATCTATCAATCAACTATCCATGCTTTATGTGAAGGAAGTTGTAAGGCTGCATGGAGTTATTATTTCTATCGTATATGATCGTGATCCAAGGCTCACATCAAAATTCTAGAGATGTTTCAACATGATCGAAGCACTAAATTAAATTTTAGTATAGTCTATCACCCCCAAACTGATGGACAATCTGAAATGACTATTTAAACACTCAAGGACATGCTGAGAACATGCTCAATGGAATTTAACGGTGGATGGGATCAACGTCTCCCTTTAGTTGAGTCTCTTACAACAATAGCTTCCACTCGAGTATTTAAATGGAACCCTATGAAGCTCTATATGGGAAGCGATGTAGAACTCCTACATGTGGGGATGAAGCAAGTTAGAAAAATCTTCTTGACCCTGATCTTGTGAAGGAGATGATAAAAAATGTCCATGCCAACTAGAAACACATTAAGGCTCCTCCATGTCAGCAAAAGAGATATGCCAACAACCATAAAAGGGACTTGAAGTTTGATGTTAGTGACAAATTCTTCCTTTGGATTTCACCTCAGAAGAGAGTCACGAAGATTAGGAAGAAATGGATGGTCAACCCTAGATACATTGGCCCCTATGAAATCCTTGATCACATGGGATTAGTGGCATATCATATTTCACTTACACCAAATCTATCACAGGTTCATGAAATATTCCATATATCCCTCTTGAAGAAGTATATACCTGACCCTTCACATGTACTAAATACAGAGGTGGTACAACCGAAACATGACCTCTCTTATGAGGAGCAGCTGATGGATATCATGGATCATAGAGACAAGGTTCTACGCAGTAAGATGACCCACCCTGTTAATGTGTTGTGGAGGTACCACAAGTGTGATGAATCCATGCAGGAACCAAAACAGTCTATGAGGCAGAAGTACCCACACCTTTTCTCTTCTTAGGGTATGAGTTTTAATTTTGGGGATGAAATTTATTAAGGGGAGAAGAATGTAATGACACGAACTTTTGTATAATATTTGTTTCCTAAATTTGTGTGTTATTTCATTTTATACTCCACAAAACTATATCCTTTAATTAATGAAGTTATACTGTTGGGTTTTGACTATAATATGACCATTGGTCAATATGAATTTTGGAAACTAAACTCTTAACGTTACAATTATTGTTTATAAAAATAAGTGATCTTGGTTAATTAATACACAAAGAAGATTCGATTACCTCATCTAGTAGAATTGGTCCATATGAAGCCCATCTGTCATAGCATGGGGAGGAGGTAGAATCTCTAGGCATTGCTCGGGACCAATCCCAAGATGAGCTTCAACATGTGAAGATTGAACGGAATCTCCTAAGGGAGAATTTCAAGCTGATAGAAATCACCACTCGAGAAATGTTGTCCGAGATGCCCCAAGATTCTATCACCATAGCACACCTTACACTTACGTCTTATGTAGTTGTTATAAGGGGCTATTTAACGACGCCTTAGTGAATTTCTATAATTCTTTTTTATAAATAAAATTATTACATATTATTATGGTAAACATTGTGAATTTAGAATGTATGAACAAATATAGTATGATTTTATAGAAGTTCCATATTATTGATGAATTTTAGAAAAAAGGGAGTATTTTAAAATATTTTTGTATTCTTTAAGTAATTAATAATGTGGAATGATTTTCAAAAAATTGTCTTCTACAGTTATGTTCAGTATGTAATTTAGAGTATAATAAAATCAACTTAATTTTTACTTAATTGAAATGTATGAATAGTAACATACCCATATAAATAGTGATGAATAGTAATTAATAGTAAGAGATAGTAAATTTACCAAAGAGTATAAACTTCACACATGAATGTATAAATACATTTTAGATATCTTAAAAGTGAAAAAATGATCATAATATAAGTCTTGCTATTTTTTTATGTCAAAAATATTTTATTTAAAATTTTAAAATTTATTTAATAGTTTAAAATTTAAATTTATGTTCCTAAAATTTAATCATATATTTTTAATTTATTGTCTTATGGTTACATGATAATTTTATGGGACCTCGATTACTATATTAAGTTGTTACAAAATGAGTTGTAGTTTTAAAGTTGTATTTTTGGAATAAATAGAGATTTTATTTATAAATTAAATTAAAAATATATAGTATATTATTTTCATAAAATGGAGTTAATTTTTTAATTTTGATCATCAATATTAGGTTAGGGTAAAATTTTTGAATTTTTCTGAAACAGCTCAATTTTTGGTGAATTGTAAAAAAACAGTTTTGAGTTATGAGTGTTTAATGACATCATTAATGATGTAATCATTCTGGTCAACTTTTGAATATTAATATGTTCTATGAGATGTCCCAATTAGGAAAAAACATGGGCAAATACCATGGTCAAGCCCATGGTTTTGCAAATACCACCGATGAGGTGTCCCTTGGAAATTAATTTAATATTCCCTCAATTATCCTATAAATACCAAGACGTTCCCTCATTCATTTCATCCCAAAATCCTTCTCAACTAAGTTCTAGTATATTTAACTCCCAAAGAGTCCTCCCAATGTTTCCTCAATCCCCCAAGTTCCAAAACCTCATGCTTTCAATGTTACTATTCAAGGTAAGGGAACATTTCACCCTCCTCTTTTTAGTCATGACTTCCTTTATGTTATAAATTCTAGTTTCCATTTCATTATTTGGGGGAATTATCTTATATATATTTATTATTTTACATTGCATTTATAATTTATTAGAGTCCCTTTACACTCTTTTCAACTTATTTTTATGAATTATAAGTGACACCATTAGGCTGCCGAATTTTCGTAAAAGAAATTGTATTTTATCTTTTCTTTCAAGTTTCCTTTTCATGTGGTGTGTCATTACACCCCATGATATTATTTCTTTTTATTATTTACCTCTAGAATAAATGAATCATTTTTTATGGGATACCCTTGTCCCCTATCTTATTATTGTTTTCTAAAACCATGTTATACAGCCGTTATACTATAGAAATTTTGTCTCAAAATATCTCTATATTTTTATCAAGATGTTATCTTGATTTATTTATCTGAATACCCAAATATATTTTCATTTTTGGAGGTATTCATAAATACATAAAATTGATCTATTTGATTCTGGAATCGACATACATGAAACCCTCTTTCCTTTTCCAAAGGTTATAATAGACATAACGATCATGATTCTAAGCACTTTTATAACGTCATGATTTTGAAGTGAAACCCATTACTTTTACTCTATATGGGTTATTTATGAAATTATTGATTATTATCTATGTATCTCACATGAAAATAAATACATATTAAGGGTGTTACCTAATAGAACTCTATTGTATTGGGTAAATAATTTAATCACTAGAGATAATAAGTTTCGAGATAGGTGAATAACCTTGGAAATGTTTATGACACCTTGGGGATGAACCTTGGTGATATGTTCATGATTGTATAAATTAAAGCTTTTAGCAACATATTAAAGTTATGATTCAAGTTATTTTCATTATTATATTCATATACTTCCATTTCACATGTCTTTATGTTTTTTTATCATGTTCTTATTGGCTTCACAAGTAAACTGATTCCCTTGTTTCCTTACTCGGCCTTCTGCTCACCCTTTCCTTTGATTTATGTCTACAGGTTATGAGATGCCATAATTTTACATAGGAATAACTTGTGATGAATCTATACAAGTCGATTATAAGAATGTTTAATGTTTTCATGTTTTATGTTCCTGATTTCCAAGACACTAGACTTTAATGATCCTCTATTTGTAAAATGAAATGAAAAGTAATGTAATAAAAGGCGGGATGCCATAATAGGCAAGGGGCATGGTTTAACTAAAAATTTACAACCATGGGAAAATGGATCTGTTAAATAGTATGCAGCACTAGCAAGTTCATTATTCAAAGGTCACACAAATAGTTAAAACCACGCGTACTCAAGTTGTGCACTAAGTTCCCCACACTATTGAGGTGCGTGGTTATCAATAATAGTTCACTAACTGTGTGGATCTATCTTCCCATCCAATATCTAGAACTCCATGATTCTAATGAGCCTCGAACTCTCTTAAACATCTCTTTGGCATTCTAATTACATTTTTAGCATAAAACAAGAGGTTTTGAAGAGTATCATATATTTTTTTATGTCTATGAAAAGCTGGAACATTAGAATAACCTTATTAATAGATATTTTTCAAATTATTTTCATTTACTTTTCAAGTATTGTGATTTCAAGATTGGGGGTTATATGATCAAAATTTATTATTTTCATTATAAATTTCCAATATTTAGGTCTCATCATTTAATACATAATGAATTTTTTTTCTTTTTCCATACCATATTTTATGCTATATTTAATGAATTATCATCCCTTACTTCCAAATGTTAAAATAAATCAATCCATATCATAGAAATAAAGGAAAATATTTTTCAAAGTAAAAATAGACACATAATAATAGTTCTTTAAAATAATGTCTTCAATGTGATATGGTAGTATCCTATGGCTTGTATAGCAATCCTTGCTCTATTGGTATCTCATAGATCCACCTTGGACCATGCGACCTTCTAAAATATACTATGTTCTTATATTTTGATACAAATTTTAGAACCACATGAAGTATCTAACACTCAACTTATATATATTTAAATAATACAATCAATAATTAACATACTCTAATAATCCCTATACATATTTGTATAGGTTCAATTTTACTCCCATTGGCCCAACTTTCCACATACAAAAAATTCCACATCTAGTTCCATTACTATCCTCCAGATCATTTTATTCTAAGAGGAAAAGTAGTCACTAGACTTATATATTTAATGAGTATTGAGTCCAATTTCCTTTTCCCTACTGTTCTTATTCTCTATAAAGATATTAGTTTTTTTGTTTCCCATTATCAACATGGTGGATAAGAGTAAGATGTTATGATAGTGTCCTCACATTTTTTATAATTTTATAATTAAAAATAAAATTTCATAATTTTTTGGTACTTTGGAATTAATGGAATGTGTGTATAACTCATCCGTAATATTCAAAAAAATATGTCTAGGCACTCAATTTAACCAATCTCCATTACTATTTTCCCTCATCTAATGACTATTCTCGAATAATTCACATAAATATTTAATTGGAGAACACATATCTCTCTAATGTCACCTTCTCTTGATTTATATATTGAATGTGAGAAACTATGTTATATGAAACCTTATCCTCATATTTTATTAATTTATTATTTGGTATTGAGGATAACATGAAACATTGTACATCCATTATTTCAATAACATTCTTCAGAAAGAGTGATATCTCCTCATCACTAGCCTCTTTAGAAAGCTATTTAGGATATAGGGTTTATGGTATGTATAATTTATATTTGTTTTATAGTATAATGTGAAATAACCAACCCCATTCCTAGAAATTCATGGTAGTGATATTTTTATCATTATCTATTGTGGATCATAGTGATATTGTTTATGTGATTTGATTTTTCATTGTTATCATTTATGATCTTATAATGAGATCGTTTCTATTACAAAAATTGATCACTAAATTTAAACTTATTTAAATTCTTATTAATCTCAAACTACTGTTAAAAACCCTATATCACTATCTATCTATTTCAAAATATATATTTGATTATATATTCTAGTGGAAAATATCCATATTCCCTTCTCATAACCAAAACATGGGACTAATAATCTATTTGAAGGGTTTTTGGTAGGTATTACTTGAGAACTACATTAACTGGTAATTCCTCGATCTATTCTGTTGACTCACTGATAATAAAATCATGTTTTATGACTTCCCCAACATTTTCTTCTTAGATAAACCATTTCTTTCTTACACAATAAAACTTTGATGTATACTATTTTAACTCAACTAAGAGCATCAAGCTAAAATTTCCATAGCAATTAATATGGCCCCAACATGGTATGGTCAAGTATAATGAACCATTATTTTTATTATAAATTGAGTAGGGGACGAATAATATAACTTAATATTTTATTTAATGGATTTTAACCTTATATAGAATAAAATTTTTATCCGTTTACTCTATTTTCTAATATTTAGTGGATTTTCAATAAGGGATTAACCATGTATGATAAATCATTTAAGCATAATTCGATAATATTTTAGTCCATCTTTATTTATTGACAACTCATTTATTTAGGTGATCACACAATAATTACCATCATAAATAATCAACCAAAAAAATGGACATAAATAAAATAATTTTGGAATGAATGTGATATTCTCTAATGATGTGTTTATCTAGAAGATGATATTGTAACCCTAAACCCTAGGGGTAAATTCTTTTATTTTTACCATGGTTCATGTTTTAGTATTCTATAATGGATAATATGAATCACCTTGATTTATGTCACCTTAGAACCTTGACTCTGACTACCTCCACTCACTTTCCAGATCCATCATCACATATTATTTTACTCAAACACAGGTGAGGGGATCCAATGGATTGAATAAAGGGTTATTGTATAAAAGAAAACACAAGAATAAAATTCTCATACATAATAGGGTGGAGGTCATGACATACATGGAATAAATAATAATTAACCATAATAAATTAAAAGAGTTGAATCATACATGAGGTAAAGTCTAATTTTTTGATCATACCCACATCATGAAATAGGAATACATTTTCAATCTTATGTTCAATTACTACAATTCATTACATAATAATTATAATTCACCAGGAATTAATCCAATTTATTCAATTAATCTTAATTCTATCTAACTATGATTAACAAAAAAACATATATAATTATAAAATAAATTATTGACATTTAAAATTATTGTGGTAGAAAACAGTACTTGGAGGTATCCCCATGTGTTTTTCAAAATTTTAACAGAAAAAATAATTTACTATATAACTATTAATCTTCTGAAATGGTGAGTTCTTTCAAATAAATGATACACAAAAAACATAAATAATAATCTTAATTAAATAATTAATTCTTAATTGTGTAAAAACATGAAAACATTATTGGTAGGAGACTACATAGTGTGTACAAAAGTACAAATGGTGTACTTGTCTTCTGTCCCTATCTACAGCAAACACATCGGTTCTGGATAGTTTTATTTTTAAATATGTGTTCAAATTACACAACATCCACTTGGAGTACACTGTGTGTAACCTCAAATTTCATGGCATTTTATCCCATGTGTTAGGTATCTAATAGACCGAATGATTTTGAAGCCTTTTATACTTGTCCAAGAGATAATATGGACTACACGTTATGTACAATGGTTATAAATCATTTAGTTTTTCATTTCATGGGTGAGTTTATTTATAATTACAAGATGATTTGATCTATTTGGTTATTAGATATGAGTTTTTTGGATCAAACTAGATAAACAATAAATCAATCATTAATGAAAAAATTATTATGTACTCTAGGATTAAACAATATTTACTTTATTCTCCACGCAAAGCCTTTACACCTCTTGATTCATATCACCATATTATTCTTTATTTTCAATCATTAATGTGCTACTGGTTATGTTATAAAAAATGAATAAGAGAAGAGATAATGATATCATATTATAAAATTGAATAATTTTAATTAAGAATATATGGAAATTCATGTAATTAATTAACTAATGTTAAATAATTACAAATCGAACATCTCACCACTATAATACCACTTGTAGTCTCCATGGGAAGTAGAGGCATATTTTCTTGGTATTTCAGACTTTGGATTTTATTCTTAAATATGGGGTAATCATTTCCTTTTATGATCCAAATTCCATTTACGAAAAAAACAACTGATAAATAGACTACATTAATATGTTCGAAATAGAAGGAGAAGATCTTTACATGCAATTTTATGTTTATTTATGATATGATATATGATTACTTCAACATTTAATTCCAATTTAATTCATGATATTAGAGAATATAATTTATTGAACCATTATTTCACTATAAGATTAAAGTAAAAATAACTCTAGTAGTGACCCACATATTCACAATAATCTCTGGTCAATTCCATAGAATCAATAGGTGCTTGTAAAAAAAATCCTGATCGCTTTAATTATTCAGGGATGAAATTGTATTATTATTCATGAAGGATAAATAATACATAGTGATATCTTTTAGGATTGAAAGCGGAGTAAAATAGATCACACTCTATAGATTGACCGAATCTCTCTTTATCTAAAGTGCACAATAAAACGCATTTAGGAAAGATTCATAATTACATGTTTATTTCAATTGATTTAGGGTTACAAAAATTCACACACCCTCTTAAACTTATTTAATATCCTTAGTTTAACCCATATCCAATATTAAAAATATTATTAATATTAACCACATTACATGTGAAATAAAACAAGAATATAAATAAATACTATTTATTTCAACTCAGACTATTAATCTCTATCCAATTCCCCTCACCTAAATTTATCAATTCTCAAATATTGGTTTTTTAATTAAACAGATTCTACTTCATTATTATGTGACAAATATAACAAATATTTTATCTTCCAAACAAAAAAATTATTTATTTATATCTTCCTCAATTATTCTTTCTAAAAACTTGTGATTAAATTACGATGGTCAACCAAACCTGAACTCATATAATTTATTATATCTTGTCAAATTTGACACATCAATTTAACAAGGAATATAAATTAACTTAGCGTGTGACCATATAGATCACATTCACAATGGTATTTTACATAACCACCCAAATTCCATGGATATTGTTTGACAACAAGCGAATTCATCTAGAGGGAATAAAGTTAACCTCCCAATGAAATCTGAACTACTATGAATGTTTACCATGTAATACAATCCGTTTTCTTATAATATCTCAAATAATTTATGTTTTGTGTCTGTGTCATCAACCTTCTTTCTCAATGTCTCTTTATTTTAATTTTTGAAAATGAACACTCTGATCCAACACTACACACATCGATTTATTTAGGTTGTTCTATTCCAAAAAACATTCCTATGATATTAGTTTTCATTTGGATAAATAATAAGTAAATCATTTCCAAAGTTATCCATTAATTTTATATCATTCATGAAGTAACCAATGTATCCATCTTATCTTCACACATATTTGGTCATAATTTCAATAAATACATCAAATTATAGGATTCTTGGTATCCATTAATGATAATATTAATATATATGGTTCAACACACAAGTAAAAGTATTGGTACACCTAATGAAACATTAAAATATTGATTTCTAATTAAGGGTAATGGTCTCATAATATCATATTTTGTAGATTACCAAGGGACAACACCATGATATAATATTTTAATTTTTTATGATCCTCATATCCCTCATAGCCTATATTTTCTATACCTCATTAGATAATATTCTTCACCGATAGGACAAGCTTCAAGAATAATTTCATGTAACCTCTAAGGTCTAATCATTATGGGTAACTACTACAAACATTCAACACAATATATATTTTATGGATATTATCTTATAAGAATATCATGTTGAATAAAAATGAACATGTGAAAAAAAAATCTTCAATAAAAATAAATTTAATTATGTACAAAATAAGTTGTTTCTAGGGCACTTACATCATCATTTTCATTAATTCTTAACAATTATGGGTCATTACTATAAATTTATACTAACTACTGGAAATCACTACTAATTACTAATAGTTGTTACTAATTAATGGCAATTATGAGTATCTATTACTAAATATTAGTAATTGTTATTATTTATTACTCATTATTTTCAATTAGCAATATTTAATACTAATTATTGGTAATTAGTATTAATTATTACAAAAATATTACTAATTACTAGTAATTACTACTAATTATTAAAAATTATTAGTAATCTTTGTTAATTACTACTAATTATTGATAATTATTTGAAATATGAATTTTTCATTTTATGTATAGTTAATTAGTTATATTTTTTACTAATTATATGTAATTAGCATTAATTATTTGTAATTATTAGTAATTATTACCAATAATCTTGAGTTATTGGTAATTATTTTCAATTACTTAGAATTAATTCTATTTATTTATTTATTATCTGTAGTTTTTACTATTTATTTATAATTATTGGTAAATAATTTTATTCACATTTTTTTCTATTTATTGAAAACTATAGGTGATTACTTATTACTATTACAAATTATTAAAAAACTATGTAAAATTATTGTCATTTAATGCTAATTATTGTTAAATATTATTAATTTCTAAAACTTATTGTTAATTATTACTAATTAATATAATCATTGGTAATTATTGGTAATTATTAGTAATTATCCTTAATTATTGGTAATTTTTACTATTTATTGGTAATTACTATTAATTATTATTCTTTGTTACTAATTTTTACTTATTATTGGTAATTATTATTAAATATTACCATTTATTAGTAATTGTAACTAATTATCACAAGTTATTGGAAATTTTATCAAAATATTACTAATTATTGGTAACTATTTCTAATTATTACTAAATCTTGGAATTTATATACAATTATTGATAATTACTTTTAATTATTCCAAGTTATTACTTATAATTGGTGGTTGAAAGTAATTATTTTTAATTATTAGAAATTATTTATTGTTATTAGTAATTATTGGTAATTGTAAATAATTATTACTAATTATTGGTAATTATTTCAAATTATTATTATTTATTGGTAGTTATTACTAATTATTACTAATTATTCATAATAATTACAAATTAATAGAAATTATATCTTATTATTACTAATTATAATTAATTGTTGTTAATTGTTACTTATTATTGGTTAATATTACTAATTATAGTTATTTATTGGATGATATTACCAATTATTTGTAATTTTGACTAATTATTACTAATTATTGGAAATTATTTCTAATTATTACTAATTATTTGTAATTAATTCTGATTATCACAAATATTTGTAAATTATTAATATTTATTACTATTTATTTGTAGTTATTGTTATTTATTACTAATTCTTGACAATTATTTATAATTATTACTAATTATTGTAAATTATAGCTATCACTTACAAATTGTCACTCATTATTGCTAATTATTACTAATTATTTGAAATTATTACTAATTAGTAATATATATTGGTAATTATTGTGAATTATTTGTAATTATTGAAAATTATTATCATGTAATGGTAATCATTACTATTTATTTCAAATTTTTGATAATTAATACTACTTTTTAAAATTATTAGAAATTATTTCTAATTATTTCTAATTATTTTTAATTGTTGCTAATATTTGGTAATAATTTCTGATTATTACTGATTATAACTAATTATTATTTATTATTTCTAATTATTACTAATTAATTTTAAAACATTACTAATTATAAATAATAATTTTTAATTATTGCTAATTATTTATAATTATTACAAATTATTAGAATTTGCTGCTAATCATTATGAATTGTTAGTAATTATTTTTAATTTTTAATATAACTTTTGTATTTATTGATAATTGTTTCTATTTATTTGTAATTATTGTTAATTATTAGTAAGTATTGGTAATTATGGCAAATTATAATTAATTATGGGTAATTATTACTAATTATTACAAATTATTGGAAATTGATGGTAATTCTTAATAAGTATTACAAATTACTATTACTTATTACTAATTATTATCAATTATTACTAATTATTTTTAATTATTACTAAAATTAGTAATTATCGATATTTTTTAGTAATTATGGGTAATTATTTCTTATTGTTACTAATTCTTCGTAATTATTACAAATTATTACTAATTATGGGTAATTATGGCTAGTTTTTACTAATTATTTGTAATTATTACTAATTATTTCCAATTATTTCTAATTATTACTAATTGATGTTAATTATTATTAATTATTTATAAATATTGGTAGTTATTACAAATTATTACTAATTGTTGGAAATTATAGGTAATTATTACCAATTATTTATAATTATTACAAATTACTAAAATTTATTTGTAATTATTATTGGGTCAGAATGATTATGAAGAAGAAAATCACATAAGAGGGGGTTGATTTGTGTTCTTCAGAAACATTGAGAGATTCAGAACAGTCCGTAGTTTATGCAGCAAACCTTTCTTTCTCTCATTTATGACTGAGCAGTGGAAATAAATAAAGGAAATTAACACATCAATTTATAGTGCTTCAGGGCACAAATATCTCCTAGTTCACTCTATAAATTCTCAACTCCATGATCTTGGGGATTTTACTATCATGTCCTCTAATCCTAAAATCTTTAAATAATAACTAAGTGCAGGCAGTTGACACCTTACCAGGCTTTTATAGGGCCTTCTTGTAAGGACCCGACCCTAGTTGCCCAGAGTCGGTGCCTTATTTTATTAAATTGGCATATGAAAAATGAATATGAATCCTGAAAGACCGATTAGTTTAGTATCATTGGAAACAAGATACATACATAAGTTCAACAACACAACTTGAAACGAAATAAAACATTGAAATTCCTTTGAAAACATCAATATCTCCTAGGTTATCCCTACAGTTCAACCGTAAAATAATTCTTCACTTTTTAGGAAAACTAATACATATTAAAGTGGTGATCTCAAACTCTCCATAAGGGTAAGTAATGTAGTGGAAGATATCATAAACATAAACATTAGGCATGGTGGATATCTTAAAAACACATGCCTTTAAAAAAATAAACTTGAACATAATATTGAAGGAATAAGAGAAGAATAAATAATTCCATATTGAAACATAACCATAGGTATTCTAATATTCAAATAATAACATGAACTATCAATTACTTATTGGATAAAGTGGGAATATATAATGCATTACATCATAACCATACCGTCAAGGCCTAATGCCAAGACCATAAATAACCATTTTGTCAAGGCCTCGTGATAAGACTTGGTTTGTCTCATGAGACGTACCGATGCACTGAAGGGCTATAGTAGGACCCACCCAACACATAATAAGTCTAATTAATTTCTCATATTAATGAGGATAAACATAAACAACATATACATTTATATTGAAACTAACATATTAAATGTAAATAACTTTCCCCAAACAATAAGCATAAACAATAATCATTCAGAGTAAATTGGTGAATGGTTTTAAGATAAAAAATCCACATTCAAACTAATCATAAACCACTAAATTAAATATGGAAGATGATATACTAAAATAATAATCCCAATAATACATAAGAATCAATAAGAGTGTTCAAATATATGAAGACACTCTTATAAAATCATCGAGTAATTTTTGAGATAAAAACTCTTTTACTTTAAAAAGAATAGTTCTTTTGGAAACATCTTTGTATAAAACCAGAAGTGAATTATGATAGTATTTTCATAATAAAATGAGTGGTTTTATAAAGATAATGATTTCTAAAAATAGATTATTTAGTGCCTTCGAAAATATGTAAGAATTTTAGAAATTCCCTTAAATGATTCATGTATTTCAGGAAGAATTTTTAAAAGATCATTTTAAAATGTACTACTCCACATAAATTAAGGTAGGATTATGGTTGGTAAACATATATAGAACATTCACATAGAATTTATGATTATTACTTATGAATAAATAATAATTTAATTGAGGTACGTAGAGAATAAGAGTAACCCGAATGAAAATGGAGGTTTGTGTAGAAAACCCTTACCTTAAGTTTGAAGGTGTTCCTCACTTGATTTTAATGACCTGAATATTCAAATTTAGGTTCAAAAAATAATAATTACAGAACATACCGTACATTTAATTCATTTATTATTAACTAATTAGGTTCATTCATGGCCTTTTTATGGGTTAAGTGATTCAATATCATTATTTCAGAGTGTTTCCCCCCTTAGTTTTCATGATTAGTTTACAAATATTCATTTATGGATAAACATGTAGAATGAGAATGGTTGTCCAGAATAGAAGTTTCATGTTATTAGTGAAGAAATATAATATTAAATTCATATAAAATGTTTTTTATTATTAGGAGTGCAGATGAATCTTTATATAAAACTTTAATGACAATTGTTTGGGTTAATCGTCAGTTTTTTATCACAACAGACTCGTTATGATTTATAAATTTATATCATTTGTAAGAAAGGATTCCAAAAACATAAATATAATATAATACATATATTAGAGTATTTTTCAACCATCAAAATTTTTTCTTGTCCAAAATTTAAGATGTTAATATAAATTGAAAACCCATTATCCTTGAATGTGATAAATTTACACATCTTAGATGGTGTTTTAATTTCTAATATAAATGAAGGGGAAAGGTGAGATGATGAAGAATAATTACTTTATCATAATAACGTTTTATTATATGTTTTTTACTGGAGTCATAACAATATTTTTATGAATGTAGGTGAAGAAATAAAAATATAAGAAAGGAACTTCCAATAAAAGAAAAGAAAAGAGGAATTTACCTCTTGAAGTAATCTTCCTTGAGAGCCTATTTAGTGAATAGGTTTTGGTCTTTTTTAGACCAAGGGATTTTGGATGTGGGGGGGTATCTTGAGAGGATATTTGATCATAATGTAGATAAGGGACAAGGCTTGAGAAAAGTGAAGAGAAGAGGGAGTGAGGGTGGTTTATTTAGTGATAGAGAGAAGGGATTTGTGAATATCTTATTCATTATTTTATTATTTCTCTCAAGACAACCAATAATGGTGATTCATTTGACCCATAATAGTAATAAGTTCATGTGAGTTTGAACCGTCTATTCTCACATTATCCATGATTCTAGTAATAGTAAATTTACATGATAATGTATATACATGGTAAATTTGCGTATTATACTATTTATAAAAAATTTGAGTATTTTTGAAAAATGTCACAAATTCACCATAACCATTTTTTGAATTGTAAAATTCAAAAATGAACTCCAGTTTTGGAAAATTATTTTCTATATTTGAGTAATTTAATTTTTATATATATTCATTATTTATTCGAAAAATATAAATTTTAAAACAATAATTTTTATTATATCACTTTTAATAATTAATCAAAATATCATTATCTTATAAATATAAAACAATAAAATAACAATATGATTTACAATTCATAAGGGTCATATTACTATTAATTTTACTATTCATAAGGGTATTTTACTATTCACAAAAAATTAAGTTATACTTATCAGACTCTAAATATCTTACTGAATGCAACCATGTCTGTCATTTTTCCAAAATTCAAATCATAGAGATGGAAAAATTATGTTTATTGACTAGATTATATCAAAGTGGTCTTTTTTGGAGAATTAGTGTTTCATGAATTTATTTATAAATCCTTGGGGTGTTACATTCTACCCTCCTAACAAAAATTTCATCCTCGAAATTACCCAAATGTTACCACACAAAAAGATTTTGGTTGTTCTGCATCGTAATCTCCTCAGACTTCCATGTTGCCTTTTCAATTTTATTATTTTTCCAAAGTATCTTTACCAGTAGATTCATCCGATTCCTCAACACCTACTCATTAGTCTCTAGAATCTGGGTATTCTTTTTATAGTAAGATAGTTCAGGTTCAAATTCTATACTTCAGAAGTGAGGACATGCCTTGGGTCTGGCATGAACTTTCTCAGCAATGAGACGTGGAATACATTGTGTACTTTAGACAGGCTATGTCGCAAATCCATATGATATCCAATCACTCTAATTCTCTCCAGAATTTTAAAATGTCCCATGCACCTTGGTCTTAGTTTCCATTTCTTCCCCAGTCTTATAATACCCTTCCATAGAGGCACTTTTATGAAAAAATTACCTCCCACTTGAAATTACAAATCCTTCCATAGATTATCAGCACAACTTTTTTCCTCTTCTTTGATATTTCCTTGAATAGTATTTACCTTCATTGTGGATTCCTACTTAATATTTGTGCCCACAAGCATCATTTCACTAACTTCATCCTAACAATTTGGTTCGTGAAATCTCTTTTTATACAATACATCATATGGTTCTATTTGAATACTTGAGTGGAAAGTATTATTATAGGAAAAATCCACTAAAGGTAAATATTGATCCCATATACCTTAAAAGTCAAGTGAATAAGATTTCAAAATTTCCTCTAAGGTATGGATTCTTCTTTCTAATTTCTCATCAGTTTTTGGGGGGTAAGGAGTACTCAAATGAAGCTTAGTATCCAATTATTTCTAAAGACTTTTCCTAAATTACAATGTAAATCACAGATCATTATAAGACATAATTGAGAGAGGTTCTCCAGGAATTCTTACAACTTCATTGATATAGATTCAGGATAAGAAATGCATTGGTAAATCCTCCCATATATCAAGGAAATGTGAATATTTCATAAGTTGATCAACAATTACCAATATAGAATCATTCTTCTTTGGATTTTTCAGAAATCCCATGACAAAATAGATTGTGATGTCATCCCATTTTTATGTAGGAATAGGGAGAGGTTATAGGAATTCTCTTGGATGTTGTCTTTTGACCTTTACTTGCTGATAGACTAGGCATCTTGATATATAATCAGTAATTTCCCACATCATATTGTCCCACAAAAAATGTTCCTTCAAATATCTTTACATCTTAGTTATACTAGGATGTATATAGAAATTTTAAATATGGGAATCATCCAATAACACCCTTTTTATCTCAGGTATAGATGAAAAACAAAGTCTCTTCCCAAATTTCAGAATTCCATCTTCACCCTCTAAGTCATCCAACATCCCATCATTGATGCCTTTTATTTTCTTTTGAAGATTCCTGTCATCAAACTATGATGTTTTAATTCTTTCCAATAAATATACTTGGGTAATAATTTTAAAATGTAGTGATGTTTCACCTTCTTTTATAATTCCCATATCCATCTTCACTAGGTCTATATACAAAGGATCCTTGCAAATTATCATTTTTTGAGAACTCCATGATCCTTCCAGCTTGATGTATCAACTACCGTATTTACCCTAACTGTGTGGTAGTGTATGGAACAATCATAGACCTAGAGTAGTTTGAGCTACCCCCTTTTTCCTCATGTTGAGTTCTTTATATGAGAAGATATAATTCAAACTCTTATGATTCGTATATATCTCACATTATTCACCATATAGGTAATGTCTCCATATTTTTAGAGAAAAGATTATAGCTACTAACTCAAGATCATGGGTAGGATACTTTTGTTCATGAATTTTAGATGCCTTTATGCATAGTCAATAATTATATCATTCTGCATAGGGGCACAACCATGTCCCATCTTTGATGCATCACTATAGAGCAGAAACCCATCATTCCCTAATGGTAGATCCAGGATCGAAGAATTTACTAATCTCCTCTTCAATTTCTCCAAAATATCCTCACATTATTTTTTCCATATGAACTAAATTTTTTTAGGTGTAATAATGGTCACTGGGTTGGCTAAATGGGTGATGTTATGAACGAAATGGTGATAATAACCTGCTAAACCAATAAAACTATTTACCTTGTCTATGTTCATTGGAGTAGACCATTCTTGCATAGTCTTTGTCTTTACATGATCAAAATATATTCCATCTATATAGATAATGTGTCCATGAAACGAAACTGATTGAATCCAAAATTCACACTTGCTAAACATCCCATATAATTCATTCATTCTAGGAGACATCAGAACAGTGAAGAAGTAATTTTCATGATCTTTGTAGATTTTGGGGTATACAAAGATATCATCAATAAATACCACCACAAATCATCAAGATATTCCTTGAAAAATTTATTCATTGCATACATGAAAATAGAGGGTGCAGTAGTCAGTACCAATGGACTTACTGTAAAATCATAATGCCCGTACCTAGTTCAAAATGTTGTTTTTTGGAATTTCTTCCTTCTTCAAGAACAATTTATGACATCCAAATCGAAGGTCAGTCTTTAAAAAATATTAATATCCCTGAAGATGATAAAATAAATCATTAATGTGAGGTAGGAGATACTTGTTCATTATTTTTATATCAATGATCTCCCTATAGTCAATACAGAACCTCATATATCCATCTTTCTTCTTAACGAAAAGAATAGGATATCACCGTGGGGAAACAAAAGAGTGATTAAATCCTTTATCATTCAATTACTAAAGTTGTTTATTTAGTTATACCAATTCCATAATGGCAATTTACTAAGGAATCTTTGATATAATCCTTTAACCAAGAATTAAACAAATAGAGAACTCAACTACCCACTCTATAGGATGTCTAGTTAAATCATTTAGAAACACATAAACATATTATTACACAATAGGTATGTCCTCTATTTGAAAATTTATTTCTCACCCAAAAATACTTTTTCCCTTCCTCCCTAATAATTACATTTATTAGATCTATTGGGGGTGTATCTAGATACCCGTCAGTTGGTGAGGTTTCTGCTCTAAAGATGAGGTAATGAACACCATTCTCAAAAATAAAGACTCCTTCTTCTTTCAATATATTCTTTTATCTTAAAGTGAATTGAAAATCATACCAAGTATTATATAAAATTTAATCATTTCTATGATGATAAGGTTAGAAACTAGTGCACATTTATGTGTCATAAGGTGGACTAATCGATACATCTTTATTACAATGATACATCCCCAAGAAGTTTTGACTAACAACTCTTTTATTAAATAAAATTTTACATATCTAATTTCCAAGGAAAATTTTGATGATATAAAAGAATTAGATGATCCAAAATAAAATAAAGAATTTTCTATATTGGAGGAAATGAATAAAGTACCTGCCATGACATCGTTAAGAACTTTAGCCTTAGCAGTTGTGACCACATTAGTGAATGTTTCCCTGATTCTTACGAAATTCATGTTCATAATGTACCATTTCTTTACCACTATATCATTTTACACTAGTTTTTTCTTTCTCCCCCTTACAATCATGATATTTTTGGCATTTTTCTCCACACTTGTAACAGACTCTCATTCCATTTAGAGAAGTGCCAGAGTGTTTCTTCCCACAATTATTACTATGTGGAAGATCAACTCTTCCCTTCTTCCCTTCTTCCTTATTTTATTTTCTATAGTTTTCAGTATCCCTCTTCTTCTCTTTATATAACTTAAAATAATAAAACATAGAGAATTAATTTTCCATCTTGATAGCACTTGAGACTATATCATTATATGATGATAATATTTGGGAGACTAGAGCCCTTTTGAGGAATTGTTTGAAACCATTAATGAATTGATAAATCTTTCTCCTTGGATTACGTATGTAGTTTGTGGAATGTCTTGATAACCTTGTGAAGTTATTTTACTACTTTTCAATAATTTTATCAACTTTTTTCCTTCGATTCAGAAATTGACATTCCATATCTACTCATTGTTCACAAGAGAAGTATTTCTCTAGGAAAATTTACTTAAAATTCCTCCATTCCATCTCTTTCTATTCTTCTCCCTCCTTTGTGTTTTGGACTAATGATGAAAATTGATCTTCATCTCCCGATAGATGATAAACATCCATGAAAAACTTCTCTCTTTAGTTACATCCCAAAGAGAGAATATTATTTTCTAGAGAAATTATCCACTATGCATCTAAAAATGGGTTTATAGTCCCATTGAATAATGAAATTTGTTGTTTCATAAAGAGGTCAAACATAGCTCCTCCACATTGTGTATCCTGATTCTTCATAAGGGTACGATTTTTTTTCATAACCTGATTTAATTTTCCCAGTATAGTTTTACGCTTCATTACACCAGTTTCATCACTAAATCTAACATCCTTATCTTGCATCTATTGGAATTACCTGCATGTTATATATGCATTCATGTGGTTTCTATTCCTTTAAGTAGGCACCATTTCTAAAAAATTTCATACACTTGATTAGGTTATGAATCATAATGTATAATATCAACTCAGAAAATTACTTAGAATAAATTGAAATCCTATCCACAACTAATCTTATAATCATAAACTTGGTTTATTTGAGAAAAAATTTATATTTAAATCTTTCATAATGGATTGTAAAGAAAGTGTGAATTTTTCTAAGAATATTCCCCAGTAGTTTCAAACCTGGAGCATAGTAAGGACCATTTTTGTGTACCAAGATATCCCAGGGGAAGTCCGAAACTCCTTGTCGGAGTTTTCATTCCTAGGTACAAATTTTCAAGAACCGTGTCCACCTATAATATGAAAATAGGGTTGTATTTTATAGAAATATCTACATAATCTATAACTTACCAAAATTGTAGAATATTCTTTTATACTTATTATCAAATACTATCTTATATTTTTGTTCTCTAATCAATATTTTTTGAATCTATTTTCCATGTATTCTACTATACTTCGTTTGATACTAACTGTATGGAACCAATCCCAGTTTACTAGAGATTGTGCCTTATTTAATTACATTAGAATATAAATATGTAATATGCATCATGAAGGACTGAGTACTTTAGTAGATTTGGAAATAATATACATACTTTTGTTTAACATTACAAATTGAAACTAAATAAAACATAGAAATTCCTTGGCAAACATCCATATATTTTTTGTTATCCCTGTATTTCACTCATAAAATACTTCTTCCCTTCTTGGAAAAAATAAAAAATAATAATGGGTGAGCTCAAATACTCCGTAAGGGTAAGAAATAAATCATAAGCTATCATAAATATAAACATTAATCATGGTGAATACCATAAAAACACTAGCTTATAAAAAAATATACTTGAACATAATATGTAAGGAATAAGCGATGAATTATTAAAGGCTTAAAAAACAGAACCATGTATATTATACTAGTCGAATAACCACATGAAATATCAATTAATAGTTTCTTAACAAGATAATTCATAATACAGAACATCATAACCATACTGTCAAGTCCTCATGCCAAGACCATAAATAAAAATTTTCTCAAGACCTCATTCCAAGAACTAGTTTGTCTTCGGAGACCTATCAATTCAATAAAGGGATATTTCGGGTCTTACCCAACACATAATAAGTCTAATTAATTCCTCATATGAATAGGGATAAACATAAAAAACATATACATTCTTATTGAAACTAATATATAAAATGTAAATAACTTTCTCGAAACATTAAGCAAAAACACTAACCATTTCGAGTAAATTGGTGAATGGTTTTAAGATAGCACATCCATAGTCAATCTAACAATAAACCATTCAATTAAATATGGTATACGATATGGTAAAATATTAATCCCAGTAATACATAATAATCAACAAGAGTGTTGAAATAGATGAAGAAACTCTTATAAAATCATCGAGTAATTATTGAGATAAAAACACTTTTACTTTAAAAAGAAGAGTTGTTTTGGAGAAAATTGTATAAAACCAGAAGTAAAGTAATATAGTATTTTCAAAATAAAATTATTTATTTTATTAATATAATTTTTTCTAAAAACAGATTCTATAGTGGCCTATAAAATAGGTAATAATTTGAGAAATTCCCTTGAACCGGGCTTGTAATTCAGGAAATATTTTTTAAAGATCCTATTAAAATGTATCAGTACCCATAAATTAATGTAGGAATATAGGAGGTAAAAATATATATCATTCACATATAATTTATGAGGATAACATATGAATAAATAATAATTTAATTTGGGTAAGTAGAGAATAAGAGTAACCCAAATGATAATAGAGGATTGGGTTGAAAACCCTTACTTTAAGTCTGAAGGTGTTCCTCGCATGATTTTAATGACCATAATAATCAAATTTAGGTTCATAAATTAATAATTAATTAATATAAACTACATTTAAGTGATTTATTATATCCATATGAGTTTCATTCATGGACTTTTTATTGGTTAATTGATTCAATTTCATTGTATGGGACTGTTTTCATCCCTAGTTTTCATGACCGGTTTACTTATATTCATGTATAATAAACATCTATAATATTAATGGTTGTCTATAATTTAAGTTCTATATTATTAGATAACTATCATAAGATTACACTGTAATAAAATCCATTTGGTTATTTGGAGTGAATATAAATCATTATATAAAACATTAATGATAATTATTTTGGTTAATTGGCAGTTTCTGATCACGAAAAAATCATTTTCATTTAAAAATTAATATCATTTGTAAAATAGGATTCATGAACCTTAAATATGTTATAATACATATATTATAGTCTTTTTCAACCATAAAAGTTTTTTCATGTCCATAATTTTATACATTAATAGAAATTGAAAACCTGTCGTCTTTGAAAGTGATAAATTTACACATCTTAGATGGTGTTTTCATTTGTAATATAAAAAGAATGGGAAAAGTGAGATGATGAATAATTATTCCAATATCATACCAAAATTATAGTACATATGAGGTATTAGAGTCACTGCAACATTTTTATGAAGGTAGGTGGGGAAAGAAAAAGGAAAAAGGAACTTAAAATAAAAGAAATGAAAAGAGGAATATACCTCTGGATGTAATCTTCCACGAGAGCCTCTTTAGGGGAGAAGTTCTAGTAATTTTATGAGAAAAAGGGATATTATATGTGGGGGAGTATCTTGGGAGAATATTTTAGAAGAATTTAAAGAAGGCATAAGGATTTATTAGAGTAAGGAGAAGAGGGAGTGGGGGGGGGGGGTTATAGTCGAGGAGAGGGGTGATTTGTGAATATCTAGTTCATTATTTTATTATTTCCCCCAAGACAATAAATAGTGTTGATTTATGTGACCCATAAAAGTAATAAGTGAATTTGAGTTCAAACTATGTGTGGTTACATCAGCCATGATTCTACAAATAGTGAATTTTACAAATAATCTATAAATACAGTAAATTACCGTATTTTATAATTCATCAAAAATTTAGTATTTTAGAAAAATAACAAAAAATCACCCTAAATTTTTTTCGATGTGTAAAATTCAAAAATGAAACCCATTTTATGAAAATATTTTTCTATATATGATAAAAAAATTAATTAAAATCATTATTATTTCAAAAAAATAACAATTTTAAAAAAATAATTCATTTTATATCACATTAATAAATTAATCCAAAACTCGTTATCTTATAAACCTAAGAAAATAAAATAATAATATGATTTAAAATCCATATGGTTCATATTACTATTAATTTTACTATTTATAAGGGTATATTACTATTCACCCAAAAAAAAAATTTCTTATCAGACTCTAAATATCTTACTAAACGCAACTGTGAATGTCAGTTTTTCAAAATTCAAATCACAGAGGTAGAAAATTTATTTTTACTGGCTAGGATATAAAAAAGTTGTTTTTTTTGGGGACTCAGGTTTTAATGCATTCATTTATAAATCCTTGGGGTGTTACACTTCTAGTTCTCTTAAAATAAATAGAATATCCACAACTAAGTAAAAGAAGCTCACACTTCACCATGACTAAGTTTGATCAATCGAGACTCAAATAAATCAAAATATTTTTATTTGTTTCATAGAACAGATTAAAAGTCATAATTTGCAGTAGAAAATGAAGTATTAATTCATATATTTAATATAACACACCATAAAGTAGATCTTCATCTTTCACTGGATTTCATCAAATAACAGCAAAGAAAACACATGATATATAGTTAAACATGTATGTATTCAAAGTGTATCTTTACTCAAATATCATCATCATTCTTACAGAATAATATGTACCAATAAGATGTGGTATTAGTGACAATATCAAAAGTGAGTCAATCAAATAGATCAAAACATGTATGTCTCTAAAGTGTAGGTCTGAACACAACAAAAAAATAGTTTTTCTTAATGTATATCTATTTTATACATTCCAATAATTAAAATAATTATATTTATTAGATATTAAAGAATGTTCTTGGTTAGACCAACTCTAGAGATTAAGCACAATAAAATCTGAATATTTGAATTTGAAAAACATTCAATAGATTTGTGACTTACAATAAGAATAGAAATGATTTAATCCATTGAATACAATTCATTATAAATAATCATAAAGAGCCTTTTAATTATTCATAAAATAAATTTGAATAGGTGTTCACTTCCATAGACATCATTGCAGAAGTCACAGATAATACCATGTACTTAAAACTCCACCATTGAATAGTAAAACATATGTTTACTTCATATAATGAAAAAATCCATATGTAGGGTTGACAATGTATGGTTGATTATAAAATTAGGGTTGACGTAGAATATATTGGTTTCCACAAACATATGAATCCATCCAAAACAAGGGTTTATTCACCATTCGTTCTCAATAGTGTAAGGTATATAATCAATACATGTTTTTATAAATGTACGGTTGATTCTTTACATTACACTTTCACATATTGGGTATGAACAATGTTTTCATAATACTCATAAATGTGTCCTAAAAACATATAAATATTCCAAACATACCAAGGACTTAAATATATTCCTAGAATAAATATTTCCATGAATATTAATTTCCTAAAATTCATGTAAATGAAAATTCATTAGTAATACAAATGGGAGAGATCGCGAACATCAAAAAAAGAAATTAATGAAATTGTTGAATGTACCCATGATCAATAATCTTCCCTTTTTGATGATCACAAAACCAAAAATATAAACACAATTCAAAAATATATTTAGAAGATAAATTTCTTCCATAAAAGGAATCTTATCACCCATTATGAGGATTAAAACATATCCCATATATTTTTTTTATAGAAATATTTTTCTCGTGAAGATAAACATGTAAAATAAAACAATGAGCCTAAACTAAAAAATTCACCATTACTATAATGTTTCCACCCCAAGGTCAAGAAAATTAGAAATAAATAAGAATATATTTATCCATATTTTATAATCATGTTATTAACATTAATAAAATTAAAACATATAAACATATCCCCCATTTTCTAACATAAAAAAGATAAGTGAATTAAAATTAACTCCACCTGAATTTATTCTTTCATAAAAAAAATATTAATATTTAAACAAGGAACATATATAGAATGATTTTTTTCTTAAAACTCCTCTTATATAATAGTATATTATATTATTTAAGGAACTAATCATATAAAATAAATCTTTCATAAAATAAAATTGGAAATTGTTACATACAGAAATAAAATAATTAGCAAGACAATTAAAAAATTAGTTCATGCATACATAAGATAAAAAAAATAAATTATAAACTAATGAACAACACATATATTCACTAATCAAAACATATACAATTAGAATTAATATAACAAAAAATTAAAAATGGCAGGTTAAGAAGGAGTAATCGGTTTTTCTAAACATTCCAAAATTTTATCTTTTTGATTAAATTAGATAAAACTCATGATATTTATTATAACCTGTTTTGTACATCTATTATTGATTGATGAGAAGAAGATGAACAATGTTCAACCTGAAATAGTTTCAGTTTTTCAAGATCAATCATTATAGAAGCTTCTTTTCTGAGAAGCTACATTTTTTAAACATTTATTCTTTAAAAGATTAAAACTATGATTTTGGTATTTCAATATCATTCATAATATGAAATACCTTTTTTAATGAATCAAGAAAAAAACATTTGATACAAATCCTTCCTACATTTCATCATACACCTTTCAGGATGAATCCAACTCGGCTTGAAGATTTAATTTTTCTTCATTAAAAGTGTTAAATTTAAATGGATTCCTTTTATAATAAATTCTAGAAGAAGATATTTCCAATTCATCAGATCCATAAATTTTATTATTTCATTCATAAGACATATATGGAACATTAATATACAAAATTGATTGTGTAGGTAACCAATCAGAAGGATTAACTTTTTCATTTTTAGATAATGTTTTTCTTCTAAACATAGAGTACATGACCGCTTCTTCATTTTATGCCTACTTTTCAATAGTCTTTTGTGAAAGATATCACGAATAATAAGAAGAAGAATCAAGAAAAATAAAATGTTTTAATAAAAATATGAAATATTATTTTTATAGAATACTGTAAATGGCATTTTATTTTCTTTATTCGAAAAATATATAAGAATGATTACAGATTTTACTATTGAAAATAGATGTTTCTTAAGAATTGTTTTCCTAATTATGTAAAAAATTACATAGTAAGAACATGAAATAGAAATATTTTAGTCAGTTGTATGATAGAAAATATATCCTTTTAATAATTTGAACATGTTTTGTATTAATCTAAAGAGTAAAACAATTCTTAAAAAAGTTTGGATATATTTATTTAAATTAACTATATAATAAAAAATATCTAATCCTTAATTTAATGTGTAACGAAAAGTTTTATCACATTTTAGGAAATATCACACTTTCCCTAATAAACGTAATGAACCAAAAGCATATAGTTATGGAAATAAAATAAATCCTCAATCAATTTTATTATTACTAAGAATTTTTATGATAACGAACCACTTAAGAGTTATTTACTCAATTTATAGAGAAATTCATATATCATTCGATGGAAAAATTAATAATTTAATGATACATATTATTGGCATAATCTTGAAAAACATTAAATTCAAGTTATTTTTGTTACCCACATGATTTCGGATCTAGAAGTGTTAGAAAATATGTTTTTAGGTAAACAAGCATATTTATTTTTAGTAGGAATTCTACTATTAAACACAAAAAAATATTCTAAGTAATAAATATTTTTAAAACAAGAATTTTTTGGTTTTCAAAAACATTAATCATTTTTATAATGTCCATTAATTCAATAACGAAAAATAATAATAGTAGAAATGTTTTTTCCTATTTAATTTAGAAACAAAATAATTCATATATAATTTAGGTCTTTCACCATTACTTCATATTCCAAATTTTTATTTCAGTAATTTATTTTTTCTAAGGATTTTATTGAAATATTTTTTATACTTTTGTTAACATACAAGAATTTTTTTTAAATTATCAAGTTTATTCATTAATTATATAATCTTAATGTCTTGAAAATCACATGAAATTTTAGAAGAATTATATTTTAAACCTATAATATTTTTTGAAACATTTTCTTTTTTATAATAGAATAGTATAATAAGTGTTTCAAATTCCTATATGATATTTTTTAAGGATTAAAATTTATCCTGGAGCATAAAGAAATAGTTATTTAACTCATCATAAGAAATATTTTCCGAACTATAATTTTGAGAATAACATGATTGTACCTCATCAATATTATCCATCACACATACAATTTTTTCATAGTTTCTAAATTTGAAGTAGATTAATCAAGTGAACAAGAATAATTACTCCAGGTATCCTTAAAAAAATTCTTTCCTATCAACATGAAGTTGGATTTTATTTGGGAGTTTACTATGAGATGGTAATCCTTTGTTTGAATTATTTCTTTACATTGACAACATTTATTATCTTTAGTACCTTTCATTCTCATTCTGTAAAAATTTTCAAATTTTTTCCTCATGATCTACTAAATAATTATCCAAATCTAGAGAATTTGAATAATAGGATTAATCCATTGTATTCTTATGAGAATCATTTATATGTTTTATATTAGTTTCTAATTCAACCACCATCTAGAAAACTTATATAATTAAAATCAAAATCAACACCATTATTTTCAAATTCTATACTGATGTAGACTGATATATAACATTAGATAACCAATTAAATATATGATTTATTCATAAGTTTAATTTTAATTCGTGATCTGGTTGTGAAATTGGATCTCCCAAAGTTGAAAAATTATTGGAAATCTAATCAAATCTTCTAGTAATTGTGCTAATATTGTCATTCTCATCCATTCTAAATGTATTGATATTCATCTTTTCAGTAATGTATCTTAGTTTTCTAATATTTTTAGTTTCCATTAAGGAAACAAAAATATTCTAACATATCCCATATAATGTATAAAATTTAGATACGTGATTTAATTAATCAGTTCTATAACTACGCACAATATCATTCATGGACTTAATATTGAGATTATATTATTCTTCATGAACATTATGCCAATCATCCAAATCATTATTAACAATTTAATCAGTCTTAAAAACATCAAAATAAATCATTATTAAAATAATTTACAAATAAATAAACATACTTGATTTCCATCATCCTTAATTTTTACCATTAAAGTAAGGAGCATTAATCATCAACACCCCTTATCTAGAATAAGATATTCCAAAATGTATTTTTCTGAATATTTAACTATGGATAGTAAGAGTAAATATAAATATATAACATTTCAAAAGAGAATAATATTTATCGTTTATGGTTTTTTATAATTATAGAGATTGATAACTTCCTTTGATGTCTCTTTTTGGTATTAAGTAGAAACATATTTTCAGAATGAGAAATATATCCACTATAGTCCCACCTCTCAATTGTTAGGTATAAATAAAAATAATATTCATGGATTTTTGAAAATTGAAATATATCGATAGAACACTTCCTAGTATACCAATTTTCTTATAGGAATGATTATGATCAAGAAAAATACAAAAGATGGGGGTGAATTTTATTCTTAAAAAAATTAACAGATTCAGAACACTCGTCATGTTATACATTGATACTTTCCTTCTCTCAAAGATGATTGGGAATGAAAATAAATAAAAGAAATAAATAGATTAGTATATAGTGGTTTGGGACACAAATATCCCCTAGTCCACACCACCAGTGCACAAATCCATGGTATTGATTATTTTAATATCAACACCTCTTATCCTAAAACTATCAAACAAAAATATAGTTTATGAAGTTCACACGCTACAATGATTTTATAGGGACTCCTCGTTCTCTTATAAGAAACTGAATATCCACATATTAGTATAAATAGATGACACTTCACCAAAACTGAGTAAGAGAAGTTGAGACTCAAATAAATAAAATGGGTTTTATTTTTTATCACCATGGATTAAAATTCATAGTTCTCCATAGAAACTGACATATTAAGTTAGATCATCAATATTCCACATCTGTACATATATCTTCAACATTGCACATTATTTCCTCAAACATTATCTAAGAAAACCCAACCTAGATGTTTAAACATGTATGCCTCTAATTTTTATATTCACTCAAAATGTGTTATCTTTCATACATAAGATGATTTAATAGAAATATATAGTAGTTTGGATAGTAACAGTATTGTATCAATTGAATTTATCAAAACATGTATTTCTCAAAAGTGTAGATTGGAGGAAAAACATGCAGTTTTTCCAAATATGTATCTCCTCTATATATTCTGATGGAGAAGATCTTGATATTTATAATGTAGTTCAAAAAAATATAGCTCAAACAAGATCCAGAAATATCGCACAATGAATCATGAATA
This sequence comes from Viscum album, assembly GCA_963277665.1. Classification (NCBI taxonomy): domain Eukaryota; kingdom Viridiplantae; phylum Streptophyta; class Magnoliopsida; order Santalales; family Viscaceae; genus Viscum; species Viscum album. The sequence goes on from OY728143.1 coordinate 2,135,287,713, forward strand.
TTTGAATTAAAAAACATTCAATATAATGATAGCATCCCATTAAAATAGAAACAATTTACTCTATTGAATATGATACTTTAACATCATATCAAGCCTTTGAGTTAGTCATAAAATAGATTTGAATATTTCTTTACTTCAGTTGAGATAGTTTTAAAAATCAAGGTTAATATCACGAATTTAAAACACTGTCATCAAATATTCAATCATAGGGTTTCTTCATGTGATGAAAAAACTCCAACATAGGGTTGAAAACGTATTAATGATTAAAAAAGTAGGGTTGAATTACAATTAATTAGTTTCCTCAAAATTAGAGATCTATTAGTACATATTATTGATTAACCATAATTTCCCGATAACATATGGTATATGATCTATACACATTATTCTAGACATAGGGTAAATTCCGTACGTTGCACTTGCACACGTATGATATGTATAATGATTCCAGAATATTCTTAATGTAATCTAAAAAACATTATAAATAATCCTTGTACATCCATGAAGTGAATTTATTTCCATAATAAATATTTCCATGAATATTTATTTCTTAAAATTCACTTAAATTCAAATTCATTAGTAACAAAAAAGTTTATGTTTGTGTTTAGGGGGAAGGAAGAACCTGAGTTACTGTCTGTACCGCACCCAGATGAACTGAAAACCCTACATCATCCAAGAAGTCTCAATATCCATTCCTTATATTCAATTTATGCATGTCCATGAGGATCAAATACCTCTAATAGGAATATGAATCGATATTTACAAACCTTGAAAGGACACTCCACCTTTCTTTTCTTCTTGGGAGGATTTATCCCACTGGAAAACCGTGACCTACATATAATCATTCAGAACGGTTTGAATAAACACGTATCAACCTCATACGATTCAATTGTAATGAGTACTGATATGGGAAACACTCTATAATCCCTTTCTTTATGTGGATGAATGTTACAAAACCCTATAAATTGGGTGATCTTGATTTATAATTAGTTATGGTTTTGGGTTTTTCCAATTTCAAATGTGTTTCCCTCAATAAAGGTTTATTTGAAATATTTTTCCCCTCTGCTAATTTAAAATGATGTGAGTCGAGTGTAGGATTGGTAAACCTGAAGCCAATAACTATTAGGATTCATTAATAGAAACTCAATTTCAATCTAAACAATATCAATGAAATATGATCCCAGGTATGGATTAAAATACATGGAATAAAATAGGTCTTATGGGATGATGATAAATTGGTAGACATCACCCTAGTGATTAAAATACAAATTACGATGGATTATTCTGCTGAGATAGTTAGCTATGTAAATTAATCTTGTATTTTTCAAGAAGTATACCATAGATCTACTTTGATAGGTAGGGTGATACTATCCACACTAGTTGGTCAAAATATTATTCAAATTGTGTTTGATAAAACTCCAATTTTTTTATTATTGTCAAATGGGTCTGAATTAAAAATCATAATGTATAAGGGACTTAATTTTCTCTAACTATTAGATTAAATGACACGGTACTTATCATTTTCTGTGGAGGAAGAATATGGTGATATCACAAAATACTAATGACTAATGCATGAACTTTTTTGATTAGTTAAATGGACTTCCCACATACCCCTTTACAATTAACTACTCCTCGGGACATGATCATGTGGCTAAGGTGGTTTCTTCTAAAGATACCCATAATCCAAAGGGTAAAGATAATTCTATAAAGGATGGTTTCATTTCACATGATTGCCCAAGACCTGCTCCTCCTATCAAAAACATTTGTAAGATTCCTCTATCATGGACTAATTTAATGGATAATACTCTCTTACCCATGGATGGTTAGAATGGGAATGACACACTTAATGGTTTCTCATTTAATGATGTGGTGTCCATTTGTTTAGAAAGTGATGATGATAGTGAATATGTGGATAGTTAAGTTAACAATGAACTCTCTACTCCACAGGATGTTGACTACAGCCTTTAGTAGGAATAGATCATGGTTAATGCTAAAAGTAGAAAATGAATAGAGAATTTGGATGTTTCTATATCAAATTATTCTAAGTCCAAAGATCATATTCCTTGCAAATCTGCTCCTATTACAAGTGATGAAATGCTTTCTCCCTTTGTATCACTCACTTCTTGTAAATTGAGTACAATGAGCAAAGCTTCTGAGCATGTTTCCACTTATTCTCACAGGGCGAATGATGATTTATTTTTTTAAATGAACCTCTTATGATCTCTCACTCAACTGGTCCACAAGAACCTTAGATCTTCCAAAAACTATCCATAAAAATTATAATTCTCCAACTACATATGTTTTACTTTCTTCTTTTTATGGAAAATGTTATACCAGGTTGAGACATAATTCTCCTATGGTTTACACCTTGAATGATGGTAGTGAAAAGTTAACTCTTGTATCTATCCATGTATCCAACATATTGACTACACCTATGGGTGGTCCTTTAAAGCCTCATATGTGGGGATATTTTGTAGAAAAATCTTAATTTTAAAAAATCTATTGAACCAGATTTAGTATTAATGTAATCTCAGGGATTGATAACTCCTCCAGTTGAGGGAACATGGTAAATGAATTCCCCATCTATAGATATTTCATGTACTTCTCATTCCATAGAGTTCATTCATTCTGTACATGTTAAGGAGGCTGATTTTTCTAGAAATGATTCATGTGATTTTAGATTCTCTTCGGTTCATCCTACTATATCTTTTTTACAACATAAAAAGTAAAGGTAATAAGAAATGTGAATTTTCTTAACCCATTTGAAATTATTGATTCTCCCAACAATGAGAGTGATGAAAAAGCAAGTTATCATGTGGATACACCTGAAGTAATGAAAGATAATGTGGTTGATGATCTCTTATGTGATGATTGTGGGAAATGGAAGCATGTTAATACATAAAAGAGGGGACGCCACCCTCATGGCAGGGGTGGACACCTGCCACACCATAGTATGAGAACCATCTCCCATATCAGTTGATGTTTTGTTTCTTTTTGTAGACTTATTTATTTTATATGTTCCATAATCTCTCTATGTTGATCTTCACATTTTCTAATAAAGAGGTCTTTGAGCCTCAAACTTTAAAAAAAACATTGACATTTGCGAACATCAAAACCAAAAAAGTTCACCAAATTGTTAAATCGACACATGCTCAAATTTGTTTCCTATTTATTACATATTATTTGTGAAAACTACTATTTTTTACTACTTATTCGAAATTATTTGAAATTGTTACTATTTATTACTTTTTTGAAGTTATTATAACTAATTATTTCTAATTATTTAATATTTTTGTTAATTTTAACTAATTAGTACTAATTATCGGTAATTATTCATAATAATTACTAAATATAATTAATCATTTCTGATTCAAATTATTAATAATTAATTATTACAATTTTATAATAGTTACTATTAATTATTATAAATTTTAATGAATTATTTATAATTTGTTTTAATTAACAGAAATTATTATTGATTATTAATATTTATTACTAATTATAACTAATTGTTAATAATTATTTATTAATTATGGATTTTTATTAATAATTATCAATAATTAGTTGTTAATTGTGTATATTTTATAAAAACAATTTGAAATTATTAGAAATTATTACTATTAATTATAGATTTTAGTAATAATTACTAATTTATATGAATTATATAAAATTATTACTAACTTTGATGAGTTGTTAACGATTTTCATAAATTATTAGTAATGATTACTAATTATTAGTAGTTTTTACTAATAATTATGTATTATTCATCATTATTATAATTTATTATAAATTGTTAGTAATTATTTTTGATAAATATAAAATATTTAATAATTATAATAAATTATTATTAATTTGGAATAGTGATTATTTATTTCAAATTATAAATAATTATAATATTTAATGCTAATTACAACAATTTATTACTAATAATTTCAAAAAAATTATTAATTAATTAAATATTAGGAAATATTTACTAGTTATTGACATTTATTACTAATTAATACTAATCATCTGAAATTAGTCTCAAATAAATGTAATTATTAATAATTATTGTTATTTATTTCAAATATATAAATAAATAAATAAACATAGAAATAATTTTTTTTAATAAATACCTCAAAAAATGCATTTTACTTGATTAAAACCACAAAAACTTTTTAGAAAGCATATATGTGGAAAAACTCTATAAAATTAAATATTTTATGTCTCATTCCTCCACGGGGACCACCTAACTATACCCTGAGATGGTGGTCCGCATGACCTCAAGCATATCTCCTTGAATGCCAAAGGATTCCAGCTAGCAGTGAGGTCCCTGGGACTGTTCATGGGGAGACTATGCCCTTTTAGATCAAAGTGATCACATCAGTAAATAATGAAAATAAATAGCAGAATCATAATTAAGAAATATATGGGAGTGGAATAATTATAGTAAAACTTGAAATCTAAGAAACACAATGAGAGGAAGATGAATAAAAAATATAATCACTTATACATAATATCATGATGGTGACAAGTAATGTAATATACAAAAGTATGTGTGATAGGGATAAGGGATACATATATATATCACATGATAAAAAATGATACAAAGGACCATAAACTGTATTATCTAGAATCTTCATTATAGGCTATATCCAAATCTCCCAACTCCGTCCCAAAGCTAGAAATCAAACACTAGAAGAAGGATGCTTCCCAATATCTATACCTTGAATCATAAAGTCTACATGGGTAAAAAAGGCGGACTAAAAAGGGTGCGAGATTCAATCTTAGTAGGCCACCACCAACAATATATAGATCAATCCATTCTTGCAATATAAAATTAATAGTGTTCCATAATTAATGAAGGTAAAATAGAAGTAAATCAATAAATATATTAAACAAGGTTTATCCTAGAGACCCATCCAATTGGACTTCTTTTTCGTTAGATGGTGAGTCTAAACTAGGGTATCCCCCAAAAGTAAATTCAATGGGATAATATGTGAGAATGTGGATTGTTCCCAGGTATTTAATTGGTATTAAAAGTCGCATCCCTCTATTTCCAAAACTAGTGGATAATGTATTATTTGAAAAAATTCATTTACCTTTTTAATTTTGTTAAAACCATTTTATGAAGTATAGTGATTCATTATGAGAACATACATGGAAATTCAATGGTAATTTCAAATAATGGCTCAAATTGATTGAAATAAGACCAATTCCATAGAGTCTCTCCCATGTGACCGATGACTAAAGTCCCATTTTTCACTACCTTCATGTTTTAAAGAAACACATCTAACTCCTGATTTAGTAACAGTTTCACACATAGTGTCCCGAGTCTCTCTCATAACATGGTATATTCATTTGTCCATCGAGCGTGTCCAATATGTCCCCCCTAGGGAACATGTGTCAATAATCTAGAGGTAAAAATATCTAACGCCTGGAAATCCCATTCCAAGCATAACTAGATTCATTCCTTACATGTTATAAAGAATTAATGAATCAAAAAGGAAGGCACTAGAGTCCATCCTATGGTTCCTTACGTCGCAACCCCTTGTATATCCATCGGTGCTAATGGTGAAAGAATTTAATAAAATAATGTTCTTATATAAATTTTCTAGAAAAGGGACCATTTCATTAGTTCAAGAATTTACATCATAGAAGGAATATTTTCATGTAATTTCCATTTAAATGGACAATTTATGGAATGAGGTGCAATCTCTTGAGCACATGTCCAATTCATTTAATTCCACCATTTTATTAAGGCATGATGCATAAGGGTCTAACTAATGTTTAACCTAGATATCAACTAAAACAATTGGATCAAGGAATTAGTTAATTGGTAACATACCTCCATGGGTGTTGGGAAAATTTAGAACAAAGGGTAATTTAGACAATAAAGTGTAACGCAACCATTTGGGAGGAATCAGTCAAGAGATCACCCAAGGGATTGGTTCTCCACTAGCTCAGGTCACCAAAAGAACAATAAGGATTTTAATATAATTGAATTAATGATTAAATGGATTAAGCAGTAGAGTCTATCTCGTGTAACAATAGTGAATTATTTAGGGAGAAATAAAATAGGTTTAATGTTCCTAGACCACCTTGCTTAGCCTCGAAGAGCTTCTACCATCAAATTTATGCCTTTGATATGAGATAGGTTAAATAAAATTGAAAATACCATAAAATTACCAGAAAATAGGGAATATGGTCTTTCACTAAGATAGTGAAATAGATAGGAAGAATAACAAGAATTATAAGGGAGAGGACAGAATAACTAACATCTTTCTTCTTGTTTCTTCTCATGGTGATCAGTTAGTTTGATGAATGTTGAAGATAGCCGGAAACATAGGAAGATTAAGTTAAGATGCTTCATGTGTGGGAGGAGGATGAGAATACTGGAATGATATGGGAATAATATTGAATAGGTTTAAACCATTAACATGTGAATGTTGTGGAATTTCACCATAAAAAACAATGGCACAAAAATTTTCTGCATGGTTGGAAAAACCGTGTGACAACCAAGCACAATTATATTCTTCAAAGGATCACCACACATGGATAGTCACACAGTTTATCTCACCATGCACAAACAGTATGAAATAACTATGTCTTGAGGGTATTAAATAACACATAGCTGTGTGCCTAGGGTCACACTATTGTATAAAAACCATGCATCTCCCAGTCCCCAACTCTCTATAGTTGCACAGTTTAGGGAAATTACACGGGTCTTGATGCATGGTTTCCATTAACCATGCAGCCCAGTTCACCTTATCAAATTTTGGTGCTCTAGGATTTTAATGGGATCCAGACACACTTGATACCTCCTTGAAATTAGTTGGAATCTTTATTAGGGACATATAAATAAATTTTAATAAAAAATGGTTCATACATTTGAGAAATGTCTTGACGTTATAGCCTCCCCTTCTTAAGAAAAATCATCTTACACTTTCCCTTCAAAGGGTGGTAAAACATCATCAGAAGAGTGTTTCGAAAATTTCTTGTGTACATAGAACTCCATATCATAGGTATCATCTTTTTTGTGTTTGTGCTTCCATAGTTTCCAGACAAATAGAACTTACCTACCTCAAAGAGTCTTCACGCTCTGATCAACAATACGTATCATATTCTCTTAAAGGGACGCATTCGCCTCCAACATAATATAATTAGGGTTGGAATAATGAGATGGTTCTAGATGATACAGTCAAAGCTGATATATGTGGAAGATGTTATTCATCGCATGGTAGAAATTTTGTAACTGCAACTGATTGGATGCATGACCAACTCTCTCCACTATCTCAAAAGGCCCAACATATTGAGGATCTAACTTACCTTCTCTTTTGATTCATTTTTGACCCAATGTAAGAGATAAATGTAGAAAGACATGATGTCCCACCATGAAATATAGAGGTCAAGGCTGACATCAGAATGTGAATTATTTCTATAATGAGTTATATCCATATGATTATGAATAAGTTGGACTTCTTATGAAGTCTCCTAGACGAGAAAAGGACATTATAGAGTTGTTGCACGTACCCATAACCAACATAGAGGTGAACGAAATGGTTAACCGTAAAGGGCCTCATAAGGATACTTTGATTTTTTCCTAAAATTATATTTTATAGGGAGAAACAACAAGAGGGATATTCTTTTCCCATGAAGCTCTAGAATCAAGGATAAAGATAGAAATCATATCCCTTAATGTCTGTATCATCCACTCAGACTGCTCGTCTATCTTAGAGTGATATGCTATACTCATGAACACCTATGAACCCTATTCCTTTTCAAACCCTTGCCCGGACCTTCATCTAAAATGGTCATATCAGTCTGAGAATATTGAACAATGAAACCATAAAGTATCATTATCTACCAGATGTAAATACTTCCAAGATCATCAATAGAGAAGGTCTCCCAGATCATTATGAAGTGTGGGTCCATAGTAAACCAATTTAAGATCACCCATACTGCATCACTACCTCTAGGGGATCTCTGCAATCATGTCTTGAAATCTATGTAAATTTCATTCCATTTCACCTCAATAATGGAGAGACGAATCAAAATCCTAGTAGTTCATGGGTTCTCTGCCTTTACCATCTGATAAGTGGAACACTGATTGATAAATCCCAATATTTTCCTCTTCAATCCAAGGTACTAATACTGATGATTCATATATATGTACATTTTTGTAAGACTAAGATGAACTACCCAAATAGAGTCATAAGATTGCTTCATCGGCTCTTCACATATAACTAAAGGCACCCATACATTGTAGCAGAAGAGCGGGGTTTCATGTTTTTCAATAGCCCAATAAAGAGGTGGGTTCTTTCATGTGACACTCTCACGTAGGAAATGTATTTCTGAGTCTGATAACTGGTTCATCTATGATTGCTCTATAAGGTACACTATCATTGCTAGAGACAATAAAACTAGATTTTTGTACTATTCCAGAGCCTCAAGATTTATCTTAGGGAATAGAGCCACAAATTTCCACTTACTACTATCCTACCTGATAGCTTACTTCTAAGCCTTCTAGCTCAAAGAATCATCTGTATCATTACCTTTTCCTTGTGTGTATGCAATATAAAAATTTAATGATTACATGTATTCTACCAACATTATCTATCTTAGATTTAAGTCTCAATTTTTGGAGATATATATGGAACATTTATGATCTTTACCAATAATGAACCTCTCACCCAAAAATTATTTCCCCTAACAACATAGACCATGAACCTATAATGGTATCTTGAGGTCATGCGTCAAGTATTTCTTCCTGTGAGGCTATAGGTAGAGGGACCCATAAGCAACAAATAGATCACCCTACATTATAACTACTCCTATCACAATCCTTAAAGCATCATAGTAAATAGTATAGAACATGTCCAAATTAATAAGAACCATGATAGGTTCTTAATTCATTCTTCCCATTAAATCTTGAAAATATTTTTTTGAATATTTTTTTCAATTGAATTTCACGTCTTTCTCGGTCAATCCTTATTTCAGTGCTTCAAGTCAAGAGATGTTTTTGATGAATCTTTTTAATTTCCATCCATCCCTAAGAAACTGCATATATTAAACATGTTCTTGGGATACTCCTAGGAATCCATGATGCTCACTATCTCGGAATCTATTCATATGCATTCCTTATATATGATATGACCCAAGAAGTGAACCTTTATGATCCAAAAGTTTAATTTTCTAATAATTTCATATAATTTTTCCTCTCTTAGTATACTCATCACCGTATCAATATTGTTAGAATGATCATTTATAGTGTGGTAAATCAATAATCAGACATCTACAAACACTACCACACAATCATCAAGATATGGTGGGAGAACCAGAATCATCAAATAAATGAAGACTACTCGTGCATTCGTCAGACCAAACGACATGACCAAAAACTCATACAACATGTACCTACTATATAATGTTTTAAGTGGTATGTATGTCAATCTCACAAGCACCTGATTGTATCATGACCACAAATCAATCTTGGGGAAAATTTTTGATCTATAGAGCTAGTCAAAGAAGTTTTATTTATCAGGAAGTGGATAACTTTTCTTCAACATAATGTAGTTTAGTAAGCATTAATCCATGCCCAATATAAATGTACAGTTTAACTTCCTGGAGAAAGGGATTGGTGAACCCCATTTTGATTTTTTGGATAAGATAAAACCCTTGTCCTCTATGTCTTCAAGATACATCTTAGGTTAATGGCGCTCAATAGGTGATATCCTATACGGAAGAATGGACATATCTGTCTCACCCATCATAATATTTTAGTGAACTCAACCTTTTTCCTCAAAGGTATGCCAAAGAAATCATCAGGGAATACATCCCTATAATCATTCATAGTTTGAGGGAATTCCACAAGCGACATCCCTTGGTCGCTCACAAAGAGATTGTCCATAGGGTTTTCACTCCACCTAGCCTAATCCACATGAGTCTAGATCAAATAGCCAAGAGATCACATTCAACCTTATGGATATACGTTCTAAAATCAGTTGTTTTAAAAGAAACATGATGGAAATAGAAATCCATTTGGGCTCAATAAGGCACAAGTGAATCCATGACAAGAATGATATCAAAGATAATCACCATGAGGATGAATAAACTCCATGTAAAAGGAAACCCAACTATTTAAAGGGGCACTCATTTCATTGTCTTATACCCTCTATTAAAACTCATAACAGTGTGTCAAGGATGATAACATCACTATATTACTCTCTCACTAAGACCATACTTTCCATTGTTGTAGCAGTTAGAAAATCATGTGGTGCATCTGTATCAAACATGAAAGATACTAGAGTATAGACTACTAGAATAGTACTTTTAATTTTATGGGGGCCTAGACACTTATAATCTAGAATAGGCTATAAAACATAAACATTTATTGATCCACTATCCTAATATTCTTCATGAGTAGCTTGTGCAGGTCTACTTTCTGGATCCTGAAACATTGAGGCCTGACTGCATAGACCACGACCACCTAATCAACCTAAAAGTATTATAGAAGACCCAAATCCAACATGAAGGGAAGTCAATAATCCTATAACCAAAGGTGTTGATGGTAAAAAACCTAGATCACTTGTAAATGGAGGAAAGGATCGGGAGAAATGTCGAAGATGACCCATTATTCCACAAACATGACAATCGATTGGGTTACTTGTACGCTGGGGCTTTTATGGCATGGACTATCATACTGGTGAGAAACCATAGATCTATTGTGCATGCCACTATATTGGTATCTCCCTCATATGTACACATTATGTGTTTCCTCTTTCCCCTAGATAAACCACTTCACTACCTTCAAGCAGAACTTCCCGGCTTCATGTCACATAATTCCCTCAAGTTCCTCTTCGTGATGTGGTTCTTTTTCACTATCTCTAAAGTGTTGTTTATTAAAAATCTGTTCACATAAAAGCATATGGTATAAGTAGTCCTATCCTCAATTTGACTTGTATAATTCCACTGATCATTGATCATGGTTTCTGAAAAACGATACAATTTGGTGAAGTGAGATGAGCATTCATTCACTAAAATTTCACCTTACTAATGTACATTAATTCCTAGATGTGACATGTTATCCTAGAATGGGGGATTATGTAGATAAATAAAATTTTTTATACGTCCCAAATACCACACCCACATGTCAAATAGTCTAATTAAAAACATCCCAACAAATCTTTGTGGAAACATGTATCATATAGGTTGTGAGGTTGACCCTCTATTTTAGAGTCATCAAAATATGCTCAAAGGTGGACTACATGGCCTCCATCCTTGATTGAGAATCTTGAGCTCCACCATCCCTTGATAAGGTAGGGGAAGATTCTAATAAATCTTTCAGGATAACTCTTCCTTTGAAAGGGTATGCCAAGGTTCAACCTTCACAGATTTCATAAAAAAGAAAGGTTTTCCTGGATGTAGGCATCCACAGCCAGTGGAAGGTCTATATGAGGTTCCATGGGTATAAATACTATAGGTATCATGGGTAGATCATAGACCAACACTGTTGGATTATTCTCGTCATCACTTTATGTGCATACAAAATGAGGTCAACATGGTGTTATAGCTCCACAAATGCCACAAACATGCCTTAGGTAGAATTTATAATAGAGAGGGAAAGTAATAAAGACGAAAATTTACAATGACACCCTATAAGCATTCAAAAACCCTTATCCTGCTCTAGGATATTGGTCTGGGTGATCAAAATGAGTCACAAAAGAAACATGAGAGACACAACATACTTTCAAATACTAGGTCTGGTGAGGTTCATGGTTGTGTATTTAGAAAAGATTTTATTCTTATAGTGGTTCTCATTTTGATTTATTTATCAATTTAAATCATCTTTAAATTTTGGAATTAGGTTAATCCTCGCTCCCAATTTATTTGGGCCCATACACCATATAATTTGAAATTTGATATCCACTTAATCCAAACTAGAAAACGATATATCCCATGTGATCAATGGTCCATGGATCAACGTTCCATAATTGTATGTTGAAGGAATCTTCATTAACCTATGAATGAAAACACTATTATGTTAATACAAATTATATAGGTGATAATTGTGTTTTTATTATTCCTATAAGGAAATAGAATCAAACCCCTATATATAACAATAAATGTACTGTAATGAATAATAAATAAGGCACAAACCAAAATCATAGCAAATACTATGAATGCACACAAAAATATAAATATAGTGTGTAAAATGAAAAGAATTTTAAATATACTTGTTCCTATTATGATTCTTCATTCAAATATTCCCTCATATCATTGAGCCAAGCCCAAAAAACCCACTTAAATAACATTAACATTAATAATATCACAAAAAATGTGATTCACCCAATGATCAAAGTAATGAAATCGTGAAAATTAAAACAACATCAACACTTACCCATCCCAGGTAATTTGAGTTCTCCCTATACGCGGCTTAGCTACTCCCAGACACAAGCGTCTATCAAAATTCCTATCACCTAGTCTCCTATCTTAACCCAATCAATAATAAATAATGTAAAGTTTCTCTGATACTATATTTTAGCATCCTTCCCTAGGTACCACTTAACGGTTCCCTAAGACAGTGCGCCAAAAGTCTTTAAGGTCATATCATTGAGCATCAGAGGCTAATGACTTGTATTGAGGGAATTGGGAGTGTCCTAGGGAGGATATTACCTCATTTATTAAAGTTATAACAATATGAAATATTGATAATAAATATCATAATAATGATCAAGGTGTAGATGGATGAATAACAATAATAGTAAAACCTGATTTCTAAGAAACACAATAAGAGTAAGATGAATAATAATAATAACTAAACATGAAGATGAAGATGATGAAATGACATTTATTATAAAAAAGAAGGTGTTCTAGGGACATGTGATATAAACATTTATCACATGATAAAAAATACAAAAAAGGCCAAAAATTTATACATATAGCATTCCTTTCATAGGTTTTGTCCTCTTACCCCGACTCCACCCCAATTATGGAAATCAAAAATCAGAAGTATGTTGCCTCAATTTTTCTATACCTTATGTCATCAAGTATACATGGGTACTAAAGGTGGCACAGGTAGCGTGGGAGGTACAATCTTACTAGGCCACCACCAATGGTTTCATGATTAATACATTTGGGAAATATAAAATGAATAGTGTTCCATAATTAATAAATTAAAAATGGAATAAATATATAACAACATTGGGATGGGTTCCATGTGAACACCCATGAAATATACCTACATCAACCAAAGATGATGAGTCTTAACCGAGGGATCCTAAAAGGGTAATGTAAGTGGGTTAAAATGTGAGGAGATGGATGGTCCCCAAGCTTGTTATTGGTATTGGAGGAAACATCACTACATTTTCAATACCATCATATTATTTCTTGTTTGAAAAAATTCATTAACCCTTTTAATACAAATAAATATTTTTTATGAAATATAGCGAGTCAACTTGATCCCATTATTGAAATTCAATGGAAATTGAAAAGATTTACATGAGGGGTTTGGCATAAGACTAGTGTCATGGAGTCTATCTACAGTATCCCAGTAACAAATTCCCATCTATCACTACAATCATGTGTGAAAATAACATGATCTATCCTTTGAGCCCATAATTTGAATTAAATATAGGGGATTGAGTCTCTCTTGTTTCTTAGAACATCCATCATGCCACAAATCTCATCCAAGGAGTCTCCCCTAGGGATATGTTTCCACTCATCTAGAGGTAAAAATATCTAATGCATGGCAAGCATGTTCCATTAATAACTTGTGTCACTCCAAATGGAATTATAAAGCCTTAATGAAATTAACATAAAGGAAAAAGAGTCCATACAAGTGGTACATACATCAAAACCCCCTATATCACCCTCGATGCTAATTTTTAAATCATTTAATCAAATAACTCACATATATAACATGTAAAAAAGATACTATTTCATTAGTTGAATAATTAATATTAGAAATGGAATATTTTTAAGGTCTTTCCAAATTAGTGTTCCATTTATGGCATGAGGTGCAAGGCATTGAGCACTTGGAATATTTCTTTAAATCTACTATTTCATTATGGAATGGTTTATATGGGGATAAATTTTGGTACAACCTCAAATTAGACTAAAAAATTATGTTCAAATAATTAATTAGTTGATAAAACATCTCAAGGGGTGTTATGAAAATTTAGAACATGGGAAAATCAGTCCTCTAAACTATATCACACCCATTTGTGTTGCATCAATCAAGTGATCTCCCAAGGTGTTGGTTCTCCACAAGATCAGGTTTCTAAAGTTAAAATAACTATTTCAATTTAATTTTATTAATTATTACAATGTGTTTAAGAAAGTTTCTAACTCTAAGAAAATGATCCTTCTATAGGGTGAAATAGAATTGTGAGATAGAGACTAAAAAATCTCCCTTAACCTTGTAGAGAATCTATTATATCGGGTCTGCCTTTGATTCAAGATGGTTGCATGAAATCAATAAAACTGTAAAATTCCAAAAAAAATATAGCAAATGATATTTCACTAAGTTAGCTCAATAAATGAGAAGAAGAACATGAAATAGAATGTATATGATCTAAGATATTAACTTTATCTTATGGTTTCTTCTAATGACAATCTATTTGTTTATGGATTAAAGAATATAAATTGAAACCTAGAAAAAAATGACAGGGTTCATGTGTGGGAAGAGGATGAAAAGGTTGGAATGATAGGTTAATATGAAAGAATAGTTTTATAAAATTATAGAGGGGAAATTTTTTAATTTAACAATATAGAATATGGTTGCACGGTTTGGCCGCATGATTCTATTAACCTTGAAACAACCATGTGACATTATCTACATCAAAGAGGCAAACTCAATGACTAGGTTCATTTTTTATCTAACTATGCTCAAACCATGAGAAATAAAATTATCCTAAGGGTATTAAATCATGCACATCCATATGTATGGGGTCAAATAGTTTCAAAAAAACCATACGGCCCCCATGACCCCACTAAATACAACAACACGATTTATGGATGTTGTTTGGTCTAGGATAAGAAATATCTAATAATTTTGTTTCCAATTTCACCTATTTATATTTTGGTGCATCAGGCTCTAAAAGAGTCATATAAACTCAGAATACCACATTAACATCATTATGCCTATTTAATAGGTTCAAAAATAATTTTAAATCGATTTAAATGATTCGTACCATTAGTAAAAGTTTGGAAGTTACATTTTCACTATGAAAACCCATAGAGAAATCAAAAGGGAGGTTATAAACTATATTCTATGAATGGTGGTGGGGAAATTATATATTACAATGGTTCTAGGAATAAGAAAAACTCAATGAGAATCTTACATACATGTAGTTGGGGTGTCTTAAAAACTATACTTTTTTTAAGCACTGTCAAATGTATAGTAGGGGTAAAACCACTCAAATGAACCCCATTTGGGAATGAGGATATTATTTACGTTAGATTATTTATGATGGATTATTTGTGATGAAAATATCATAAAAATAGTAACATTAATGATGGTTACCCTTACAAATTACTCAAACCATAAATACTTATTTAGGTTTTTGAATGAGCATTTTTACCAGATCCCATAAAAAACTATACCGACTATAAACACAAATACTTTAGTTTTACAATAGGTTTTTAATGTTTTTTAATTATTATTTTTTGTAATGGTAAGAGTTCCCTTAATTAATATTATTTTTTTCTATGATATTGTGTATTATGTCCCAAAAAGATTTCTTCTTCATTTTGGTACACAATCATGCCAAAACTATTTGTGATGGGAGCCATATCACATCGTAAAAGAGAACTCATATAAAAATATTCATGTTGAGAATAGTATTCATTCAAAAATTACTCCTTATTTTTTATTATTTTTTATTGAATAAAAAGCAATCCCTAATACCTATTTTCATGTAGTAACATTACTTCAAATAGTGTTTCCTAATAATGTTGGTGTTTTAGGGGGTTAGTGATAGGCACACAATTTGATCAACCATGTGAATCTGCCTAAGTTTAAAATTTTCTTAATTTAAAAAAAATCCAAAATGAATTTTTATCCTAGCTTACCCCCTCCCTCATACATTATGTGGCACAACTCCCAGGTGTACAAACCTCTCGTATGTGACCCCTACCTTGGTCCAACATTCGCTCAGCATTTTTTCTTCTAATTTAGTGTGTGATCATTATATGTATTCCTTTCAAACCTTACTCTTCTTCTTTTTCTTCTTCTTACTCCTTATCCTCTATTTTTAATTCCCCTTGATGTTATTCCTATAGAAAATACCCTAATTTATAATGTTGGAATATTTTTAATGTGTCTTATATGTTTTTAATTCTTACAGTGTGTGACTTACTCATGGGGGACTCCACTTTCAATTCAATAAGGGTTTTCACAAATTTCACATGTTCCATTTGGGTTTCCCATATTATACTTCTTTTAATTTTAGAACCATTTTTTCTTGTATTTTAAAATACTATTATTCATACCTAATAATTTTATTATTGATGTATCTAAAATTTTTATGATTGATATTCTGTTTCAACATTGTTTTCCATTAGTTTTCCCTTTCCTTCCCAATGATTTTAGCAAGGATTATTTTTCTTTACCTGGAAAATAATTTTGACAGTTTCTAAAGTGAAATTTTATATTTTTAATGTCTCATATATTATTTTTAATTTTTAATATATGAATTTTTAATGGAATTTAAGGGAACACATTACCTTTATTCCACTCCATGATAATTTTTAATTGTTTTAAAAATTTGTTTTTGTTACTTCTTCGAGATAATAAAATACACACACACACACACACACACACACATATATATTTCTGTGTGTGTTTAAATATGTTTTAATATATATATATATATATATATTTCTTTGTATTCCTAAAGTGTCACATGATTGCTTTCATTAAAGGAATTGTGATGTTCTGCAAATGTGTTTTTATGTATCCAATTATTATAATTATATATGTGTATAATCATATATATATATATATATATCTATGAAATTGAAAAAAATCACTTTGAATTATGTGAATTTGGACAATTAGAAGAATATATATTTGTTCGTGTTTATTTTTAAATGGGTTTACTAGATGACACCTTGAAAATTAGAAAAATGGTTATTTGGATTGGTTTAAATAATAATTTGAATGAATTTAAAATCAGTGGTACATGAATAATAGGAACATTCTAATTTCTTTTGAAAGTCATGTACACTCTAATGTAATCCCAATATTTTATGTTGTTGTGGGACATGAATTTTATATGATTGGAATGTTGGTATGATTCTATGAAATGGGTTTCAAACAGTTAGTATACAGAGGTGAGGTGTTATTGTATAATATATTTACATTTTTCATTGTTTCAGAGTTGGTTTTACTACTACACCTCACTTATATATTACGATTATGGGCATGGTACATGTAAATATTAGGTAAATATGGGTAAGACAAAGTATAATATGATTAGCATGACAAAATAGATTTTTTCTGACATCCTTATATGTATTATGATACACCACTAATTAAATTACGTAAACTTAATTTATTCCCTTAGACATTGGGTTCATCACATTCAACAGATCATGTACGGGAAGTAAATATATGTAAGTAGTTTGATCACCCTGAGATTTTAAGACCACGATTACCTATATTACATTATGAAATCTATTTGGGAATGCTCTCATTTTCTCCCAATTATATAATACTATATTAAAAAAATTATATGATTTCATTTTATATGTTTAAAAAGATAAAATCTTGTTTAATTTAGATTCATACATGATGTTAAACTGCAAAACTATAAAATTAGCCTATTTATAAAGTTTGAAACCATTGCAATATGATCAAAATGGTGGTCATAGACTAAGGTTGTAATTTACATGAACAATGGACACTGAACCCATTATAATATGGTCAGTACAATAAAAATGATTTAATCTGTAGAAATAGGTTTCATTAGCCATGATTTAAATAGAGGTAATAAGTGGCAATAACCATGTTTTAAAATAATGGACTTAGGTGGTTATAGCCATAGTCTAATCCTTGGCCTTATGTAACTATGTCCATATTTAAAAACCATGGATTTAAGTGGCTATGTCCAATGTTTGAAACCATTTCCTTAGGAGACTATGGCTATAGTATGAGATCATGGAAGTAGAAATGAAAAATAAATGTTGATGGTGATGTTTGATCCTCTGACCTCTTCTATAATCATTCTGACACTTTTACACTATGATAAACGCTAATATATGTTTATATATATACATATATATATATATAATTACATATAATTATTATTAATCATTATTAAAATAAAAACCCTATAGCTATAGATTGAAATCATGGAAATAGGTGGTTATATCCATAATTTCAGACTATAGCCTTAGGTGGCTATAGACACAGTTTAGACCATTGCTATATGAATTTATTTCCACAGTTTAAACCATGGAATTAGGTAACTATATCCATGTTTTAAACCATGGAAATTGGTGGATGTTTCAATTTTATAAACCATGGCCTTAGGTGGCTATTGGCATAGTTTAAAACATAGAATTAGGTGGATATGGTTATAGTTTAATCCTTCGAATTCGGTAACCATTTCCAAGGTTTAAATGATGTAATTAGGTGGCTAAGGATACAGTTTAAACTTTGGCCTTTGGAGGTTATGTCCATGGTTTACTAAACGAGGTTCATATTCCTTTTTCGCCAATTTCCCACTTTTTTGGGTGTTCCCATGAAACCTACCACAACAGTTTCATATAATCGTGGCTATATGATGGACTATAGCTTTAGTTTATAGAAACAATGGAAATATTCTACCTATGGCCATTGTTTTTCAAACCGTGCAAATATAATTATGTCGTTAGGGTCATTTTCTTGTTGTGTTGCATGAAGTCACATACTATTAGATCTTTTATGATGATTTATTTTGAATCCCACTCTTATTTATCAATTATTATTTCCTAAACATGCTATTTGTGACCTCTGGTTCTTTTCATTTTTTAGTACATTATATAAATCATAAAATATATTAGAAATTAATGGGGGATATGGTTTTTTTGAAATTTCATGTTGTAGAATGTTTTTAAAGAATGATAAAAAGGTAGTTTCTGAAAACTGTTTTAATAAAATGAGAAGTTGGCCCATAAATTTATTCTTATTTATTGGTTTAATTTAAAAAATGAATTGGAAAATTTTGTAGAATATAGATAATGTGTGATTTTAATTGACATAAAAACCCATATTTCTATTTCATTTCAGACAATCGTGATAATGAATCTTTAATTAATGGATATCCATATGAAAAGGTGAGAGGTGGTGGTCTAATGGTAATTTTTATGACCATCCATATATATATATATATATATCATCTCAAATTGAGGTTCATATCTTAGTTACTCTCAGAGTGTTTATGTTTTAATTATGTTGGATAGTGACCTTGGGTCACATGGGATAGTGTTCAAGATTTTCAATATGTTATTTAGTATATTTTATTTCATTTGAAAAGTTTCACTTACTACATGATTTTAGTAAGACCTGTTCTTCTTTTCTGAAATTTTCTATAATGTATCCTTTTAAATAATTTATAATTTGCAGTTCGGATTTTATTTCATTCTATGGGTGAAGGGTATCTTTTTCTACAGGTGGGAAATGAAAATCTATCAAGTGAGAATCATTATCATGATGGAGAGGTAGATTAGGGTGAGAGGTGGTTTTTGGTTGTTCTTGTTGTTTACTAATATCATATCTTATTGTTAGGTTTCTTCACATTATTTTTCACCAGTGTGGACAGATGTGTTACGGGTAAATTTTACTAAATTTCCATTTATTATTTAATTAATGTTCATTGAGAGAAATTATTACCATGTAGGGATTACTTTATGCACACATACTTTAAAGAACCTGTGGGGATTAAAAACTCCCTTCAAGTATTTTCACAAGCTAGCTCAGGCGTTTGATGGGTATTGGATAGGGATGATTTGCCACAAAATTGTTTCATACCTAGTCAGGTTTTTTTTCTAAATAGGATCATTGACTCTCTCTTGAGTATCCATTATTATATTTAATGTCTATTAGATTCAAGATAAGATTGATAGATCTCGAGATATAGGTTATGTGTTTGTTCCATATCACCACCACTCATGATGAAACATGAGTTATGAGGGGTTTTTAGGATATAAATTTTGAATTTGGGATATAATTTGACTCTTCTAATGGGGTACATATAGATATATGTATAATTTGAGGTTAAAAGGTAGTAGAACAGAAGGTAATTATAGATCTCATGCCTTGAAAAACCATGTAGAGTCTCTATGGATGGTTTCAAGGAACACTATGTGGTTGTTCCCTGATTGGTCATGATATGTCAAACTTTGTAGGATTAATGACCAATATCCCATTCATACTTTTTATTTTTGTTTCAAGTGGATTAGAAAATTTCTTTTAGTGACTGTCAATATCAATTGGTTTCATTTCTAATAAATTTTTAAAATTAAACATTGTTTTTCATGGTAAAACTATGTCTTAAATGTTTAAAGAGGGTTTTCTTTAAAACGAAGTGAATTTTTATGTTTATAGTCTAATGAGGTGCTTTCAAAAAGATATTTTGGTGTCCTAAAATGATTTTAAATGGAATTTTTATGTTTATATAATTGATTCCATAAATTTTTGTGTGTTCTTAATGGGATCCAATTGTTTTGAAATTGGAATATAAGGATCACAACTATTTTTTATATGTTTTCAATGTTTGGAACAATAGATGTGCAGTTTTGAAAATGCTTTTAAAGGAGAAAATAATAATTTTCTTTAGTTTTATATTTATTGGGATTGTGTTTATAATTTTCATTTTTTTTAAATATGAATTATTTTTTGTTTTTGTTTTTCAAAATGGGTATCAATTTTTTAAGGGTGTGAAAACTAAATTTTCAAGGAATAAAATTATTTTGAAGAAGAATTTATCATTTTAACATTAGGATTTTGGCTACCATTGAGAGGAGTTTTTCATTTTTCTTATTTGACATGTTTTCAATTCCTTGGGAATTTATGTTTCATATTGTCTAAACATGCATCTAAAAATGTATCTAGTGTTTTGGACCTCAGAGATTTCCTATAATGGGTTCTTGAGTATTAAATTTATTAAGGTAGTTATAATATCCTCCCCCTCCTTAATGATATAATAAGAGTTTGAGGTGTTTTTAGCCTTAGTTGACATCCCCGATACACCAATGGATTGTAATAAATTCAAAGGACTTCAATATTGTGTTTGGGATGAGTTTCCCTATGAAATATAAAACACCCTGACATATAAAGAATAAACATCCAATAATATATTTAATGAATGAACAAAAATACCACCAAAAGAATACCCATCAATATACAACCACATCCGAGTTACAAAAACAATGAGAAATGATAATCCAAAATAAAAAAAGACCAAATATATAAGGACAACCAATTCCAAACCATCTCCATGATCCTACTCCACATGGATCATTTATGATTTTGAGATGCATCAAAAAATAAATCATATACTTCACCTTTACCTATATCCCAATATATGATATTAGAAAACACACTAAAGTTACCTAGAAGAGAGTGAGTATAGACTCAAAATTCACCAAATATATCCCAAACCACCCCACAAGGACAATAATTAGTTAAAATAATTAACATAATAATTTTAAAATATATTCTAGTAATTTATATCAAGACCATATAAAATTCTTAATCGAAAATAGTTATCAGGTTTTGAAACTAATTCATCTTTTTGGGAATACTCACCCCTATTTCACCTCACAAACTAAAACACACCCCTTCATGCTAAGTGATAGTTTCATACTAATGATTTTTTTCTCATTATTATACAAAGTTGTTACTAGGTGTCCAATCTCATTTCCCCCAAGGGAACATGCCCCACATTCTACATAATGTCCTTGTACCCCAATAGTACACAATACACATTCAGTTTCACATAGAAAGCATGGAATCTTGCTAAAATTTTATACCAAAATCCATTGCATACCATTTCAAATAAAGAAATATTTATTAGAACTATTTCATGAAACAACTTGTTATCATCAAACAACACAATAATTATAAAAATAACTTTTTAAAATTATAAACAATGTTTGTTTTTGGAAAATCAATTACATTACATAATTGTCAATAAATAATCATAATGTTATTTCTATCATGAATAAAAACTATTCAAAACCATTTCAAGTAAAACATTTAATTTTTATATATGTCTCCATGTTCAATAAAAATTAGAGAAGAGAGAGAACCAACCTACCTCTCAATGGATGGTGAAAATGAATAATTGAACTGCAAAACTCTAGATATGAGATTTGATATTATTACCTTCAAGTAGAATAAATCATATCGCCTCATTTTTCCAATCAATGAACACTGTTATATCTATAACAGTCAATTTATAAGGATCTGGGAGAAATGTGAATAATATATCTATGATTAATAGGAAAAAAATCACTTTCAAATTATTATACATTTCCAACAAAATTTAATCTCCCAAAATTCAATTCAAAATCAAAGTGAAAGGTCTCTCAATAGACATAATTTAGTGGAATTTGGTATGTTGGAGAATTAGGAAACTAATGAGCCTAATATGTATAAATTTGGATTAGATTCGTGATTTTTTTGATTACCAACTATATGTTTCATAATTATGTTAAATAGTTTAGAAAAATATTCTCCAACAACAAGGTACTAACTTTACAAGGACCACACACTATTTGATCGCATGGTTAGAGAAACTTTTCACTAATAATCATTTTAAAAATATTTCAAGTTTTATACTTTCTCATAAGAACTCTATAGATTTACCAAACCTTATTCCGACCATGAAACTACCCAGTTACTCCAAAAACATGATTAAAATTTTTACATAGGTGGTTCGTGGTTTATACTATTTGTGATCCTCCATAAAGGCTTATAAAACATGATTAAACCAACCAAAAACTACCTAAACATAACTGATGTTTTCTATATGCTCAATTTATATAAATAAGTTTAGATACCTAAAACTGGGGGTTCTATATTCTCCCCACCATTGGTCTTTCTATCCTTGGGTATAAGATAACTAGTGTTGTATTGGAAGATATAGGCCCTTTCTCTAATATTTTATTTTCACTCCAATATTTCTTCATGTATCTGATCATAATTCCATAAAACAAAACCTAAATTGATTCTTTTACCACACAAGAGTTTCTCCTCCCTATCAACAATATGTACTATCCCTCAAATAAACATATCATCAAAATAAATATTGACATATCAAATAAAGTAACATGTTCCATATCCAAATGGATCTTTTTAAATTGAGATACACGAAATACATTCTCTATAGAATAGATTATTGATGGGAAATACAACGGATAAGTGACATCACCAACACAAAAAAGTATCTTAAAAGGGATAATGAACCATATGGGATTTTTTCTCTAAATACCTTAAAAAGTATTACCAAGACTTGTAGTGGTTATAAAAAAAACACGAGTATCTACCTCATATGATAATGGTCATCATTAATGATCTAAATATTATTTTTGATGAATTTGGATTTTTTCTACCCATTTATAACCATACAAATAATATTGATAGTCTCTTTTATAAATATAGGTCCACTCGGTGAAGTATCGCTTATTTATATCCAACAAGCAGTGAATGTAAAGGATGGTAATATAAAATTTCAAGAGAATCCAAATATATCAGTTCCTGAAAACAATTATTGTATATGAACTCAACTAACGTTAAATGATCATTACAAAATTAACCAAAATAAATCACACAATCAATAAGAATATAATATATTATATAGATCATCCTTTTATATTTTTCATCTAATTGAGGATGATAAGTAGTGCTCATAGTCAACTAGTTTCAAATTTATTTCTCTAAGGATTAAAAAACATGATTTAAATCAAGTGTCTCGGTCAGATACAATCGATACAAGAACACCATGTATCATTACAATTTCAAAAATATATATTTTTGAAATGTATTCCACCATAGTTGTTTCTTAAATATAGATATAGTAGAATAACATTATTATCTAAACCAATATCACCCATATAGAATCATATTTCTTAACTGTCATTTGTGAGCATGTTACAAAATCCATGGTTATATGCTCCCATTTCCACATGTGAATTAATAATGAGTGAAACATACAAGTTGTTTATCTACGTTCGGTATTAACCAACTGATAAATGAGATATATTATAACATACTTCACTATATATATTTTCATGTTAATCGATAAAATATTGATCTCAATGATTTATTCAATTTCTGACTCCTAGTATGAGAAACCCATCATAAATGGTGGTATTCACTAAGAAGTTTTTCTTGATAAGAAAATGGTATGATGATATAATCTCAAAACTTTAAAAATGATTCCAATCTAGATTTCATCCCTCAATTTTCTCCCCATTATTGTGTTCTTTCCTCATGGTAGCACATTTTTTATTAGATGATTAATAATTTATAATCTTATTAACCTAATTTGGAATAATATAAACCCAAAAGAAAATGAAAACAAAAAAATTACATCATTTCAAATAATACATATTCATATCAGTTATGAATTTAATAAACTGTAATTGATCATATGTTTCTCTAGCCAATAGAGAATAAAAGTTTCTACTCAATGCATTTTCTACTAAATTTCAATTCCCCTATGTATATAACAAGTTGAAATCAAAAAAATTGTTGATATTCCATCTATACTATTTTCCTTAGATTAAAATATCATTGTAATAAAGTGTTCTTCAAGATTTTGTGATCCATAAACACAATAAATTTATCCCAAAAAATAGTGATGCCATGTATTTGTGGAATAAACTATACCATGAAACTCCAAGTCATGGTTTGGGTAGTTCTTCTCATGCATTCGTAACTACCATTATCCATAAGCAAAAATATGATCTCTATACATGATAACACATCCCAATATAGATCACACTATATCACAATATAATATATATCCATGTCCAAACATTGAAAACACGAGTAAAGGTGTTGAAGTAAGTCTAACCATAAGTTATTTATTATATTTTTTTCATTAATCATTTCATTTTAATGGAATTTCCTTCATCATGAATGTATTCATATGTGAGTCGAAACATGATTAATCACATTCAAAAAATATAAAGTATCCCAATGTGCTAGGTACACTATGTACCTCAAATAAATTCTTCAATGGTTTCCAATAGATAAAAACATATATCTTATCAGGATCTATAATATTTAATTTTTCAAAAAGTTTTATTTCCAATTAATGGTTCTTATTGTATCTAGAAATAACACTTTGATAACATCATATAAAGGTTTTTCTCTAGAATGATGCCAAAAAATATATCCAATTTTTTCATATGATCTGATTTCATCTTAGAATACAATAGAATATCATCAATAAAAACAACCCTAATCGAATCTGTATACATCGTGACTATTTGATTCATTAATTCCATAATGATGAATGGTACAATCATAACACCAAAGGCATATGTAAAATACATAATGGAGGAAACTACTTATAAAACATGTCTTCATAATATCATCCATGTGAAATTTTAATTAATGATATCCTTAATGTAAGTAAAATTTAGATAACCACTGGGATCCCTTAAACTTATCAAACAAGTCATAATTTCATGGAAGATGATACAAATTATTTATCAAAACATAGTTCTCGTTATGATAATCTACAAAATTCATAAGAGTTTCATCCTCCTTCAAAAATAAAATTAGAGCTTCCAATGAAAAAAATATTTATCAAATGAACCCTTTATTTACAAATCATAAAATAGAACATTCATCTCCATTAATTCTAATAGTTCCATCTAGTATTATTAAAATGAAGCAGGAATGGTCTCAAATATAATATTGGATATAAAGTACAATTATCCTTTAAGCAGGAACCATATAAATTTTCTAGAAAAATTAGGTAATTGGCCAATATTTTTTGAAAGTTTATAATCTCATCCATTAATTCCATTGTAAGAACATGAAAATAATAAGAGATGTTTCTAACCATAGTTGAGAAAAATACTATTATACTTCCCATTACATCTTTGTCTCTTCTAAAGAGATTCTTGATACATCGAGAGATGTGAAACATACTTTTCAAGCATAACCATCTATTTGGGACATGAACGATTTCAACTAATAAATGCCTAAAATAAATTCATAAACATCTATCTAAAGAGTATAAAAATCCCAAAGAGACTCCAACACATCAATTATTATAAAAAATCATTATACATAAATGGTGGATACTCTATTTATGAAAGAAGAGTATTATGTTTTAAAATAGAAGGTATTATCTCCCTAAGAAAACCCATATGATTATCAACATGATAATAAATAAATAACAAGGATGTGACCAAGTCAAACAATGATTCAAAATGGTATTATTTAAAATAATATTACCTATCACCATCGAAGGACCTGATTGATTATCCAGGATAACATTCTCAGCTGTATAAAATTTCATACTATATTTTATTTTATCATTATTACCCTATTGATATTACACCCGTTGAGGAGACATCATGTTCCTAGAATCACCTTGGCTCACTCATTCTTATTGAAGATAGTTATTATTTTGAGGTCATCTACTTAATGTTTACAATGTTTAAAAAACATGTAGTGTGTCTGCAGAAATATTCCCTAGAGCACTGAGACAATAACAATGACGATTTCCCATATGATTACAGTTGTTCCCAGATATATGTTCCTTTCATATGTGCTTATTTGAAATGATCTCAAGACAATTATTTAAAACATATTTTATTACTTTTCATTCTATGGAGGATTGTTTTTGATTCTATGGTCATATTTTGAAGTGTCCCACCACTATGAAAGTAGTTATCCCACTTCCATTTATTAATAACATTGGAGTTATGACGTATTACCATGGGAATAAACATACTCCCAAAAACCATATTTCTTTAGATATCTATTTCTACCACCATCGGCCTATTGACCATTCCTTTATAGTATTCATTACAAAGGAATAATGTTTTGGGAATTTTTCCAACCTCAACCCTAACTAAAAAACTTCTACCTTTAATGATGAAGTTACATCATGTTTTGGGGATAATAATACTAGATTCATATGTTTTTTAACATATACTGTTAACAAAAAATTTCCTTACATAAATTTGAAGTAATATTTTATTATATAAATTCAAAACAAATGAGGATATATTACTTTTTAGAATTTTTTTTCAAAATAATTCCACATGATTACTTAGTAAAATTTATCATAAATAACTAAATCTAACCATTACCAAGATAGATCCCCTAGTATATATATTTATAACATAAAATTTTACTCTTATTGTGTCCCAAGATAATTGAATAATTGATTTATCTTATTCAACTTGAAATAAACTTTTTCTAGTTTGTAATCTAATAGAATGGTTGTAGGTTATTTATTTAGAATTAAACTAAATTTTCATCTTTTTAAGGATCCAAATTCCAATTACCCTTAAATATTTCCTATAAATCTGGGATAATTCTCTGTACCACCAGTTTGGTCACATATCTCTCATGTTAAACCACATTTTTAATAGGTTCTTCCAATTAATTCAAATGATGTCTACATAGTGGAATTTTCAAAACAAAGAAAATTACATCAAATTCTACAACTCCCTATAAATTAAAGGATTTTTTATTACTATTTAATATATAAAAAAAATATAAAAATCATATGTTTCTCATATCAATATCCCTGTAAATATTTGTAATCATTTTTCAAAATACCACAACCATTCTCTTTGGACTCATCCCATATTAACCCTTTTTAAAACTCAACACAAATTTAACAATTTCATAAATCATTAAACATAAACTGAATAATTTGTCCCTATATGTAAGTGTCAAATACAATGCATACTAAGAAACCCTAATCATCTAAACCCATGAAGATGATTTAACAATAAACCCAAAAGTGTCTTAAAAATATTATGTACCCAAACATCAAAGGTAACTATATTTTTCACATAAAAATTTTGGATACATAATTTTATTCTCAACATTTTATGTTAAAACAATCCTATCTACTTACTACTATCCAAAGAGACATAAATTTAACTAATATTGACACCATTTACAACTCAATTAATGAAAAAATTATTTCCATTTTGAACATGAGGACCGGAAAAAACAAATTCTATTCAAAACATTCATTTCATCCTTAATTCCTTGAGAAGAGGTGGAGGTGTTACAAGACTTATTTTATATAACCAAGACACAAAATAATGGTAATAAATTATGATGTCATAAAAAATATTGGTTTATGACATTCAGGTTGAATAATAAAACAACAAGACAAAATAAATAAAAAACATCCAATAATATATTTGATTGATGAAAAAAAGAACAACCAAATGCATAAAAAACAATAAAAAGACTCTATTATAGTTACAAATGAAATGAGAAATAATAATATCAAATACAATATAAATCAAGTCATGAGTAAAAACAATTGACAACTATCTCTAAGAACCAACTCCACATGCCATATCCATTGTTTCAAGAAGCATCACCAACGAAATTATATACATATCCTTTACTTGTATCCCAATAGATGAAAATTTTAAATGTACTGATGTTCCAATGAATGGGGTGATTATAAACTCAGTAAGATTTCCCAAAATACATACCAACTCACACCACTCAGATAAGATCTAGTATACTAAATTTATATAAAAATATTAATGAGATAATTACAAAATTTATATAAAAACCATACAAAATTTCTAATTGTACAAATTTATCAAGTTCTAAAACTATTCCATGTAATATAGAGGATTAATTCCAAAGTATCCATACACACACACATGCATTAAAATTGTTACTTTTATACACATGATTGGTCTCTTATCCATCCACATATTCATCACTAAGTGGCCAATCCCTTTGGGGACCAATGTCTCATGCCTTATATCCTGGGTCACATTCTTATTCACTAATGGAACACACCCCTTATTTTGGGTCACGGCTAAAGAGTGATCTCACAATAACTTTTTTTTCCAAAACCCATTCCATAAAATTTCATACAAAACCAATTATTTGTTTGAAACATTATATCAAACAATTTTTTTCCATCAAACCAATTCTATTTTATCAAGAATAAAATTTTAAAATTACAAATTTTGTTTTACCAAAATCTATTAAATTACCCAATTTCAATTCCATATAAAAAATGGGATTCCCATCACGAATCATACATGTTTTGAAAAAAAAATCCTGAATAATATTTAATTTAAAACTAGGACATTATGTTCTAGAAAAATTCATATGATTGAGATTCCGCCTACCTATCAATGGTTGGGGAAAATAAAGAACACGAATAGAAAACTATAGATATAGGCTTAGAAAATCATCTCTTTAACAGATTAAATCATATCTCATCATGAATCCAATAAATAAATATAGATGTATCCATAATGAACTAATTCATTGTTTGTGAGTGAATAGAGTATAACTGATCTTATAAGAACAAGGAATAATGAGTATTTTCTAGATACTCAGGATATCAAACTTTGTTTGAATCAACTAAAATTTGTTTCCAGGTTAGATGGAAAGGTCTATCAAGCTATAAGAAGGATAATAATTTTAGTTTCTATATAATTATGAAACTAATAAAGCTTATGATTCATAATTCATATTATATCAATGATTTCAGTGTGCTAAATGTGCACTCCATGATTAATACATGCATTTTGGGAAACCTTGGACCAGTTGTGTTATGCTACTATCTAAAATAAAAACCACACAATGTTGGATAATATGGTTAGAAAAACCAAATACCAATGATGTTTTCCCTATATCTCAAGTCCCATGGTTTCCCTTTAGTACTCTCATGGTATGGAGAAACTATGTACCATCATTTCACCAAGAAAGTTACTCCAAAAACATGTTGCTCAGTTTTCGGTAAGTCGTTCATGGTTTCTACTAACCATTCAAAAACCTTGAACCTCCAAAAACACATCTGAAATATGTTTAAACCTCTCAAAAACACACTTAACATAACCAAAGATTTTATAATATCATATTACATAAAAATGAACTTTTAACTTAATTTAGGGGTTCTATAGTTGACATTTTATAGGTTTTTCTCTTTTGGTTATTTAATTGATTAATCATGTCATTGGAGATTCATCTTCTATATTATCTTGAATCATTAGTGGGGAATGTGATTCTTGAGGACATTATTATATGAAGTTTTGTGATTATTTTTTTAATTTGAGTATACGAGTAAACCCTTTGTGTTATTATTAGAAACCAAGGTTGGATTCTAGACTCATCAATTTTAAGCTTTGTTTGGTGTTAGTTTAGTTATTTTTGATATTTATATGGTAGATGATTTGGATATTTAGTCGTAGGATAAAATTAATTAATTTTTATTTACACCATACTTGAGATCATATTTTCATTGGATAAAAATTTTCACTAATAAGATCTCTTTTCCCTTCATTCCTACATAGTAGTTTGGTTATTATTGTGTGTTTATTACATGCATTAGAAAATAATAGGGATTAAATTAAGTCCACGTTCTTATTTTAGAATGTTTGGGTGAATATTTTAATGTATTATTTTATTTCACTTGGTCATTATATTTCTTTCACATTAGGTGTTTCTATATTTTATCCTACAGTTTAGGCTCTAGAAAACTTGTGTTCATTTCATTTGGGTTTTTGATGATTTTTTGGTTGAGATTTTTTCATGATCTATCTTGATTTTAAAATTGGGATCTGTTTTGTTGTAATTCCCTTTGAGTGTTATTATTATACTAATCAAATGTTCTAGAGAAATACAGAAATAGTGGGGATATCTATTTTGGGTCTCTATTACTTGTATTCTTTAAATGATAGTGTCTGAGTTTGATGTGTAAGTTTGGAGAGTATTATAGATTCCTAGGTCTTCTTAAGAGATAGTTTCATTTAGAGTTGTTTTGGTAGTTAAATTTTTCATATTATGTGTCTTCAGTGTGTCTTACATCACAATTTTGGTGGATTTATGGGGACATAAATGTTAATAGTGGGTTTAATTTTCACACCCTAACCATTATTTAAATATTCTTTTTTATTTACGTGTAAATTTTTTGGGGGTTTGGGTCATAATTTGAAAAAAAAATACATTAATCAATCAGTTTGTCAAAGTGTTTAGATGCACGATAAGACACACCATTATATAACTATGTGGGAGTCCCTATGTTTTTAATAGATGGGGTTTTAATGGTTTTAAATTGTCTTTATAAACCACTATATAATACTGTGTGGGTTTTCTTGGTGGCTAGTGTTGGGTTCTTGGTTGGTGCATTGTCTGACTAACTGTGCGGCCAAACTATGGAAATAACCCACTGTATTAAAAATGTATTTTATAAAAAATAGCCATAATGGTTTTAATATATATTTTACATATCCATCCTTCATTAGTCTCATGTCACCCCTCAATGTTTTCTATCACTCTATCATGAGATCCCTTCCCTTGATCCATCCTCCATTCACAATTTTTTCTTTTACAGTGTGAAATCATCCTAGGTATATGTTTCTCTTATTCTAGATTCTATTATGCCACTTTATATCATCCTATTTATTCTTACATGGAGTTTTTTTGTGTAGGAAAGCCCTATAGTATAAGTTTTGATTATTTTTTTATATTTTTATTTTGGTTTACCTTCCAACATTGTGTGGATTACTCCCATGATACTTCTCTTACTGTTCTTAAAATATTTCTGACATTTTCACAAGTATCGAGTAGGTTTTTCCCATGAATCACATTTTAAATTTAGAATCTATTTTTTTATAGAATTTAAACTTTTATTCATAAATACCAATAATTTTATTATGGATTTTTTAAATTCTCAATATAAAATATTATGTTTCACCATGATTTTCAAAATGATTTCTCTTTGATTCCTTCTTCATTTATAAAACACACTCTCCCATTACCCATAAAATACTTTTGATTGTGTTTAATGTAAAATTTTGTGTTATTAATATCTTATGGAATAATTATAATTTTTCATATTTGAATTTTTAAAGGAATTTAATGGAACTCATTAGCTTTATTCCACATTGGGTAGAACGCAATTTTTTTAAAATATTTTTTTTACCCCATTTCAATACTCTTATGTGTGTGTGTGTTTGTTTAAATATATATACATATATATATCCATGTATCTATAAATTGTGTCAAGAATTGTTTTAGTAAAGTGAATGTGATGTTTCAAAAATGTTTTTTTTATATTCTAAGGTTATGATTATATACATGGGTGTGTATATATATATATATATATATATTTGTGTGGGTGTGTGTTTGTAAACTTTTTCTAAAAAACATGTGATTTTTTTAATAAAATAAATATCTACACATAGGCATAACCAAAGTAAACCTTAATAATGAATAATTGTTTCAAAAAGTTGAATTTAAAACAAGTCATGGAGTAAATTTAATATGAATGGTACATGCCTTGTAGAAACTTTATAATTTATTTAGGTATTTTACATTAAGTGCAATGGAATCCCATACTTAAATGTTATTGTGGGACTGGGATTAAAAATTATTGGCATGTTGGTATGTTTCAAAGAAATGGTATTAGTATTGGAAGAATGTGAAGGGGAGGTTTTATTGTATGTTATCATTAAAATGTTATGTCATTGAGATTTGGTTTTACTACTACACCACCCATATATATTATAGTCATGAGAATATAACATGGTAATCCTAGGTACCATGGGGAAAGACTTTGTCTATTATGATATGGAATTTTGAAGGGCATTTTCCATGCCTCCCTAACAGGATTATGATAAAACACTAACTAAAAAACATGATGCAAATTTCTTCCAATGGACCCTCACTATGTCCCCTCCAATGACTCAGGCACAATAAGGGATATATGTTTGTGTCTTGGTAGCACTATGATTACATAGATCCTATGACTCTGATTACCATGGTTATCAAGTGATTGAACATGTTGATTTCAGTTATTCCATTCAGTTTCAATGATACCATATTTAAAAAAATTTCTATTAGATTTATTTTTTCATGTATAAAATGAAAAGAGTTTGTTATAATTAATTTATTACATGATATTTACCTATGATAAGTCTCATAAAAGTTTACCTTTTATGCAATTTGTTTTATATTTCCTTTATATATTCATTTATTTCCCACACATTCTAATACTGGCCACTGGTCCTTTTCCATTTTTTGTAACATTAAATAAATCTCCAACAATTTTAGAAACTAATTGTAATATATTTAAATGGTTTTTTTGAACATCATTTTGAATCATGTTTATAAAATAATTTTAAAATGGGAATGTTTTTAACTTATTTTTTTAATTAAATGGGGAATTGGATCAAAAATTCTATCATAATGATATATTTCATTTAATAAATTAAATAAAAAATGATTATCAACTTTTCTTAATGTGTGACTACATTGGAAATAAAATCTTATTTTTATTATTATATTTAAAACTAGAATGGTAATGGATATTTATGTAAATAATAATCATGTATAATGGTTTGTAGTAGTGATCGGCAAGGAATTTTTATACTCACATCAATATATATCATCATAATTTTGGGTTCAGCTCAAGGTTTCACTTGGTGTATTGGTACTCCATTTTGGTAGAAACATTTCCTTAGGTTATAGTGGATAGTGTTAAGGTATACATGTTGTTTTATTTTTATTATTTTATTAAATTTGTCCATTTGTCCCTATTACATGATTTCATTGGGGATTTTTTAATATAAGGCCTAATTTTTTTTATTAATTTATTTATCTTGTAAAATTAAGTTCTTATTTATTTCTATAGGCTGAGGGTGGCTATTGATACTTGTGGTGGATGAAAATCTAACTATTGGGTTTATTTTCAGAGAAGGATATGGGGACTTGGGTGGTTATATATTTTTTTTGGATCTCACTGTTGTTTATTACATCCAACGTCAATTATTAGGTGGTTTCTCTTTATTTTACACCATTGAGGACGGCCAATGTTTGGATGGGTCATTTTAGAATATTTTAAATTTCTTATGCTTATTTAATTAATGTTTAATTTTGGAAATAATTCCAAAATATGGAATCTTATTTCCATGAACTTATTCAATCTTATGGGGATTTATAATTCCATATAAGATATATCGTAAAATAGATCAAGAATTCAATTGGGATGATCGGGTTAATTTTTGACTGAATATCTCATGAGATAATAATGACATAAATGGGGAGTGAAATTATTTTTATAAAGGAGTATATAAAAGATTAAATTCTAGATATTCATAATTCACTATTGAAATCATTATATGGGGAGTGAAACCAATCCCCTATTTTAGCCTTGCTAGTGATACTTGACTAAGAAAATTGATTTATTTAATTATGTATATGACACCAAAATATATCTTATACTTATGATATTTTAACACAGATCTTGATTGTACATTTATGATTCCACACAATGATTAATTTTTTATTCCCTTTTGATAAAGATTTATTCCACGATTTATGATTAAGGATCTTTGTGTTATTTGATTACATTATTATTATTTATGGAAATATTCTCATACCCTTACACATATACTATTATCACTTATGATCATTTATTGATATCTACTATGTCTACAATAACTATAATACTAATTTCACCCATTATTATGTCTCCCTTTCCATTGTTTGGAATAATTATTTTGAGAAAGGTATATTCAATAAGTGAACTGTGTAAAAACATCATTGTGGGACTTGGTGATGATGTTTTATTAAATAATATTTTTTTGAATCTTGTCTCTAAACACTATAAACCATTAAGGTTATTAGGTTTTTTTGTTATGTGATGAATTAATTATTAATCTAAAATGATGTACTATATATATTTATAAAATTATTTGTTCACATCATTATACAATGGAGAAATATTTTTTTAATGAAAAAAATTGATAGATAGGTTAGTCGGTTGATGAATGGATTAGATTATTGGTGAAGTCAATTCTTATTAAAATTAATAGATAGTTTCATACAAGATATTACACTAGTCCACATCTATAATATTTTACAATATATAATGAGCGATTCATTGAGGATCACTAGAATCATATTGTTTCATATAGGTTCATAAACTATATTTGGGATATACTACAAAATTAGAAAACAAATTCAGATTTACTTAGGGTAA
The DNA here is from genome assembly GCA_963277665.1 of Viscum album. Taxonomy (NCBI): domain Eukaryota; kingdom Viridiplantae; phylum Streptophyta; class Magnoliopsida; order Santalales; family Viscaceae; genus Viscum; species Viscum album. Next base: position 2,135,322,914 of record OY728143.1, read on the forward strand.
TGGTACAAGATAGTCTCGATGCAATGGTTGGAGTGGTTTTCCCTACCAATGAGGTGGCTATAGTAATAAAACGTTTTAAATATTTCATACTTTTTCCTTTAAGACTTGTAAGACCACTGTCCAAAGATGTTTTCCTTTATTAAATATTTAGTTCAAAATTGTATTGAATTTATTCTAAAATTTTCATATATGTATTTGTGTCAAAAAAAATATATATATATATTATAAAACATTAATTATAAAGGAATTATATATATAAAAAACTACATGTTATTATCCCTTCAGATAGCATTTTTCATTTATCTAGAGGACTTTAAAAATTATTATTTTATTGATTTCTATTGAAGTAAAACTATGAGTTTCAAATGATTTTTGAAATTTATAGATTTTAATAAATTAAAATAATTTTCTTAAAATATATCTTGGGGTTTTTAGATATAAACATGTTAGGAACTGAAGTGATGTAATTATTTTTTTATGAAATTCAATTATCATATTTATTCATGCTTTATAAATTTAATGTAAAATAAAATAATGTTTTATTTTTTATTCAGTATCATCATTAATATTCCATTCATTATAGTAAAATGTAATTCTATGGATTCATGGACCAAAAATTGATTCTAGATTAGTGAGGAATATGTATGAAAAATAATGGGATTAATACATTTCTTGATGATTTTAGAGTGAAGAAATTAAATATTAGATACTTTCCTATTTTTAGGGGTATGAAAACAAATATCATCATAATATATAAATTTATTAAAATCAAAATTATAAAATCACTCACATTAACTTATAGGGTTTTATTTTTTTATGATGAGGCATTAAAAATAGATTCTAATCGTTATTGACCTTCTGTGATGGGTGTCCATCACTTATAAACTGTCATTGAAAAAAATGTCAATATTATGTTTTTCTATGGTCCATCACAAATAATCATTACTACCGAATTATAAATCATCCATAAAAATACACCTCATTATTTACTTTAATGAAATATTTTCAACAGGACATCAAAAATAATAGTAATTTTTTTATAGACATTAATTTTGTCGCAAAAAAGATAGTTAATTTATTGAAAACTAGTTCTTATGGACTTTTATATCAACAGTGTTTGCTTATTTTTTTAAACAAAATTGAAAAAAGTAATTCTTTTCAAAAAAAATGAAAAACATAAATATAATAAAATAAAAATAACATTATTAAATCATTTAACACATATTATTTTTGTCAAATCCAAAAAAATAGTCAAAAAAACAAATTGAATCATATAGTATTAGGAAGATAATGATCACTCAATGTTTTAGGGGTAGAAATCTACAAACCAACACCATGTGAAAGTCGTCACATATACTCCAACATGTACTTATCACCTTAATTTTTTTGATTAAACTCTTCCTCTCACAAACACACACACACTCTATCTCTCTTTCTATCTCTCTCTTTATCCATTATATCATCAAATATTGAACTCTCAGCCACTCCTCAAAATGTACAGTGCATGATGAAGAAGAATCTTCATTGGATCCCATTGAGCTGTCCAATTACATTATGGATGTTCCATAATAACTAGTCAGTCTCACTTGTGAATCAATACTGGTCACCCAACCTTTAACGACACCACACAAAGTCACCTGTATTAAATGCTTCTCATTAAAACATGACTCTCAAGTGGAATATAAATTTATATTCTCTTAAATCTCTTATGAATTTAAAATCATATTATAATACATTTCTTTCAAATATAATTAGAATTTAAAATAAAAAAAAATCTAGAAAAAATATATATATATATAACTATAATTTGTCAATGTATGCTATTGACAAATTGTTATGTTTAGGGATATGGGAAAATATTTTTCAAGCATCAAACTCTGTAATATTTGGGTAAAAAAAATCCAATATAATATAACAAAAATTATTGTTGAATTGTATATACATTAATAAATAACATTATTTATCATATATCATCGATGTATACCAAATACAGGACTCTCGATTCTTCGTGTGACCTACACCCTCCCTTTGTTATGATTTCTATATGATGACCTCCTATAAAATTTATCAACTGGCCAGTATGAGCACAATTCATCCCATGCCTATGTTGAGATATAATCAGGCCATTTGACTGGTCAAAAACAATAACTAAGTCTTTATCCATGGATCACATTCTCTGGTTCTATAAAAACTAATAGAAATATTCATGTATAAAAATATACCATTAATCCAAGATAGTATCACTTTGGATATCAGAAATTAGAGACCATAAATAACATATTAAAATTAAAAACAACATGTCACAAATTAAATATATTTAATATTAAATATATTCTTTAAAAAAATACGATCTAATTGATAAACATACGCTGCAAAACAAAAATGGGAACCTTATTCCATGAAACCCATGGATCATAAAAACAATTTCTTATAATTAAACCATCATTCCCAATAGCTAAATGTTAAAAACTATTCAAATAAAAAATAATAATCTTAATATTATTAAAAACATAATACGAAAACATAATATAAAATAAATACCCTAAACAATTAAACATACCTTTGTAAACAAGGATCAAAATAATGAGATGGATGTCTCTCTATAACATGGTTGAGAGTCATAAATCGATCAAGGATTCACCCCCTTTGAATAGGTGCACAATCCAATGGGTCAAATGAATCAGCCTCATAATCAAAAAGTATGGAATCAACGAGAGAATGAAATAGATTATTGAGAGTATCTAGCGCTATTTGAAACAAATAATCATACATATAGATTTTTAATAGATATATAAAATATAAAAAACTAATAAATAATATAATATAATAATCATACCTATAAATAATATTTAATACTTATATAAAATATAAGAAACTAATAAATACATGAAAATAATAATTACCTTTAAATAAATGACAGAATATTATAATCTAACCTATAAATATTTCTTCATATATATATATATATATGTAATATTAAAACTAATAAATACAATGTATATAATAATATTCTTACATCTCAATAATTATTTTTACAAATATGAAATATAAGAAAATTATAATTATTGACATTGGTGAAGGAATATAATATATCATCGGGTACATCCTTCTAAAACAATATATCTTACCAATAAATAGTTTGTATTAAAAATAAGAAATATAAATAACTAATGAATATATGAATATAATACGTTATTTATCATCTTCTTCCTCATCTACATGGAGTAAAATGACATTATCTTCATCTTTAATATCGCCAACATCCATATGACATAAAAATGCATTACCCATTAATACTTCATCCACATTATCAATATAATATACCCTTAACTGGGGATTTTATCATCGATATTTACACTTGACCAACTAATAAATATATTTGGGGATGTTTCTTGAAAAAGTTAAAATTGATTCAATTCTATTAAAATGTTTTCATTTTCAAATGCTTTTCATGAGATATTATCTTTATAATACTGCATCCATTATTCACATTTCTTGACAAATTAGAGTATATTTCATAATAAACATTATTTTCATGATGTGAAAATATTAATTTTTAATTCGATACAGGAATACAAACACATTTAATTTCAATTTAATCTAAGTTGTGAATGAACTTAGAAACCATGATCAATATTAAACCGATGGAATTTAATAATTGATACATAATTTTGTCCTAAATAACATAACTCAATTATTTTATCTTGAATAAAATAAAATTCAACTTCACAATCTTTGTGATGAGCTTTTTCAAACAAACACCACTATTCATTGATTTCATTGATTTTCTTTATATTGGTGTATGGTATTGATATCCATTAACTAGTTACCCATTATTAGATTTTACAAATATTTATGGATTGTTTTTTAGCACACATAATCTACTACTAATTTTATAATCATAATTTTATTCATGTAATCAATAAAAATTATTAATAATTGATATGATTACAAAATTCATTTAATTTTCCATTAAAAATGGTGTAACATAAAAATCATTGAAACTAATATAAAAAATTCTATTGATGAGGGTATTCAAGATAAAAATGGGTAATTAAAATATTTTATATATATGGTTATCATATAATCTATAAAGAAAATAATTTTAATAATTATATATATTATGAAAATTTAAAATAACAATAATAAAAATTACTTACGGAAAAATATTATCATTTCAGCAAAATTCAATATAACATATATATGATCTATATGAATTTATTTCTCTAAAATCCATCGTTCATGATAACCACTAAAACCATGCTTGGGATGATTAAAAACAAACAATTTATGGTATGTGACATCATCAATATTTGATTTATTGTGACCCACATGATTATGTTTTGAAGAAAATTTCTGATTGAAAATAATAAAACCATTAATTTGGAATTTCATCATTCAATTACACCTATTTAATTTATCATTCAACCAAATCATTGTTACATACCTTATTATTTAATTTTCATTATTCTCTGAAATCTGTATATCCTTTGGAATTGTACCATAAATAAAAATTTATCTTCATATTAAAAATGTAATATAAGAAGTTCCATTTAGTCAAAGAAGGCCATTAGGAAAATTTTCTCCAATTTAAAAAAAAATTAAAACCATATATATTTTCATTATACTCTGTGCATCATAATCTAATTTTTTCAAAAAAATTATATTTTAATAAATATGATATTTCAATCAACATATCCCATATTTAAGAATTTAATAACCCTATATGAAAAATATGTATTAATTTTTAAATTATGATAGGGGATTCATGAATTTTTAATCTTGTAATATGCCCATTTATAACACAACAAGACATTTAGAAGCATAACAATGTAAAAATTTCAAATCACTTATCCATTGATAGAATAATAAATGACTTAATTTTTAAAGTACATAAAATTATTTTGGATTAATTAAATTTTTTGATCTAACATCTTTATAAAATTCTTGATTATGATGTCTGCAAATCTTTGGACAATATAACAATATCATTTTATTATCTCTGGTGTTACTATGTGTCTCCAACATGGTGTAAAATATTTTATCCAAAAAAATTATTCATAATATACATTACATCTAACATGTGGGGAAACATAAAATCATACCAATATGGAAGGTCTTAAAAATAAAATTATTTGTCCAATTATTATCTATCCCAAAAATAATTATTTATTTTTCATTTATGGTCAGTCTAAAACAAATTGGATTTAATGTAGATATAATGGATTTTAATTCAATGCCTAAGATTTGTGGTGGATGATCATCTAATTATATTCAACCTCTATTAAAATTAGTTCTTTTCCATCAAAAGGGGTTATCTATTGGTATAAATATATAATAGATTTCCAAATAAGTAGTCTTTCTCTCATTGATAAGAATAAGTGATGGTTTCTCATAAATGAAGTGCAAACATGATTTTAGACCATTTTTAATCCATCCAGATAACATATTTTATGATGAAAAGTCACTAATAATCTAAATTAATTCAATCATTGGTGTAAAATTATGATTTGAAACTATATCAAATATTGTAAAACAATTTCCTCACAATGAAATTATCTCATCAATTACTTTATTCAAATAAAAATTGATATTATTCATCCGATGTTCTGTATTTAATAGCACCAAATATATATATGGTTTAATTATCATAATCTAAGGAAGAATGTTGAATAGAGTAATTAAAAAAGTAAAACAACAATATTGACTGTTGTATGTTCCAAATAGAGAAAAACCATCACTCAATACACCAAATAATATGTTATGAAGTTCTAAAGAAAAAGAATGATTCATATGAACAAGGTGTTTCCATAAATCACCTTCACATATATGATTTAATATTTTATTAATGAAAATATTTTATTTATTCCATTTTACCAATTCATGTTTGTTGTGAGATATAAATAAACAATATAAGTAGCGTGTTATTATAAAATACCTCATCTATTTCACATGAAATAAAGACTTTCATTATTTTTCATCTTTATAACTATATTATCCACATGTTGGAAAATTAAATAATGATTCATAATATCCATGCTATAAGATGAAAAGATTCGAACAAGAATGGATATCTTGGTAACTAAGAACCATGTTATAGATCAACCTCTTACATTCACATAAACCAGCATGTCATGTATTTCGATTAGGAAATAACAATTTAAGAAAATATAAAATTTTATCAATGAAATTAGTTGACATTCAAAAATAAAATTTAAAATATTTTTTTAAAAACTCATCTAGTTATCTTAATTGGAATAATAGATATAATGAATCCTTATTAGATTTCAAAAAAATGTAAAATTCATAATATTTTGATCTTGGATTTTGAATATAATTTTGAATTTTTCCCCCTGAATTGATATAAATGAATCCTCAAGAAAAAAATTCTAAAATGATTCATACAAAACCAAAAAGGATTTATTTTATATGGAAGTGTGTTCACCAAGTTGAAGAAAAAATTACTATCCTTCCAAAAACCAAAATAGAATTAATTAACACTAAAATTTTAAAATGTTTTGAATATCCAATCACTAAATTTATTACAAGGTCTTTTAATAGTTCTTTTAGAAAAAAATTATTAATTTTAAGATATAAATGATAAAAATGCTTCAACACCCTCAATGTGGACAAGATTTATACCTGAACTTTTGGGATTTTTTAATATTTTATCCAATCATGATTGTTTAATACAAACGTGTACCTACTTTTAGACTCCATATTTTTTTATCAAAAAATATAAGAATAATTGTTACTCATTGTGAATAATTATAAATTCTTAAAATATATTAAGACCATGTAATATTTAATGGAATATTTTCAGTGTGAGGCACTAAGTTATCATAGGATTCTGGGGCCTGTAGAGGATCATCACATATTAAATAATAATTTTAAAAATATAATATCACAAAATAATTATTTTCCCAAAATAATGGAAGATCTCCCAATTAATTTCTCATATAGTAAATTTAACACCACCATTAGATCCGAGTTGTGAGGATTACCCAAAGCATGATATAACATTTTTGGGGCATGGTTGTATGTTAAAATTGTGAGAGAGGGTAATTTGTTTAATTTTTTTATTATATTTATTTAAAAAAATGTATCTCCCAAATAGTGTATCTTATGATAAATATGATACCACTATTTGATCTGGGATATTAGTTTTACCCTATGAGAAATAACACATTTTATGCATTAGGTGTTTAGTAACATTACACATGAGTGTAATTTATTATATATTTTTATTAAAATTTTATTCAAAAATATATGTTTCTCCAATTTTTTCACATATGATAATTGTGTATATGATCGATAGTTCTGGGATATTGGGTTTATCCTAGGAGTGAAATATCATATTTGTGCTTCATGGGTTTGGTAACATCACACATGAGGGTAATTTATAGAATATTTTTATTATAATTTTTTACACAAAATCGATGTTTCTCATGAATGGTGTATGGTATGAGAAATATAATACCACTATTAGGTCAAGGATATGGGGTTTACCTAGGTGAGACATACCATTTGTGTGAGTCAGGTGTTCAGTAAAATCAAACGTGAGGGTATCCTTTTTAATATTTTATTAATATTATATATATATATTAATATATATTCGTTTAAAAAATTGTCCTAATCTTACAATATTGAATAATTGTTTATAATATTGCCTAATTATTTATTAATTATTAAAAATAATTTAATTTTTAACATTAATTTTTAAATTATAACTACATTTTTACTAATTACTATATGTTTTAAAAAACAATTAGTATTTATAATATTTTTTAATAGTAATAACAATTTATTATGAATTACTGCACATATTTATTGTTTAATAATTATTATTTATTAATTATAAATAAAAGTTTTTAATACATGATTACTATTCTTATTATTTGTGATCCTTTTAGTAATTCCAAACAAAGAGTATAAATTAAAAAAATGATCAAAACATTTATGAACCCCAATAATTTATTTCATTGTTAAATAGATCCTTTATTAATAAGTAATCATTATAGATACATTTTTATTTTAAATTTCATTTTTTCATTAAAAAAATTTCGTTATGTTTTTTTCTAAAAATGTTTTCAGAGTTTTTTTGAATATATTGGGCCTTTGGTCTATGTGATGGGATTTATTCATACTAGTTTATCATGCAGTCAATATAAAATAAAAAATGATATATTGGTATGTTATCCCCTTATATGGGGGGACTATGGGCAACATTTCTATATTTTTTGTGAGGTGTGTGGGTGTTTGATGTCATTATACCCTCAAGAAACTTATATATATATATGTCTATATGTTCATGTATATATGTATATATATATGTATGAAAGTATTTATATATATGTATGTATGTATATATAAATATTATATGATTTCTTAATCACCTATATTAACATCAAATATTTTTTCATCTTATTTTACCAAATATACATATCAAATCTATACATAAAGACATACATACATACATATATATATATCTACGTACATATTCTTTAAAAAAAATTAAATATGTAGTTTCACATGTTAATATATATATATATATATATATATATATATCTCCAAGCATTTACAAAACTATATTCATGTGTATTAAATAAAAATAAATAAATCATAATATAAAAAAGAAAACATGGTCAAACATCACTACCATAATCCAAGCATTATTACAATTCATAAAGAATATATCTAAAAAAACAATATAATATAAATGACCAATTAAATAAATTTATATAAAATCTATCAATATTTATATAAATATCAGACCTTGTAAATAATTTCCATAATAATCATGTTTCAATAAGTAACATAAAATAATAGAATTGCACTGACCCTGTATATGAAACAAAAAGAGAACATAAATTTAAATGCTAACCATTATGGAAAATAACTCAAATCAAATATAATCAAACCATACAAAGTAAAAGCTCACCAAAATAAGGAATTATAAAATCTTAGTAACACTAAATAAAAAATAATGCTAAAAATCAAGTATCTTTTTTTAAGTAGGGTTTGACCAAAATAATTTAATCAAATTTGAATAGTAATTCACTAAATAATTAAATATAAGATTATATGAGTCTATACCTAGGGGATTCTAAACTAAATATTTTAAAAATAGTGTATGGCATAAATTTCAAGGGTTTTTCCTGTAAGGGTTCCAATGCATAATAGAAATGGGTTCTAAAATAAATTATGGTGGAGGGGAGGGGAAAGTAAATCACATCATTTTATTAATTTGATATTTGTGACATGTTAATACTAGAATAATGTATTCCTTTGATAAAAGTAATTTCATGAGAAACTTTTGTGACTCATATTGAATTATGCCACAAAATACTTATTCACAATGGCTAATAGAAATACATATAAGAGTTCTTCCCTATAATCCATCATAAATAGTATCTTCTATTAAATAGAGTGAATGGGTGATAAATTAAATTTGGATGGGTTACATTTACCATCAAGAATAATAGTTAAGAAACACTTATTTGTGATGGAATGGAATATCCATTGCAAATAAGTTTTTCTATGGGACTATTTTTTTATGGATCACGTTATTATTTAAAATAAATCATTATAATTACCCACTTTTCTAGTAGTGATAGTTTTTTATTTATATTAGTATTCATTGGATACTAGGTGTTTTCTATTAAGAGGAAAAAGATGCTAACAGATTATGTTTTATATATGGTGACATGTGAGAAAACATTAGTTAAGTGATTGTGTAGTTTGTTTTATCATTTAATGGTTTTATATTATTATAATATTTTATTTTATTTTAACCTTATTTACATTTTTAAACTATTCATGGGATCACTAACAAAGGCTATCAGGAAAAAGGGCATTAAAATTCAATTTTTGTTGTGAATGGATCATTTATTATACATTTAGATTAGTTTAGGAGGAACATAGAATATTATTTTCAATTTTTTTTAGAATGAATCTTCATTGACAGCAATGAATTATGAAATATGGATATTATCTGATAAAATTTATATATTACCTAATTAAAACAGGTATATTTATTTATTTTAAAAAGATTTCTTTTATTATAATTTTAATTTCATTAATCATATCATTAAATTGAGATTAATTGTTAAGTCATTTCTTTATATTTGGAACATTTTTTAAGAATCTCACTCATTTATTTTATATGAACTAAATCATAAATGTGGAGTAATAGATAAATATTTAAGAAGCCAAATTTATTTTTAGAGAATTATTATATTATATTTTTATGTATACGGTTTATTAATTTTGGAATATAATTTTTTTGGGATTGTAACAATGATTTGACAAAAATAGATAATATTTAATTTTACTAGAAAATTATACTATTTTTTATTTAATATTTTAAATACTTTTCATTATCCAGTTTTTGTTATTTTATATTAAAATTTATTTAAAAAATGTTTATTTTTTTAAATTAGTTATTTTGAAAACTGGTGTAAAAAATAATGGACCCAACTATTTCATATCAATTGATATATACCCATTTTCAAAGAATACCATTAACATCATAATTTTTAAAATATTCGATGTGAAATAAATACTTCTTGTCTTCTTATTAAAAGAATCATGAAAAGTTTTTTCTTTTTTATTCATATGTGTGGTTTCAATAGCTGTTATAGAGAAAACTTATCACACCCCCAAATCCTGGACACTTGGATCCGATTGAAAAAACATAATATTTAAATTCATGGCTCTAATAATGGTAAAAATTACTCAATTTTAGACATAAAAATAATTAACATGATACTAAAATATTGGATAACTCAAAACCAAAATAAATTTCAGATTTAGTTTTTTATAGAATTAGGACATATTCAGATAATTTGGGAACTTTTACATAGTATCCCTTATTCCCATAAGATATTTTCTTTACAAACACGTGATTTATTCCTCTAAGGAGAATTATATATCTATAAATATTACATTATTAACTTTTTTACTTATCCTTATTCCCTGTGAAAAATCTTTTGAAATCATGGGATGATAAAAAATAACCCAATAAGGGATATAAAATAAAAAAATGTTTTAGTCCTAAAAAAATGGAAAATTCATAAAATCTTTAACTTTTATATTTTATTATTTGAGTGTATAAAATAAATAAAATACCCATTAAAATCACACTTGTTTCTCAAAGAAAATAATTCAAACCCAACGAAATAAAGTAGGAACCCATTTAGTAAAGTTAGAGAATCATATTCATAAAATATGCTAAATATTTCTCGAAAACACTAAATCCCAATACAATTCATAAGAGATACATACTTGGTTAACTCCCCCATCAATCCATTTGTTTACAAGGAAAATTAAAAAATTTATTGGATATATATATTGGGCCTACTCATTGTATATGCTCTATCGATCCCACATGTTCATATATGATGTATCTTTGAACTTATGATGGAATGATATGAGTGAAGATGGAGGAGTTCTCCTTGTGACGACTAGGGTTTACACCCATATGTGGTAATGTATGCCTCAGTTTGTATTGAATCTGATATATCATGGAGGCTTTTTATCCAGAATGGGAAAGAGCATACCAAGCTCGTCATTCCAAAATGAAAAATGAAGAGGTACCTCTGGTCGAATGAACTAGAGGGATAACCATCATGGAAGTTCACAAAAGATCGTAACACTACACAACTTCTGCAATGAAAGCCGCCCTATGCAAGAGGCTTGATGATGGAAGATTTACAGTGGAAGTCGATCCTGAAGCTCTACAATAGTGAAATCAAATGTGTAAGTTCTCATTTTTGGGTCGAATCTCATATATAAAATGGGATAAATCTTGGTCGACTGATGATTCAAAGAAAATTATTACACATCTATGGGGACTCTCGGACTGGAAAATAGTTCCAATTGGAAGAGGATATTTCCATATTTTACTTAAATCTCAGGAAAAGTATGATTGGGTCTGGAAATTAGGGAGTCTGCAGTTTAAACCTAGTGTTATTAGAATTTTTGAATGGAACTATACCTTCAACTCCCATAATTTTAAGAACAATATGGAACAAGTTTGGGTTAGACTGCACAGGTTGAGTGTGTTTTTTTGGCTCACAATGATACTAAATGATTTGGTATCCTACATTGGTACTCCTCTCAAGATCGACAAACATACCTTAAATGCAGAGATTGGCTTGTATGCTCGGGTTATGGTTGTAATTGATTTGGACTCAAAGCTACCAGAGGTCATCTATTTCAATGCCAAATATTTCAAAATAAAGGTTTTGATTGGGTTTGAGAACAAGCCAACATTTTTTGATCTCTTCAAAATTGCAGGTCACTCTTTGATGAACTGTAGACTTATGAAAATGAAAATCTCAATTCCTAAGGATGATGGCTAGACTGAATTTTGAAGAGATAAGAAATGAAAGGGTACTAGTGTCAAAAGGGATGATCCTCCGAGGAAGAAATTGGAAAAATTGGTAAAAAAGGAAGCCCAGGTTGGGGAGTCTTTGTATCTGTCCTGGGCTATGATGGTGGAAGAATTACAGGAGAACAGCTTGGAGAAATGCATGATATAGGAAATTGAGAAATATATACTTGATGCATGTGATCAGGCACATGAAACCTTGGCTGGGGAAGGATGTGGAAACTTAATTCCATCAGAATCTGGCCATGAAAATGCTGCTGCTCAATGTTATATTGCTCGACATGTTTTACCCAGTAATTCCCATGATGGAATACAACAATATCAACTTGAAGAAAACATAAATGATGAATATTCTATTGACGGAGGTCTTCCCGTTGATGCTTATTCTATTATGGGCATTGGACTTTTTATCAGAAAAGTCATACCCTGAGACAAGACTCACAATAAGACATTTGTTTGAAGGTCTAAGGAGTGTATATCTCTTCATGCTGATAACTCGGGTATGATCCCTCTTACTTTCAAAAACATAATCAATGAAAAATGTATGGTAGTGAAAGTAAAGTAGTCACTACCAGAGACTGTTATGGACATTTCCTCTAATAAGGATCACCCTGAAGAAGCATTGAATGATGGACATACTACTGAGGGAGGTGTTACAGTTATTGCTACTTCTGTTTTGTGTGTTGGGCACTCTTCTGATCACAGGAAGTCATTCTACGGGTCTGAGGGGAGAATACCTCTCCATGTTGAAAGCTCAGGTATGATCCCACATTCTAGTAATGACTCTTTCAAAGGGAAATGTGTGGGAGTAAATGTGTAGAACCCATTGATTTTTCAGCACCCATTGGACCTGGTTATAGACAATGCCTCTAATAAGGTAACACCAATAACAAATACAAGGGAATTCTCCATAGTCTCAATAAATGATGAAATAATGGAAAAAATATATCCCACATTGAATGATGTTTCTACTTACATCTCTTCTATTCCTGCTATAAATAATAAGGAGTTGAAATCCACTCCGGCTACTTCGCACATTGTCCCTAGATCCAAGAAGAATAAGGGTTCGGGTGGAGCAAAAAAAAGGGAGGTTCTGCCTCCAAAAATAGGTTTTAAAGGATTTATTATTCTGGAATTGTCAGGGAATTTGCTAACCCAGAGACTGGTAATGTTTTGAAAAGATTACTTTTAACTTTTCGCCCAAAAATCTTTGCCATTACTGAACCAAAAATAAATTTTTCCTTGAAAAATAGGCACATTTTTAGTCATGGTTATATCATTTTAGGTGCTTGTAAGGAAGGTAATAATGTGTAATCTCTTTTGGTTTTCTATCATGACACTTTGTAGAATGTTAATATTTTAAAAAATGCTGAGCATATTCTAAATTGTGAATTTCTACTAAATGAAACTGATATTTATTTTACCTTGATTTATGCCAAAAATAGATATCAAGAGAGAAGGCCCCTCTAGAATGATTTTTATGGGCTAGATAACACAATTCTGGATCCCTGGTTTGTGTTTGGTGACTTTAACGCTATTCTTTCCCCTAATGAGAAAATTGGGTCATCTCACTCTTCAATTTCCTCTAAAGAATTTATAATTTCAATTGATGATTTTGAACTTATAGAGGTTAATCTCACAAGGTCCAAATACACTAGGTATATAAGGCACTATAATAGGGTAGTTGCCTGTAAATTGGACAGAGCCTTCACAAACATGTCTACCTTGGACACCTATGACACTATTTCGAGCACCACCCTAACTAGACTTAATTCATACCATCATCCTATTATTATAAACATTTTTGCTAAATGAGCTAAACAATTTCTTCCATTCAGATTCAACAATTCTTGGTCTACTGATCTGGAATGTTCTAACATCATAAAAAAGGGTTGGAACACTATGTATCATCTCAATGATGTCTTTTCTTCTGTTATCAAGCTAAATTATCTTAACTTATTTCTCAAAAATTGGTGTAATGAAAAATATAAACAAATGAACAAAGATATTTCGAACCTTGAGCAAGAGCTTATTTAAATTCAAGTATCCTCCACTAGCTCTGATTTCTCCTTAGACCCCCAGGTTGAAATTAATACTTCCATGAAATTAAAAACTCTTCTTACTCTTAAGGAAAACCATCGTAAACAATTTTTCAAAGATAAATGGATTTATGATGGGGATAGAAATACAATGTTCTACAACTCTCTCCAAAAAATCAGAAAAGTCTCTAGGCCCCTTTATTTTCTCAGAAGCGAGGATGTTCTCATTAACTCGGAAGAGGGAATTGTGAATCATGTAGTCTCATACATTGATAATATTTTCAACAGTCCAAATATTAACAAAGACCTTTTATCTGAGGTCATTCCAGTTATGGTAAATTATGATGACAATACCTATCTTCTTAGCATTCCTATTGACCATGAAATCAAAGACGCTGTTTTTAGTCTCAACTCTTATAGTTCCCCAGACCCTGATGGTTTCAACAATGGTTTCTTTTAACAATACTGGGAGGTGATTCACACTGACTTCTGGAAGATTTTCTGAGACTTTTTCACTAATGGACTCCACTCACATGGGAAAAATTATCAATTCCTCACTCTAATTCCTAAAGTGTACAATGCCTATGAAATTCATCTTTTTCGACTTATTACTCTTCTAAATACCACTTAGAAATCATTACTAACATGATTACGAATAGACTTTTAGCCTTATGAAATAAAATTGTTTCCTGGAATCAATTTGGATTTATCAAGGGTAGAACTATACATGACTGCAACTGCTTAGCCTCTGAATGTACCAACACCCTTAATAAAGATGTCAGATGGGGAAACATTTTCATTAAGCTTGATATTAGAAAAGATTTTGATACCATTTATTGGGGATTAATTTTCAATGTTCTTAAATCCTTTGGTTTAAATTAAACTGTCTTCAATAGAATAAATTATTTATTCAATTCGGCCTCTATTTCAGTATTCGTCAATGGTTCCACTAAAGGTTACATCAAATTCACAAAAGGTGTTAGGAAAGGTGATCCTCTATCTAGCATTCTCTTTTCCATCACTGTAGATTATCATAGTTGATTGCTCACACTTCTTGTGAATGAAAACAAGCTCAACCCCATTTAGGCTGCTAGAAACTTAACTGTGCCTACGCATCTGCTATATGCTGATGGCATCATTTTATTCATAAATAGAAATAAACAGACTATTCAAGTTTTAAAAAATACTTTATCTCACTATGAATATGTTTCTAGTCAATCAATAAACTGGAACATGTCCTATATCTTATTTTGGAAAATTTATTTCTAATTTGAGAAAAAATAGTATTTTGGACAGTCTAAGCATTAAAGAAGGTTCTTTCCCTTTTATCTACCTTAGAGTTCCTATAATCTGGGGATGACTTAAATCCATGTAGTTTACCAACATGCTAGACCAGATCATAAAACAACTATCCTCTAGGAAAGGAAAGTCTCTTTCGATGGTGGGTAGAATCTACCTTGTGAAATATCCCATTGATTCCAAGATGGTCTATTCATTGATGGTCTAAAAATGGCCTATTGGTCTTTAAAAAAACCAACACTTGCATCAAGAACATTGTTTGGTCAGGAAATATTCTTTAAAGGAAACTTGTTACCATACCCTGGACTACTTGTTGTAAACCTCTTGAGAAAGGATGTCTTGGCATAAAAAATATAAGTCTTTTAATGATGGCCTCCAAGCCAAACTCACATGAAGGATTATTTATAATAACTATGAATCTACTGTCTTTCTCAAAAAAATATTTCTCTCAAAATTAAAAAATGGAAACTTAAGATACATTAATTCCTTTATATGGCACTCGATCAGAAAATCTTTTCCCAATATTATGACTAATTCTAGATGGATTGTTAGTATGGACTCTACCCTAAACTTTTGGCTTGATAATTGGACTGGAACCCCCCTTATCTCCATGGTCTTTCCTAATTGTTTACCGGATATCACCAGAACCACTATAAAGGATGTTACTCATTCTTGTATATCTAATTTTCCTGAGAACATAATTAAAGTTATTGATTGCTAAGTCTTTGAAAATTCTGATGACTTCCTCTATTGGGAGCCCACCCACAATGGTATTCTGAATTCAAAAACATTCTATAAACACATGGTTACTAATTCTGATTTTGATTTTAATTGGATGAAATCCTTTGACAAACCTTGGATTATACCCTAAAGACTTACTCAAATTTGGAGACTTGCCTATAATCGTATCCCAACTAAGGTTTGTCTTCAATCCTTTGGAATCCAACTTGGCTCCAGGTGTCCCTTATTCCACTAGCATAGAAAAGATACTAATCATCTGTTCCTTTCTTGTGCTATTGCTTCTGCTATGTGGAATTATATTTCTGACATATTTGGCTGCAGATGGATTCTTACTGACTCTCTCAACTTTCAACTTAAAAGATGTGTGGATCTTGAAGGCTTACAATAAATCAATAACATGTTACTCACTACATTTTCTGAACTCCTTCATGTGATTTGGTATGATAGAAATGTTGTTATTCACAACAACATCTCTTCCAATCTCAATGCAGGTAATATTTGAATTCTCATTGCCATTAGAGATGCTGCTTCGATACAAATAGCTTCTTGTGACAACACTGTTGGTGAATTTGAGATTCTTTGGTGACTTCAGATTTATGGTCTCTACAAACAGTTGAAGCACACTTTTAATGTTTTTTGGCAAGATTCGCTGCTAGGATGGATCAAAGTGAATGTGGATGGTGCTTCTAAAGACAATCTGAGATATGCAGGATGTGCTGCGATTTTCAAGGACTACCATGGTCAGTCTCTAGGATGCTTCAATGGCAGTTGTGGTACTGCTTCATCCCTAGAGGCAGAAATGATGGGTGTGGTACACACTATCATCTTTTCCAAAAAAGGTGATGGAACAATATTTGGATTGAATGTGACTCAACCACTGTTATATATGCTATTTGGGAGGGTGTGGTGAAACTTGTCTGGCCTCTGACCACCAGATGAATGAACTGCATTGATTCACTTATAGGGACCAATTACATTGCCACACACTCCTTTCGGGAAGTGAACATGGTTGCTGATGGTCTTTCTAATAAAGGAATAAGCCATGACATTACAGGGAAGGACATCTTGTCAGTTGAGATTCTTATTTTTGATGATAATGATTGTAATAATATCCCTTATTTCATAGTCATGTAGCTCTCCAATCTTGTGATATTAAATTGTGTCTCTGTTTTTGACCGATTCAACAACTTCTTTCAAGAAAAATATATATGATTTAACGGGCACACCCATTCATTTTAGCTATGTTAGGATAGTAGAATTATTTAAGTATTATTAGAATAACCCATAATAATCTATAAATATAAAGTATTTTACAAAAAATAAATTATTTTATGCTTTTGATATTTTATCATAAAACCATTAAACCACTTTTCAACCCATGTGAAAAACAGTTTTATATGTCGAAATACTATTTTATATTAAAAAATGATTCTCAAAACAATAACTTCCCGAAAAAATGGAAGAATGGTAATTATTAAAATAAAAAATGGAATCCTAAAAATAAATAAAATCATAAAATAATATTTTTAGTGGATGTAAAGGTCATTTATGCCATATAAATTAAAATAGAACATTCCTTTTTTTCTTGTAAAGGAAGTTAAACTGCTACATACAAAATATGTAAAAATGAATAAATTTTGAAAAATATTTATGAAATTCAATTGATAGATAAAATTTCATTTATAAATAATTTATTTTCATATAAATACATATGAAAAATAATTTTATGAATATGGAAATGAATGGAAAATATTTATAGAATAAATCATAAAAATATATAAAATATTGTTTTATGTAAATGTGAACCTTTTCTTGAGTTTGTTGTATCAAATACAATCTTTATGATCCAAAATAAGAAAATTTTATTAATTATTTATTTTATTATGAATATTTTTTATTATAATTTATTTATCATTAGACCTTTTATATCATTTATTATCATGTTTTATTTAGTTACTTCGTTTGTTAATTTTAGGTCAGACCTTCTGAGGAAATTTGTTTAAAAATATCAAAACTACTTTGGGTGGATGAACATGATCAAGAACTCATTTTTACATTATCAAAAGAATAATAAAAATAAATAATCATTATTTTTCTATATTAAAATACATTTCTATAAATATCCATGTAATTTGTGTAGGTGAAACAAATGACATAACTTCGTGTAATCCCCACATACTCATGAATGAAATTTTCATTTCCCAACAGATTAAAGGGTAGGAAAATAGGTGACATGTTTTCCTTTTATAATTATAATAATTTTATGAAATATATATTATATAAAAAATTATAACTTTCCATAAGAGTTTAATATTTAAATTGGATTACATTAGTTCATGGGGTATTGGTTTTCTGTACAAAAAAATGATGGTTTTATTTCCCATTTGATGGGAGATAAAGATGGATATAGGTTAGTATAGTAGTATAATAACATATAATCATATGAAATAACTAATTAAATTATTTCAGTATGTTATATGAATATTTTAAGGAGATAAAATAATAAATAATATGAAAATATTCAGTTTGAAGTTATACCTATTCTTCATACAACCAACTATTCTTTATGACCTAAGCCCCAAATTGTTGAAATTATACAAAAAATAAGTCCTATAAAATGATCTAAAGTATTTTTAAAGGTATTCAGATAGGATATGTTTGAGATAGAGTTCTAAAAAAATTTGAGTTATAGAAGAGAGGGGGGTTTTCTTTTATATGTGAGGTGAGTGAGCTCTTAAAATTACATAATGTATTAAATTAATATAAATTAATATTCATGTTAATGTGTAAAAAATTTGATGAAATTATAATATATGATGTGTATTAGTTTAAATCTTCTCATAAAATAAAATATGGATACATTTTGTTGATTTTTTTACACAAATATGTTTTTTAGTCAACAAAAACCCTTTTCATGATTATAATGGTTTCAGCATTTTTTTAGTACATGAGTCTTGAATATTACAATTAATGTAAAATTGACCAACAAATGGAAAATGGATTATATTTTATATCATATACCATTCACATGGATGATGATAATATTTTTACTAATTTTAAATCAATTAATAACATATTTATTATTATTAAATATCATCACTATTATTGTTGGGAACTATTCATCAACATTGAAATTAATACCATAAATATATCAATTATTTTTTAATATAAACTATTAATTAATATATTATCAATTATAATTATTAATAAAATTTTTGTGAAACCATAAGTCATCAACAAAATTAATTTTTTGTTTTTAATATCATTTACAATAATTTTAAACTCCATGAAAAAACATTGTGTAAGTGTTGTATAAGAATTTAAATAAATTCTATAATCAATAAGATTTAAAAAATAATTTACAATAATAAAAAATATTTTTTTTTTTGAAATAATAAAAAAAAATCATCCACAAAATTTCTTCAAACATTTGTGAACATAAAATATAAATTGAAAAGCAATAGAGTGAAATTTTGTATTTTTTCTTTATTAAAAATAATTTATATCCATTTTTTATTAAAAATGAAAACAGAATTTATATGAAGTAATATATTTTATAAGGATAGTTAAAACCAACTAATTAAATATATTATAGGTAATTATTAGGTTTATTTTTAGTCATTATCGTATTATTTTTAACATTAATTACTTGATTTACCCTTATAGAGGTGACAAATATTTACCAGGAAAATTATTCATAATTAGAAAAAATAAAAGAAAACTTATTTAAAAACATATAAATCCTCATTCCAAATATCGAATTAATTATTTATTATTCAATTTCTAAAAGTTGAGAAAATCAATTTTAGAAAAAAGTTAAAATGTGAAAAAAATAGTTGTTTTAGAAAAATGCATTTTCAACCCCCAAATTAACTTATAACAAAATCATATATAATAATGATTCTAATGTAATTAATTATTTTATTTCTACATAAAATTTTATTATTTTTCTTTATTATCAAATGTGACTTAATAATTTATTTAATAAAAATAAATGTCGGATTTATAAAAATACGGATTTTTCATTATTATTTTAAAATGGAATATTTTAAGAAAAAAATCAAAATTTAAACATAAATAATATTGGACATTTTAATTACAAATTGATATCCTTTTCAAAAATAAAAATTAAATAATTTAAATTTTATATTTTTTAATAAAACCATATAATGAATAAAAACCCAAATGGGTTAGAAATAAATCCTTTTTCCCTTTTCAATGAAAATTGTCTAATATTTTAAAAATTAATATAAATCATTACGATATAATTCAGGAGTATCAATAAGGCAAGAAATTAATTTTAGATTAAAAATGAATGGGTTGTTATATTCTTCCCCCTTCTTTAAATCGTTACCTCAAAATTTTATCTCATGCCCAAAAAGAAGGGTTCAAAACATCATCAAAATCATTTCCAATGTGTAGAAGATAAACCATATACACATGAAGGTAAAATCATTTTAATATTTAGAAATATTAGTTTAGAAAACATCTTCCTAAAAGTGGATAATAAAACATCATTTTGTAAAGAGGTAAACAGAAATTAAATGTTCATATAAAATAACACATAACTATGTTTCTATATAAGGGAATATTAATGGGACATAAAAATATATCCAGAGAAGATAATTTCTGAATAATGATATTCTTTGAAAAATAACATTTATCACAAGAAATTGAATTATCATATAAATTTAAATGAATAATAAAGAGAAACCAATAATGAGTAAAATGGGCCATCAATTCATAAAAAAATGAATGTATTAGTATAACATTTATATTTCAAGATCAATTTCCTGATGTTTTGGAATTACATTAAAATCTCTATTAACAACATATGTAAATATAAATATATGATTTTATTTAAATAAATAAACAAAAATTTCATCCTTTAGATTCCTGTTTCAATTATTTTTCACCATTATCTTATCTTTTACTTTAAATTATTGGTGTGAATATTAAATTCTTGAAGCACTATAATCAACTTTTCAAAGACAATGAGTTATATAAAAGTATAAAAATTATTATTATTTCCTTTACTAAAACCAAAATGGTTAGAACTTAATATGATAATTTCCAAAATAAATAAATCCTCATATTATTAAATAACATTTATATCTCTTTAATTTAATTAAAAAAATTAATTTTTCAACATTGTTCATTCCATTAATAAATAACCATATATTATAATTAACCTTAATATCCTCAACTGTAACGAATGTAATCACCTAAATTTTTGTCTCCTAAATTTCAGATTATATCTTCAAAATTTTATGTTCCATTCATCCAAAATGATCTTCCAAATTAATCATAAGGTTTAAATTAACCTATACCCAATTAAATATTCCCCAAAATATTATTAACTACCACAAAATCTCATCACTTGAAACATAAAAAGGGATGTCTATTCCTTTGAAACTATTATCATTATTAGACATATAAATCAACAATGGTATCCATAAATCATATATTCACAACAAATGAAAATATCCCAATACTCAATGTTATATTAACCATTCAATAATTCAATGTATAACTACACTAAATGCATACCCACATATCCAGTACTAAAAACATAACCTTTTTATTTCTAAAATTGATTCGGATAAACATGACCAAATTTTATCCATCCATAATATATAAAATTAAGTTGAAATATTTGGTAAATTACATATCCAGTAACCATTTACGATTTTTTTAAATTATGATAATCTCTTTCAAAGTGGAAACATCCACTTGATACTTTTTTTTATGAAAAAATATTTTCTTTATAATTAGATGGTTGTTTTTTTCAATGTAAATTCCACATATATATATCTATTATTTTATTCACTTTTATACTCATCCTTAATCCCTGTAAAAAACTGAATGATGGGATAACC
The DNA here is from genome assembly GCA_963277665.1 of Viscum album. Taxonomy (NCBI): domain Eukaryota; kingdom Viridiplantae; phylum Streptophyta; class Magnoliopsida; order Santalales; family Viscaceae; genus Viscum; species Viscum album. Next base: position 2,135,345,266 of record OY728143.1, read on the forward strand.
AAACAGGAATCATTTAAAGGGGTATTAAATTGTGAAATCTATTTGTCCCATGAAAAACATTAAAACTGATTAAAATGTTACCATTTCAGTGTTATTATATAAAAATTAAAAATAAATCATATAAACATGTAAAACATATTTATCTCTTATATAACCCTTTAAAAACAATAGTATGAATGTATAAACCCATTGATGCAACAAATAACATCATATTCATAACATGTGTTCACTAATATGTGAAATAAGGGGGCCTAATTAAATATGTGAGTGAAACCTCCTTGGATAAATACATTCTTCTAGCTATTGAATACATGGAATATAACACAAGGTGTTAGAGATTTATATCATGATAACTCTCTATATAAGTGGTATCTTGTTCACCCATTGGTATTATCTATATTGAGCTCACCATTTCTTATAAGTTGTCTCAGGATCACCAATTCATATATGCGTTATCGAGATAAGTTGTCATTTTCTATAATTTTAATATACCATATAATTAATAAAAAAATTATTCTCAAACATTTTCATTACAAATTTCCACAAAAGACTCTTTTTAACATATATCAAAAATATATTCAGATATTGTAATACCCTTTCCTTTGAAAACCCCATTATCCAAAATAAAATACCCTAAATAGAGGACTGATGGTTTTTAATTTGAAGAAAAAATGAAACAATTATTGAGGAAACAAAACATAAAATATCAATTGAGGAGGTGGGAAAATCCATTAAGACCGTATATGTTAAAATATAACATTCCTATTTTCTTTTTTAATGAAATTTAAAATCTTCCATAAAAATATGGAATAAGATTTTTTTGAATAAAATTTTAGTAAATTAAAAAGAGATAACATTTAATATGTAATTCATTTATGTCTATATATATTTATCATGATAATAATTTTTACAGTAAGGATATAAACAAAAAAATATTTAGAACCCAAATAATTAAAACCTTTATAATGATGTTTTAAGATAGAGTTCCCTTACATCGACTTTGACTCCTTCAGAATGTTATTTATATTCATTAATAATAAAAATAAGATAAATATTTAATTAATTAACAACCATTTTATTTTCATACAATTATCATTATAACTTTTATATCTTTTAAGAGAATGTATTTTTAGTTACGTTATCAGTATAGTTTATATCATATTTTTTAGTATGTTCGGTTCATAATCAAAAAATAGATTTGGAAAGATGAATCTGATATTGGTGGTAATTATTTCATAATATAAATAATAATGATAATGAAATAATCATTTATTTTTAATATTAAAAATAATTTCATAACTATCCATGAAAGGTGTTCACGGGAAATAAATCACGTTGCTTCATAGAGGTTGTAATCCACACATATTCATAAACTATATTACCATTTTACAATAGATGGAAGGGAAAGAACATAAGTGATATATTATCCTTAAATAATGATAATAATTTAATGAATAATATATATGGATATATGTACATATATATTAAATTTATGATTATAAAAATCCATAAGAGGTTGTGATGGAAAATAAATTACATCAGTTTTCAAGGCCATAGCCCACTATACACATGAAAAATGGTTTAATTTATCATTAAATGGAAGAATTACATGGATATAGAATATTAAATTATCATAATAACATATAAGTAATTTTATTACAGTGATTTTATTATTTAATCATTGTTTAATAAGAAATTTAAGAGGAAGAAGAAGAGATTACACTAAATAATTTGGTTACAAGATGTACCTCTTTTTTGATGACCTCATTTTATATACACATTAATACCTATAAGGGATATATTATTACAAAAATAAGATTATTATAACATAATTAGGGGGTATAAATGTATTTTGTTAGGTATTGGTAGAGTTAGAGTGCTCAAAATGTGCGAGGAAGAGAGGATATGAGGATCCCTTTTATAATTGAAGGGATGAAAACTCTTGGATTTACATAATGTATTAAATTAATATGAATTAATTTTAAACACTATAAGGATTAAAATTTAAATAATTTGAATAAAAAATAATATTGAGTTTAAATACTCTAAAAAATTAAATTTGGACAATTTAAGTGATATTTTCTTCGTTGTCACTTTATTTTAACCAATATTAAACCTTTTAATCATTACCACACTATCAATGTTTCGTACACTACAATATCCATGAAATGGAATATAAAAAATAGTCTAATAAATGGAAAATTATTGATATTTTAAACATTATAACATTCACTTCACTAACGAAACTATTTTTTATAAATTTTAATTACTTTAATAGAATGTTGTTTTTAGTAAACTTCATTAATGTAATTTTTAAAGTATTCATTTATATTGGAATTAAAGTCATAAATATAATAAGTAATTCAGAATATAAACTCATTAAACATTAATTATACAATATTAATAACCAAAAAAATTGTGTGACACAATTATTCATCCAACAAATGTTACTTTTGATGTTTTAAAAATTAATTACATTAATTTTATTCTTCTTTCATAAGAACAATGTCCGAGTTGTATAAGAATTTATGTTAATTATAAAATCACTAAAAATTAAATATAAAATAAAATAATTAAAATAATTTCCTTATGTTGAGAATAAAATTTTCTATTCTTCCCCAACTTATTTTTATTCTGATGTGATCATATATTATAAATTAAAAGAAAAGGAGAGATATTTTTTACTTTTCTTTAATATAATATTTAAGTATGTTTAAATGAAAAATTCCAAAAAATTGACATAAATTATAATTTTGAGTGTCTGTGGCCTAAAACCAGTGATAAAATTTTTTAAAGTTAGGTTTAATGGTTATTTATTTTTTTATCATATAAGTTTTAAGCTAATTACCCTATTTATCCTTTTAGAGGTGATAAATATTTACAATTGTTCCAATTCAGAATGACCATAAATAAAAGGGATGTATTTTCCCAATATGAATCTAATTATTCCAAATGTGGATTAAATTATTAATCATTAAAATTATATAACGGGAAAAATTAATTTTAGATAAAAACTCAAAACACAATGAAAATATTTTGTTTCTGATAAATTAGTTTTTAATCCCAAAAATGAACTTATAACAAAATATTATATAATGATGACAGTTATATAAGTAATTAAGTTATTTATAATTATAGTTTGATTAAGTTTCATTATTATTAAATGGTACTTTCCAAATAATTAATTTAATTAAAAAATCATGTTTACAACATTAGATATTTTTAGGTATTTATAGAAAAATCAATCTTTTATAAAAAATTTAAAAATTCAAAAAAATTATATTTTTGTATGCTTAATTCAAAATGATAGGATTTTGGAAAATTATAATTCTATAATTTTAAAATTATATTTCTATATAAAATTACTAAATGCAAGACAACCCAATTTTTTATAATAAATGTGTTTTGGTTTTTAACAAAATAATATCTAATATTTTTAAAATCTATTTAAATATAAAAATATTATTCACGAGTATTAATAGGGAATGAAGATGATTTTATTTTATAATTATGTTCATTATAACATAAACAATAATGAAAAGTATTTATGATCTTATTATTAAAATCTATAAATTATTTATAATTTTGTACGTAATGATGCAACATTAAAGTTGAGGTTAAAAACAAAAATTTTCAAAAACCACATTTTTTAAATAGTGATTAGATAATACAAATACTAGCACATATAAATAAAATTTCTTTTTTATTTTATAAAAAGATTTATTTTCTTATATCAACCTTTTGTAATTTAATTGACGCTAACCAAACAATGATGAATATTGGAAAATCATTGAGCATATTTAAGTTAACCAAATAGGTCATCAATAAGGGTAAGTGGTACATATTATTAATTATAATTGAATTTATTTAACTATAATAAATTCCCAACAACATATAACCAACTTTACTTTTCATAAATAATATTGGTTCTTAACATGGTTAGGAACAAGGGATTCAAATTATCTTATCACAAAATATTTATTATTATTTCTTTAATTCAACTAGAATCATTCAATAAAGAGGAATAAATATTTTTTTTGCATCAAGTATTAGGACAATAGAAAATTAAACATTAGTATTTATTTAATATCTAGGAAATTATTCAAGATATTCATCAATATAATCTTTTACAATGGATATATAATAAATTTATAGGATATCCATCCTAGTTATAGATTCTATTTCAAATTATTGTTCTATATTATTATCATTAATATGTACCTCGTATTTTATTTCTATAAAATAGACTATCATTTAATATGGTAATATATTTTCCGCAATAATAATTTTTTGTATTATATTTTAATAAGAATTATATTCCATTAATATTTTCAAAGTCATCAATTGTTTTAACAATTTAATTCTCAACTAAAAAACATCCATGCAATAAAATAAATATTCCCTTATACATTTTTAATGAAATAATATTTTCAATAGCTTTATTTACTAATAACTTCTCAGTTATTGTATCGAGGGATTATACCATGATTTTAGAAAACACACATTATATTAAAAAATGTAAATCTAGAATAAAAAAAAATGTTATCTAACTTGAGATTATTATTACTGTATGTTCTATGAAAGGTTATGAGACTTCAACAAAAATTTACATAATTTTATAAGATCTTCTTTTCTTTATCGACATATTATAAGATAAATTACCTTGATGATTTGGTAATTTATTTTAAAAAAACTCGTCTCATTATAATTGAATCATTGGACATTAGTATTTTCTCTCTTTTATTTTCTCTCATAAGATTGATTACCTTTTTCTCAACACTTGTAAAACACTCCCAAACAATTTAACCAAGTATTATGGTGTTCTATTATACAATTATTACTTTTGTTAAATATTTAAATGTAAAAAGGGATATCATATTTTATGATATATCTTGATCTTAAAATATGATATAATCATACCTATGATTGTATTGTATATTATTATTAGATATTATCATTTTATATTATGTAGAATACATTTATTATATTGCATGTATAAATTCAGCTGAGGTTCGCACATAATTTCCTTTTAATTTAATGAATTTGTAATTAATTAAAATACTTACACAAAATAATTGAACTTGTTCAATATAATAATCAAAAGGGGAATAAATCAATGATAACATTTGATGAAACCCATTGCATTATTCATTCATCAGAGAGCATCGAAGAGTCCTATAAAAGGGATGTGATCATTTTTATTTTTCAGGGTTTGTAAAGGTGATTGTGATCATCAGTTATATGAAATGATTCCTAAATAACACTCTATTATCTCATTAATCATTTAATTAATTATAAATGAGGCACTATAACCCCATTGAGCATTATAGGAATACACCTGTTATCAACCAGATTCAATCATCTGGTTCCCCCTCGAGGCATGTGGCATAGTTGTATTTTTTTATGATCAATAAAAATCAAGCTTTAATTACTATGGTTTCAACTAATTTTGTGATAATATAATTTCATCATTTATTTAAATATTCGTGCATAATTACATAAATAAATATTTTGTGTTTCATGGGTTATTTTTATCATTTTATATTATGTTATGATCTTTTAGAAACCATTATTGGTATCACTCACTTGTTCATCATTGACAAAATGTGTTTAATTAAAAATTTTATTGAAATTTATATCATAATTCATATATCATTATATAATAATAAATTATATGTTATATTGATTCTATTTCGATCATGGAATATGATATATTTTTATCGAAATGATTAAGGTTGTGTAGACCCTGTGTTTTCTCCAACATCATTGTTCATGATATCAGATAACATAATGTGTGATCAGTTTGTGTTTTCATGAAATAAATGTTTAATTATGTCGTTATCATACCTACTATATCATTAAATAATATTTGAATTATATGACACCACTAGTTGTAATAAATTACATAAGTCATATTTTATGAATGAATTTCTTATCAAAAAATATGATTTCTATTTCGGTCCACCTCAAACTAATAACATTCTTATTGTGTGAACAATAATATTTTTAGCAGTCATAAAATAAGACACTAGGAAATTATCTATAAAATTTATATTTTTATAATATTAATTTTAATTTTATATTATTTATAAATTATAAGTGTTAGCCATTTTAAAATTTATTTTTTTCATGTCTATATTCAAATTTGGAGATTTAAACTTTTTTCTCATAATAAATAAAATTTTTATTTATTTTAAAATGATTATGGATTATAAATTAGTTATAAATGATAAGTGATCAATATAATTTTAGATGTTTTTTTTCATTAGTAAATTTAAATATGAATAGTTTATAGTTGTGTTTATTGATAAATAAAGAATATATTTATTAAAAAAATCTATTAATGTGTTGAATTATATAAGTTATAAATATTTTTTAAATTATATGTAAAGATATGTTAAAATATTTATTGAATTTATAAAAATATATATTATATTCATTAAGTATTAAATTATTCTTTTCAATTTATAAAGTTTTTTATTAAAAATAATTATAAATATTATTATAACATTGTAGAGATACTATGAAAAATATAATTATTAAATTTATATGTTTTATTAAAGGTTTATAAATCATAGATTATTATTATTTTACTTGTTAATAAATTATATGGAATACCTTTCAGTCATGAAATAATGATCTTATTTAGTAATCATAAGGGTAAATTAAGAATATTTCATAAATAATATTAATATTGAAAAAATATACAATAAATTATATTTAAATTTATGAATGGGACATAATTAATTATTTTGAATTGTTAAAATTAAAATGGATCATTTCTATGATATTATTTAGACAAAATTAAAATTATTTTTATGATAGATATATTCATTATTTAAATATAGTGTTTCCATGTGATATTTGGGTTTTTTTAAAAAAATTAAATATTAAAATTGTACAATAAAAATGCTTATAGTACGAAAAAATATATTATATTAAAAATTAAATATTATATAATATGGAATAGTTCACATTAAATGTATGTAAAATGTATTTATATCCTTTACTTTAAAATATCTAAAATATTTTTCTTCCTTATAAAATGTTTACAAGAATATATTATTTATGAATAGTTCATAGATTTCTATCTCCCAATTAAATTTACCAAATCTTTTAAATTTAAATGTTATTGTTAGCTTTATTCATGTATATAAAATATTTATCTATTCTTTTTAAATTTTTTTTAAACATTTATGTGTTAAATTCCTTTTATGAATTAAATTATTTCATAACATGCAATACATAATTCCATAAAATATGGTTATCACTAAAACTTGGACATGGTTTTGTTTATGGAGTTATAAGATTATGATTTCTTGTTAAATATGTTTTTTTTATTTTAGTTCTTATATATATTATGAGTTAAATTCGCTATAATATTATGTTTACAGAGAGATAGGGACTGGTGGTTAGACTACCCACTATCCAATAGGTTTATACTTTATCAAAACGGTGAGGGTGGTTTACTCTCGAAATACTCATTTGGAGTTTATCAATACCATATACCTATATATATTTATAAATAAATGATCATCTACCTTGTTCAGTATATTAATTTTGATTGTTTTAATATACCTAGCTCTAGTTTTAAGTGAGTAACAAAAATATAGGGGTTATGTAAAAGGTTCCACATTAGTGTAGTGTGGAAACATTTTTTTAGTGGATTTAATAGGGATTAAAAAACAAACTCATAGTAAAAATTTATATGAAATTTAATAAAACATGATATGATAAAAGATTACATATAATGTAATGGAAAATAATTTAATATACATGATAGGAGCATTGAACTGGAGAGCCTTTTAAGAAACTCGTTTATAATACTCATTGTGATATTCCAATAATGTTGCCATTTTCAAGAGCTTGATCAACCAATAAATTAGGTCATGTTAAATTAGGTGTCTACATATTTTATTATTAATGTAGATAAATTATTAAGGGGGAAATATGTTTTAGGTTCCTTGTTTTTAGCATTATCTTTGGGCTAAAATACATTTGAAAGACGAGTGGTTAGTATACTAGAGAAATAGAGTTTAGAATATCAATTTAATGTATTTAGATAATGTGGTTTAACAAATAAGATATCTATGAATAATATTTCATATTATTGACTTATTTTTATCTACCAGATATAGAAATTGAATATTCATGTTCACAAGATAGGTTATCTTAGGATAAAATATATATCATGAAATGTATGGGGACTTCATTTTTAGGGGACTACATTCATTAATAGCCCTAAATATTAAAAATATATAACTTGATACTCAACTACTAGAACATTTTATTATAGATATATATTATATCATCATCATTGTTTGCTAACAAAAATTGTGGTGATATCTAATGCTTTATTATTTGAGATTGAGCCTTGTTCCATATTCATGTTCATCTAGTTTACCATTTTTTCTATAATGTAAACTATCAACAACACCCACATCCCTAAAAATCCACAAGCATTCCTTCTATTGGAATTCGATCATCAGTTTTTCATGCCAATGATGATTAGAAACTCACATTAGTCAATATAGTTGTAGGTCGGGCCCATAAAACCATTTTGGATGGAATAGTTCCCACTCTAAGACTCTATTATTGATTTAAACCATGTGTGTGAATCCTTCCCAATACCTTATATGTGATTAGTTTCCATAACAAAATTAATGGGTGTCGAACCCTTGTAAATGAAGGAGAGGTTTATATTTATGATACATTTTTTTTATCAAAGTGTCTACTTCTTGTTAACCATTATTGATTAAAAATGTGGCAAAACTTATCTTTAAAGTTATGTGAATATTCAATAAGATGATTAATATCATATAGGGACGTGATTGGTGTTTTTTAATTAGGATTGAAACTCTACAATGCATTCTATGTGTCATATGAGGAAATTAATCAAATCCCACATAGTTAATTATTTATAGTTGAAGGCTATATGATAGAACTACAAATATAATTTAAACATCATGTCGAAAGGATGTTTATGAGGGAATTTGATTTTTGAGTTTAGGGATTGTGCATTAGAGAGGCATCCTACATATTGTGTGATGATTGGAATTGGAGTGCTTTTATTTTATGATATGGTAATATAAATAAAAAATATGTGTGAAAATATAGTTTTTTAGTTGTAATTATGGATATGAGGATACCTTTAGAAGCCTCATCAAGAGTATGGACCTTTGAATGAAGAGAATATATAATCAGACATATACTGAAATAAGGTCCTATACTAGGTAATTATCCCCACACTAACATCTCAATCATCATTTGGATCTATTAACTCACCATCCATTCTCAGTGTTAGAAACAAGAGGTGGTAGAACACTGGAAAAAACACACAACAACATAATATTTTACTTTTATGGGGTTTACACACTAAGGTTACCATATAATTTTCTTTTTCAGTATTTCAGCCTTTTAATGAAAAGGGAAATATAGTTGAGAATTAAGCTTTATCAGGATGTCCATAACTGAGGATTCTTATTTTTATAATGACATAATAACAAAAAATCTCTTATATCCTGTGAGTAGTTCTTGGTGATACTATTAAAGAATGGAAAGGGATAGGACTTACAAAAACATGTGTGGGAATTATGCATTGAGGTAGCCCTGATGGAATTTAATTAGAAACATCATGAAGGATATTAATTCACATGGAAAGAAATAGTTTTCACATTTGATAAAGGTTTCAGGACTTATGAATGAATCCTATGTGTCATTCTTATAATTGGAATCAGAGTCCACATAACTCCCATAAGATCCAAACACACTAATGGATTATAAAGTATTTTAATCTCATAGAAGGATATCTGATCTTTAGTAAATATAATGTTGAAGTTCTTACATGAAGATGGATTCTAGAGTCACATGTTCATTCTTTATATTCTAACCTACAAAGAGAGAAATTTTTATTCTTCATCTTCTAATAGAATAAGAGACACATGTTCATTCTTAACCTATGATAGAAGAATAATGGTGGTGATGATGATAGTTTTATCAAATATGTTTTTCTAGAAAATATATCTTATCAATAGAATGGAAAAATATATGCATAAATGAGTTTATAACGTTAGTATGTTATTGACGCTACCCTTATAATGGGTGTAAATGGATAAAGGCCAATAGATGGGCGTTCAGATGGTTTGGTGGTACTTTTCGGATGGCGTCTAACTAAAATATTCAAGGGTGTATTCCTAACATGTTTGTGGGTGTTCTGTAATAATATATGACTTGTTATAGGGATTTTGTATGATTAGGATAGCATGTATGAGAGATTACACATGACGAGGATGACATATTTGAGTTTTGTTTCATGAAAAGACTAACATGTCTAGGGTTTTTTACATGATCTAGGATAACACATCCAATGGTGTCTGCCTAAAAATAATGAAATTTTTGGAGGTCGTAACATAATTAATGAACATATCATGTGAACTATGTGATACAGATCATTTTTATAATGGATTCTTTCTATCAGGGGTGACATTTTCAATGCTTTTTTATCCATATGATATTTTTAGTGGTTGTTTCTATATCAATATGACATATCTAATGGTTTTTATATGATCCATCTAACATGTATGGGAGCTATCATGTTATCCATGAAATAATCACATGAACTGCATAAGCCCTTGTCAATAAAATAACACCAATACCCTCATAGAGAAATTCAACAATTTACACATTCTATTGTATGAATTCCATTACATGATTATATTGGTTATTCATATGAGGAATCATGTGATCAATTCAATATGAAGAGAGTGCTTCACATGAATAAGCCAACATGTCTAGGGGCTATTGTGTGATCTATGAACAGATCTTGTGAACATTTTAATCCCTTTAAATTAATTCAAAAAAATACCAATGCATAATGATCCTTTAATTTTCATAATTTATATCATTGTGACCAAAGATTTTTTATATTTTTTTTCCATATACGGAATAATTTGATGAAGAAAATATTTTTAGATGATTCATATGACCATTCAAACAATTCCAAAAGACTTTACATTAACCCTGAACTGATCACACGACCTACAAAACCCTTTAACATGAAAAAAATGAGAACACTCATGTAATTATGATACAATTAGTTAAATATTTTATAATATTAATCATATGATGTTTTTACATTAGTTTTTAATATAAGTAATTGCATGATCGATAAAAAATGTCCAGAGGCATTTACATGATCAGGATGACATGCACAGGGGACTTTGTGTTATCTATGAACAAATCATGAGAACCATGTAATCACATTATATGGAAATGGTGGAAATTTCCTCTCATAATGATCCCATAATTCATATATTTTATCACATGAATGCATCATCATTTTCAAGATATTTCCTCTAGGTAATCACTTGATAATGTTGACATGTACAAATCCGTTCATGTGATCTAGAAAACATGTTTCAGGGAATGACATGATCAAGAGTTCATCTCAAAATTGATACTCATAGAAGAGTTTATATTTATTTTTTTTATGTTACTCACTAAATAATTCTAATTGAAAGGGTCTTGAAATCATGTGATTGCTTCACCCCAAAAAGTATTCTCCTATAATTTTCCCCCTTATCCCAACATGGTGTTCTTTTAGTCTCCTCATTAGGCATGTATCTGTAAGAACCCAGATTTTCTTTTTAGGTATGTTTTTCTTTTTTCTGGTTTTTTTTATGAAAAATAGGATTTCATGGAAATTTTTTAAGTACACGTCATGTACTCGGTTACCGCAGGAAGTCAGGTGCTGGCTATGTAACGGCTGTGCACACGACCGTGTGTGGTGACTTGGAGGCCACCTAAAGCAGGGCTCGTAAGGGCAAGTACACGTCATGTACCTCAAAAGTACATGTTGTGTACTTTATTTTTTTCATTAAATGAATCGAGGTCATGTTTGATGGACAAAACCATATTCTTCTCGTCCTAGTTCATCTAAGAGTGTCTGTATGGTATAGATCTTCACTGATTCTTTTATTGAGCATTGTGTTCTCCAAATTGGACTCCGTCAGTTATGTTGGAATCACATCAGTGTTTTCTCTCCACTTCATGAACACCTTATTCTGATTATTTTTCTCTCATGAGATATCTTTGGTTGAGCATTTTTTGAATTTTTGTATATGTATGATGTTCTTGGGCGATTCAAGGATTGAGGTTCTAGTATAGCAATCATATAACACCAAGGTAGGTGGTTTGTGCCTTTCTCTAGAAAGTATTTGAGTTATATGTAAAACTGTGCCCAATACCCTTGAATATGGTACTGTGTGTTTATTTTTTTATCCCTGTTAATTTTATACTATGTTTGTATGCTGGAATAGAGGTTAATTGATTGTGAATATGTTAAATTGTTATTATTTTGAAGTGTTTCCCATGCATGTTTGTTTATGACCGTTTGGTTCTTCTTACACTATTAGGCTGCCTTGTTTTTCACCATGCCTAGTATTGTAGGATAGAGTGTTTATTTATCTAACATGTTGTCATGTTGTATACTGTTTAGCCAATTAGTTATTGAGGATTACTTTGGCCTTATTGCTTGGTTTTTATCGTTTAACCTACACATGGTTGTGAGAACCTGGTGTAGTAGACTATAGAGTGAATGGACGTCATAGCTTCTCCAGAGTGTCTATTTTTACTGTTATGATGTAAGACCATAGGGGGAATTGACAGAAGTGCTTCCTCAGAGTTTATGTAGTTCCTCGACATAATCCACATGGGGAATGTGACATTAGTGCTTCCCCAGAGTTCTTTTTTGTTACTAATATAATACTATAGGGGGAATTGACGGTGAGTGCTTCCTCAGAGATCCTACACTAAAGCTGAGACATAGGTGTTAGACTGTGTGTGCTTCCTAGAGGGTTGTTTGTGTTTTCTAGGTAGGTCTAGAAGGAATTAGGATGTGAGTACATCCTATAGGGTTACCTGTTTGTGATTATCTCTTTACTTTCTATGTGGAACTAGATTCTTTGAAACTACTGAATTATTAACTGTTGAGAACTTCATTGTTTACTGCTTATTTTACTTATTGTCTGCAAAATATATTCACTGACTATTAGGAAAAGATATTTTGGTGGTTTCCTATTGGTATTAGTCTCGAACCTTATTTGGGCAATGATTTTTGGCCCAAACAGATTATATTGTTGCAGGACTAGATGAGGTAAAGCGCCCTACTACTTCAGGTACTTCACTTCTTTGGATCTAGAGAGCATGGGACCAAGATGGGGCTTGCGATACTGAGGATTATGTATTTTAAACTTGGTTTAGTTGTATTCTGGCACTGTGACTTGATTGACTATTTTCCTAGATATATGTATCATGCATCATTTATATATGTTCTCCAGTTGTTTTTGATTTTCAGTCTTTTGATGTTTGTTGTTGTATGGCATGCTTACTGCTTCCACTATTGTATATCTATTTTGTTTCCACTATGTCACTCTGCCAATGAGGGAATAGTTTCACCACTATCTCACCTGAGGCCCTCGCTACTAGTAGGCAGCCTCTGGCGTTCGGGGAAATGCACTTGATTCCATGTGACCAACCAGGTACAGGGAACCTCTGGGTGGCTTCCGGAACCATGATGTTACAAATTGCTATCAGAGGGGTATTCTTTTCTTCTTGACTTGCTGTTTGGATCCTATAGTCAGGGATATGAAAAAATAGGTATATAATAATAAACTATGCCTAGGAGTAGCTAACTCGTGTACAAGGAAAAGGCAATCTACCTTATTATTGCAATTTTTTGGTTTTTCAATTTTACAGTTGATTTGATTTCACCATTGGGTGATTCACATGTTTTGTGCTATTATCATTGGTGTTATTTAGGATCTATTTCTATTGCAACTCTATTAGATGAGGGTATGCCATCACATTCATCATATAGTCACTTGTTAGAAATCCCATGTCATGCATTCTAGTAATGCCTTTTAGGGTGCATTAGTGATTGCATGTTGTTGTGATAGATGTTGTGCTAGATATTCATGCTATTTTTATATATGCCTTGATAGAATACCATCATTTTATAGGGTACTTCCTTGTGTAAAATTTGTTTGAATGAATGCAAAACTTTGGTTCTTGAGGTGTTATGGGCACGCATGGACTGGAATTTTGAAGATCATTGCCTTTTTTCCTTGTTATAACTTGTATAAGATGCCAATATTTGAATCACTGGGAGTTTGGGCCCTCAAAACTTGGAATTTGGTGATTAATGGTTCGTTTCAGTGTTTTTCTGGGTTCCGCAGTAGTTTTCCGAGGCAAACTGTCTGAAAAAACCCAGAATACACGACGTGTAATGTTAAATACAAGCCATGTGTTCTTCTATTCAGTAAGAAACTATTTTTTTTAATTACATTCCATGTATTGTATATACATGCCGTGTAGTCTCTAACCGTGTCTCAGACTGTGTGGGCAGAGACCTGGGGTTGAGAAATCTCTTGTAGGATACGTCATGTAATAGATGTACATGCCATGTTGTAGATCCATATAACAGGTCATGTGACTAACAAGATGGGTCATTTGAGTCTTTTCTAATACACACTATTTCCATCTAGAACATACCGTGTAGCGTGAGCCGTGTGTCTAAGCGTGTCACTAACAACACGGGTCGGTGAAGCTTGCATAGTACACGCCGTGTCTGGCATGAACATTTCATGTAGTCTTGTTCTATGAGAACCGTATGGGATAGTCAGGTACAAGATCTGGGGCTGGGAAAATTGATTCATGTACAACCTGTGTGTTAGGACAACATATCGTGTGTTTAGGGTGTCACACGACCCCTTTTGGCAGGAGTACACGCCCATGTGAAGGCTTTAGGGAACATGTCCTGTAGTAATTAGACACGTCATGTATCCATGTTTTGAAAAACTTGAATTCTTTCTTTCTCTTTTTCCCTTATTATACTTCTATGTTTTAGTCCTTGTTAATCTTGATCTAAGGTGTGTGCTTGATTTTTCAGGGTCATGCCCCCAAGACATCCTCCAGTTGTACGGTAGTTTCAAGGCGATTATTAGAAACCGAACACGGTTGGTCATGGACTACAATCAAGTCCACCAGTTGTGTCGGTCATTGCACCAGCCATAATTCCAGATACAGGTGTTGATGCATAGTTACGAGTGGGATTTATATGGTTGATGCAGACCATCCATAGAGTACCGCATCCTACCCCATCTATGGAAGAGCTGGCGTGGGGTTTTCAGTAGCTACATCCTCCCAACATCACAGGAGAAGGAGGACCTCAAGCTGTAGAGTCATGGTTGGAATCCATGCTTTCAATTTTCGAGCATCTAGATACGCCTCTAGAGAGGAGGGTCAATATCGCTACGTACATGCTTCAGGATTCCTCCAAGAGATTGATGGATATTATCTCACAGTTGGGACGCTAGCAGGTTATGGCGCGTGATGAGTTCCTACATACCTTCTAGGACTACTTCTATCTGGAGACATTGAGGACCGATCAAGCCCAGGAGTTCATGAGTTTAGAGCAGGTTAATCTTTCTATTATGGAGTATTCTTCTCTCTTCACAGAGCTGCAGCGCTTCACGCCTATTCTAGGAGGTGATGAGTTATTCCTGGCAAGAAATTTTGAGTATGGGCTAATGCATGACATCCAATTGCAGGTTAACATCCTCAATCTGACCTCCATCACTTCTATCATCAACCAGGATCTGATCACGAAGCGCAATATGATGGATTCTATAGTTGTGAGATGGGTTGGATCGACATCTGAAGTTAGTATCCCTCCTACTGACAGCAGGAAGCACCATAGGGAGCCTTCACGTGGAGATCCAAGGAGGCGAGTGACTTCTTCTAGTAGGTAGGCGGTGTGCTACTAGTGTGACACGAGTAGGCATATGAGGCCACATTTCCCGAGTGACCTAGTGCAGTGCCGATCATGCGGCAATATGGGTCACCTTTAGCATTTCTATCAGTTCTTCTCCCCAACAGCTGGTGACAGAGGTTATTCTATGAATCCTCGTTCAGGAGCAGTACCCCCAGTTTCTCATCAGTATGGGAACTGGATTTATTTCGGCCCTTCAAGCCTAGGTGGAGACCGGGGTTGTGGTAGTCAGTCACCATGCTTTCAGCAACAGTAGGGTGGATCAGCTCAGAGGGGTCAGGAAGGGTCATAGGGTCATGGTATAGGCTAGACTTTCGTAGTGGAGCAGACCTAGTTAGGGCAAAATCCTGAAACCTCTACTGTTCAAGGTACGATTCTAGTTGCCTTAGTTTTAGCTTATGCACTTTTCCATATGGAAAGTTCCCATAGCTTTATATCCATTGCTGTTATGGAAAGGCTTTGTCACTATATCATTTCTTCTACCGATACCTTGACTTTAGACACTCCATTTGGGAGTATAACGGCTAGTGAACGTTAGTGCAAGGAGTTCCCTCTAGAGGTTGGTGGGTGTCACTTCTTGTGGGACCTCTATGTCCTAGAGTTGACGGGCTATGATTTCATTCTCAAAATATATTGGTTAGCTACCTTCAAGGATATTGCTTATTTTTGTCATCATAGGGTAAGTTTTACGTCACCAGAGGGCAGATCATTTCTTCATAAGGGCAAATGGGATGTCCAGACGATCGGAGTGGGACTCGAACATCATGTGTTGGGAAAAGTTACAGCCCAGATCGCTAGTCTATATTTGGATGACCAGGGGACTTCACAGATGTACTTCCCTCTAGTGGTGGATCATTTTAGGGACTTCTTTCTAGTTGACTTTTCATGTTTTCCTCTAGAGCGAGAGCTGGAATTTTCTATTGAGCTTGTTCCAGGAGTACCACCGGTGTCCATTCCTTCTTATAGGATTCCTACACCAGAGTTGTAGGAGCTCAAGAAGTAGTTGGAGGAGTTGCAGACAAGGGGTTTCATCTAACCCAGTACTTCTCCTTGGGGTTTACATATCCTATTTGTAAAGAAGGCAAATGGTACCCTATGAATTTTTGTGGATTATCGTAAGTTGAACCAGTTGATAGTCAAGAACCGATATCCCTTACCAAGGATTGAAGATCACTTTGATCAGCTTTGAGAAGCCTGGGTGTTCTTGAAGATTGACTTCAGATCTATTTATCATCAATTGCATGTTAGACCATATGATATACCTCTTACAGCCTTCCGAATAAGGTATGATCTATATGAATATATTGTTATGTCGTTTGGTCACACGAATGCACCTTCAATCATCATGGAACTGATGAACTGAGTGTTCCATCAATACTTGGATTCTTTTGTGGTAGTCTTCATGGATGATATCTTTGTGTACTCTCGCACTCGACATGACAATGATACCCATCTTGAAATCATTTTCAGTACACTGATAGATCATGACTTATATGTTATGCGCTCAAAATTCCACTTTTCTATGGACCATATTCACTTCTTGGGTCATGTTATCTCTGAGATAGGAGTATTAGTAGACCCAGAGAAAGTGATAGTAGTACCTTCATGGGAGAAACCAAAGAACATATATAATGTATGGAGTTTTCTAGGGATGGCTAGATACTACATAAATTTTATATAAGACCTTTCATTCTTAGAAATTCCACTGACGAGCCCGACAAAGAAGGTTGCAGGGCTCTTGTGGTCAGATTCTTATGAGTTATCCTTTTAGGAGCTAAAAGGTAGGTTGAAATCAGAATCGATACTAGTATTTCTATAACCGGGAAAGAACAACATGGTGTACTGTGATGCTTCAAGTATCGGGTTATTAGTTGTTCTTATGTAGGGAGAAGGGGTTGTTGTGTACGGGTTTTGGTAGTTGAGGCCACTTGAGAGTAACTACTTGACGCATTATATTGAGTTAGATGTTGTTGTTCATGATTTATATTATTGGAGACATTGTCTTATGGGAGAGAATATTGTGGTTTTCACATACCACAAAAGTCTCAAGTACAACTAAACCTAGCTTGACCGAAATTTGAGACAATGAAGGTGGGTTGAGTACCTTAGGTCCTTTGACTTCGAGCTTTCTTATACGCCTGGGAAAGTCAATTCAATGGATGATGTGCTGAGTTGGAGGACTCAGATACAGGCAGTTCAAGAGTCCAATAGTGAGTGGAAGCTTATGGATCTATTCTATGAGATGCATTTGGAGATGCACGACAGACATGGGAAGATGTTTCATTCTTCTGTAGTTGTTACCTCTACTCTTCTTGATCGAGTGTGAATGAGGAAGCTATTAGATTCTGAAGGCCTAGTCCTATGGGAGAGCGTGTCAGGAGAGGACCCAATTTTGGGATGGAAAATAGGTGAGGATGAAATCTTGCATTTTTATGGGCATATATGGCTGTCAGCAGACATATGTGAGGAGCTAATGTGGGACTTTCATTCATCAGATTGTGCTGTTTATCCAGGTGTCACAAAAATGTATCGCGATCTACACCATTAGTATTAGTGTCCAGGTATGAAAAGAGATGTTTCTGGTTTCATCATGAGGTGTTCCACCTGTCAGCAGATGAAGGCAGAGCACCAGCGACCAACAGGGATTTTGCAGCAGTTACCCATTCCCGAGTGGAAATGGAACAATGTCGCAATGGATTTAGTGGCCAGATTTTTGAGGTCTCCTCGAGTAAATGATATTTTATGGGTTGTCATTGACAGACTCTTGATGGTTTCTCACTTCTTTCCGATCAAAGAGACATTCAGGGTTGATGAGCTGGGAGGTTGTACATCTGAAAGATTATACATCTACAAGGGGTTCCACACTCCATTGTTCCATATAAGGATGGACGATTTAATTATTGGGTCTGGTAGGGGCTACAGAAGGCTTTGGGTACATAGGCGATTTTGAGTATAGCTTACCACCCCCAGATAGATGGTCAGTCCGAGCATACGATTCTGGTGCTTGAGGACATGCTTTGATCATGCATCCTGGATTTTGGAGGTTCTTGGGAGAAACACATACCTCTTTTGAAATTTGTCTACAATAATAGTTTTCAAGAAACTATTCAGAAGGAACCGTATGAGGATTTGTACGGTAGGCCATGCTAAACACTCTTATGATAGCTGGAGGTAGGAGAGGCAACTATGTTGGGACCTTATCTTATCCCAGAGACCATAGAGCAGATAGAGTTGATTCAGAAGATGATGGATACTGCGCATTATCAATAGAAGTCTTATTCTGATCGATGGAGATGACCTTTGGAGTTTGAGGTCAGGGATCAGGTTTTCATGCATGTCACACTAAGGTTGGGACATAGGAGGATTAGGAGATAGGGTAAGCTTTCACCGAGGTACGTCAGGCAGTTTGAGGTGTTGGAGAGAATTGGGTCGGTTTCCTATCGGTTGTAGTTACCTCAGAAGTATCGGGCTATGCATGATGTATTCCACATTTCTAAGATCTGATGTTTCTTCTCAGACCCATCTAATTCTTTTCAACCTGAGGAAGTTGAGCTAGAGGTGGATTCATCTTTTGAGGAGCATCTTATCTGGATTGTTGATCGAAGTACGAAGTTTATCTATGGTAAGTTTGTTTCTCTGGCATGAGTGCTATTGCAGCACTGGTGTGTACAGGACTAGACTTGGGAGAGGGAGGCTGATGTACGATCTCATAGGTCAGAGTTGTTTGGGTATTCTTCTTCTAAGTGGCCTTACTAGGGAAATTTGGGTACAAATTTCTTTAAGGGGGGAAGTTTTTAAGAACCCATATTTTTTAGCTATGTTTTCCTTTTTCTGGTGATTATTAATAAAAAGAGGAGTTTATGGAAATTTCATAAGTGAATGTCATGTACTTTATGAGTACACGCCATGTGCTCGGTTACCACGGGTAGTTGGGTGCTGGTCGTCTAACAGCTGTGCACACAACCGAGTGTGGTGACTTAGAGGCCGCCTAAAATGGGGCTTGATAAGGGAAAGTACATGTTGTGTACCTAAAAATTACACGCCATGTACTTTATTTTTTTCATTAAATGTACCGAGGTCACGTCTCAGGGATAGAACCATCTCTTTCTCGACCTAGTTCGTCTGTGAGCATCCGTATAGTGCATATCTTCACTAAGCCCTCAATCAAGCATCTGTTCTTTGAATCAGACTATGTCGGTTGCATTGGAATCGCATCAGTGAGTTCTCTCTTCTTATTGAACACATTTTTCTGATTCCTTCTCTCTCATGAGATATCATGGGATGAGTGTTTTTAGAGTTTTTATAGATCTATAATGTTCTTGGGTGATTCAAGGATTGAGGTTCATGTATAGTTATCCTACAACACCGAGGTACGTGGTTTATGCCTTTCTATAGTATGTCTATGAGTTATATGTGCAAAATTTCCCTATAACATTGAACGAGGTATTGTGTGTTTATTGTTTTAGCCATGTTAATTTCCTGCTATTCTTTTATGATGGAACAGAGGTTAATTAAATGTGAATAGGGTAAATGTATATGCTTCGGAAGTGTTTACCCATGCATATTTGATTATGACCCTTTCGTTCTGCTTATCCTGTTAGGCTGCCTGGTTTTTCTCCATGCCTAGTATTGTAGGATGAAGTGTTTGTTTATCTGACATGATTTCATGCTGTAGACTATTTATTCAAGTAGTTCTTGAGTTTTACATTGGCTTTATTGCTTTTCTATTCTTGTTTGACCTACACAGGGCTGTGAGAACCTGGTGTAGTAGACCATAGGGAGAATGGTTGTAAGGGATTCTCCAGAGTGTTAGTTTTTACAATTACAATGTGAGACCATAGGAGGAATTGACATAAGTGCCTCGTTAGAGTGTATTTAGTTCCTCGATGTGGGCCACAGTAGGAATGTGATGTAAGTGCTTCCCCAGATCACCTTTTAGTTATCGATATGAGACTATAGGGGGAATTGACGATGAGTTCTACCTCAAAGAGTATATACTAAAGCTGAACCAGAGGGGTTAGACTATGTTTACTTCCCAGAGGGTTAATTGTGTTTTCTAGGTAGGACCCGAGGGGATTAGGCTATGAGTACATCCTAGAGGGTTACCTGTTTTTTATTATCTTTTTAACTTCTATGTGTAACTGGATTCTTTGAAACTATGGAATTGTTTACTGTTGAGTACTTCCTAGTTTACTTCTTCTTTTACTTATTTCATGTCATATATATCCACTGACTATTAGGCATAGATATTTTGGTGGTTTTCTACTGGGATTAGTCTCACAACCTTTTTTGGCCATGATTTTGGGCCCAAACAGATTATATTATTGTAGGACTAGAAAAGGAAATGTGCCCTTCTACTTCAGGTACTTGACTACTTTGGAGCTGGAGAGCATGGGACCATGATGAGGCTTGCGATGCTAAAGAGCTGTTTATCTATTTACTTTTGTACTTGGTTTAGTTTTATCTATCATTGTGACATGTTTGACTATTTTCCTAGACATATGTATCATGCATCATTTATATATGTCCTCCAGTTGATTCTTATTTTTAGTATTCTATTGTTTACTTTTGTATGGAATGTTTACTACTTCTTCTATTATATATTTGTTTTTTTTCTCTATGTTACTCTGCCAATGTGGTCATAGTTTCTCCACTATCATGACTAAGTCCCTCACTGCTAGTCATGAACCTCTGGAGTTTGGGGAAATGTGCTTTAGGCCATGTGACCAACCGAGTACTGGGTGCCTCTGGGTGGCTTCCAGAACCAGGATGTTACAGTATCTATGACTTTTTCATAGAGGAAAGCCATGTAACTTGGTTTTATTCAATGTAAGGAATATCTACATAACTCAATAGAATTTTAAGTTCTTCATTTGATCGATTTTTTCATCATCAGTGATGTCCTCTCTTCATCATGATATAAATACTGAAAGTGTAATTAGTATACCATTTCAATCTCCCATGAACCCATGCTATGTTTGGGTCCACACATATGATAAAGTGGATTCATATGATTTTCAATATGGAAATGTCGAATGGATTTCTCAAGATCAAGTTCGACATTATCAGAGGTGTATCAATTAAAATGATAACATGTACATGGGTTATTGAATGCTCCATGTGACATGTTAAGTTGTTGCCTCATGATCCATTTAATAATGGACAGAGTTTATTGCATGATCCATCATACAGGTCTTTGGGTTTTAACATGATCCATGAACGAATTACTTAAACATTGTATGCTCATCCTATGAGGACAACCTTACACCCCTTATCTAAAAATCCCATAATTTACATGTTTTATAACATAAAGTTATCGTAATCATCAAGCTATTTTGAACTAATGAAACCCAATAACAGGATAACATAGAAAATTTATTTCACATGATTAATATGATATTTTATTGGTTTTCATGGGATCAATGTGCATATCACACCAACAGTGTAATCCCTTTACATGGCATGATTATTAAGGTGTCATTATCCTAAATCTAAGGGGTCATCTCATAGTTATACAAGGATCACTTTTAGTATACAGAACCATTTTTATATAAACAATTCATTAGTTTTCCATTTATTTATTATGTGATATTTCATGTTTTACATGGTCATAAGTCTCAACAAGCGTCTAGTGATCACGCAACACAAGCGTGTAATCCCCATGTTGTTCTACTTATTTTATCATATACTTTTTTTAAGTGGAACATGGAGTTTATTAAATTTTAATCATAAAAATTGATAATTTATATTTAGAGGGTGTCAAAAAAATACATCCCTCAAAAGTAAAGTCCATAATATGGATCAATGACTCGATTTAAGGGATGTAAATTCTTTCATGTGTGACTTGGACTTCCACATGTCAATCTTATAAGAAAATCATTATCTACCAATATACCATCAATATTCCATGATTAATTATATAATTAGTATGTAAATGGTGTATGGTGATTTCACCTTGACATAAAATCTTGGAGAGATCTCATATTTCCCCCACTTCACTTGACTACTTCACATGACTCCATCATAAAAACCAACCACTTAGGCTAACAACATGATTCTAATCGTGTAACCACTTTGTCATGAGGACTTTTTTAACCAAAATAATTACTAATACATAGTAATTTATTAAAACTACGGTTCTAATCAATTTATGTGGGTTTAAATTGTGTAATGAACATGGTTTTTATGTGTTTGTTGGGTACACATAACCTTCCCATGGTAATGCGATCGGCCAAATTCAGAATGGTTCATGAGATCACATTACATCGAATGAATATTTATGTCAGAGTGACACAGAATAGAATATATTATTCATGAGTTTCTATCCATGTAATGATATTTTAAATTATTTTCAACACTTTTATAATATTCCATGGTTTTTCTAATTCATGATTTCTATGTCTTGTTCTATATAGCTTCAAGATTATAGGATTTAACTAACATAGTTAACCAGATGGATATAATCACTGTAAGTCACAAAGACCAACAATAATATCAAGTTATGTTTTAAGAAAGTTTCTAAAGGATATTTTTTATCAATATTCATAACTATCTTCTATCACTTAGACTTCCACTATATAATTTCATACTTCTGAATGATGTCCTCATCCCTCCTGCCAACATTCATATTTTGGTTGTCTAGTTTTCATCCTCTATATACAATATCTAAGTGATTGTCTCTGAGAAAAATAAATTGATCTGGTTGAAATTCCAAGAATAATCATACACATTTAATTACATATATCTAAGGATATATGGTTTGCAACTCACTCATAAACCAATTAAAAATATTTTCTCAAATATATTGGCCTCATATTTGGATAATCTGAGAGATAGTTGGAGTTTAAAATGGGGTCCCTAACTTGGAAGAAATTTTTCGATGAATGGGAGTATGCATTAAGGGTAAGAAAGAGTTTTACAAAATTTTCAAATCTACTTCACACTATTCACCTTTTAGATTTCACATGGATTTCACATTTCATTATTTAGTGTCAACCGAAACTTCTTATAGAAATGGTCAGATAATTGTGCCCCAACAAAAACTATTTTCATATGAACCAAGGAAATGTAAGAGTTAACCTATTTGACATCCATAAACTTGGGGGAATACATCTTCTCATGTTTATTTGTAATGAATTACATCGTTCCATGAATTTTAGGGATGACCCTATATAGACTCCAACTTTTTCTTAGGATGTTCTAACCATTGTAAGAGGGAAAATGAAGAAAGATTTGCTCATATTATCTATCATTTATTTAGAAGACTATATAATATTTTTTCATTATAAAAGATGAGCTTGGTTGTTTGGAATACAACCACATCGCTACCAATCATACTATGTTTTGGAAAATGTGGGATCCTATTTGGCTAGTCTAGATTCTAGGTAGTACACTTCAAGGAACAATATGGTAAATCCTAGAATATATTACATTATGAAGTTATCTATATTTATTTCTATGTTCCAAAATTTATGTAATTTCCCTAATAGGGATGTGCGTTTTCACATCTAGGTTTGTACATTGCTGATGAGGTCCTAATTTATATAAGGCAAAACTCTCAACCTAGTTTTCAAAAGGATTTCCCATCCCTATCAACTTCCTAGCCAAATTCAACAATGAAATTCATTGTAATAGATTTTTGGATCCTTATCGCGACTATTTAGATTGATAGGGAAAAAATTATACGGTAATATGGACAAAAATTCACTTAAGATCTATTATTTTGTGTCTCTCCATCAGCTACTCAATGTCTCCATAGTTGTGGTAACACTATTAGATGCCCATGTGATTATTAACATATTGAGAGAGTATAACTATTTTAATTTTGTGCAACACTTCTCACCTAATGTGATCATCATTGAAAATTTAAGTGGTTCCCTTAATGAGATCTCATATAAAGTTTCATTCTTGGATTTCTTACTTATAGATCCTTTTGAAGATCTTGTCATCTGGGATCCATAATCCCCTTATAGATTATCTTTTTAGTTCTGCTATAATCATAAAGTTTCTTTTGTTCATTTCATTATTTTTTGGCGTAATTAAATACATGGATTAAATTTAAATTCTTTTTATTGATCGAGAATTATTATACATATGAAAAAAAATCACCATAATACCTTTCGATTCTCCTAATTATCTATATAAAGAATATGTGAATCTATGAATGCAATCTTACTTGGATGGTGGACTAATAAATCATGTTCGTTGGGTGAATACATGTTATGCCTTTCCAAATCCCTATCTCATGAAAATAAAATAATTTTTTAAGACTCATGAGGCCCTTTTTACAAATTCCCTCATCATTCCAAAGAGTCCTTTGATAGAGAGCTAGTTCTTGTTGGGTAAACTAGACCCTCAGTACCAATAGTAGATGATGTCCTCATCAAAGTATGGTTAGAGTATTATATTATTAAAGAGATTTTAGATACATCCACATGCATTACATCTTCATCGGCTAGGTTAGACCTTCATTCAATGAATTTGATACCTGAATTTTATTTCATTACTATTCCTCAGAATGAAACACCCTCTAAAACAACCATCGATAGTGAGATGACATGAAGAATAATTTATAACTACATTCATGAATAAATTATTCAGACTCCCTTATATGAAATTAATGACTTTGGGGTGTTCCTCTACAATATTTTCTAAAAACTAAGGGTAGGTGGATTTATTTATTATAGTTTATTTGAATTCACACTATAGATCATAATGGATCAGAAATAACTATCTGAAACATTGAGAGAATTGAACCACTTTGATAATAAATTTATTCTATTGAAAACTATGAGGGATTCCTCAAAAACATTGAATCAAAAAAATAGTACATCCTCTCAATTGTGTGATTATATGGGAAACATTACCGAAAAAATATTAGAACATAAAGTATTCATAAATCATGGAAATTATAATTTCTCAAGGGCATTAGATTGACTAAATGAGACTGAAAAGAGGATCAAGAGTTATCATCCGTGTCTGAGATCTTCCTTTACAATCGGTGGTAGAGGAAATTGAGTCGGCGACACTAAATAATTTAATTATATCCTCCTATAAGGTTATCTTTATTATAAAGAAATCAAATGACTAGGGATAATTTTTTAATACTGGATAATGAATTTATCTAAATATATGATAAAATATTAGTTAATCTGATATCACCACACATCTTAGGTATATTTTCAATAATATTCATCAACCATAAAATTATATAGACAACTCTTCTACCACATATTATAAGCAAACATAAGATTACATTCTAATTATTCCTACTAAGAAGAAATATTTTTCTATTTTCTAATACCATGGAATTTTTGCTGAATCATAGTAAAATATTCTTAAAATATTATAGTTCCTAAGATACTTTTGGTATTTTTTAGAGTAAGAGAAAAATAATGTTAAAAAATAAAAGATTATAATATTCTAATAATATGTTTAAATTCACTTAGATCCATTATTTTTTGGATATGTGATAGTAAAGAAAATTTTAAATAAAATTACATTTAGTTGTTTATATAATGTTAATATCACTATATACTAAAGGATTATAAAACTTAATTTTAATTTCAACATATAAAAATTGATTTTAGGATGTTTCTGTTGAAAAAAAGTTATATATGTGCATTTTAACAAGGAATATTTTTATTGGAACAAAGGTTCTATGGATGATAATTATAAAAATAGAAAACAATTATATAGATAACCATATTTTAACAATTAAACACTTGATGTTTTTTACAAATGTAGCTTGAATATGTTCTAGGATTTAAAAAATAGGAATATGATTCATAAATCTCACTACTATTCAAACTAGATTACTTTATAGATGTTACTCAAAAAATATTTTGTGGGACAATTTTATTAGTTGTTAACATAGGAATGTGGAATGAATTATGTATAGATCTAATGAGTTAACATAACCCTAGAAATTGGAACTAACATAAGGAAGATCAAAGTGTATTTTATATATGAAACATTTGGGAGGATCTTATGTGTTATTCAATTGAGTAGTGTTAAATGATGTTTAAGAATACAAAATATCTCTTAGAATTGAAAAGACAATCATTACTTTGTTTTTCTTGTATATTATTTGTATATTCATCATTAAGGGAAAATATAATTATCTAATCAAAGTAATTCATTGAGTTATCGAAGAGAGACTTCATTGTGGAAGATTACAGCTTCCAAGGATATATAATTAATATCATGGATAGAATTGAGTACTCACTATAAAAAGTAGCATATGTAAAATTAATAATAGATTAATGAATTTGTAAGCAGAGACTTATTACATAACATCACCCACCAATGTAAATCTCATTGAATATCACGCATTCATTGATATACATAGTTTTTTATGGTTATATCAATCCATCATAAGTAAGGGTTAATGGATATAAATCATTAGTGTAACAACATCTGAATTTATGAAATATTTTATTCTAGATAAATTTAATTTCATTGACACCTTTCATTACACACAACAATGAGTTTAGAAAAACTTAAGTATACTAAAAAATATTATTATAACATAGCTATTTATTTTTAGGGTATAAATAAAAATAAATAAATTATTTAAATTTATGGTTTAAACATGTATAGAATTAATTCATTATATATAAATTGATATTAAATGAAAATAAAAAAATAGTTGAAAATAAAGGATATGTTTTTCTAAAAAATGCTTTTATGTGCATAATGAATTTTTATCCAAAGAAATTAAATTTATCACTATTTGAGAATTGTATTGATTAAATATTTCTATTATGTATTTTATCATAAAATTGAACTTCCATATAATATATATATATATATAATGTATAAGATAACAATATATCTAATCTTTTTTCTTAAAAGTGTATTTTTCTAAAAAATTATTTTCATCGTGTTTTTCACACTTAAATTAAATTTATTTCTTATATATATTGGTATTAAATTTGATAAAATTAATTACATATTTATAATTATAAGGTTCAAATTTGGTAAATAAGATGTTTTTATTTTTCGATTAATGTGAATTGTAACGATGATGGAATTTATGTCCTTGATAAAGGGTAAACCGGGTTAATCTAGGTTAAAACTAAGTCGTAAGTCCATCATATTTCATCATAATTCTAATTTCATATTTTTAATTTAAACCCTGAAACCTTACACTCAAAAGTTTTTAGTTTAATAGAAATTATTCCATTGAAATGAATCATATAATATTTAAATCAATGATAATTAGAAAATGTGATTCTCTTGGTTTTTAATATTTATTTTGTATCCATATAGGGATGAAAGAAAATTATTACTGAATATATGTGTATATTTTAAGCATAATGATATTATTTACTTATTTAAAATATATTTTTAATTATTAGTAATTATATAATGACTTTAATTGTGAGTAAAACATCGAGACAATATTTCCCAATTTAATGAAAAATATAATTAATGAATTTAAAAATACTAAAACTGATATAATATGAATTGGTTACTTTATCCCATGTATTTAATAGATCTATAAAACAAATTAGGGATGTTTGCAAGAATTGTATTCAAATTAACCCTTTGTATTGATATATTTTGTGTTAAACTGAATGAATATTGTTAATAATGACATTAATGATATTTTATAATAAATAATATTTTATTAAATAATATCCATTAATGAAATATGTATGGAAAAATAAATGTGATATAGTTTTAAAAATATTTAAGGGTTCATTTATGGGTCATTTTTTATTTTATAGTAACATTAATAACCCTTAGAAAGTAATAAACATTAATATTTCAGTCATTTCCAAAATGTTTAATGAGGGATAAAACTAAAATATAAGGGATATAATGCAATCCAAACATGTAAAAAATTTATTGGATAATATTATTTACACACTTCCACATTTTAGATTGGAATATTATAAATTTAGAGCCATTTGTACATCAAAATAAATTTTAATTTATCTGTTATTTTAAGAATTTCCATGACTGTCCCTCCCCTAAATTATAAAAGGGAACCCTCCTTTAATTCTTCACAAAACATTGATACTTATATTATAGAAACCTTACATTTTCAAACATTATTATTAAATAATTATAAATATAGTATTCGTAATTGATATACATTTGTGGATCTAGATCTAAAGGTTTAGTATCTAGGGAAAATAAATATCATACATCCCTTGTACAGAATAAAGTATAAAAATTTATTGAATTCCTTCTTATTTATCATTATAAAATCTTATGTTCTCTTTAGTATAGTTATTCACTTAGGGACAAACATCAAAGAAAGGGGTGAGCTACAAGAATAGAAAGGTGAGGAATACGGGATGTGAATAAATAATACATGGCTGATAATATTCAACATCACCATATCATTTTAATGGGATAATCATCAACATCATGTTGGAAAAAATTGTTAATGAAATATAATTTTCTAATGAATAAAAATTTAACATAATTTTGTAATGTTCAAATACCACACATAGTTGATAACAAATAAAGAATCTTGTTCAGACATAAAATATGTTCTTATTCATAAAATAATCATGGTGAACAAAGCTAGCATCATTTTTACACATAATACACATTATATCCTTAAAAAATCACAATACCCAAATCATTAGAGGCATAAATAATTTTTGGACCACCTGTCACATCATAATATTAACCAAACCATGCATTCAACATAGAATGAATAATATTCATAGTAATGAAATAATCCATGGAAAGGAATGGTATTCCTTATTATTTTAAAAATAATAATTTTATGAATAAACCTGGGGTTCCCAAATGAATAAGGGAGAAAATATTTGGCATAAAAATAATCATTTTGGAGGGAATAAGAACTATCTCAAGAGGAGTCAAGGATGTTTTTTGGAAAGAAAATTAGTTTTAAAAATATTTATCTTTGACTAATAACTCAAGGTGGAAATATGTATATCCTCTAAAAGAGGAGGGAAGAATAGTGAAAATATATTGAAGGAACCTTATTGGAATATCTATAGTGAACATCATTTGAATGATGGATAACCCAAAAATAGCGTGTTGGGTTGAATAACCCCCTTAAGGTAAATCATATATTATTTTATATATTTTAGTCCTCATCAATAATAAAAATTTATTTAACAAATTAGTTTAAAAAATTAATTATTCTAATTTATGTTGATAATGTCTTAGATTTTCATTGTATTATTTTTAAATATTATATGGATTATTTTCGAGACAAAGCGCTGAGATGGCATGTGATTCTGAGAGCTGGTGTTCCTGGAATAAAATTTTAAAATATATTAAATATTTTAAATAGAAGGAACATATATTTTTCCTGAAAAATAATACTAACTTATAAAAGGGTTCCCAGATCAGAAATACGAGGGCACCATTTGGTTCAGAACATAAAGGTTTACCTTGGTGCGAATTGACATTAGTCGCCAAGGGTTATTTTTATAAACTTCATCATGGGTGATGAATTTAAGAACCAATGTATTTTTATGAGGTAAAAATCGATTTATTTTCGGTTTAATTGCATTATTATGGCCTTATGTGAATACTTAAATTGATCCTGGGTGTTTTGGAGGTGTCTGGGGCTTTTTGGAGCCCGAAACAACGTTTTCAGCTGAAAATGACCTAGCACACAGTTTGTGCACAATTATTCTAACTGTGTGAGATGTATGAAAAGTGATCATTTTTTGCAGAAAATTTTAACATGGTTACCACATTTTTAGTCAAACTATGTGGGGTAACCATGCAAAGTGACCCTTCTCAGTAGTGAGGTGTGCACAGTTTCCTCACAGTTTGGGAAACCGTGTGGGTAAACTGTGTGACCCTGCTATGTATGTTTTTTTAATTTAAATTAACAACAATTTTTCTTATTTAAACACATTTGGGTTTTCTCCTCTATAACAAATTAGCTCCCATGGAGTTCCCCTTGAGGTTCCAAATATAGTCTTTCATCTAGATTTACCTTCTTACATCTATTTCGATCACGGATTGTCTCATCGAATCTATATCGGTAAGGCCTAGGTACTTTTTTTCATTTATGATTCTTCTGGAAATCATTTGTGCTATTTGTATTTAGGCTCGTACGCCATAATATCCTGTTATTTTTCACTTATTTAGATTTATTCCAAACCAAGATTAATCAAGACTCGATACTGGATGAGATATCCACAACCGAGGCGAGGTATATGGTCTATACTTTATATGAGCTTTTATTTTTTGTTTTTTGGGTGTTAAGCCATTATTCCATCTTTTGGAATTACAAGGGAGGTCTGGTTTATGATAGAGTTTCTTTTAGTACCTATATTTTGACCTAGTGATGTTTACCATAGGTTTTTTTTAGAAGCATTGGACCTGTTGCTCATTTCGAGGTCACTCGAGGGGTTATCCTTATGGTTTTAACCTATTTATGCATGTTTTAACAAACTAAGAGGTGACTTATTGTGATTTCCTAAGTATAGGAATCTCATTAATTCCTTGATACTTGTGAAGAATTGTGTATAAGATGTACTACCTCCTCGGCTAATGAATATCTTGTTATTTCTCATCTATTTTGATAGTTTTGCATGTTAAATGGATAATATGGGTAGGTATACCTATATAAAATGACTAATGTATTGTCAAATGGTTTGTATCATAGGGTAGGCCCATATGTTTGTTTTTTAAATATGTTTCATGAGTGGGTATTCTCATTGATTGTACATGTTGATGTGAGTGGGTGTACTCACATGTAATGTTTGTTTAAATGGAATGATTGAATTTCTTAATGAATGGTTTTATAGATGTTATCGACTCCTCTACATGAACCAGGAACACAGTAGTGTACACCTTGGGTTGAATCTTCCCCTTGGGTCTTGATTGCATGGTATTCCTAGAGCCCTGTGGCCCTGTGGATTCGGCTTGGTTATGCTCGCGTATGAATTTCTATTCCTAGGCTCCTAGGACCCCAACCAGTGCCTAACCAAGTTTCCACCAGAGATTCCCATGGGACTCGATGGGATGCCTTGGACAAGATCCTTGGATCCAAACCTCAGTTTTCTATAATTGATACATGGATTCCCTGTTCTTTTGACACCTTAGATCTTTCCCTTGAGGTCTACTCATCATTATACAGTGTGTCCATGAGATTATGCTCTTCACTATAAGGTGTGTACGTGGGATACTTGACTTATGTGTACAGTGCGGTTGTCTGTTTCATATTATATATGGATGTACGACATGGCCAAGTGAATTTTTTACTGTTCTTTTAGATTCCTTTTTATGATATGACTCTTTTACAAGTAGCCTTGTGGGCGGGGTGGTATTACATACAACTATAGATTCATGCCATGGGAATATGCAATATACTTTACTGCTTAGTTATACTTGCTAGAAATTTTTTAGACTTTTTGTTAAAACTATATAGACTTGGGTGGTCACCTACTATTATGTTTATCTCACACCAATTTTTGTCTTCCTCGGGTCTCATATAGAATATGTGTTTGCAGGTGATGATTGGGGAAAGCGCCCTAGTACAGGTTGTTGATTGCGGCTTTAGATCAGGGGAGCATAGAACCAAGCTAATGTTTGCGATGCTGGGATACCTTTTTGGTATTTTTTATTTGTTTGTCTTATAATTTATTGTATTTTAATGTATTTCCAAGCTTCATTATAGATACGTGTACTATCTTTATCAACTTTTATATGAGACACTACTAGTTATTGTTAGGTATTTATATCGTAATGTCCTAAATTTATGTTGACTACTTAATTATTTGTATATAATGTTTGACATCTGATGTGATAATCTAGTAATGGGTTCATATTCTACCCACTGACTCA
The DNA here is from genome assembly GCA_963277665.1 of Viscum album. Lineage (NCBI taxonomy): Eukaryota > Viridiplantae > Streptophyta > Magnoliopsida > Santalales > Viscaceae > Viscum > Viscum album. The sequence goes on from OY728143.1 coordinate 2,135,377,895, forward strand.
CCTAGGCCTTCGCTGCTCTTCAGTAGCCTTTGGAATTTGGGGGAGATACAGTTGAGTCCATGTGGCCAACTGCGCTCTGGGCACCATTTTTTGTGGCATCCAGGTTAAGGATGTTACAAAGTTGGATCAGAGGCTTTTTTTTGTTTTAATTTCATTTTGGAGCATTCGACAGGTATAGGAATGAAATAGAGTTTGGTAATAAATTGTGCCCCGGAGTAGCTACCTCGCTTATAGGGAAAATCCAAATTTCATCGAATTGAGTTCAGATTTCTAGATTTTGACAAATACAATTGATCTGATTTCATTTTTGGGTGAAACCCTTGATTTATGCTATTAATATTGATGCAATTGTGGGTTATAATTCATTTTCAACCTGATTAGATGAGGGTTTTATATCTCATACATCATATAGAAACCTGTTCGAATCACATTCCATGCATTATGCCATGCCATTTAAGATGCATTAAATATTGCATGTTGTTGTGATGGTTGATTAGCCACTAAATGAGGCTAATATTAATTGTTAATTTATATAATATTAATGTGATTTATTAGTCATAAAAATCATTTTAGTGAATTTTACACTTTGAACATCATTTCACATTATGATTGTAATTACTTCTTAAAATGCACTATTATGTGGTACATTTTTTAACATCATTTAAAGTACCCAATGATTCATCTGATTTCATGGAATATAATTATGAATATTTTAATTTGATATATTCTTAAATTTCTATAAACTTAAATATGAACATGTTTGATTCAGGGATCAATGGATAATTCATGGAAGAGGATGGGGATATTTTGTGATGAAAAGAAAAAATTCTGGAGAAGTCATATTGGACACCAGCCCACTAATGAGACTGTGGGGCCCAACATACAAGTCCAATGAATCCCATATATCGTTGGATTCTAGAATACATGTATAGGAACAAAAAAACTCTACAGGATCCAATTCCAATTTGGCCTCCATTGTGTCCATTTAGGCGGCCTAATTTAGAGATAAAATTCTGGGCCAGATTCTGTGGTCCAGAAAAACAGTCTCCAAATCTAATCATATCTCCAAACACAAAACTCCAAATGGGCCCAACTTTTACAGGAGGTTAGTAGCCATCCGTGTATCTATTTGATTATTTTATTGACCACTCTAATTAGGCAATCTAGAAGGACGTACAAGAGTGTCTATTCGGTGGAAGCAAGCTGGATTCCACCTTGGGTCAAGGGTGGAAAAGTCTCCTCTCCCTTACTTTCCACCAACCTAAGCCTACCATTCTCAAGTGGGATCTTTGAAACTATTAGAGGATTGAACCAAGACTCCCAAAATTCCTATTTAAGGTATTTGTGGTGAAAGGAGTTTTGAATCTTTGATGCTTTGTTCAATTGTAATGTTATGCTACAATTTTTTTTTCTCAAGTTTGTCTTCCACATGTAAGTTGTTCAATTCATGTTAGTTTCTTAATAAAATCTCTTCTTTTCCTATTATTATGTTTTTCTTAATATCACTTTGATACCATTGGTTCAAGATGTTAATTTCTTCACACTAAACCTTGTGAAATTATTCACACAACGGTGGAGTGATCATTTTATTTTTATTGTTTTCTTTACTTCTCTATTTCCTCCCACATAAGACTACATTCCGCTTCCATTGAAACCATGGGATCAATGGAGGGATAACCCACTTATGGGTTGATCCAAGGGAGTATCAAGGGGCTGTATTGGATGTTATTTATCACCCCATTAATGTATAATCACTTCTTTAATAGAGATTATTATTTTATAATTTTTAAACTCAATCATCCTTGTTGAATTTAAGGCCACACACTTTTTGTGCTAATAGGAACCCTTACTTTGAAGTGCTCAAAACATTGATCCTTCAAGTTTATAGGTGATTATTATTAAATGTTGTAGTTATTAAACTAGTAAGTGATGATGTTGTTTTATCTTCTTAAATGAATCCATCTCAAATATAAGAAATTGAAATAATTGAAAAGGAAATATGTCCAATCCACCCCAAGTGATAACATAGGATCAACTCACTATTTTAAATTGAATTCACATAAATCTCTTAGAGTTCACTTAAACCCATATAAAATCAACCCAATCTTGACCACTTCATAGTCAAAAACAGTCTTTATAATGTGCGTGTCTATAGGTCACTTCATAGGTCTCTGTGGATTCGACAACCCAAGATAGACTACAAGGATCATTCTACCTTCATCTCATGGGTAAATTTGAGCGTGAATCAAATTTTGGCACCATTTCTGTGGACCCAAGTAATTCATCTAAAGACCCATTCTATTCTCCTCCATTCTTCTTCAAATTCTCTTATCTTGTCCTTTTCTCGTTTTTTTTGCGCATGTCCGCCTACACTCGTGGTCAATCAAACCGTCTAGTTAGGGAGGATAGTCCTGGGGTTGGGGAGTCAAGTACACCAAGGGAACTCATTACATTAGATCCTAATCTTCCTAATACTCTAGAGTCCAAAATTGAGCCCATTACAATGGAATTTCTTCAAAGAAACCAACTCATAAACCCGGGTGGAAACCAAAATGGAAACCCAAATGAGGCAGCACCAAACTTAGTGAATTTGGTCGATCAAACCATGAATTACTACCCCACACCTTCCTGGACCAATGCCCATTCATGCATTAGACACAATTCCCTAGAAGATTCCAACTACATCTTAAAACCCAATGTCCTAAACCATCTTCCCACAATTCATGGAATGGAGTCCGAGATGCCCTACCTTCACATTAAGGAGTTCAATGACATTGTAGAAACCATGTGTCCCCCAAATCAACTATAATTTGCTAAGATGTGGCTATTTCCTTTTTCCTTAAAGGATAGAGCTAAAAATTGTCTAAACAATTTGCGACCATCATCCATAAACTCATGGTTCCAACTAAAAAGAGAAATCTACATACTTTCCCCACCACAAAACAATTTCACTTAAAAAGAGAATTCAAAACTTTTTTTGAAAAAGAGGGAGAGTCATTCTATGAAACATGGGAGTGGTTCAAAGACACTCTAATCATGGTTCCCAACCATGGTTTTTCTATACCTGAAAAAGTGAGATTTTTCTATGAAGGGTTGGGTTTAGGGAATAAACAATTCATTGACATGATGTGTAACAGAACCTTTAAAAACAAAGCCCCAAATGATGCTAATGAGTATCTAGAAAGCCTTTCTGAACAAAACAAAACATGGGGAACTTCACCTTATTCTGAAAAGCCACAAAGAACTACTGGAATTCATACACTAATCGAAGAGGAAAGACTTAGGGATAAACTCGTAGCACTCTCTAGGATGGTCAAAGAGTTATACCTTATGAAAGTACATGAAATCCAAACTGTTGACCATGTTTGCACAATTTGTGACAAACATGACCATAATATAGACAACCACCCAACCATTCCATCCATCAAGGATGTTATTTTAGGAGGACCCCCATCAGAAGTAAATTCCTTTAACTTTCAAAAGCCTCAATACCAAAACAACTTCAACCCAAGGTATAATGACCACCTAGGCTTCCGATGGAAAGATAACCAACAACCTAGCCAACCACAGGGACAAAATCCTTACCCCCATCAGAACTACAAAAGCCATAACCACTTCCAAACCCAACCTATCCAATACCAACAACCACCGGTCCATTTTCAACAAACCATCCCACCTCCAAAATATCCCCCTGGGATAAACCAATCTTCTCAAGCACTAACTCAAACTGTTCCACAAAGCTTACTAGAACAACTGTGCAAACAAATGGAAAGGATGAACTCGAAAGTCTATTTCCTTAAACAAGAACTTCAAACCATCAAAACTGGATAGACACCCATGCCTACTCTGGTGGTGCCATCCTCAAATTCAAGGGGAGAGTCAAGTTGTACTCAAACATCTCATGATCAACTAAAGGATGTGACTGTTTTAAGAAGTGAGAAATCAATTGAGAAACCTGAACAACTAATTCAGAACCCACCTAAAGATTCAAACTTAGATGAAAATTCAAATTAACCACAAGATCAAACTAAGGAAACGGATAACATTGTCAAAGAAACAACTCTTCAAAAAACAACCCCACAACATGCACCATTTCCTCAACACATGAGGGGGAAAACCAATCCTGAATTGAGTGAAACATTAAGGTAAATATTCTCACAAGTCAAGATGAACGTTCCCCTTCTCGATGCAATCCAAACCATACTTTCCTACTCAATGTAACATAAGAACCTGTGCACTTGTAAAATAAAATTTTTACATAAAAACAAAGTCCTTTTGGATGATAATGTGAGTACCACCATTCAAGGGACAATTACACCTATGTTGAAAGACCCATGATTCCCTTACATCAATGTTGAACTAGGAGAAAGAAAAGTTGTCAAGGCCTTGTGTGATCTAGTTTCTACTGTCAATATCATCCCCTATGTCATGTACTGCCAGTTAGACCTAGAAGAACTCCAACCCACATCTGTCACACTTCAACATTCTAATCATAGCATTAGGGTTCTAAAGGGGATTTTAAAGGACGTTCTGTTAATTGTTGAAAACTTCATCTACTCTACTGAATTCATTGTCCTTGACAAGCATCCAAACTTAGGAAATAAAGAACAACCCCAATCATCCTTGGCCATACTTTTCTTGCAACAATCAACTTTTTATCCAAGTCCGAAATGGGAACATGACCATCACATTTGGGAACATGAGTCTATACTTGAACATCTATAATGAAAGCTCACAAATAGGGGATGACGATGACATTCATGAAGTAAACATGAGAGGAAGCACTGATAATGAATCCATAGAAAATCAAGTAATATTTGATGAATGATTAAGTCAGGATGAGATTGATTTCCTTTGTTCACATGAAGGACATTTTTCTCCTTAGCTTGAATCATTTTCAAATTTCTCTTATGATGAAGTCTTATGTCCAACAATTAGTGAAACCTTTCAAGAAACCAATTTCATGGAGACCAATCAAAAATCCTTCCCTAAATCTGATCAATTCAATCTAGTAGCTGAAACATCTACATGTGGGGAACCAACCCTATCTGAAACTCTAAAAAAAGAAATTGAACTTGATCCAATGCCCTAATCTTCTGCTGATATTTTGAACCAACATGATCTTGAATTGAAGGAACTTCCTGCTACACTCAAGTATATTTTCCTAGGGGACAATCGAACACATCCTATTTTCATTTATTATTCTCTCTAAGCCAATCATGAGATGATGCTTCTAGATGTACATAGGAAACATAATAAAGCCATTGGTTGGACCCTGTCTGGTATTCCTGAGATTATCCCACTTATCGGGACTCATAGGATTGTTCTGGAATCTCGTTCAAAGCCATGTCGTCAACCTCAACGATGAATAAATCCTAATATCATGGAGGTAGTAAGGAAATAACTTATGAAATTGTTAAAAGCTGGTATCATATATCCCATAGCTGAGAGTGAATGGGTGAGCCTAATACAAGTGGTTCCATAAAAGGATGGAATCACTGTGATAACCAATGAGGATGGATAGATTCTTCCAATAAGGGTGAGTAGTGGATGGAGGGTCTGCATTGACTATAGGAAGCTAAACTCATTCACCAAGAATGACCATTTCCCCTTACCATTCATTGACCAAGTCCATGGGAGAGTGGCAGGTCATTCCTTCTACTGTTTCTTAGATGGGTACTCAGGGTATAATCAAATTGAGGTCTCCATAGAGGATCAACAGAAGACTACATTCACATGTCCATCCGGAACCTTTAACTTCAAATGCATGCCCTTCGGGTTATGTAATGACCCTTGAACCTTCTAGCGGTGCATGATGGGAATCTTCTCAGACATGGTAGGGGATTTTCTAGAGGTCTTCATGGATGACTTTTCTGTGTTTGGGGATATATTTGAGAGATGTCTGAGGAATGTAGAGAGAGTCTTTTCAAGATGTGAAGAAAAGAATATGGTCCTAAACTGGAAAAAATTCCATTTCATGGTTAAATACGGACTAGTTCTAGGCCATATGGTCTCAGGTAGGGGGATTGAAGTTGATAAAGCCAAGGTTGACATCATTCATCACCTTCCATCACCCAAAACTATCAAAGAAGTGAGGGATTTATTAGGACATGCTGGTTTCTATATAAGATTATTCAAGGACATTAGTTCAATCTCTCATCCCCTTTGTGCTCTGCTAGTAAAGGATGCTCCATTTGTTTGGACAGAAAGCTGGGAGGGTTCATTCTCAACCCTCAAATCCTCTCTCACCTCTCCTCCCATTATGAAGTCTCCAAATTGGATCCTTCCTTTCGAACTTATGTGTGATGCCAGTGAATTTGCTGTTGGATCTATGTTAGGAAAGAATTGTGATAAAACTCCTTATGTCATTGCTCATGCAAGAAAATCCATAAATGATGCCCAAATTAACTACACTACTACTGAAAAAGAGTTACTTGCTATTGTGTTTGCCTTTGAAAAGTTTAGGTCATACCTCTTAGGATCCCCCATCACTATGTTCACTGACCATTCTGCACTAAAATACCTCTTCCAAAAACAAGATGCGAAGGCTATACTGATTAGGTGGGCCTTCTCTTACAAGAATTTGACCTCACAATCAAGGATAAAAAGGCCGTTGAAAATGTTGTAGCTGATCACCTCTCTAGGATGGAATTCAAAGACTACTCAAATCACCTTTCTGTGTCTGATTCATTTCCTGATGAACGCCTATACTCTGTGAGTGACTGCCCTTGGTATGCTGACATAGCCAATTTTTTAGTTATAGGATTCATTCCAAAATTATTAGGGACTCAAGCTCAAAGGAAATTTCTTTCTGATGTTAGACATTATGTGTTTGATGATCCATACATCTATAAGTTCTGTCGTGACCATGTCATTAGGAGGTGTGTTCCAGAATCTGAACAAGAGTCCATCCTTAAATTCTGTCATAGTGAGGCATGTGGAGGTCACTTTTCCTCTAAGGAAACATCTGTTAAGATTCTTCAATGTGGACTCTTCTGGCCCACCCTCTCAAGGGACTCCTACACATTTTGTCAAAGTAGTCCTAGGTGTCAACAAGTAGGGTCCATCACAAAAAGGAATCAAATTCCACTCACTCCCATCTTAGTGGTTGAAATCATTGACTGTTGGGGAATTGATGTCATGGGTAACTTCCCAAACTCTAGGGGATATCTTTACATTATATTAGCTATCGATTATGTCTCCAAATGGGCTGAGGCCATTCCTACAAAATCCAATGATCATCAAACTGTGATTAGATTTTTCACGGATAACATCTTCTCTATATTTGAAATTCTTAGGGCTATCATTAGTGATCGTGGAACTCATTTTTGCAATCGTCCATTATCATCACTCATGGAAAAATATGGAATTTCTAACAAAGTGTCCATTTCTTACCACCCATAGACCAATGGTCAAGCTGAGTTAGCCAATCGTGAAATAAAATAAATTCTTGAAAAAACTGCCAATCCTTCTAGGAATGATTGGTTCGAGAAACTCTTGGATTCCCTTTGGGCATATCATATAGTATACAAAACCATACTAGGAATGTCACCATATAGGTTGGTTTATGGAAAATCATGCCATTTACCTGTTGAAATTGAGCATAAGGCCTTTTGGGCAATTAAGAAAATGGATTGTAACCTCTTATTGGCCGAAACAAAAAGGAAATTAGATCTCAATGAACTAGAGGAACTAATGAGAGAGGATTATGAAAATTCAAGGATCAATAAATCTAGAGTTCAATCCCACCAATCTATGAATATCAAGGTCAAACATTTTGAACCGGGAAAACCTGTGCTCTTGTATAGTTCAAAACATCATTTACACCCAAGAATGTTAAGGTCTAGATGGTTAGGACCTTTCATAGTGCATCATGTGTACCCCCATGGGGCAGTAGAGATTCATGATCCCAGAAGTGGTTAGATTTTCAAGGTCAATGGTCAAAGGTTAAAACCATTCATTGAATCATTCAATAAACAGGAAATAGAGGTTGAGTTAACTGAGCCAACCTATGAACCAGGAAAAAATTGATAGATTTAGGATCCATGTCGGGCTAATGATGTTAAACAAAGCACTTCATGGGAGGCAACCCATGGTTTTCATGTTTCCAATAATTTTTTTGTTTTAATCAAATTTATATTTGAAATAGGATTAATTAATCATTTTGATATTTAATAAAAAAAATTAGACTATTGACTTGTTCTTCTTTTATGAGTATGGATGGGTATGAAAGGGGACCATCGTATTCATCCGTGTCACATGGTGTGATACCTGAGTAATACCTTACCCGTAAATTTAAAAGAAGATAATGTATCATTAGTTTGATTTAAAAAAGACAACAAAAAAACAACAATAAAATAGGGAAAACCAGAAAAATGGTGATACTTGGAATTCAATAAGTCATTGTGTTGTTTTTTTTCTGGGTTGTTATTCTTTGTTGGTTCAGGGACTATTTTGGGTGATACATGTTCAATCAAGGAGGTTCCTACATCCCCTAAGAGATCAAAGGACTAATTTTGAGCATCAAGAATTTCAACTTCAACCACCAAGTGACTTCATTCCATGATCCTCATTTTCAATTTCCTTTTTGAACTTTCATTATCTACCTATACCCCTTCTAAATTTTCTTTTTTTAAACACTGTGATAGTTTTATTTTAATTTGGGGGGGAGATAAAATAAAAAAATCTTTTGTGTCAAAAAATGAATGATTTGAAAAAAAAGTGTAAATGGAAGGAAAAATTCCTTTAACTTTGAACATGGTAATACACATTGCACAATTTGAAACTGAATATAAAATAATTTTGCATGCCCTAATTTTGATTTTAATCCTTGTATAATTTCATGATCATAGATTTTGGAATGTGTGGCTGTCCAATGTGATATTTCATCGTTTATATTTTCATCCAAATAAAAAAAAGATCACAATATACGTCCATTCGATAGTGGGGTATTAGTTTGAGTTCATGGGGTCCCCAAAATAAATATCATAGGATTGGTGATAATTTTAGTTTTAGTATGAGTATTCAATTAAAATAATAATAAATTTGTGCATAGAGTAATGAAATGACCTAATGCGTGGCTTTCGGCACTTGGGGATCGTGACTCCATAGTTGTCTGGCCCAGAGTTGGTAATTTTTTCTCTATTTTTAGTAATTTGATTTTTTTTGACTGAGTTAACTTGAGATGATGCCTGAATATGTGGGATTCACTTGGTTCCCTAAGTTCATTGAGCCAGGGAGTCATCGGCAAAGTGTCGCTACAGGGGTTGACTCTTTTGAGTGCAATTTCAATTACCATGGAAAAATTGCAAAAAAAAAACAAAAAAATATATATATAATACAAAAACAATTGAAAAATCATCTTAATATTGAAATGTGATTCCATCTAGCACTTCCGTAATTTCCCCCTTGAAAAAATATGAACCCCCATGTCTATTGTGATGCACAACACATTCTCATACTTAATTGATATTGGATGAAAAACGGAAATGAATTTGAACAAATGAATGGGATTGGGATTGGGATCTACTTATGAAACTATCTTGTATTAAAATATTTTGATGGGTTTAGTGATTTTTTGGTATAAGGATTTCTGGTGATCATTGTTTATTAAAATGTTTTTGGAAAAGGGAATTCGATTTTCATATTGTTGAGATATATTTTTCTCGAGACTATCAAAACTCAAGATGGGGGGTGTGATTAGCCACTAAATGAGGCTAATATTAATTGTTAATTTATATAATATTAATGTGATTTATTATTCATAAATACCATTTTAGTGCATTTTACACTTTGAAAATCATTTCACATTATGATTGTAATTACTTCTTAAAATGCACTATTATGTGGTACATGTTTTAACATCATTTAAAGTACCCAATGATTCATCTGATTTTAAGGAATCTAATTATACATATTTTAATTTTATATTTTGGTAAATTGATCTACACTTAAATATGAACATGTTTTATTCATGTATCAATGGAAAATTCATCGAAGAAGATGGGGATATTTTGTGATGAGAGGAAACAATTCTAGAGAAGTCAGATTGGACACCATCCCACTGATGAGACTATGGGCCTCAACATGCAGGCCCAATGAATCCCATATTTCGTGGAATTCTAGAAGACATGTAGGGGAACAAATCCCGCTTCAAGATCCAATGCTAATTAGGCCACCATGGTGTCCATTTGGGCGGCCCACTATAGAGATACAATTCTGGCCCAGATTCTACGGCCCAGAAAAATAGTCCACTAATCTAATCATATCTCTGAATACACAACTCTAAATGGGCCAAAATTTTACAGGAGGTTAGAAGAAATCTGTGGATCCATTGTATTATAATATGGCCCACTCTTATTCAGCCATCTAGAAGTACTTACAAGGGCGTCTGTTCGGTGGAAGCAAGATGGCTGCCACCTTGGGTCAAGGGTGGAAAAGTCCCCTCTCCCTTACTTTCCACCACCCTAGGTCCACTATTCTCAAGTGGAATCTTTTTTACTGTTGGAGGCTCGACCCAGGGCTCCCAATATTCCTATATAAGGAAGTGGTGGTGAAGGAGTTTTGAATCTTTGATGCTTTGTTCAATTGTAATGTTATGTTGTGATTTTGTTGTCTCAAGTTTGTCTTTCACATGTAATTTGTTCAATTCACTTTAGTTTCTTAATAAAATCTCTTATTTTCCTCTTATTCTGTTGTTATTAATATCAATTTTATACCGTTGGTTCAAGGTGTGAATTTATTCACACTATACCTTGTGAAATTATTCACACAACGGTGGAGTGATCATTTTATTTTTATTGTTTTCTTCACTTCTCCATTTCCTCCCTCATGAGTCTACTTTCCACTTCCATTGAAAGTATGGGATCAATGGAGAGATAAACCACTTATGGGTTGATCCAAGGGAGTATCAAGAGTCTGGATTGGATGTTATTTATCACCCCATTAATGTATAATCACTTCTTTAATTGAGATTTTTAATTGATGGTTTTTAAACTCCATCGTCCTTATTTAATTTAAGGCCACACACTTCATGTGCTAATATACAAACCTTTATCTTGAAGTGCTCAAAACATTGATCCCTAAAGTGTATAGGTGATTAGTATTAAAGGGTGTAGGTATTAAACCAATAAGTGATGATGTTGTTTTATCTTCTTAAATGAATCCTTCTCAAATATAAGAAATTGAAATCATTGAAAAGGAAATACATCCAATCCACCCCAAGTGATAACCTAGGATCAACTTACTATTTTAAATTGAATTCACTTAAGTATCTTAGAGTTCACTTAAACCCATCTAAAATCAACCCAAAGTTGGCCACTTCATAGCCAAAAATAGTTCTTAGAATGTGCGTGTCTATAGGTTACTTCTTAGGTCTCTGTGGATTCGACAACCCAAGCTAGACTACAAGGATTGTTCTACCTTCATATTTTGGGTAAATTTGAGCGTGAATCAATAGTTGATATAAAAGTTATGCCGACTGCAATGTTAGTTGGGTGTAGTAGATAAAATTGTGACATCTTCTTTCCATCCATACGGATTGTGGCCCCTTGTGGATTAGGAAATGATGCACTAGTGAAGTGTAAATGTTAAATGAACCTGATATGTATGGTTTGAATGGGATTACTTTTTTAGGTTCATGAGGTGTTATGAACCCTCAAGGATTAAGAATTTGGTAAACCCTTAGTGGAATTTCCTAAATAAATGAATGTGAAATGGAAGTGGAACATGAAATGATGAATAGAGAATTGGACTAGACTTATATTTTTATTGCGAAAGATGCATAGTTTTGGTGGTTTGATGGATGTCATTTAATGAGTCCTAGATTTAGGAGAAGGATATGGTTATGACTTGGTTTCTAGGTGGGTCTTGATCTGTCCTACTCTTTGATTTGTGTTCATTGATGTTATTCTTTCATTAGTCCTGTTTTTGTAATTTTAGAGACATGCCACCATGATGACCTCCAGTGATACGCGCGTAAGGGAGGCGATGAACTTACATCGAAGACAATGGGCCACAGGATATTTATTGATCATCCCATAGTGATAGTTACAACACCTAAGTCTATTTTAGACAATGTTTTTGAGGCACATTTCAGCAAGGTATTTTTTCAATATATACAGATGATATAGTGAGCATTACATCAAGCCTTTACTATAGCTGAGAAGACATGGGTGTTCTTGAAGTAATATCCTTCTATGTTTTCGGGGATGGTGGACCACATGATATAGAGCTATGCCTAGAGAACACTTTAGATATTTTTGATCATTTAGAGATGCCTTTGAAGTATAGGGTCAAGATTTCGACTTATATTCTTTGTGAAGCGGTAAATATTTGGTGCAACATTTAGAACAAGGTTGATGGTATGCGGAATATGGGTTGGGATGAATTCCAAACCCGATTCTAGGACTACTTTTAACCCACGACTATGTGAGTAGAATGGGATAGTTAGTTTATGCATCTGATGCAAGGTGCGATAACTATTATGAAATACTCAACATACATTATAGAGATGAAGCATTTTTCACCGATGTATCTTACTGATGCGTTGTCAAGGGTGAGACAATTTGTGGAAGGTATTATACATGCAATCAAATCTCACATCATCATGTCTAGATTTCCTTCTAGCACTAAGATTTTGAATCAAGTGCTGATTATAGAGATTAAACTAAGGGAAGTTGATGGTATATAATATAGGATATTTTTTCTCCCCTAGTGGATTTATGTCTTCCGGAAAGATATATAGTTTTGAAGCATTCTACGCTGTGAGTGATAGTTAGGCCATGGGTGTAACCAATATAGTATATTTCCATCAGTGTGGTAGGTGAGGCCACATGAAAAATTAGTGTGACCATGACCCAGTTGAGGGGTATGCTTACGGAAGGATGGCAAATAAGTAACGGTTTTGTAGGAACTTCCCTCTAGTTGTGAGTTGTAGGTGGTCAGCTCCAACAACGGGTTTAGGAATAGGTTATTTAGCTCTGCGTTAGGCTGGGAGTTGGAGTAGTATAGGTCGATCAGGCCAGTGTAGTGGTTTTCATGGCTGTGGTATCCAGACATTGGGTTCTCATAGGTAGTAGGGTGGATCAGCTCTGGGTAGCCAGGCATGGTCACAGGACCATGGTACATGCCATACATATGTAGTGCAACATACCCGACATTATCAGGATCTTGGGCCATCTATGGTGAGACGTACGATCTTAGAAGCTTCTAAAATTTCATATTCACTTTTTGAAACAAGTTCATTACATATTTTTATCTCTACACTAGTGGTTAAAAGCCTTGGGCTTGTGGTCTTTCTTTATAAGGACATTAGGATGCTAGATACACTGTTGGGAGTTAGAACGTGAAATGTGCACCAGTGTATGTAGTGTCCCCTTAAGGTTAGAGGGTGTTACTTCTTCTGGGATCTTTATTTCCACAAGATGACAGGCTTTAACATAATTCTCAGGATGGATTAGATCATATCTTATCAAAGGTACATTAATTTCTATCATTGGATGGTGGCTTTCACATCACTAGAGGGTGCAGTGTTTATTCACAATGGTGAATGGGATGTCCAGGTCAGAAGAGTTGGACCCGAGCACAATGGGTTGGGAGAGATAACATCTTAGATTTCTAGTTTGTTTCTAGATGATCAGGAAGTGAGTCAATAAAACATTCCTCTGGTGTTTTAGGACTTCAAGGATGTATTTATTGATGAATTTCATGGTCTACCTCCTAATATTGAAATGTATTTCTCCATAGAGCTAGTGGAAAGAGATACAATGGTATCCATTCCTCCTTATAGGATGGCTATGACGGATGTTTCAAGAGCTCAAGAGGTAGTTAGAGGATTTGGAGGTGATGGGGTATATCAGACCCCGTACATATCTGTGGGGTTCACCAGTCTTTTCTATGAAATAGGTGGACAGAACTCTTGGGTTATGCATGGATTATTGGAAACTAAACTAGAAAATGGTTAAAATTGATATCAATTTCCATAGATAGATTACATGTTTGATCAAATAAGAGGAGCTCCAGTGTTCTCAATGATCGACTTGAGGTCAAGATATAACTAGGTGTGTGTTTGACCTACAGACATACCTCGTACAACCTTTCATAGCCGGTATGAGTTGTACGAGTATCTAGTTATGTTGTTTGGTCTCACAAACATGCTAGAAGTTTTCATGATGAAGATAAACCAAGTGTTACATCCTTACATGAATTACTTTGTGGTGGTTTTGTAGACAATATCTTGGTGTATTCTCACAATTGACCTAACCATGCCAACCATATTGAGATCATTTTGAATACACTGAGAGACCATCAATTATATGATAAACTCACAAAGTTAAAATTTATTGATGGATTAAATTCACTTACTAAGTCACATAATCTTAGATATAGGAGTGTCAGTGGACCTAGAGAATGTGAGAATTGTAGTTTCCTAGGAACAAACCAAGAATTTTTCTCACATATAGAGATTCTTGGGGCTAGCTGGATACTACAAGCATTTCATACAAGACTTCTCATGCATAGAAATGTTGTTGATGTTATACACTAAGAAGGGTGTGGAGCTTGTGTGGTCATAATATTATGAGATATCCTTTTAAGATCTAAAAGGAAGGTTTACATCAACACCAGTCATGATACTCCCATAGCAAGGAATGAGCTACACGGTGTACTATGGCACTTCAGGTATTGTTCTGAGTGAAGTGTTGATGTAGGGAGATCGAGTTGTGTTATATCATTCTCAGCATATCATGCCTCATGAAAATAATTACCCTACAAAAGATCACAAGAAAGATGCAGTTGTTTACGCATTGCACTATTGGAGGAACTATTTACTGGGAGAGGTTTTGGGGAGTAAACGGATCACAAAATCTTGAATTATATCTTTACATAGAATGATATGAATTTGAGGTAGTAAATGTGGGTGAAGTACCAATTTTCTTTTGGAATTGAGCATGACTATACACCTGGTAAGTGAAATGAAATGGCTGATTCACTGAGCAGGAGGTCTTAGATATAGATAGTGCAGTAGGCCAGTAGTGAAGGGAAGCTTATTGTTTTTTTTTCTAAGATGCATTTGGAGGTGCACGAAATACTGGGGGAGACTTTTCTATCATCCATAATTGTGAACTCCACTCTACTAGATTGATTTAGGAAGAGGAATCTATCAGATTCAGAAGTCCTAGTTTTACAGGAAGGTGTGTTAGGTGAGGACCCTCTTCCTAGTTTGACAATAGGTGGTGATGAGATCCTACATATCCATGGACATATTTGGGTTCCAATGGATACACGTGAGGAGTTGATGTGGTAGATTACTACATCAGCTTGGGAAGTGTATCCTGGGGTCACACAGATGTACTATGACTTGAGACAATAGTACTAGTGGCTGGGAATAAAGATAAGGGTATCTGGTTTTGTTATAAGGTGTTCCACCTATTAACAGGTGAAGGTAGAACATCAATGACCAAATGTGATTTTACAGTAGTTACCTATTCTGAAGTGGAAATGGGATGTTGTTGCAATGGATTTTGTGAATAGTTTTCCAAGATTCCCTTGAGGTAATGATGTTGTTTGGGTTATTGTTGACATCATTATGAAAGATTATTATTTCTAACCGATCAAAGAGACCTTTAATGTTGATTATCTGTGAATTTTGTGCATATAAGAGGTGGTATGACTACATGGGGTCACTCGCACATCATTTTAGATAGAGATTCTCACTTTATGTCTTGTTTCTGGTAGAGTTTTTAGAGGGATCTGGGTATATATGTGAATCTAAGAACAACATACCACCCTTAGACTGATGGCTAGTCAGAGCATATAAAATAGGTGTTAGGGGATAGGTTTCGGACTTGTGTCCTAGATTTTGGGGGATCTGGGGAGAGGCACATTCCCCTAGTTTAGTTTTCCTAAAATAATAGTTATCAAGAGATGATATAGATGGAACATTATGAGGCTTTATAAGGAATATCATGTCATTCCCCCTATTATGGTTAGAGGTAGGAGAGATAGCATTCCTGGGACCACGTCTCATGAAGAGACTTTTGAGAAAGACTAGATGATTTAGAAGTGGATAGAAACTATATTGTCTTCCCAGAAATCATTCGTTAATCACTACAAAAAACCACTACATTTCAATATTTGGAATCGAGTTTTCCTATTTGTTTTAACAAAGTTGGGACATTGGAGGATCAGGAGACAAGGTAAACTTTCACCGATATATGTCAGGTCATTTAAGATGCTAGAAAGAGTAGGGTTGGTTTCCAATCGGTTGTAGTTACCTCAGAGGTACTAATCCATGAACAGAATATTCCATGTTTATCATTTTTTCCCATATCATCAGATTGTCTCACATTTTTCAGCTCGATGATAATGAGTTTCATGTTGATGCATCATTTTAGGACCATCCGATTTTTATAGTTTATAGGAGCATGAAGGTTCTCCAAGGATGATAAATTACTCTATTATGGGTGTTATGGTAGTATGGCTATTTAGAGGAAAGTACTTGGAAGATGGAGTCCAACGTATGTGATCCGTGGTAATAGTTGTTCCTAGATGAATCTTGACCACCCTTCGGAGAAAAATTCAGGGATGAATTGCTATAAAGGGAGAGATTGTAAGAACCATGGTTTTCATTTGATGCACTAACCCTTTGATTTTTGGTTCAAAGGTGTTTTTATGGCCTTATGTGAATACTTTACGTGATCATGGGTGTTTTGGAGGTCTCTAGGGCTTGTTCGGAGCCCAAAACCAAGCTTTGGACTGAAAATGTCCTAGCACACGGTTTGCGCACAGTTCGAACATGGCTAGTCTAACCGTGTGAGATGTCTGAAAAGTGAATTTATTAGAAGAAATTTTTCACAAGGTTACCACATGGTTAGTCAAACCATGTGGGGTAACTGTGCGAAGTGCCCCCTCTAGGTAGTGAGGTGGGCCCGGTTTCCTCACGGTCTGGGAAACCATGTGGGTAAACCATGCGACCTTGCTGTGTATGTTTTTTAAACTTTTTAAATTTAATACCCTTATTTTTTAAAACCAAATTTTTTGTCTCCTACGTCAAACAGCAGATCCTATGGAGTTCCCCTTGATGAGCCTAAACTATAATTTGAGCCAGATTCACCATTCATCCTTCATTTCAATTGAGTATTATCTCATCGGATCCACATTAGTAAGGCACATGTTCCTTTTTAGCCATTTCAGATTGGTTTGGAAATAGTTTTTTCTACTTGTATTTAGGATCTTGTGCCCAAATATCCCTTCCTTCACTCATTCTTCAAATTTCATCAAAACCAAGACGAATCGGGACTCAATAATAACAAGTTGTCTAATGCCGAGGTGAGGTAGGTGGTCTATAATTTCTTTCGACATTTCTTTGGTGTTTTCGCAATTCTCCCTTTACTCCATCTATCAGACTTTCTAGTGAGGTATTTTTTTAGAGAGTTTAATTTATTAGTGATGGTTGGACCTTGTGAGGTTGACCATAGGCTCAATTTAGGTGTGTTGGGACCCCTTGATCATTTTTAGGTCACCTGAGGGGTGTGCCTTATGGTTTTAACCTAGTTATTCCTATTTAAACCACCCAAGTGGTGTGTTATTGTGATTTCCTAAATAAAAGAATCCCTTTAATTTCTTGATTGTTGTGAATAATTGTGTAGGAGATGTACTGTCTCCTATACTAATGAACATCATGTTCTTCCTTGACTATCTTGATTGTTTGGCATGTTAAATGGATAATATGGGTGGGTATACCTATATGAAATTACTAATGGCATGTTATATGGTTTATATGGGAGGGTAGGGCCATATTTTTGTTTTGTTAAATGGTTTTCATGATTGAGTATACTCATGTATTGTGCAGGTTGTAGTGAGTGGGTATACTAACATTTAAGTTTTGCTTAATTAGAATGATTTAATGCCTTAATGAATGGTTTGATTGATTTTATGGACTGGTCTCCATGGATCTGGAATGGGATAGTGGATTCCTTGGGTTGACTCTACCCCATGGTTCTTGATTCCATGGGATTCCTCGGACCATGCTACCCCGCGGATCAGACATTCTTGGGTGCGCATAAGGCTTTCTATAGCCATGCTCCTAGGAACCCAACTAGTGCCTAAATGAGTTTCCATTTGGGAATCCCATTAGACTCAATGGGATTCCTTGGACAAGCTCTATGGATTTTTCCCTATGTGGTCTAGAATTGATAGGTGGATGCCTTGGTCTTCTGACACCTTAGATCCAAACCTTGAGGTCTGCTCTTCACTATACGACATGGTCTTGGTATTCTTCAATTATTTTTACAGTGCGGTTGTGGGTTGCATATTACATACGGATGTATGGCGTTTCTAGGTGAATTGTTTACTTTTCATTTATATTCCTTGTTAGGAGATGACTATTTTGCAGGTAGCCTTGTGGGATGGTTGGTTTTACCTACTGCTATAGTTTTATTCCATGGGAAGACACTCTTTACTTTACTTCTTAGTTACACTTTCTATCACTTTTTTAGAATTGTGGGTAGAATTGTATAGACACTGGTGGTTGCCTATTGGGATGTTTATATCACACCTTATTTGGGCCTCCTCTGAGACCCAAACAAATTATGTGGTTGTAGGTGATGATTGGGGCAATCACCCTGGTACATGTTGTTGAATGTGGCTTTGGAACAGGGGAGCATGGGACCAAGGTAAGGATTGAGATGTTGGGATACATTTTTGGTATTTTGTTATTTTTAAGACTTGTATTGTATTAGAGTGTCATGTATTTTCTTGATGCTTTATAGATACATGTACCATCTTTATCATCTTATATATGAGAGACTTCAGTTTATTATTATGTATTACTTCCCTACTTACCTTACTTTCTATTGAATTCTTAATTATTCTCTTCCATGATTTATATAATGTTTGACTTCTACTGTGATACTCTAGTAAGGAGGGTATAGTATCCCCACTAACTCACCTAGGACCTCACTAGTAGTTGGAAACATCTGGAATTTTGGGAGATTCACTTGAGACCATGTGGCCAATCAGGATCTGGGCACCATTTCGAGTGGCATCCGAGTCTGGGACGTTACAATGAAATGAATATTTTTTTAATAAAATTATTTTCTTCTATTTTTATTAATGTAACGATTAAAAGATATTTAAATATATTGTTATTTTAGAATTTATGGGTTATCCAAAAAACCTTATAACCTCTAAAGAACCATTGGATAGTGATTTGATGATTTTCTATCAATAAAACAAGGACAGATCATGGATTTATGATCGACATGCATCGATTTTGAAGGATCTCTCCAATGAAAGTAGATCGATCAATCAAAATTGAGGTAAGGCATGTGTTTTATTAGGATTTATTCCCCTTCCGTTATTTTTATGACAAACATGAATCAATCAATGAATGGATTGATTCATAAATCATGCATTGTATAGGATAGGTTCATTTGAGGGGTTTTGAAAAGAGTTTTATTATGATTCTTGATTACATCATTTTTCATTCTAACGCCAACAGATCAAGATCGATAGAAATATCGATCAAGGTTCTTTCCTCAAATAAATGCCTATCCTTTTCTCCTTAAGTTCATCATTCATCCTAACAATTCATCATTTGGAACACAACTCAACCAATCACAATCATTCAATCATTGACTATACATTTCATGGTGCAATGATCTGAAACCATAGATATGGGACCACCATAACATGAAAGTGGTGTGACAATGGAAGCAGTGATGAATTATGTAGTGTAGAGAGACTATTTTCATGTTTTTTAGCATGAAATGAAGAAATATGAACAATATAATTTATAAGTGGATTGAAGGACATAATATTGTTGATTTGGTTATATCTAGGATTGATGAGGCCTGATCCAATAAGGCACAGCTGGAATTGGAGGTCATGATGACAGAGTAGAAGCATATAAACGAATCCTGGATTCTATAAAACCCTACAGAACACAGCGTGTAAACTATATCTACATGCTATTTGGGACCCCTTAGTGAAATATATGGTTTTAGAATAAGTTAAACATCACATGTCATGTGACCCCTATCACACATCATGTGGTCCCTCCCCTGACAATCAACGTGTACCTTTGAGTGTAAATAGACATGGATTCGAGGAAAAAGGGTCCATACACAGTGTGTATTCCTCCACATGACCTGACTAGTACTTGGAACATGTAACAAGACATGTACTGGTACACAAGTAGTCGTACATGAGATAGATCCATGTACTCATACCCTGGTAGGCTTTACAGGTGGCGTATATTCCATGTAGTACTACATATACATGGGTTGAGACACATGGCGTTTACATAGGTTGAACCTGAGGTTAGGGAAATGGTGTGTAACCTTTCTACATCTCATGTACTCTATTATACATTGAGTAGAGCCTTGTACTTAGTGACCCAAACAAGTTTTTTTAGGGTTTTTCCCCTTATCATTTACCTAAAGTTTGGTGTGGAATCATTTCATACTCCTAGGACAATTACCCCTTTAGCAGGACTTCATGGATATATTGTTTAGAATCCCTCTGGGAGGACTAGATTGATATGCTCTATTCATATTCACACCCTAGATGGATTTCATGGTATCAACGTGACCAACATTGAGTGAGAAATGGTCCAATACTTAATGGAGTAATCAAGATTGAGTTGTTTCCAACACCCCATGTCCATGGCAGTGATCCTCATCGGTGTATCATATATTATTCATAATATCAGTGCATCTTTATCATGAAAAGGCCTCACATGAAGCACATCTTGAATGGAAATCGTCAATGCTATCAGAATCAAAAGTATGTTCTCCCAGATGAGTGCTTTTTGGATCTTTGTTCTATAACCCTAGGGTTGGTATACAATGGTTTCAAATTACCTGTAGACTATTTTTGTTTGTTGAGTATATTTGGATATTCTGGTTATGTGTATTGTAGACATATACCAATGTAGAGCGGATTGTATTTCCTTTTATATATTCTTTGTTATTTATGTTTATCCTACTGATTTTTGTTATACTCACCCCTACACTATATTTTCCTTCACATGCCATGTCTTGTGCCTAAGATCAACTTTTTGACTGAGTCCAAGGTGGACTAGGACCATAAAATTCTTAGTGAGACAAAAAATACCGAGGTGTGTTCTTGTAGCTTTTAGAAAGTAATATCAGTATCTTTACTTTTAGGTTTTACTTCTATTGTAGACTCTCTATGGTGGGATTTTACATATCCATGTTTTCATTATTTAGTTCATGTCATATTTTGGTTTTGGGATATAGATGTATGAATGCATTAGTTGTTCAGTTTTTTTTACATTTCAACATTTTGTGGTCTTAGAGATGTGGGTGTGTATACAGGTACATAGGAAATTTCAAACATGTTAGTGATACTCCATCATGGTGTGGGTCACCAGCCCGTAGACTATTAGAGGTGGTCTCAAGATTCACGACATGATCCCCACTAGGTGAGTTTTTATAGAGTGGTATCAGAGAGGTTGGTTCTACATTAAGAGAGGGAGTCTATGAGATTTGTTTTTGGAACATTGTTAAGTGTTTCAAGTTCGGATTTTAGGATAGGGACTTCAATGTTGATGCGTAAACCGACCTATCCATACACCGGAAATATGATCATATGCTTTTATACTCAATACATGAGATCACTGTTCATAGGGAAAACAATTGTACATGCATCATATAGGAATGATATGTGGTTTCCAAGTCCGTATTAAGTTATCTCTAAAGATAAACTCATTGACTATGGTACATCTTGTTTAGTTCAGGATGCATTCATGATGTATGTTAGCTTGGATTGTGTATTATGGTCCTTAAGATGATCTACTTTGTGGTGATTCATTGATACATGGAATGGTTCCTGAGATGTTACCTCCAAGTTGTGCACTAGCCATACCACCTATCGTGGAGAATCATGCGATATCCACATTACCATTGGATGAGGAGCGTAGTTTGAGAACGCTTCAAGATTTTCAATGATAGAGACCCTTCATGTTGTGAGTTGAGCCCAAACCAATGTTTCCTGATGACTTCCAAGAGGTAGTGACCCATTTTTCCATATAGTCTAAACTCCTACAGATCATATGGTGGGTATAATAGTTAGCCTTCTTCATGGGTCATCAAAGAGAAGGTGGTGATTATAAAACTAGACTTATGATGAGTTGAATCATTCATGGACATAGTTCTGTTTCATTTTCATAGGGGATTTCTCAGTAGCTAGATTGAGGTTTATTTGTATCAAGTAGTTTATGAAGCTCCAGCAAGGAAACATGATAGTAGCTGAGTATTCGTTGTGGTTTAACAACCTATCCATATAATAGATAGGTATGGTTCGAGATAAGTTATTCAAAGCTTGGGCTTTTGAACGAGGTCTATATAGAGACATGCGATCTAGTGTTATCAATCTATGAGTTCCTATTTATGATCTGGTGACAGATCAATCTTTGGTGGTTGATAGTTTCTTGAATGAGCACATGAAGACGGTGCTTGTTAGTAGTGGGAAAGTGGGACTAGAGACCATAGTATCATGGATCCGAATTAGTCTCAAGGACCTAGACATGGGAGAAGTTTTAGGAGGAGGTCCCTGGATATAGGATCTACAGTTTTGGGCTCAATGGGTTGGTCTATTTATCCTAGAGAGAGGCATCCCTACTTGTGTGACGGTGAGGGACATCTCACCAAGGATTTTTCTACATACCATATAGCTAACAAAGAAACCGTAGATGGACCGCTGAGGTAGTGTCAGTGGTAAGAGAAGGCATGAACGAAGGATGGATAACATGGAAATGGATCTGGAAGAGATGATGGGGGTGGTCGACACTTTTACACGTTACCACAACCACCCCCGTGTGGTCCACAATAAGCATAGTGAGCTAGAGTACATGGGAGGATACAACTACTAGTGGTCGAAGCTTCCAACCTAAAGGGTCCAGGAATGATTCGATGTGAGATCTGTGTATTTTCAAATTTTTCTACAGTACTGATAGACATTTGTTCTAGTCATTCCATTCTCTTCACATTTTTTTAAGGAATAGAGATTCCTCTTGAACCATTGACTCGGCCATTATTCTTGGGGACCCTTACTAGATAAGGCTTTGTGATCACAAATGTTTTCCGATAGTTTGACTTATCTCTTCGAGGTGAGATTTTTTTTGGGATATCCGGTTTATAGCATTGACACCTTATGATTTTATTCTTGGTATGGATTGGTTATCTACAATTCAAGCCCATATTGACTATTTTAGGTGATTGGTGTGGTGTTTTTGTATTAATGGAACCAAGTTTTCTTTTGTTGGTGAAAAGGACATACAAGAAGCATAAGATTGACTCGTGCATTGGAGGGTATAGATGATTACTCATCATTTGGATGACCTTCCCATGTGTGCAGTGAAATTTATTAGTTTTCATTTTTCTATCGTTTTGATGGAGTACGAGGACACCCTAATGATTTTCCAGGTTTACCTCCTCAACGAGAGATAAAATTATCATTAATATATACCATGGGATGATAATGATATATTCTTTAGTATATCATATGGATCATGTATAGATTCATGAGATAATGGTGAATTTGGAGGACTTATAGACGTTCTCTATTTGACCCAATGTTTCACAATGGGAAGCCCCGGTTTTGTTTTCCAAGAAAGAACATGAGAAATTGTGGGTTTGTTTTGACTACCGTCACATCAACTAGGAGAGATTTATGAAAAAGTATCCACTACTAAGGATTGATGAACTCTTTCATAAGTTGATTGGTGCAGAATAGTTCTCTATGGTTGAACTTAGATCGGGATATCACCATTTGAGAGTACATGATGTGGGTATACTGGAGATGGAATTTAGATGTCTCTATGGTCACTAGAAGTACTTGGTGATCCCCTTTGGCCTAAGTAGTTCAACAATAGTGGTCATGGGACTCATGAACTAGATGTTTTAGCCTTTCGCAGACTAGTTCATGGTATTCTACATTGATGATATCCTTATGTAATCAACATCCAAGGAATAACTTATTAGACACATAATAATAGAACTAGATGTATTTCGTGAGCATTAAATTGAGAGAATTATCTTGATGTGCCAATTATGGATTCATGTGTTCCACCTTCTAAGATATGTTATCTACGAAGACGGAGTGGAAGTTGACTCGACCATGGTTAAGGAAGTTTTATCTTTGGAACCACCTAAGAGTTTGATGGAGGTGCGGAGTTTCTTTAGGTTGAAAGGGTATTACCAGATATTCATAACATTTTTCCCTAGAATATCATCACCCATGATAAATTTTACTTGAAAGGGGAATCCTTTCATGTAGACAGAAATGTGCCATCAGGCTTTTCAGTAGTAATTTTATTGCTTGAAAAGGGATTTGATCTTTATATTATAGGAGAATGGTTTAGAGTATTTTTTTTCTAGGATGCATCATGAATTGGGCCTAGTTTTTATTTTATACATAGGCAAGTGGTAATTTCCCATGGATCACGCCATTTGAGACTACATGAAAAGAACTATATGACCCATGATTTTGATTTAGTAGTGGGAGTCATTTCATTGAATATGTTATGACACTACCATATGGGCGAGTGGTTTATTTTCCACTATGATAACAACATCCTCAAATATATCTTCTCTCATAAGGATCTCAACATCAGATAGAGGTGTTGTCTAGAGTTCCTCCAGGACTATGACTTGGAAATTGTTTATACTCATTGCAAGGGGAAAGTGGTTGAATATTCTTATAACAAGAGATCATTTTTATATTTTCTAAGCAAGTGTTAGAGAAGTTGGCCTCGTGGTGGTTATCTTCTATGAATGGAGATGGATAAATTTACTTCTTGTCAATGGTTTTCACCCCTTCACTCTTACAGTGAGTTATGGAGTCACATCTTGGGTACACCCACTTGAAGACCCTACATGATCATATATCCACAGGGAATGCTCCTAATAGATATTATAAAGGTAGGGAGCATGCTATTATTTTTAAAGTATGTAGGATGGTACCAATGGTGTTGTGGGAAGAGGTTATGAGAGAGTTTAACATATCTCCTTTTGTGGTATATCCAATTGTGTAATGTATGTACCAAGACTTCCGATGATAGTTTTTCATTCCAGGGGTGATGAAAGGAGTTGCATAATTTTTCTCTCAATAGATTACTTGTCAGTAAGTGAAACCTAGGCACCAAATTCCATCAGTTTTACTTCAACACATTTACATTCCAGAATGGAAGTGGAATGGGTTATCTATGGACATTGTGATGGGTTTACCATATACATACAAGGGACATGATTTCATATTGGTGATCATATACTGACTCACCACGTCATCCCAATTCTTAGCAATTCGAGAGTAGATTTTAGTATAGAGACTAGGATACCTATTTGTTTAGGAGACAGTCTGAATCTATGGAATTCTAATAGTGATAATTTTGGACTGTGATGATCGCTTCACATATCAGTTTTTGAATGGATTAAATTTGGTGTTTAGGACTTAGTTTTTCTTGAGAACATCATTTCACCACCAAAATTATGGGTAGACTGAGGGGATAATTAATGTTCTGGATGACATTCTATGAGCTTTCATGTGGGACTTTTGAAATTTTTTGGAGTATCACCTACCATTGGTAGAGTTTTCATACAACAATGGCTACAATTGTACCATTGGTATAGAACCATTTGAGAACTTTTACGAGAAACCTGATAGGTCACCAATTTGTTGGACTGGCCCAGGAGAGTCAGCACTAATGAGATAATAGTTGGAGCGAACTACAACATAGAAGGTGCAGACCACATAGGAGAAAATGAAGATTGTAAAAATCCATCATAAGTCTTATACTGGTAAGTAATAGAGGCCTTTTGAGTTCTAGAAAAGATACTTTTGTTCCTGTAGGTTTCACTATGATGGGGTTTATGGAGATTCAGACGGGGTGACAACCTATCTCTGAGGTTCATCTGCCCTTTCTAGATTCCACATAGAGGTGGTGATGTGATGTATCTCTTAGATCTACCTCTGTAGTTAGGCCCGGTACATGACTTATTTCATTTGTAATAGATGATGAGGTAAGTGCATGACCATTCAGACATTATCAACTAGGGAGAGGGGGACATCAAGGATGGAGTGACCTTTGCTGAGTACCCAATGGATATTGAGGATCAATAGGATAAGATCTTTCATGGGTTATCTATTCATTTTTTATGTGTCTCATGGAAGCACATGAACCTCTATGAGGGAACTTGGGTGCAAGAGGCTCATATTTTTTTAATACCCACATCTTTTTCCGAAGACTTTATTTGGGTTTTTTTTATGTAATACCCCAATGTGGGGAGAATGTTATGTATCATATTTTCAGGGTATTATTTTTAAATATTATATACATTTTTTTAGACAAGTCACTAAGACGGTGTGAGATTCCAAGGCCCAATGACTCAGAATAAATGTTTGAAATATATTAATTATATTAAATAGCACGCATGAAGTTTTCATGAAAAAATGGAATAACATATAAAAAGGTTATCAAATCAGAAATAAGAGGGAACCATTCGGTTTAGAATAAAAGATTTACCATAGGAATGACCTAACATTAGCTGGCATAAGTAGTCTAGAGAAAAGTCATCACGGGTAATAAAATGAATAAAATTATTTTAAAAAATATATTTTATTACATTTATATTGATGCACAGATTTGAAAATATTTAAATACATTGTTATCATAGAATTCTATGGTCATTCGTAAAACCCTAGAACCCATGATAAACCATTGGAGTGATCTTAAAAGATTCTATCTCAGGGTAACAATGATGGATCATCGATTTATGATCAACACGCATCAATTTTGAATTATCTCATGAATGAAAAAAATTTGGATTCATTATTCATCAAGAATAAATCCAAATCAATATAGGGTGTGTGTTTTATTTGGATTTCTTCCCCATTATTAATTTCTATGATGAACATTAATCTATCAACAAATTTATTGATTCGCGGATCATTTTTATTGAGGGATGGGTTTTTTCATTATTTTGATAGGAGTTTTATTATGATTCTAGATTTACTTTTTTATGTAGTAATAATGGAAACAATTCAATATCCTCATGAATATCAATCGAGGTTACATCCTCAAATTTGTTCTTTTTTTTCTCCCACCATTCATCATTCCTCGTGGACATTATTTGTCTAGACTATGATTCAACAAATCCTAATAAATAGATTGTCACGCATCTATTTCTTAGTGAATTGATATAAAATCATAGATATGGGATCTAAATTACATGATGGTGGCGTGTCGATTGAATTGGTGATGAATCTAGTGGCATAGATATCAATTTTTTTAGTTCTTTAGTGCACAATGATGATCGACAGACAATCCCATTTTCTAGTAAACTGAATTCTCGATAGTTGTTGATTTGGAGATGGATAATCATGATGAGGTATGATCCATGTTGTTTTGGAATGGAGTGTCCTGAATTGAAGGTCGGAGCGACATAGGAGACACACTAAACTAAATCTAGGACTCTGTAAAATCCCAAAAGACATAGCATGTACACCAGATCTACATGTTGTTTGCAGCCCCTAGATGGAGAGTCCAGATCTGAAGGATGTAAAATATCACACGATGTATGACCCAAATCACATTGTTTGTGGTCACTCCCCGGATACTCTGCATGTACCTCAAATAGTACGCAACCACAAGGTGGAGTACACGGTTTTCCTAAATGTCTTGTACTACCACACACTCCATGTCTTGGACCTAGTACATGGGCTAAGACATTTACTGGTACATGAGAAGATATACATGGTCTGGATCCATGTACTAATATATAGGTAGACAATACAAGTATCCTTCACACTATGTAGTATTATAAGGACATGGTTTGGGACATGGTCTGTCAACAATGGAAAGACCAGGGGTCATGGGACACTACACGTAACCCTTATAAGAATCATGTACTCTTTTCTACATAGATAATAACCATTTTCCTTAGTGACCCTAACAAGTTTATTTTGGTTTTGTTACCTTTTCCATTCCATGAAGATTCGAGTTGAATCAATTCATACTATTTGGACTACAATCCCTTCATTATAACTTCCTGGATAGATTTTTTGGAATCCCTCTAAGAGGCCTAGAGTGAGATCTTCTATTCATATATGTGCCCTATTTAGAGTAGTTATTATCAATATGAACAACACTACATGGGAACCAATCTTCAATTGAGTGTGTTAATCCATACTGAGTTGCTTGTATCACCCCAAGGCCCTAGTAGTGATTCTAAAATGTGTGTCATATTCTATTTGGACTACCAGTGTATCTTTCACATGATGAGACCTGAAATGTAGTACCTCTTGGATGGACATCATCATTTTTATCAAACTCAGAAGTGTGTTCTCTTGGATGAGTGCTTCATGGATCTTTGATCTGCAATCTTAAGGCCAGTATACTATAGTTGTGACATACATCTAGACCGTTTGTGTTTTTTGAGTGTGTGTTGATATTAGGGTAATGTGTATTATAGTAATATACCAGTGTATAGTTGAATTTATTTTCTTTAATGTATGATTTTTGGTTTTGGGGTGTCCTACTGAGTATTGTTATATTCAACCCAATATGGGATTTGACTGTATATACCATTTATTGAACATAAAATCAATTTTTTGGCCCATTCCTTTGTGGACAAGGACCAAATGGTGCTTAGTGAGACTGGATAGACTATTTTGTATTCCTATGTCTTTCAGACAGCTATCCTAATACCATTAATTTTATGTTGAACTTGTGTTATAGACTCTCTGTGGTAGGAATTTATTTGGCCATGATTTATTTCCATACTTCCATACATACTCTGGTGGTGGGATATAGATGTTTGTATTCATTTTTTGTTCATTCATATTTACATTTCATCCACTTAAGGGCTTAGAGATGTGTGTGTGTGTGTGCATGTACATAGGAAATGGCTCCATTGATTGTGATATGCCTACTCTATGCTAGTTACAATAACTTATCCTATTGAAGGTGGGATGGGGGAGTCACGACACCATTACCACTAAGATGCATCCTGAAAATATCAATATTTATCGATTGTAATCATTTTATTATTTTTCATAATTTTTGTTGTGGAAGTTGAAGCATTTTGATTTCATGTTTCCCTTAAATATTGTCCATTATGTTTCAATTTCCCTATTAGATCAAGTTAATTTATACATAAGTAGAATATATTACAAAATCATAAAATACATATATTTATACATTTATATTTAATAAAAAATTTATTTTAATCATCCATAAGGTGGGTGATAAAGAAATTATTTATAATTGCCCGTGTTAGTGCTTAACCAGCCGTTATTGAGAATGTTTTCCAAAGTGGTATAAATAGAGTTATAAAATATAAATAAATAAAATATATAATTTTTAGTTTAGTTTAACTCTATTAAAATATTTATAACATACTTACTAATTTATATTTAATGATTTTGTTTTTAAAGGGATGGAGGAAGAGATTAGGAAAACACAAGGAATAGTTGACGAAAACATACCATCTTCTCATTGTTACATTCCTTTTATGGAACTATAATCCATTCACTATTGGAGTTGGATTACTCTAGAGAATTCCTATAAATTATAATGGGATTATGATAGAGGTTATGGGATGATATTTTTATTTCCAAAGGGTTAGAGGAGTGGATTTCCAATGGGAGTGGTAGGGGTTATTTTTACTTAGGGAGAGGGTATTTTTAGAATAAAATTATGAATAGAATAATATATTAATGGTAAAACATGTAAAAATGAATTTTTTACAATATAAATAATATGTAAATATTATATAATTGTTTTTAGCACTTTAAACACCGTTATAATTTTAATTAACATAGTTTATTAAAAATGAAAGTGGAACGAAGGAAAGTTTGTCAATTTAAGGGAACACTTTTTTACTTTAGGATTTTGGAAAATGATTTTTAGGTTTTGAAATTTTATTTATTTTATTTTAATTATTAATTTAGGGAATAAAATATTTTTTGGATGAGCCTCAAATTATATAATTATATAATTCATTATTACATAATGAATTATGTAATTTATAACACCACAATTATAAGAAAAACATTGTTTTTACTATTCGCCTAAAAGTTGATTGATTTTTGAAAATTACCAAAAAATAAACCATGTAAAACATTGAAATACTGATTTTAAAAATTATATTCATTAAATAAAATTAAATATATCACATTGGTATTTTTTATTTTAATATAAAAATATTATTTTTATAAATTTTTATAATATAGAGTTTATTAAAAATGTGCTTATATGTTGTTTTAATTTTTATTATTATTGATATTCATTTATTTTGGAATTATAATCATTTTATTTAATTTAAATAATCATGATAAATATTATTTATATAAATATATTTTTTTTGAGGTTAAATTACTATTCTTACAGGCTGGTTTCTATTCCCATCAGTCAGGATACAATTTATAACAACCATGTTACTATTCCAATAGTCACATTTCCTTGTATAAATATTAAATCATTCATTAAATATTTATTCACCTCAATTAATCTCAACATTATATAATTCTATTTTCTATATTGTTGATTGTTATAAATTTATTTTTGATATTTTTAATAGTTTTGGACATGGGGGGATGATTCTAGCCAAGGAGAGGTCCATATTGTTCCACTGTAGTTTTCTTAATTTATAAATTTCTTCCCATTGTAATTTTTTCAATTTTTATTTCTTTACATTATGATTAATATCATATTATTTATTAATGAAGTAAATTTGTGTATGTTTCTTTAACCAATTTACGTTTATAATACTTCATATTATAATATAACAATAATTTATTTCAAGAGACAAAAATCATTGATAAACACTAATTTGTTACATTATTCCCCATTTAGAAAATTTTTCATTGAGATTTCAACTCATATTTTTTTGAGAATAGGTGGGGGTACTTTGGTTTCATTATTTCTTATGATTCTCGTGTCACCTCTTCATATCTATATTTCCTCAATGACACATTAAAAGGGTAACTTGTATTGTCCCACAAAATATTTTCACTAAAGTCCAAGATTTTCAAGGGTTAATCCTCATATGAGAGGTCATTCTCTAGTTGTACTACATTTAAATTTAGAAAATTTGAATGATTGGTTATTCTATTCTACATGAGTTATATGTGGAACACATCATGAAATTAAACCATATTTAGGGGATGTTCAAGATGGTAGGCCATTACTCCTATGCAACCAATTTTCTTAAAGGGGTCAATGCACTAATGGTTTTGATTCCCTTTCTTCACATTTTGCATAAATATCTTACATGGTGATATTCAAAGGAAATAATTGTCTCTAAATTCAAACTAAACTTCCCTTTGATGGTCATCATCATAACCCTTATTCCAGATATGAAAAGCTATTATATGTTGTTGAATGGCTTGAACCTTCACCCTCATCACATGCAAAAGATCATGTCCAAATTCATTCATTCCCAAAATCATTCAAAAAATTTGGATTTATAAATTTATTCCATACATAGCTTCATATAGATCAATTTGAATACTTGATGCAACAACGAGTTTGAGCGCACCACAACTTACCAAACTGGAATTTCAAAAGGCGGTTATGAATAGTATGAACTACATTTTGAATCTTATATACTCCATATAATTTTAACATCCATATTATTTGCTTCTTAGACATAATATAAGAACAAATTCAATTTTTTAGATAAAATATTTTTCAAAAAATTCAATTTTATGGCCTTTTAATAGATAACTCTTTTTAAATCCAATATTTAAAACATTCATAAATTCAATTTGACAAAATAAAAATATTCTTTAAAATAAGGACATAAAAATTTAGTTTGGATAAATTTTTGGTATTTGTTGATGCCAAAATATGGAATGGAAAGAAGGGGCGAAAAAGAATCCCCGCACGATACCTCGTGAAGCTCCGACATGAAGCTCCCCCGAGCATCACGGCCCCGCGAAGCACAGGAGGTGGTAACGCTCTGTGAATAGCTTGACGTTCGCGAGCCCACCGCGAAGCCCCTGATGCGGTAACGCTCCACGAACGGCTTGATGTTCGCAAGCCCGCCGCGAAGCACCCACCGCCCCTTCGCACCATGTGAGTTCTGCTTCACGGTGCCCCTTGCCTATAAATACTGGGTTCCCCCTGAGTTAAAAGAGGAGGACAATCCGACCTTTCGGCTTCTCAACTCCCGAATCGCGAAGCACCCTTCACCCTAGGAATCATGAGCTCCGCAAGGTATTTTTACTTCGCGAGATGCCTTCACCTTGTCTCGTTTTGTACCCCTCTTCCGAGAGGGATTCCCTTCATGAAGACCAGGGCATTCACGAAGGAAGGGGATTCCCAAGGGAACCCAAGAAGCCGCGGAGCATTTATGCTTCGCGAAACACCAATCCTTTACTAGTGATTCCCATGTCAAGGTAGGGTCGCTGCATATCATTAAGCACACTGCTTCACAACACCTTGCTTCGGGAGGCACCTGTACTTCGCGAGGTAGTGCTCCGCGAATACTATTCCACTTCGCGAAGCACCCCCCATTCACACCTCTTCCCCATGATAAGGCCAAGGCACTCCACTTCGCGATGCACACTCCTTTTCTTGGCAATTCCTCTTCTCGTGCGACCCTCCAGGTTTGAACGATGTGATTTCAAAGTCCCATGGACAACACCACTTGTAGCGTTGCGTCACCTAATTCTTCTTCGCATAGGCACGCTAACAGCTATTGATTCTTCACATAGCCATGCTAACGTGGAACCCTCGATGGTTCGCTCTGCGACCCCCCTTGACCACGACCTTACTGGTACCTTCCCTCTCCCAAGGAACAAAGGGTGTCGGTCAAGTAAGTCCTAGGAGTGCAGAGTAAACCCACCATGTTTGAGCTGCAGGACGTTAAACTGCCAAGCACGTCATCCTCAACACATGACGTTAAACTGTGACCTGACCCCATTCCTCGTACGCAGGGTCCCCCCAGCTCGAACATTCTTTATGCCACTCGCCTCCACAGGAATGGAATCACCCCCCGCCCCACAAGGGATGATATCCTCTTTATCGGAGCGGCATATGTCCATGGGAGAAGGATAACCACCTTGTTGTAAGCCCCTAGCCCCTCTTGCGGAAGATAGCACCCATGCACCTCCGTACTTCCCCACTACCAAGGTCAGTGGAGGGCGTGATAGGGAACGAGGCCCCTCCCATCATTGGTCCCAAATCCCTCTCTCGTCGCGCATTGCCACACTTCGGGCCTCCATCTTGGAGTAAGTCCCAGCACCATGGGCTGCCTAACCTGTAAGCCCCTCTTTGCTACTCAAGGACGCACCCTTCGCAATGTGATCGTCAGGTCCTTGTTGGATCTTGTTTCTCACGCCAATCAAGACTCATGTGGGCTTAGAGTGAGAATTGGCCATGGCAATGCCCTCATCCAGCATGACGTTAAACTGTATTCCCTCGTCCAACATGACATTAAACTATATACCCTTGTCTCGCATGACATTAAACTGTACACCCTTGTCCCACATGACATTGAACTGCACACCCATCCTGAACTACGAGGACTTTGATCCATGTCAAGGCATGGTACGTATGAAGCCTCATGAGGTTCAAGCCCACCACTAGTACACCCCCGGGTCTACTTTCACGTCCATTCACCAATGAAACCCTTTAAACTACGAGGTCTTTGATCCATCTCACTACATGGTACGTAGAAAGACTCCACGAGGTTCAAGACCACGTGTCTTTTATTCACGTCGAGTTCTACCTTCATCCAGTATGACGTTAAGTTGCTTTCCAGTCTGACGGTAAGCCGTTGTGACCATCCCGAACTACGAGGACTTTGATCCATGTCATGGCATGGTACGTAGGAAGCCTCTCTGAGGATCAAGCCCATCTCCCATCAGACCAAGGTCCCTTCCTCACGTCGGTTCGCCGACACCCACCATTCCGAACTACGAGGACTTTGATCCATGTCAAGGCATGGTATGTAGGAAGCCTCACGAGGTTCAAGGCCACAACTAGTAGACCCCTCCTCTAATGGCCCGAAGGCCTTCATTTTTTATTGATTATGATAATACACCTTTCAAGGGATGAGGTGGAACCCTATTACATGCCCGTAGGCCATATATGAACCAATTCCCGTAGGCACAAACATACCATACAACCCAGACTAACAACTTGGAACTGCTCCTCCCCAGCATCTTTATCTTTGAAATCAGCTCTTCACCTCCGCATGGATGTCCGGCTAGGTATTCCCATGCATGTACAGGCTTGTCCCGATGGCAGGTTCCATACCCTCTCATTCATTCAATCTGTTTAGCTCCTGCTGTGGTGAAATATCCTTTGCTCATCCTCCTGTAGAGCTTGTTCCTTGTTGTTTTTTGGTCTGGTTTGTATCTGCAGGTGACCTGAAGGCCATAGAATAGCCCGAAGGCCCAACTGACCCGAAGGCCTGGGTGCCCGAAGGCCAATGAAGGACTCGAGGACCAAATCTGATGCCTGAACGCCCAAACGGGGGCATATCTCCGGCTGCTACAGTGCCAAACAGTGTCTGCTACAGTACTGTTACAGTAACCCGGAAATCCTGCCTCTACCTGGTTTTGATCCCTTGGACGCTTGGATGCACCTCAGAGACCTTTCCAACCGGGCTAAGGCTCATGTTCCACAACTAGTAGACCCTCGGGTCTACTTTCATGTCGGTTCTCCGAAGAAACCCTTTGAACTATGAGTTCT